>JARFXV010000387.1:172500-878573 GCA_031761425.1 Cosmopolites sordidus
ACTTACATTGACAACAATAGATTTTCATGACAGTGACATAGTACCAAAAAAAAAAAAAAAAAAAATATATATATATATATAGGTAATGTTTACTGCGTGATTGTTTATTGTACTGATTATGTATTTAAATATATGAACACGCCACCGAATCATTCAGATATTACTTAGATTGGAAGAATGTCTTACCCCAAATCCCTTTTTCTTTGTGGTTCGTTTATTTTAAAAATTATTTTCTATTATACTTAAATACTATATATCAATATATTCTTTCTTTTAATTTTTTATATTTTTATATAGTTTGAAGTTAATTTCTAATTCAAACATTCGTCTGGTTCATTCGTAATCCAACAGCTACGCGGGCCTCAAACGTCACGGCAATGTAGGCCACAAAAATAGAAATATGTATGTAAATGAACTCAGACAACAAATTTTAATTAAGATACGATCGCTCAGTTCTATTCTAGACGTCGAACTCTTAATTAGAGGGAAAAGTAAAAGAGAGGAAAAAAAAATAATACGCGCTTGTATAATAAAGCTTTGGTTTTTTTATCGTTGCCATCGCACGGCGGGAGGCTAATTGCTGCCAAATTATCGAATTCTTTCACAATCTGACCGTAATTCTTTGACGTTACGACACACCACACGTGAAATTATTATTGCTCTCGGATTTCTATATCTCGAAACACTTCTCAAAAATAAAATCTTATAAAACGCATGTAGAATAGGACATATCTGTAGAATGTATCTACGATTTTCAGCGCTTAACATTTTTTTACTTAATATTTCGTCACTATTCTTTTTCGTTTACATAATAAGGTCTTTTTTAAGGAGTAAATTCTGATGAATAAGTCCGATAAGCAGCAGATCGTTTGGACCTACGGAAAGTAGTTGTTTCCTAACTTAACCCTCAAGAGAAGCCCTACAGCGGTTCCCGATTCAGGAGCACATATGTCATAAAAGGCTTCTACTTCAGACGCACAGCGAGTATACAGTATACAGAGAGTACGAAAACGCACGTTCATTTTGAACTAAATAGAAAATGAAAGAAACCGATAAATAAATGTTGTGTAAACATAGACTGACTACGGTCGGTTATATATTTGTTAGTATTCACATCTTAAGATCGGCTATAGGGGGGATCTGTAGTGGGAAAAATAAAATGTTTTCCCCCACTCAAAGTCATCTTCTCAACGTGACCATTTATAAGGGAAAACACTTTTAATTCACCCCTGGGTATCCCATATCCAGTGCTTCTCTTGAGGGTTTTAAGGTAACTTTAACTTGTCATGGTTGATTATCCTGCAGTCCAATCATCTTGACGAGTAAAAATCACCGTGAGTTCTGACGTAATCTACTTTGAGCTGGCTCGAAACAATCAAATCATCGACGATCTTCTATTGTGTAAAACTACTCTATGCAAGTGGGGTCATGCCTTTAGTTAATAGAAACTGTTTTACTTTGCAACTGGACAATCCCAAATCACATATCACAAAACCAGCTAGAGAAAAACTCCAGAAACTTGAAGCAATATAACTTCTATCATATCCAGCATACAATCTAGATCTTTGGTCACCAGAATGAGATTTTAATGTGTTCTGTAGCTGGATAACCAGAATTCTCATACTACCGATCTAACAAAGGAAAAGCTTTTTTACCACAGCCAGTAAACTGCCCGGACTTCATCTTCTTCGAGTTGTTCTTTATAGAAGAGTCGTGACCTATAGAAACTCATTCCGTTTGCGGCCCTTTAGGACTACTTCTCGTCAGCGTTCTCTATTTGGCCGCCTCCTTGATTACATATTGGAGAAACGAACCAGATAGGTCTTTAATTTGTGGTCTTTTTTGTGTGTTTTATTGTGATCTTTATATAGCAATGATGGAATAACTAAGCTTTTTACTGTTTCTTTGTGTTATGTATTCTTGCTTTCAAATCTGGTGCAAATTTCGTATTGTAGTTGGCGCCGGACTTGAATGTATTGAATCATTTAAATAAAGTTCTAATGCAGATTTGCGAGTTTTTTCGCAGCAATTACACGGATTGACAGATGACCTCGAACTTTATTTCAGTTTATAAGTTTTTTTTACAAAAACTTTTGCTATTTTTTCTCTCTTATCGCGTAATTAGGGGTTCATTAACATAATTAGTAATCGTGCATTTTTTTTTAAATAAACTTGAACACGTTATAATTAAATATATAGTAATTTTCGTGTTATAATTTTTTTTTTTTGCTTTACAATATTTATAATAAGTTTAATTAAATATAATTCTGGCATTATATCAATATCAATAAATAATAATGAAAAAAAATTGTCATTTTTGGAACATAACAAAATTAAATTAAAACGACTAATAATTTTGTAAACTAACAATTTCGGTGTCTCGTCGCTTAGTTTAGCGTTTTTTTGTAATACTTTTCGTTTTAAATATGATAATTAAAAAGCAATTACGGCAATTTACATTAAACCACGTACTGGTTCGAGTGCCTTGCACTATTAAAGAATAATTAACAAGTATTATCGCTTCAAATTGGAATGGAATGGAACGAACATGCTATTCAGCGTTTGCGACGCTGCGAGTACGGTAAAAATGTACAGGCGCCATTCATTTTAAAGGTTTATGTTTATTTTAAGTTAGAGACGTGTCAATCACTAGGGGTATTTAATAACTGAGCCTATATTATTAAATACTGTAAAAATTAATTATTTCTTAAGTGTTTTCACAATAATATAAAAGGTGTACAAATAACTTTCAGCCGTTTTCTATCAAAAATTAGGAAGTTATTGTGAAAGAATGGTACATTACGTTTTATTCAAAGTATTGTACATTACTAGCCACTAATTTTTCCCCTCTTTCTGGCAGCATTCGGATACCACATCGGAAGAACTCTTCATCTTTTGAGTCTATTCACGAATCGACCCAATTTTTGGTACCTTCATATGATGTACCGGATCGGATCAAGTGATAATTAGAAGGGGTAATGTCTGGTGAATTCGGCGGGTGCTCCAGTAATAGACTCGCTCGGTTTGAGCAACTCATAATACACGACACCAAGCTGATCCCACCAAATACACAGCATGAGCTTTTTTTCCATGAATATTCGGTTTGGCTGTGGGTGTTGAAGCATGGCCAGGTAGTCCCCATGATTTTCTCTTCTTTGGGTTATCATAATGGATCCATTTTTCACCACCAGTGACCATACGATGCAAAAAACCCTCTTTTTATGCCTGGCAAGCAGCATTTCTCTCATGCAAAATCGGCATTCAACGTCTCTCAGCTTCAGTTCATATGGAACCCAATTTTCTTGTTTTTGAATCATTCCTAACGATTTTAAACCATGTGAAATTGCTTGTTAAGTCAAATCTAATGTAAGTACAAGTTCTTTTTGTGTTTGATGGATGAATCTTCCTCCAATAATACTTCCAATTTCGTGTCTTCGTACACTTTCGGCCTTCCACTTAGTTCTTTGTCTTCCACGTCAAACTCACCGTTTTTAAACTTTTAAAAGTTTTTTAACTTTTCTCACTTAAAGCGTCTCACTATATGCTTCTACAAGCAATCGATGCTCCTCAGCTGCAGATTTCTTCAAATTAAACAAGTAAATTAAAAGTTCTCGCAAATGACGCTTATTCGGCACAAAACTTGACATACTGATTCGAGTTACTAATACTTTAAGGTTATGTTATTAAAACTAACCAAACTTACGATATTACGTTTTACATCTGACAATTTCAACATAACTTTCTAGTGGGGTCATCTTTCGTCAAACGGCGGAAACTTATTTATACACCTTTTATTAATATGAATACTACGATAAAATTAATTTTTACTCATCCTTCCAAGTGTGGCGGTCAATAATTCTATTTTTTTAAGAGATAGCGCTGGAAACAAGGATCGGCTCACAGTCTAATATCTTATGTCATTTTTTTGCTACGACAATACCTTTCAAAACGACATTGATGTTTAAACGAGTTCATGTTAGCGTCATATTTTTTTCGTGCGGTAAACATGTCCAGTTCAAATCCAAATAAAGAGCATTTGAGGCACGTACTGCTTTTCCAGTTCAATTAAAATAAAAACGCGAGTGAAAGTCGTCGTACACTTGTGGAAACGGTAACAATATCCCAATGCAACACACGTGTGATTTCGACTTGAAAGATAAAAAACACCCAGGTCATCCGAAAAAAATTGAAGATGCCGAATTGCAAGGTTGGTCACCGAATCATTTGTCATTGTTTGCATCACATAGGAAAGATCTAGAAGGAAGGAAAATGGATACCACATCAGCTGAACGACAGATAAATGGATAGACGAAAAACCGAGTGTGTTTTGCTTTCTCGATATGAAAGAAATACTTTTTTGAGAGAGACACTTTCTGCACTTAACGGAGAACCCTTGCCCTGCCCACCAAATTCACCAGACTTGGCCTCTTCCGACTACCACTTGTTTTCATCGATGTTTCACGCACTTTCCATAAAACACTTCAATAATTACGGAGAGGTCGAAAAATAGTTTGATTGACTGGGCCCACCTCAAATGATGTACGGTTTTTCGGGGAGGACATCCACGAATTGCCAGAGAGATGGGAAAAATGTGCAGCTAGCTATGACGTGTACACCCTATTTTAGCTTTCGTCAAAAATTAAATATATTTTTTTTTAAGAATTATAAACCGTCACAAGTTAAAGTAAAAACGTTTTTCAAGAAAATAAACTTATTATTTATCATTTTTGAATGGATTTTTGAAGCGTCAAAATGGTAGACACCCTCAGTCTTTTAGGAATAAGGAAAGTTAATAAGAGGAAAACATAAACAATCCACATTATATTTTATGGTGTTTCCAGCACTTTTAATGAGATTAAAAATCTTTTTTGGTTATGAATCATACAACTATTTGTTTGTTGTGGAATTTCTTCCCATGAAGCCTGATATAGAACTTTTATAATCTTCCATATTTGTAAATTGTTTTGACGTTACTACAAATACGGCATCCTCAAGGCATTTTCAATGATTTTTAAATCTGGAAAGACAGCATGCCAGTCCAATTTTGAAATATATCGATAAAATATTTTCCTCCTTCCGAGGATCATGAAAATAAAAGGAAAAGTCATCAGGCCCATTCAAATTACATTTTTTTTCCTCGCAAAAATGATTTCCTTCTACTGCTCAGTCCATGACATGATGTAAGCGAAGGCCATTCGGGCTAATTTATGGCGGAGTATTTAATATTGGTTTTCTTTTTATTGGAATTTTCTTCTTACAATATTTTCGGACTTTTTAATAATCTCTGGACATTCCTAACCGTTGTTTGCACTTTAGCTTCCTTTGAAATTGCTCTTGCAGTCTTACAGAAATTAGATGCAATTTTCAGAAGTCTGTTTTCTCTTCTTGACACAGTTCGTGGCCTTGCAGTTAAATGATGAGTTCCCTATGGTTTGCCGAACCAAATCAAGTTGATAACCGATGAAAAACTTCGTTTTAATCGGCGTCCTAGGTCCCCATAACGAAACAATGAATCGCCTTTCTTCATATGAAAAACATTTATTCTTTCTCATTGATCATACATTTTAATTTTTTTCTATACAAATCCAGAAGATTAAACTGGTGATTAACTGAACTAAACTGAAAAATTGTGATAAAACCTCTATGGGATTAGGAAATCTTAAATATAAAGGAGTGTCTCTATCATTTTTAAGCCCAACGAAAGTAAATATTTACTAATAATTGTTTTATATTTTGATCAAGGTCAAATATACTTTTTCGTTTTTCCAATATTTTAATTTGTATTTAAAACAAATAAAAATAAAAACTAAATTTTAGTTTAGTTCAATTTTTTTGAAATTTCTATGTCTTAACATTTTTCTAGCATGTCTAATATTTTAGGTGTCTGAACATCTGAGTGTACAGCTTAACGTGGCTTTCAAGGCATGACCATTCACCCTTAATTTATACTTGACTTTTTTTTTAGTTTCTTAAAAAGACCCTAAACTAGAGAAAAACCTCTCAGAAAACGTCCGATATTATTCAGCTTTGTTACTGGCTTGAGTGAAAGATGTCTTGTTCGATTCGACCTTAGAGTTCCCGGATCATAGGAGATCACAACGTCCGGATGTTGTCATTTTTAAGCTTTGGGTGTTATCTAAATTTAGTGTTATATAAACTGCGTTCTATATCTCACGTGAATACCTCTGGAAATTATATAATATTTTGAAAATATATAATATTTTGAAAATATATAATATTTTGAATTTACTGAAACAATTTGCTTGAATTATCCGATGGAAAATTGATAGATGCGTGTGCGTGCTGTGCGGCGATAATATTTGTGTATGACTTTGTGTGTCAGAGTCTACATTGCCGCATATGCACACCACATACAACATATATAGCTCGCACAACGCAAAATTGTATTGATGTGGATCTAGCTTTAGACATTATTTCTTCACGAGAAAACTTGTTCCTCTAGTTTCTTTACTTTCTCCAAATGTCAACTTCTAGGCACTTTCCTTTCTTCGATGATACGTTAAATATCTCTCCCCAGACAACCAGATAAAAAGCAGAACCATCACCAGAAAATATTACGCTTCATCACTGGACCAATAGAAGGATGTTGTAAACCTCCACATCGTGCCATAGAGTAAGTGCTTTTTCATCACGAGAGTGATGAACGCGATCATGAATGGATGAAAACGGATAAAATACTTGGATAAAATACTTGGATAAATTGCATTATACTGAGGGTATTAGAAAGTTTGAAAATCGTTGGTCTAAATGTAGTAAATTGGGTTGAAATTGGAAGAAACTTTAAAAATCTTTTGTGTTCTTCATCTAGTCGTGGACTTTACGAGTGACATTGTTATATGTTATGTTATGTTGTTTGAAATAAACGACAAACACTATACAGGGTGTAAGATAAATAACTTGAAATATTATGAGAATAAAATATATATATATATATATATATATATATATATATATATATATATATATATATATATATATATATATATATATATATATAAATATATATAATATATAATAATTATATATAATATTTATAATAACTCGAATATCTAACCGACGATTCTTTATATCATTTGAAAGAAAAAAGTTCTTTACAACAACGATCAAAAAAAATGTAAAAGCATATTTTGCAAATAACAAATGATTATTATTTAACGAATAAACTAATGAACATCATTAAAATAATATTTTCAAAATTAAAAATCAGCCGTAAACCAGTCAAAAAATGGAAGTGGCAATATAGTACTAACTGAGATGATCCCACGGAATAATTGTTGGTTGACAAAAATTATTTCAGTGTGTGTATTTAAATTCCATTTATTACGAAAAGGTATTGTTGGTAAGTTGTATTCTATACGCGAATATCACGATATACTTCTTATTTACGGAGAAGCAGCAACCATAGTAGAAATGTACCAGGACTTTTTCCAGTTTATTCGGGAAATTAGGTTTGGTAGAACCGTGTAGGCCTTCCATAGGCTCAAAGGATGGACAATTAATCACGTGTTGCTTAATGAGATGTGAATTCTTTAAAGTTTTATCTTAGAGTGTTATAATGTGTAAAAAACTAGTGATTTTAATAACTAGTAACTTCAACTTTGGCATTAAACGATATTAATGTGTAAGTTTTCCTTTTTTTTTTTGTAAAAATTAAACCAAATCTATACTGAGACGTATGGAATAAATGGCTATAAAATTTAACATTTGATTTTCAAATAATAACGGACTTTTAAAATTTCTTAATTCTTAAATTTTAATAATCTTAAATAATCTTAAATAATCTTAAATAAAATACAGATGGCGTTGTGAATTTGTCTAGGTCTAGTCTCATATCAGAAGTATAATATATGACATTTATAAAATTCGGGTCGCAATTCGGTACACAATACACCAAACCGTTAAAATTGTCGAATTGATTTATGAAAATGCGTTGAAACTTTTCAATGTTTTAAGAAAATTACGTAATATTTACGGTTTGCACATTCGTCCATCTGAAAACATTATCAATCGAATTGTTGATACATTTCAAGAAACTGCTTCGGTGGAAGATAAAAGAAGAGCAATAAATAGTCGTAGTCGTCGTTCACAAGAACATATTGATTTGGTACGTGAAAGTGTTGCTGAAGACCTAGACATTTCTATTAGTCGACGTTTACAACAATTTAGACTCAGTGAATCTGCAACATGGCGTATTTTACAAAATAATTTAGCTTTGAAGGCATATGAGGTTCAAATAACACAGGAACTAAAGTTGTCGTAAAACTAAAAACGTCGTTCATTTGTCAATTGAATCGAAGAACAAACAGATATTTGTTTTGGTGAAGCACATAATGTTAATAAACAAAACTGCCACATTTGGGGTGAGGAAAATCCACGATTGATTCATCAGAAACTTTTACATCTTAAACGAGTCACTTTTTGGTGTGCATTATGGTCAGGAGGTGTAACTGGGCCGTATTTCTTTCGGAATGCTACTGGTGGGATATGCGCTTCCAACAGGATAACGCTATGAGTGAGGTCACTCTGCTAATGAAACAATTGATTTATTGAGAGAAAAATTTCCTAAAGGAGTTCTTACAAGATAGGGTTGTGTTAATTGGCTACCAAGATCATGTGATTTGACACCATTTGACTATTTTCTTTGGAGTTATGTGAAAAGCCAGCTCTATAAGTACAATCCACAATCGACGCCTGAACTAAAGGATCATATTATTCGAGTCATTGGTGAGATGAGCCATGGTTATGCCAAAATGTCATCCAAAATTTCAACAAAAGAGTGGACGTCCGAAGAGCTGCAAGAGGTAAAAAGTTTTTGTAATCAATGCAAATTCTGTGTTTTATTTAAGAATTAAAAAAAAAATCAGTTTGAAAGAAACTGTTAACAGTTGTAAGAAAAATAAAATAGTGTTTTCCGCGGAAATGATGCATTTTGGATACATGTTTAAAAAAAACTTTCAGTTCAAAATAATGTGAAGAATCATTGGTTATATTTATGAAAGCAATTTCCCTTATTCCCTATATAGATATAAGTTTATCTCAAATAAAGCAGAAATTTTCTTAGCCGCACGCGACCCAAATCAAAAACGACGTCTTCAAATCAAACATCAACTTCGGCCTGCTGTCGTTCTGACGACTCCATCTCCCAGTGACAAGGAGCAGTTTATAAGATCGCTTAATGGAACAGCTTTAAAAGTCGTAATTTCGGGTGGACAGATGTTTTTTTCTTCAGTCCCCGACCTATAATTACCGCGTTTGCCGCGATTATTCTGAAGTTGACTGTTTCGGAGGTGGCCCCCGGACTCGGCGATCGTAAATTTTCAGGCAATTTTGGTGATTTTTCGCCCCGGTCCCAAAATTAAATAATGACCCACCCGATGCACGACCAAAAATTAAATTACGCTTTTATTTACGACGACGGCTTATTAAGCTTACCGGAACTAAATCGGGTGTGTCGGACGGCCTGTCAGTTACGGCCGGTTATTTTATTATTGCTTTAGTTTTTTTCAAGTAATTCAAAGAAGTTCTCCATTGAATATTGAAAATTAGGATAAACAGCTTCAGAGTTTGCATTTTATTGGGTGTATTACATTATAATTTTATTACTAAAAAATATATTGTACATTTACATTAATATGTGCCTAAAAATAAAACTTGTACTGATGATTTAAAAATGTTACGGCTATGAAACTATGTTAAAAATAAATATTTACAAGGACTTTAAAAACTGCAGAGAAGCAGTTGAAGAAGATGAACCTCGTTCAGGAAGTTTTTCACGTCAACCATTAATGAAAACATTATCAAAATAAAAAATCTTGTATTGAGTAATCGTTTAATAAGTATTAGCGAACAAAAACCATTGCACGAGCACTATATTCACCAGGCATGTGATTTTTTTTGTCCCCTCGATTGACGAAATAACTTTGTGGACGTTGTTTGATTCCATTGAAGCCATTTAAGAGAATTTGCTCGCCATTTTAAAGGAAATATAAAAAATTCACTATAAAAACTATTTCGAGGAGTGGAAAAAATGTTGGAATAAGTGTATTTCAGTGAGAAGAGATTGCTTGAAGGAACCAGAATAAATTTGACTGAATAAATACTCTATGATTTTTACACAGTACTATGATTTTTACTCAATTACTTTTACACAGCAACTTTTGAGTGTTTTTAAAATGAAGGACACTTGAATCGTGTTTTCTGCTATAGTTCTGTTGTAACCTATTCTGAAATCTTTGGAAGATTTCAATCCAGATTATCCAAAGGTAAAGCCAGTTTTTCCTTCTAGTAAGTCAACAAATTTTACTCAATTTGATTTCAAGTTGCTTTTTTTTAGTGAATATGTTTTTCCAGTCAAGTTGTCGGTCAAAACGTATATTAAAATATTCAACGTCTTCTTGCAGCATGAAAATGTGATTCAATGTTACAAGACATGTTTCTCTTCTTAAAGCCAATAGTAATGGGTAAACACGGATTAGGTTAAATGAGTGACAACGGTGAACTCATAAATTTTTGTTCAACTTACAAGTTATAGATTGGAGCTACTCTGTTCCCTCATAAAAGAGTTCAAAAGATGGAGAACTTCGCTTCGAAGAGGTGCAGAGATTTCTAACGACCATCACCTTCTAACGATTTGCATATTGACTGAAACTTGCAAAAAATACCTGCAAACCGAATTCTCTAGGAAGAGAAACGTACAACATTAGCCACAACGCAAGGAATAGAAAGTTACAAACAGAAGTTGAGAAATAATATTGAGTTTTTACCAGAAAAAATGAATTGGGAAACAAAAAGGAAAAATAATACAGATACAAAGCACAAAATGGAGACTTGATAGATAGGAAACAAATAAACAGTTAAACAAGGCTGTAAAAAGGTCTGCACGTCATGATAAAAGAGCATGGGCCGAATAAATGACTCAAGAAGTACAAACCGCTGTAACAAGCGTCAATACCAGACAACTTTATCAAATAACCAAAAACTATCAGGTAAGAGGAGTAGCTGTGCACGGCCCGTCAAAGCAATTTCCAGACAATTTCTAACCAAGAACTCCAAGGACAACTCAGTACATGGAACCAGCATTTTCAAGAGATGTTGGGTGGACCACCATAAAATCGAACAAAATGAATAATGGGGACAGAACAACAAGAAGATAGCAGGCAACTTGTCATTAACTATGATACACCTTCGCAAACGGAAATACAACGAGATGTAAGAGCATTAAAAAACAGCAAAGCCTCAGGACTGGATAACATACCAGCAGAATTACTCTAGGCAGATCCTGAGTCGTGTTCTGAATTGTTACGATCCTTAATAACAATTGGCACACATCAATGACAATTGGCATGGTATAACATTATTAAACACAATCATTAAAGTTGCAGCACAAATCATCCTAACACGATTGGTAAGACATATAGAAGCAAAAATACTTCCAGATTAAGCAGGCTTCAGACTGGGTCATTCGTGTACTGATTCGTGGACTGAACTGTCAGCTGAATGGAGATCGCCACTTTACTTATTATTCGTCGATTTTATGAGGGCATTTGACAGTTTAGCCCACCCTGCCATATAGAAGTTTTAAAACAAAAACGAATACCCGAAATAATTACACGCCTTATTAGGAAATGTATACGAATGCACAGTGATGTGTAGCTCATGGTGGATATATTCAGCAAGGAATTTGAAATTTTTACTGGTGTGACTCAGGAATGTATCTTGGCTCTTCTTGTCTTCAATGTTCTGTTAGATTATGCCCTTAAAGCCCATGAACCCTCAGTTCCAGCTTGAAGGAGATGAAATACGCGGATGACATGCCTTATGTCGCATCAATACAATAATATCGCCCATTTGCTAAACAGAAGTCACAACAGAAACTCAGAAAGTCGGCCTGAAAATGAATATAACAAAAACCAAGTCACTGAGAATTAACACCAGAAATTTTGGCCTTTCCATCGTCAATCCATAGAAGATGTGGAGAGTTTTACACACTTGGACACCATTCTCACAAAAAAATGGAGCTCTGGCACCTGTATGGAGATCAACACAATACTCAACGCAAACGCCAGGGATGCGAAACGTGGAAAATAACGACAACTAACTATCTAAAATAAAGACACTAACAAAAACTTTAGGTCTTCATAAATAAATGCTTGCGAAGAATATACTGCATATTCTGACCGAACAAGATTAAAAACGAAGACTTGCTCCATCCATTTCACAAATCAAAAGAAAATAGAACACGAGATAATACTTTGTAAGAGGGGATGGATTGGGCACACACTTAGAAAACAAAACAACTGCCAAAATTGCATTGAATTGGAATCTGCAGGGTAAAAGAAGCATTGGAAGGTCAGCACACACTTGAAGAAGAACTATCAATGATGCATTGAAAATAGTGAACATGTCTTGGCAGGAAGTCAAGGTTCTGGCGCAGAATAGAACCAGATGGCGCACTTTTATTGAACCCTATGCAGCATGTAGGAGTTGTGGGACCATATATATCACATATACTGACCTGGATTTACTTTCATCCTTCATTTTTAGAGATATACATTAAATTTTTGCAGGTGTTTTTGTAAAAGTTTCGATGCTTGACATTTGCAAGAGTAACACTACACTGCAGAACGCCTGAGATAATGGTTTTATTTTAAAAATATACAGTTCTTGGTTTCACTATAAAATATCTATTCGAAAGTTAACTCATTATTGTACAAATTAAGGTGAGGAAGGCCGCAAAAGGAATGAGTTTCCGTAAGTCACGATTCTTGTGTACTAGTCAAAATGATTGAATGCTTATTCTTTATATTTCGTTTCGATGTCTTAATAGGAATCACAGGTATATTTACTATATCAGATAGTCGAATAACTTTATTAGAGTCATTTTCTGGTGTTATAGTAGAAGTTAGACCATAGGAACATTGTGGCGGAGACGCAGGTTGTTGTGTTTTTCACATGAAATTGTGGAACCCAACGGTCGGGGGTGTATAACTCCTGACTACTGTTGTCTCATTGGACGTACTCCAAAGAAGTCAAAAAGCTCCATATATATATATATATATATATATATATATATATATATATATATATATATATATATATATATATATATATATATACTGTGAAATCCACTTATTCACAACAAAATAGCAAAAAGTTATAAATAAACTAGAAAAAATATTTTGATAAATATATAAACCCACTTTAAAATTTTGTTTTATTAAGTCAGGCATATACAAATTTTATTACTATACAAAATGGCCTCTTAATAAGCAAGAAAAAATATTTTTTTTCGAGTTGTTGCGTCTATCTCGACATAACTATATCAACATTCCATCGTGGCCACGAAATCGAACAAGACAAAAGGAAAAAGGGTACAAGTTGAAATGGTTTTTGGAAGCAGCAATCTGATAAAAACCATTGCAGACGATCGAACTGAAAATGGCTGGCTTAATACTCCCTATCGAAACCCGAGAGAATTGAATAAAGAAAAGAAAAGAAGAGAAAAAAAACCACGAAGAAGAAGAGTTTAGATGGGATTCAGTGATGGCCTTAGGCCAGGCAAACCATTGGCGGAGAACTATAATAATGACCGATTCTGCGGGTAAATTATCAATTATTTACATGAAATTACTGTAGTTTTGTTAGAATAGATTTATTCCCTAGAAAACGATGGTATAATAGGTTTTTATTTCCTTGAGATATTGTTATTGGTTTGTCGTGATTGGTTCGTAGCTCTAATTAGGGTTTATAGGATACACATAGGATTGTTTGTTACATGCGCATGTAGAAAAAAACAATGTTAGGCACTAATGGGTTAAAGAGGAAATGGAACTAATAATACTGTCAATAAATATTTATATTTTACACAATATAACATCATCTTAAGGTAATATAAAACAAAATTAAATAATTAAAATAATTAGAACTTATTTGGGTATATTGTTCCTATTTTGGTAAATTTATTTATTATTATAGGAAAAGAAAAGAAACCGAAAGTGGTTAGAAGAGGAAATGT
Organism: Cosmopolites sordidus; assembly: GCA_031761425.1. NCBI lineage: Eukaryota > Metazoa > Arthropoda > Insecta > Coleoptera > Curculionidae > Cosmopolites > Cosmopolites sordidus. The sequence continues at coordinate 186,536 of JARFXV010000387.1, forward strand.
AGAGAGGGAAGGCGAGAGTCAGAGAGGGAAAGAGTGAGTAAAAAAGAGAGATAGAATGAGAGAAAGATATATAGGGTCACAGATAAAGAGAGGAGATGGAAGACAATGTGCGAGAAGGGGGAGCAGCAAGGGAATGTGTAAAATAAGAGAAACAGAGAGAGAGAGAGGTGATGACATAGATACAGAGTGGGGCAGTGTAAAATAGAGAGAGCAGAATTCGACAGAGAAGGAGAATGTAAAACAAAGACTGAGATAGAGGGAGAGTGTGAGAGCAAGACAGAGTATACACAGTGCGTCCACTAAATTTCAGTACTGGTCAGGGAAAATGTAAACAAAACGAAATACCTGTAGTATTCTCCTCTCGTTTCGATACATTTGTTATATCGATCCAATAGCGATTCAAATGCGTTCTCCAGCTCATTTTATGGAATAACCTCCAAAGCACGAGACGAAGCTGTTTGAATAGTCTGAATGTCTTCAAAAAAACACTTTTTCAATTTTAATTTCAATTTTGGGGACAAGGAGATGTTACAAGGGACTAAACCTGGTAGTACGGTGGGTGGTTGATCACACAGACTTGGTTTTGGGTCAAAAATTAACTTGTGACTTGGCGCATTTTAGTGCAACAAACTCCATCTGTTTGGATCGCGATATTCTGGCCGAGAGCGACGAATTCTGTGCATCAATCGTTTCAGGACTTCTAAGTAGTCATCAACCCTTAGCTATCGATAAAAATAATGAACATTGTTCTAATTTTTTAAAGAGTTTTTCGTGATTTTTTTTGCCTGTGGTGAGTTTTTCGACTTCCATTCCGCACTTTGGCGGTTAATTTCTGGATCGTATTGAAAGCACCATGTTTCATCCCCCGTAACAATTGAGTTCAGGAAGTTTTGATCATTTCTGGCGGCTGCGACGATCTCTCTGGAATGGAACGAACCGGTGTTATTGTGGAACAAATTCTGCACACATCTTTATTTTACCCAAATTCTTATGAAGAATGAATCGGATCGTTTTTCAGCCGATATTCAAAGCCTCTTTCATCATTTTTAGTATAGCATTGCGGTCATTTGTTACTAAATTGCGAACTTTTTCGATCATTTCGGGGGTGCGAGCTGAAATTGGTCTTCCGTCACGTTTGCCATCCTCTAGAGACAGTCTGCAATCCAGAAAAACGTTTATGACCAAGAAAAACACTTGTTTTGCTTAAACAATCATCGCTGTACACTTGCTGCGTCAACTGGAATGTTTCCGACACAGTTTTACCGAGTTTTGCGTTGAATTTAATAACAGCTCTTTGTTCCACGATTTTATTTCTATATCAAACTTTTTTGGTTTGTAAACAATACGTCATAAAATCAACAAATGTAAACAGATCGTTGTAAAGCAGTTTTCGTTAGGTTCAGGAATGTTCAAGCTTTGAAACGACGCCGCTCGTTAATAGATGGCGTGACTGGTTGCTAAGATATATCTTAAGTACTGATTCTTAATGGACGCACTGTGTATACTCTTTAATAAATTGTAATATAAATGCCAAAGATATTTCTTTCAATAATACATCAAAGGAAGCATCTGTCTTGCATTCTTAATTAATGATAGGGGTATTTCACAACATACATAATCATTTCAAATTATAAGAACCCAAAAATATTAAATAAGAAAATAGTTTTTTGAATAAATAACATTTCATTGCTTGGATGGCGCCAGTTTTTTTTATGAAAATTTGCTTCAATTCTCACTCAGTAAATGTCATGTGATTCTTTGGACCGTTTCAAAAACAGAAATTGAAAACAAGCATTTTGGTTCGATTACAGATGCGAGAGTGCTGATGACAAATTAGGACTATTGGACTGTAGGTCACGACTTCCTTAATTTCATGGTATAGAAAACAAAGCCAAATTTGCTCTCAGGATAACCCTATGGAGGTACGAACAAACGATGCTTTTGTTCATTTTTTTTACAAATTTCCTGTACAAGACCCTGCACTATAATTAATATGTTATGTAGAGGTTCAATTAAAACACAGAGAGAGAAAAAAATAAAATGACAAAATTAATGAACACATCACAAGTGACAAGCCTCAATAATTGCACACGGTGCAATTTAAATTTATAAATAACAGTGACACAAATTGGTTTGGTTTTTTTTTATATAATTGTGATTACGCCGGTTGGTTGCTTTTTTTCCATTAACCATGTCAATAAAAAGCAGATATTAGTTTGTCTATTAAAAAATTAAATAATATCAAACCGTCCATCTGACATGCCAGATTTAAGCTCTATTATTTTAATTAATTACAGTTATCTATACGAGGGATTAGGAAAAAGGTATCAGGTGAATATGAGGACTGTAAAGAAATCAATTAAAAATAGATCAAGAAAAAAATTCTTCAAGTTCAAGATAACTTTGATTATCTAGGATATACATAAATATCGAAAACGAAAAAGGCCTGAAGATCAATGGAAGATTCAATAAGGGGAACAGTAGTATAGGAGCATTAAGTAAAATTCTGAGATCCAAAGCGGTGTCCAAGAGAGTAAAAGAAAAACTGCAAAATTTGGCATCTTCAATAAAATAGAATACATGAAGTTGGCGATGTAGGAAAAGAAAGTGCTGAAACAGAAGAATGGAAGGTAAGGAACAGAAGAGGAATGCCCTCAATGAAATCAGATATAAGACAACAAATAATCAGATGGCTGGGGCATATTGAAATACTACCACAAAGCAGGGTTGTAAAGAAAATGTTACGACTAATAACAGCAAGGATAAAAAGAAGAGGAAAATCAAATATGAAAGTGGATGAGTTCAGTAGGGGAAGATCTAAGAACTTTGAAGATTAACAAATGGAGAGGGGAGAGATATCTTTGTACATGTACATGTACATATATATATATATATATATATATATATATATATATATATATATATATATATATATAATGATACGACTAATAACAGCAGGGATGAAAAGAAGAGGAAAACCAAAGAAGAAAATGCATGAATTCATTTAAATTTTGTTGGATTAAATCGCAATATTTTACTCAAAAAATTTGCAGTTTTGCCGTGTACTATTAATTAGTTAATTAGCGGACACCCTATATATATATATATATATATATATATATATATATATATATATATATATATATATATATATATATAGGGTGTCCGCTAATTAATGGTACACATTAAAACTGCAGATTTTTTGAGTAAAAATATTGCAATTTAACCCAAGTTACCTTAACCTAAAAGTTCATAGTAATAAAGATCATCTTGAGCATCTTATTTGATACATTGAGATATCTAGAAATCGGTAACTCGTAGCGACATTTGCAAAGTTTACCTTTTTTACGTAAAAAAGGTGGACAAAATAATATTTTCATTAAAAATACGAATAAACAAGGAGCAAAAAAAAGGTTGATACCTTTCAAACGTAGAAAAGTGACGCAGACAGCGCCCTCTATAATCTGCAAAAAAATCGAGACATTTAAATTTCAAGTTGGGTTAAATCGCAATATTTTACTCAAAAAATTTGCAGTTTTGCAGTGTACATATATATATATATATATATATATATATATATATATATATATATATATATATATATATATATATATATATATCATCATCAGCCCGTATCGATCCACTGCCACTTTCCTCTGCCACTGCCACTGCCTGGCTTTCCTCTGCCACTCGGGTCCAATATACTTAACGATGTCATCAATCCATCGTGCTTTCGGTCTTCTTCGCGGACGTTTGCGATCAAGCGGTATCCACTCCAGGATTGCCTTGGTCCATCTGTCGTCCCATCGCCTCGCTATATGGCCTGCCCATCTCCATTTCAACTGTTTTACTCTTCCAATGATGTCACAGACTTTTGTTTGTTCCCTGATCCATGCACAGGACTTTCTGTCTCGTCTTGTAATGCCAATCATACATCTTTCCATTCCCCTCTGTGCCACCCGAAGTTTTTTAATTGATTGCGATGTGAGTGTCCAGGTTTCACTTCCGTATGTCATAACGGGTAGAACGCACTGATCGAATACTTTTCTTTTCAGGCAAAGTGGGAGTCTGCTCTTAAACACTATATTGAGCCTACCAAATGCCTGCCAGCCATATTTAACACGCCGTTCCACCTCCCGGGCGGTATTCCCCTCCATGGAAATCCTCTGCCCAAGATATATAAAGCTGTCCACAATCTCTAAATCCCTTCCTAAAACTGAAATTCTTCTGTCCTGAGCGAAGTTATTGAACATAACCTGACTCTTTTTCAGGTTTATTTTCAAGCCAAATGGTTCGCCAGCCCTTTGCAGTTCTTGTATGCGTCTTTGCAGCTCCTCTGGGTCTTGTGAAATGAGAATAATATCATCTGCAAATCTAAGATGGTTTAAGTTTGCACCATTGATCTTTACACCATCCTGTTCCCAATCCAGTTTACGGAATACTTCTTCAATGCCAGCCGAGAAAAGAATAGGCGATATTGCGTCACCCTGCCGTACACCTCGTTCTATATTAATTCCCACTTCAAGATCATCAAGGTGAATTGTGGCTGTAGCTCCATCATATATCGATTCTAATAGGTTTACATAGGCTCTCTCTACACCTTGGCTCAGCAGTGCATTCATTATCGCATGCTTTGATATGGAATCAAATGCTTTTTCGTAGTCGATAAAAGCCAAGCACAGTGGCATGGTGTATTCGTTGTGCCTTTCTATGACCTGCTGCACAACCTGGATGTGATCCATTGTACTGAATCCATTTCTGAATTCTGCTTGTTCTCTTGGTTGTGCGTCATTTAGTTTTTTTTTTTTAATATTCTTTTAGAAATATATATCAATGCATTTCTTTTCCACTTTCTTTACTTTGAACATGTTGCTATTGGTACTGCCGCGGATCCTTTGGGAATTTATAACCACAGTGGTTGTAAATAGATTTTGCAAGCGATTTTGGTGTCGAAATTGTAAGGTTTTATCTAGAAAGTTTGGTACCCTGCACAAATATTTGCAGGATTCCGTTTGAATCTTTCATCAGGATACAATAATTTGCATTCCCGATATTGGAAATGCGCGTATGGAGAACTCAGGTGTTAAAAATTACTTGTACAAAGCAAACACACATGTTTCTGTGACACAAACCTCCAACACTAACTCCAAAGAGTGTCTTATTAATATGTTAACTATTCTAATATAGTACAAAGGCCTAGTTGTTAGCCGTTGTTCATCTACTGCAGGATGAAGGCCTCTTCAGCATGCTTCCAACTTGCGCGCTTCTGAGCTTTCCTCTGCCATTCGGGTCTAATATGCTTGATGATGTCATCAGTACATCGTGCTGTTAGTCTTCTTCATGGGCGCTTTTGCTCAAACGGTATCCATCTCAGGATTGCTTTAGATAATCTGTCGGTCACATCACCTTGCTATATGACCCGCCCACCTCCATTTCAATCACTATATTTTTCCAATTATATCACATACTTTCATTTATTCTCTGGTCTATGTGCAGGCCTTTCTGCTTCGCTTTGTAATGTCTGCATACATCTTTTCATTCCCCTCTGTACTACCCGAAGTTTTTGAAATGATTGTGATGTGAGTGTTCATGTTTTACTTCCCTTTTCCATCTCTGAAAGAGAAATTCCTCTATCCTCGTCAATCAAACTTTAGGCCTTCATGGTCTGTAGAGCTTTGATATATAAGAACATTGTAGAATATTTGATAAAAAAGAATTAGTCTCGATATTTATTAATTGAAGCCACATTGAAAACATTTTTTTTTTGGACGAGAGTTTTTTTTGGACGAGAGTATATATTTAAAAACGCACGGACTCTCTGAATATTGTATCGCATATTAAAATGTTCCTTTAATGAGCAGCTAATTAAAAACACCATCGCTAATGACCGAATTAGCAATATTGTCTTTTTATGTCCGTCCGCTGCCTACCTAGCTTGAATATTAAACAGAAAATAAATTTCGTTATGGATTACAATTCGTCATTAATTAACAACAGTAATTAGTACGATGGAGCTAGTTTGGGTTGTCAACTTAATCATTTTTAAAGATTGTCGATTGGGCAACACGGTTTTTGTCTCCCTTTCGGCTGAGTGTTCGTGAATTATTTCGTGTGAAACCATCGAGGTGTGTGAGGCATTTTTTCTTTTATGTCGGAATTGTACTGATCAGGTATTGGCATGATGAGTCCACTGACTTTATCAACAATTAGTAACCAACGTGATGCAGTCACACGCTTAACAAATCATCGGAAAATATCAGAGCGGTTTTTGTAGAGAAAAATCTACAATAAACTCGTCTATATAATTCGACAAGCCATGGAAAAAACTTATGAATACGACACATCTATTCATAAATATTAAAAGTGGATTATACGAAATGCACTGTACAAAGCGATGAAAAAGTTTAACATCCCTCAACACTAGAATAAACTGATTAAAGCAACTGAGTCTAGTTTTCAATCCAAAGTTAAGATTCAGAGCATAACATCATGCCCATCTATAACGCATTCTGGTTTACGCCAAGATGATAGTCCATGCCTTCTATTCAATATAGCCCTTAAGAAAGCAGTAAGAGACTTCAATATTAACACAGAATGTACTATAATAAATATGAGCATCCAGATGCAGGCATATGCTGATGATTTAGATGTCGAGACCTCATAGAGGTATACAAAGTACTTAAAAGTGTTTCAGTCACAAACAAAACTCCCAGTGGGCTTCTCGAAGAGCTGGTATAGAATCAGATAGAACAGAACATGTAAAGAAATTTAAAATCTTGGCTTCTACGTAAATAACACCAATGACATCAACTCTGAAATTAGACAAAGAATATTCCTGGCAAACAAAGCCTACTACGGATTCATTAAACATTTAATTCAGATGTTGTGTCGAGGAAAACAAAATTACTATTTATAAAATACTGGATGATACTGATAAGGCCAGTGTTGATGTACTCACCAGAAATCTGAACATGTACAAATACTGTGAGAACCTCTTGGGGTATTTCGAAAGGAAGAAATTCAGGCATGTACATAAGAGAGTTTTTGAAAACGGAGTTTGGTGCGGGCGTTATAATTTTGAACTATATAACTTATATAATGAGCCTAATATAACACATGGGCTGAAAAGTCCCGGGCCTAACACATAGATGGCGCTAGTTTTATTGCAGTCACCTTTTTTTCAGTTAATACTAACCTTCAAAAGACAGCTGTTAAAATTTCATGATATTCTATTCATTAGTTTGTGAGTTATTGTGCTAAGAGTGACGCTACTTTTGTTATTTTCAAAACAATGGATCAAAAACAATTTCGTGTTTTAATTTTACACTGCTTCTTGATGGGAAAAAATACCGTTCAAGCGAAGCAATGGCTTGAAAAGTGTTATGGGGACTCCGCTCCATCAGAAACAACAATAAAACGTTGGTTTGCTGACTTCAAACGTGGTCGTAGAGACACCGATGATGCAGAACGCAGTGGACGTCCAAATGAGGCGGTAACACCAGAAAACATAAAAAAATCCACAAAATCGTTTTGAATAATCGAAAAGTGAAGTTGCGTGAGTTGACATCGTAAAGATATCAAAAGAACGTGTTGGCTTTATATTACATAAGCATTTGACTATGAGAAAGCTCTGTTCAAAGTGGGTGCCGCGTTTGCTCACTGTTGACCAAAAACGAGAACGTGTTGATGATTCTGAGCAGTGTTTGGCCATGTTTAAACGTAACAAACCGGAATTTTTGCGTCGATATGTGACAATGGATGAAACATGAATCCATCACTTCACTCCGGAATCAAAACGATCGTCATCTGAGTGGACAGCAACTGGTGAACCTCGTCCAAAGCGCCCGAAAGCAGAACAATCGGCTAGAAAGGTTATGGCCTCGGTATTTTGGGATGTGCGTGGTGTAATATTCATCGACTATCTTGAGAAAGGAAATACCATTAACAGTGAATATTATATAGCGTTATTGGAGCGTTTGAAGGCCGAAATTGAAAAGAAACGACCGCATATGGCAAAGAAAAATATGTTGTTTCATCAAGACAATGCACCGTGTCACAAGTCAATCAAAACAATGGCAAAACTACATGAATTGAACTTCGAATTGCTCCCACATCCACTGTATTCGCCAGATTTGGCTCCCAGCGACTACTGGCTGTTCGCAGACCTGAAAAAAATGCTCGCCGGTAAGAAATTTCGCACCAATGAAGAGGTTATCGCTGAAACTGAGGCCTATTTTGAGGCAAAAGATAAATCATTCTACAAAAGTGGTATTGAAATGTTAGAGGGGCGCTGGAATGATTGCGTTGCTCTTGATGGAGATTACGTTGATGAATAAAGCTAATTTTGAACCAAAAAAACTGTGTTTTCTTTGTTAGGCCCGGGACTTTTCAGCCCATGTGTTATATATATATATATATATATATATATATATATATATATATATATATATATATATATATATATATATATATATATATACCAGTAATACCAGCAGCATTTTGAACTATATAACTTATACAATGAGCCTAATATATATATATATATATATATATATATATATATATATATATATATATATATATATATATATATATATATATATATATTACCAGCAAATGGTGGGTAACGGACCTAGAGGAAGACCATATAGCAGACTGAAAGACCAGGTAGAGAAAAATCCAAGAGATCTAAATGTAAGAAACTGGAAAGACAAGACAAGCGGTAGGAACCAATGGCACCAACTCTTTGAATAGGCCAAGACCCATTTAAGGATGTTGAGTGATGTTAATGATGATATCAATAGTCTATATATAACAATATATATAATTTTTAAATAAAATACAAAATCTTTGCGGCCGGCGAACTTCCTTGAACTGCTTCAATTGACCCACAACGAAATCCAAGTGGCTTCTTCAATCTAAAAAATAAGAAGATGTCACAAGGAGCCATATCTGGTGTTTATGAAATGGTATTTGTTTAATTTCTAGCAAAAAAATAGGAATAATTATTGTGTTGTGCGACGAGACGTGAAAACCATGCATTCTTTTACCACAGTAATATATACAATGTCTTTAATGCTTAATCAGCCATTACTCAATACAATATCTTTGATTTTGGTAAAGTTTTCTTCAATTGTTGAAGTGAAAGATCTTCCCGACCGAGGTTTATCTTTAACTGCATCTCAACAATCACTAAAGGCGCCGAATCAGTTGTAAACATTTTGTTGACATAGTTTCATCTCTGTAATACTTTTTAAACATTTTTAATGCATCAGCATAAGATCTTTTGTTTTTTTAGTCAAAGTGTAAGGCAAATTCTGTACTCGATAAATTTTTCTATTCATGTAATTTCCATGTTGATCTGCATGTAAACAGATAGCAAAACCAGCTGGAGAGAATCAAACAGTGGAAATAATTAGAAGACTGGAGCTTTCGGTAAACTTAAAAAAATAATAAAAATAATAAAAGACTTGCATCATTTTCCGGTTTTAACGTATGGTTCTCAGACATGGATACTTACAAGAATTAAGATCATGGAGGTAGCTATGTTAAGAGTAAAACTGTCAGACCGAAAACCAAATTAGTAAGTGTGAACTGTAAGTGAAGTAAAACGAGTAAGTTAACGATGTGAGAAAGCATGTGGCTCAACGTCAGATGATTTTCTCTGGACACATAGAAGGATTGAACTATGTCTTGAAATAAATCGACCGGTTACGCCAGAAACGTATGGCACAGAACAAAGATAGATAGAAGTATTTGAGGCAAATATTCAAAGTTTAAGAAATAGAATACACAAAAAAATGTAGTTTTTCCGGAAGTTCTTCGCCAAGGAACATACCATGCTTGAATAATCGATATTGCCCAGTTTGTTTCTCATAGTAAAATTACTACTTCTGAAGCATATTCACTATATGTTGTATCTGATGAAAGTAAGGGGTGATTTGTTTAGTGTGTCCGAACTTCCGATAGGGGTCGCTTTCAAACAAACTGCGAGTTTTGGCGTTTCTAGTGTCAAAATTATTCAGTATAGTCTGGCAAATCATCATGGAACGTTTAACATCAGGACAACGCTTGTAAATTGTCGAAATTTATATTCAAAATCAAATAGAGTGTTTTGTGAAAGGTTATAGTGCACACAATCAATCACCCGAGCGATGTATTCGCCGAATTATCTGCAAATTCCGAACGCATTTCACGCCGCTCGATGTTAAAACAAAAACGAGACAAAAAGTTGTGCGTTCCGAAATAAATATCTCCGCTGTTGCTGACAGTGTTGATGAACATCCAAATTTATCAATTCGTTGCCGTTCGCAATTATTATTTCACTCCGAAATTGAATGGTATTGATCTGGAGGAGATGTGATTCCAACAGGACAGCTCCACATGTCACATGTCAAAAACATGTCAAATTATTTCGAGGAACGGATCTGTTAATTGGCCACAAAGCTAATGTGATTTAACGCCTTTAAATTATTTTCTTTGGGGTTGTGTTAAATCTTTGCTCTGTGCCTATAAATTAGCAAGTATTGATACCTTGAAAGCAACCTGACTCGGACAATTGCAGGCACAAGACCCCAATTGTTTGAAAAAGTGGTGGGAAATTGGACGGATAAACTGCGCTTTGTCGGAAGTAGTCGCGGCGGACATTTGTACGAAATGTTTTCAAACATTAATACCACTGAATGTCATTTCACATAAAATAAATAGTTTCAAGGCATCTAATTGTGGTTTTATTTGCAACAATTTCCTTATAAGGCATTCATTAAATCAAATGACATTAAAATCGAATCACAATTAGCAGTATAAATATCAGTCCCAGAGACATTTATTTGGGAAGTTTATATAAAAACACACAGACGAGAGTGACCGTCTGATGGAATGAAAAACACGTCACCAGTCTCAAATCTGGAAGAGAAAAACCGGTAGGGGTACTTTACTTTTGGCTTTGGTATTTAGTCGTGGCTGGATAACAACCCGGGGTGCGATAACTGAGCCCCATAAAATTTCGACGACGCGATAATGGTGTTTGCGACGAAATTTGTCGTTCAATGTCGATTTTATGACAGGCTGTCCGTTCGTATTTGACCGGTCTCGCGATACATCGACCAGAGAAGGACTTGTGATATTTTGTGATTTGCATTAGAAATCAAGCATTAGAAAACCCTTACAGAAATATTTTTCTTATTTTTTTTACAATACTTACTTCATATTGGCAACGCAACTTTGGGTTTTAACGAGGGTAGATATTTTTACAATATTCTCTATTTAAATTAAAGTAAAGTAAAGTGTTTGGGTTAGAGGCGCATCAGCAACTAGGCTATTTAGCGACTGGACCTACAGCTTAACGTGGGTTCCGAACCACGGTCATCAGCTTCCGACAAACCCAGGCTAGCACCCCCCTCGGGCTATAAACCCTTGGTTATGTACCTACCCATAAGTCTATCAGGAAACCTACCGACTGGCGAGTGACCAACGTAGAACACTTCTCAGAAGGCATCCGGCCTTACCCAGCCTTTATAACTGGCGTGACTGAGGGGTAATTCGTAGTTGAATTTTACACTCTTGCCTAGAAACAATCACAAACATTTAGGAAAGATAAACGGACAGAATAAAGAAAAATAACCATCCGAGCGCTGGAATCGAACCAGCTACCGCTCCAGCGCGGATTCGGCAAAGCAGACGCTCTTACCGCCGCACCAACGCGACCAGCTAACTATTTAAATTATTTCGTATATACTATTTAAGTTGTTTTAAGTGTTTTTTATTCAAATAGGAAATTTTCCTTGCAATTTTGCCATTATAACCAAATTGTTGCGTCTCCTAATACTGCTCGTACTGATTGGTAACTGTAATTTCCGTTTCCCAACCGTTGAAGTTAAAAAAAGGATTTTTAGACACTTCGCGAATTAAACGAACATCTTCTCGATTAGAAGTTCCGGCCTCGGAACTCTGATTTTTGCCCCATGTTTTTTTCTTTTAATACTTTTGAAACAACGTAAAAAGATCTTTTCAAATTTTGACAAATAAATATCCAAGATTTTTTCTGTTCTCGAAATTGAAAAATTAATTAATTAATTAATTAATTAATAAATGTTTAGCACGATCCATTGTTTTTAAAATGTTTGTATACACAGAAATCTTACATTAACAATACCAATAAAACAATAAAAACCAATTTCTGATCAAATATGAACCAAAGTGACCGATATACCGCAACACTGATTTTTTTGACCACATTATTTTTTAAATGACATTCTCGAATTTATTTTATCTTGCAATTATTTTTTGTTTCAAATATTTAGGAGCGTAACGTAATGAAGAGTCCAAGGTAATAATTGCCCAATTCTTTTTGTACCTATTTTTTGTATTAATGTTCATTTGAGATTAAAATCACTGATTTTTTTACGTAAAAGTAAAAGTACTCTTAGTTAGCCTCAATAAGATGCACATTTTGCGCATAAATCCCTTTTAAACAGTTCGCGAGCGACAGTGTAAAGCGCATCCAAATAAAAGAGAAAAACAATTAAAAAATTAATTAGTAATTAAGAAGAATTACAAACTTTAAGTATTGTTCAAAGTGCATTCTTTCAACTTCAACATATTTCTGACCCAGTAACGGCTCGTGAGTTTTTAAAGTGGGAGGGCGTAGAAGAAAATAGTGGTGCTGAAGATATTTTTTGCTTTCTTCTTCCTTCTTTTTACTTTTCGTGCTCTTGAAACCCTATACAGGAGGTGAACCAGGAAAACATTAAAATTTACAACCACATAGCCACAAATTACTATTGTATAGTTTACTGTCAAATTTTCGCGTAAAACTTGACGTATTTTTACATTCTTTTTGAACTTGACACACATTCAACACGAGCGTGGGACGACCGTTAGTTTTTAATTCAATTTTCTTCTTTAAACTTAAATTAGCCATTATTAACTGTTTTAAATCAGACACCTTCATGTTTGCAATTAAAAGATGATTATTTTTATTTAAAAACTACTACTAAGTGTATACACACGTAGCAAATCCCAAATTAAAACAAGTATTCGCGAGGCGAATGAAATACGCAGCAGGAGACATATCAAACGCTCCATACCCGTCAAATCAGCGTTTAAAACTAATTACCGATACGCTCGGTTGCATGGAATCTACGTCCAAATCGCATGTTTTAGAAAGCAGTTAAACCCCCGAATTCTGGCAACCAACAAAACATATAACGCCAACGATATAAGTGGTGTACGGTCGTTGGAGGTAAACGTCCAACCAACGATGTAAAAATTGTGGCAAGAGGATGGAATTTTTATCCGCATTATTTGGTGTCATAGGGCGACAGACGTTCTTCTAATTTCTATAATAGCTTAAAATGAGTTAAAGGAACAAAACTGAACGGAAATAAATATGGTATTTTGTTCTGACAAATTGTTTACTGTGATAAATGCTGGAAGGGCGGCGCCCCAGAGCCCTCCCTCACGAGCCGCTACTGTTCTAACCCCTTTGCATAATAGATTGTGTGGTGTACGAAAAGTTTAAAAGCGATTTGCCCAAAAATGCTGCATCCTATCGAGGCGAATTAAAAGATCATCTTTTATGTAAAATAGTCATAACATTCAAGGAATAATAGTCATAAAGTTTTCGTAATCTGTAATTGAAATTTAAAAAGAAATACGTATACAAAAATTGAACCATTTATTATGTCACGCCCCTGTATGCAATTTTGTAATTTGAAATACACGGTTCGTTTCGATGCCCAAAGTTTACAACACTTAGTATATTATATTGTAAACGGTTTCAGAAATATTTGAGAAAAACCATCTTAAGGGTGCTCTTAAGGATGCTAAAACCATCTAGAGGGGTAGCTCCATTATTCGACTAAGATTTATATAGTATGGTTAAAGTTTAATCGCATATTTACATTAATAGCAAACACCAAATTCACCAGATGCGACAGCAAGTGGTGTAAGATAAAGGCGGATTAAATTCAGTCTTGAATGAATTAATGTTAAAATGCTAATTATTGGTAGTTTTGAGGATTCTTTTATAGTTTTGTACAGTTATTTAGCATATTATATTGATGGCAAGATGTTACTAGTGCCGGACCTGACCATACAGTAAATTCCTACAAAAGCCCCTGATCCAATTCGGTGTCTAAGACCCTAACAAAAGGCAGCCCGTCTGCATTTCATTCATTCTACCTCACCTGTGTACCTGTATTACATCCTGTGGTGGGCCCGTAGAGGCCCCCCTTCTCGTTTATATAAACCGGCATAACGATATTTTCTGTTTTATTAGGTCCGTTCCTTACCGAGCCAAAGTCAAACAAAAGCAGCTGGGTATCTTATATTTTCTCTCTTCCTCTTTTCAGTTCTTATTCTTCGTTTCTGGCGCTATTTTATTATTTCATTGTTTGAATTTTAAATATTTCGACCATCTTAACCTTTACAAACAATTTAGAAGTTTGTAGAATTTAACACAATTAAAACCGTACAATGTCGGGAATATTAAACTAAGTCCACCTATCAATTCTTCTAGTGGAAATTTAGGTGTGAAGCACTAAACTCAATAAAATTTATCACTAAACACCAAATCCCTTTTTTTAATTTCTCGACGCCGAATCCAGATTGAATCATCTCCTGATGATGCTAACATGGTTAGCGAAACGCGCGTCGAGAAGTTTAAAATAAGTGATGAATAAGTGAAATCTATTCCAGTTCAATCTATAATAGTTGTTTAAAGATAAAGATTGTTCAATTCAGTGTTATAATTAATTAATTATTTAATTTAAGATAGTTTTATAATGAATCAAGGTAATTTACAAATACGGAAGAGTTAAAAAGTGATATTCAGACTTCATGGGAAGAAATTCCTTAACAAACAACAACTGTTTCTATGATTCATTACCAAAAAGACTTGTTTGTTTAATAAATCGTGGTAGGACTCCAAAAAAATATGTTGCTTGTTTATGTTCTATAAAACTGAAAGTGTATTTAACGGATATTGCAAACTGACCGGTTTTTTTAATTCTTGAATAAAACACGGATGGCGTTGTGATTTTGCATCGATCTAGTTTCATTTCAGAAGTGTAATGGATGACATTTATAAAAATGGAGTTGTATACAACACAACAACGTTAAAATTGTTGAATTATGATATGAAAACATATGGGCGTTCAGTGAAAAATGTTTTTAGAAAATTACGTGATATTTACAGTTTGCAGAATCGTCGTTTGCACAATCTGAAAGCACGATCAATCGAATTGTTCACAGATTTCAAGAAACTGGTTCGGGATTGGGGTTCAACTTTTCAGATGAAGCATATTTTGAAATTGGTGGCTGTGTTAATAAACAAAATTGCCACATTTAGGGTGAGGAAAATCCAAGATTGATTCATGACAAACCTTTACGTCCTAAACGAATCACTGTTTGGGGTGCATTATCGTCAGGAGGTGTAAATGGGACGTATTTCTTTCAGAATGTTGCTGGCGAAGCTGTAAATTTCCTGGACGAACGTTGATGTTAATTGTGTAATGTTAATAACATCACGTAAATTGATACAGCTGCACTATTTTTTTTGGGGTTACGTGAAAAGCCAGGTCTCTAAGACCAATTTACAATCGATTTATGAAATCAAGGATGAAATTATTCGAGTCATTGGTGAGATAGAGCCAGAGTTATGCCAAAATGTCATTCAACATTTTGACAAAAGAGTGGACGTCTGTGGAGTTGCAACATGTGATCATTTGACAGGTATTCTATTTCTTGTCTAAAAGTCAAATAATATGCTTCAATTATCAATAAAAAGTTTTTTGTAATCAACGCAAATTCTGTGTTTTATTCAAGAATTAAAAAAACCGCCCAATTTGAAAGACCTTTAATAGTTTAACACATCTAAAATCCTTTATAATTTTTTTTCTTAAACGTCTTCAACCTTAAGCTGGGACCTTTAATAGTTTAACACATCTAAAACCCTTTAATTTTTTTTTTCTTAAACGTCTTCAACCTTAAGCTGGGTCCGTAAATGTTTTATGTGTAGTGCGTGCACGGCAATATAAACCGTCTTGCAAACAAGGCCACACACAAATATTATCGCCGCACAGCACGCATACGAACCCTCTGTTGTCTACCAGATAATTCAAACAAAATGTTCCAGTAAATTCAGGACATACACGCAAAATTTTATTGGTGCCCAGCTGAAGAGAACCCGATGGCTGGTTTATCCATTTGAGAAAGTTGCCAAATTTGCTACTCTATTAGTAGTAGTAGTTTTTCTTCAATTTCGATATCGCAAAAGTTTTGATAAGCCGGCAAAATTTCGATTTCTTCTACTTTAAGATTTTGTTTCCTAATATACTTTTGGACCCAAAAAAAAGATCAAAACAATCACTAAACACTGCTGAATACTTAGGTGAAAACCGCATTACAAAAACTTTAGTAGTTCTTGAGAAAATGGGACCTAAATATAAAAAATCCAACTTTTCAGAACGCCCGATTTTCAGTCACGGTTTGAATTCGTCGTTTTTTCGCGGTGAAAACGAATCGATATTATATCAGAGTATCGTTGCTCTATGGTTTTTTATTTCGATAGCAATAAATAAGCCACCCCCCCTATCACGCTTACATTACATTATAGTCATAATCCTCACACGTCGTTAGTTTAGTCTCGACTGTCAATATTGTATTGTATATATGTGTATTATATTTTTCTCGAAGATGGGTCGTAGTAAAAGAGTTTTTCGTAAGCGTAGTTACACAGAACGTCAATAAGTCCTGAACAATGTAATTTGGAAAAAACTACCTAGATCAATTTTTGTGACTCTAAAAACTTTTAAATTAAGGGCATATGAAGCAGTAGGAACTTTTAATGAATGGGGCTATGTTTCATCTTCAAGTGTTTGATGAATTGAACGTATATCCAGGAAAACATTTCGTAGAAAAAATGTACCCTCATCATCATTAGCCCATGTCGATCCATTGCAGGATGAAGGCCTCTTCAGCATGCCTCCAACTTTCACGGTCCTGGGCTTTTCTCTGCCATTCGGGTCTAATATACTTAACTATGTCATCAGTCCATCGTGCTTTCGGTTTTCTTCGTGGACATTTGCGATCAAGCGGTATCCACTCTAGGATTGCATTGGTCAATCTGTCCTCCTATCGCCTCGCTATGTGGCCTGCCCATCTTCATTTGAATTGCTTTACTCTTCCAATGCACTTTCGTTTGTTCCCTGATCCATGTTCAGGGTTTTCTGTCTCGTTTTGTAATGTCAAGCATACATCTCTCCATTCCTCTCTGTGCTATCCGAAGTTTTTGAATTGATTGTGATGTGAGTGTCCAGGTTTCACTTCCGTATGTCATAGCGGGTAGAACGCACTGATCGAAGACTTTTCTTTTTAGGCAAAGTGGGAGTCTGTGGGATGCCTGCCAGTCACATTTAACATGTCGTTCCACCTCTCTGGTGGTATCCCCCTCCACTGAAATCCTCTGCCTAAGATATGTGTGGTCCACAATCTCCAAATCCCTACCTACAATTGATAAACATTCTTCTGTCTTCAGCGAATTTATTGAACATAATCTGACTCTTTTTCAGGTTTAAGCCAAATGGTTCGTCAGCCCTTTGAAGCTCTTGTATGTGTCTTTGCAGCTCCTTCTAAAAGAAGCACAATATCATCTGCAAATCTAAGATGGTTTAAGTTTGCACTGTTGATCTTTACACCATCCTGTTCCCAATCCAGCCTAAGGAATACATCTTCAAGGCCAGCCGAGAAAATAATAGCAATTATTAGCAATTATTATTAGCAACAAGAAAAAAAAGTCCGTAGTCCAGTCAAAGATGCTGCTTAAACCAAATTTTTTTTATGCATTTGCCGGTTTTCAAACCAAAAACTCATATCTATATAGAAATGACTAGAATTGAATGTAGAATTTTTGAAGACAATAAAAAAAGATTAAGTTAAGTTAATCTTAATTAAGTTGAGTATAACTTAAGATTACGTTAAGTATAACTTAAGATTAAGTTAAGTATAACTTAATAACCTTAGGTTAAGATGTTTCAAAATTATATTTTGAAAAGTTTTAAAAAATAGTGGTGTGTCACTGAGGTAGTTAAAACGGTTCAGAGAATATTGGTAGCGACAAACTCAAGTGAAGGAAAATAAAGAAACTAAACTTACAGCGTTTTTGTTAAATGTAGTGGAAAATCCTTAATTAAAAGGACACAAACAAAAACCTACTTCACTTCTTTAACATCTTCGAAAGAAGACAAAGTTTCACGTAGCATCTTTTTCCTACGATCGCGTTCGAACAGCCGAGAAGAAAAATAAACGAAACGCGAAATGATCTTCGTCAAACGATCAAGAACGATCTGGATGTAATTAAAAGGTGACAATTAATTGCGGCATGGCTCGATTGGCATGGCGTTTGAGACGTGCCAGCGATTCGATTGTGAGACCTTTCAGATGGACGTCGTTGCCGTAACGACACCATACATGGTATACGATGTGGCCGAGCGTGGAATAGAGACGCGAACCGGGTTTTTTGCCGGACACGACGATGGGTCACATGTCGGCGGCGAGGCCTTTATCATTCGGTACATGCTAAGGAATCCAAATGGTAACCTGTTGAAAACTACCAGAAAAAACAAAGGGTCTGAACATTTTTCAATAAAAATATCATTCTTCCATTATATTTTCGATGATTAAAAGTGGGTTAAATATTATCGTACATCCACTGAAGATGATAATTAGGGAGCAGATTTTTGCCTGAGCTCCGGCAATGTCACTGCCGGGGTTACTGCCGGGTTACTGCAAGGTCACCGTCGGGCAAGTGCCTTTAGTCATAGTCGTATCCTACTGACTCGTTCTATAGAATAGTAAATTAATACTAACTTTAACTTTATGGTTGTGTCTAGTTCATACTGTTTCTTTTTTACCATACTGCACATCTGTCATTAAGTCCCCGGTCTGATATATAGATGGTGTCACATATGAAAAATCCTGTTTGGTACAGGATTTTTACCAGGATTACCAAAGTTCTTTGATGAAGAAAAATATCACTGAAGTAAAACGATGGCTTGAAAAACATTACCCGTACACCCAGGAAAATTCGTACAAGGTGTACAAGCACCGATGATGCTAAATGTCCTGGTCGTCCAAATGAGGTGGTTACACTAAACAACATCAGAATAATTCACAAAATTATTTTGCGAAACCGTAAAGAAAAGTAGCAAGATGATATGATATGATATCATGAAGATATCCAAGGGAATTGTTTACACTATTTTGCGTGAATATTTGGGAATGCGTAAATTGCTATTGAGATGGGTAACGCGATTGCTCACAGCGGACTAAAAACAACGTATTGATGATTCTGAACAATGTTTGACACTGCTTAAGCGAAATAAAAAGGATTTTTTCATGCGGGATGTGATACTGGATGAAACATAGATCCATCCAGTCAAATCGACAGTCAACTGAGTGAACAGCAGCCGATGAAAGGCAAGGTTATACCTTCTGTATTTTGGGATCCGCAATGGGATATTGTTCATTGATCATCTCGAGAAGCGTAAAACTATTAATAGCGAATATTAAATAGTGTTATTGGTGTGTTTGAAGGACGAGATCGCAAAAAAGGCTACAAATCAACAAATAAAATGCCGTTTCACCAAGACAATGCACCGTATCATAAATCGTTGGCAATGATGGTTAAATTGCACGAATTGCACTTCGAATTGCTTTCTCATCCACCGTATTCTCCAGATTTGACCCCAGCGATTTCCTGTTCCCGCACCTCAAAAAAATGTTCGCTGGAAATAAATTTCGCAACAATGAAGAGATAATTGCCGAAACTAAAGAATATTTTGAAGGCAAAGATAAATCGTTCTCTAAGAAAGGTGTAGAAATGTTAGAAAGGTGTTGGAATGATTGTATTGCTCTTCGAGGAGAATATATTGATGAATAAAGTCGAAATTTGCATAAAAAAGTGTGTTTTATTTGTTAGACAATGTTGTATTAAAACAACGAAATAATTCAACGTACTTACAAAAAAATAAATGAAATGAATTTATGAACATTTTGGCGATAAAAATATTTTCATAAACTGATGTTGCATCAAGTTATATTGCATGTTATTGCATGGAAAGGTTTATTCATGTCCGGTCTTTAATAATAACGCTTAGAACGCTCAAAAACGGCTACGACTAACACAATCGTCACAAAAAATCCACAACGTCGTACTAAATGATCATCGACTGAAGGAATACTTGATGACATGGCATGTTGCTGTCACTTAAGTATGAGACACATTTCTGCTCGATGGATGTCGCGTTTTGTAACAATCATCAAAGAAGCATTGGAATGAACTTTTCAAGAACGTTTAGATTTATTTACACGCGATTCTGTTGAGTTTGTTTTATGTTTTTCCACGATAGATGAAGTATGAGTTCACCGTTAACCTCAGAGATGAAGCCGCAGTTTAAACAATTGGTGTAAGCAGGTGGAGTGGGACGGAGAAAGCGAAAATGGCTCCATTTGCAGGAAGAGTAGTGGATGTTATTTATCTGATATTCTCGTGTTGTGGTTCTTACAGAATACCTGCCCTAGGGCAGGATTATTACTGGGAATATTAAGCTTCAAGTACTGGATGAAATGAAAGGAACTATTCAGGCTAAACGTCAACACCGCACCAAAAAGAAAGCGCTCACCAAGAGCAATACGGAAAACAACGCCTATTCGCTGAATTCGCTGGAACGATTGCTTCCTCAGAGACGAACAAATTCCATTATACAGAGGGTATTAAAATGTTGAAACATCTTTAGCTTAAATGTATTAAAATTGGCAACCTCCCCAATTATTAGAAAAAAAATTAAAGTGCTGAACAGCAGTGACTTTCGGAAGATGAAGAGGTAACTATTGAATCTCTTGAGGATTTATATCGTTCCAAATCTTGCAGTTATGTTTCTTCACAAACCCATTAAGCCAGAAGTGAGAGTTTACTTTCGTAAATTTAACATTTTTTTGCATTATTTTGAACAAAAAGTTTCTTAAAACATGTATCCAAAATAAAACCATTTTCGAGGAAAATGACTTAATGTGAGGCGTCACTCAACAAAGAGCCTGCGAAACTATATTGAGGTAAACGGTGGACACTTTCAACACCTATTGAAGTAAATTTTAAAAAATTGTTTTTTTAAATAAAGTCCTTTGTATTTTGACATTTTAATGTTTTTTACTCGTATTCGAGGCACACTATGTGAATTGTATATTTTTCAGACATCGACAAGATGTGCAATGGAATATTCGAACACGAATATCTCGCAAACGGCATGAGATATCGATATTGACCAAGAGTACCTTTCTTTATGAAACACCCTGACTCTCAGACGTAGTCTTTAAAAAAATCTATTTTTCTTCTGTATCGTGGCACGTTTCAACATTTCTTAATTTCTAATTTTTTAAATAACAAATTTTAATTAGCGTTACCCAGGTTTTATCATAATCAATTTCGCTGCCGCACCCTATATTCTGAATTCAGTGGCATTCTCTCGGATTTTTAACTGGTTGCAAATTACAAAATCTCCATTCAGCTTTCGAAATACTTCTTTACCAAATAAAATGTTGTTAAAATTACTCACAGCTGCAAGCTACGTTGCCTGCATGTTCATGGCGTATTCTCAACCGTTTTTTTCTCGACAATTTTACATATTTACGTAAAATCGCGATGCATCCCTGGTAGACTTAACAACCAAACACTCGACCAATAAATTAGAATCGTAACGAGTACGCAACGCGAACAAATTCCACAATCCAACGAAGAATTTTAATCCGAAGGAGAAAAAGAAAAAAGTTCGTTTTCTTCTTCTTTTTCTTCTTTCGATCGTCATGGTTTTGAACGTGGCAACGCCAACAAAAGAAACTGATACGCCGGGATAGGTTTTATTTTATTTTTCGCGCGATTCGAAGATGGTTACAGAAAAGGCAGCAGCGTCAAAGTTAAACGTATTAATATTCAGAAATATGCAGGCGTGCAGTGGAGTTTTGGGACTGTGGTATTAATTTTGCCATAGGAAACACCTACCGAGGAAAATTTTGGTCTTGTTGGGCGTGTCCATGTTAAAAATAATGAAATCTGTTGTTTGCCAGTTTGTACAGAGGTTTTCAATATGCATTTAATAAATCTTATATATATATATATATATATATATATATATATATATATATATATATATATATATATATATATATATATAGCTCATTCAAAGAAACAATAGTTGCACGTCATCAATCTAGACAAATCTATTGCCAATTTACATCCATAAAAAAGAAAAAATCATTTAAAGTTCAAAGCACTCTGTTTCCTTCTTCCTCTAATCCTATTAGAATAGGATAAAAATACGATGAGCCGGCGGATTACATTATGTGAATTCGCTGTCAAGATAACGTTTAGGTATGTGGTTCTGGACAGTGTTGCCGACCTTACACAAGTTTTTCGTAGAATCTGTCATTTTCATGTTTTGATCGTTTTTAAGTTGTGCCTTCAAACATTTCTGAATTATTTTTACTGTATTCTTTGTTGTTTTAGCTATTTTCTGGTTTAGTTTCTGTGAGTTCTGTAGTAAAAAATCTGCGATTATAATTGCAAAAAAATACCAAAACCGTTTAGCGATCAGTGTCTCGTCACTTATCAGTTATTTTGAACAGGAACGAGATGATGGGGCTCCTCTTTTGCCATTAAACGCTGTGAGAGAGCTATGTATTAATAACTTAGTAGGTCTCATGGTTAATTGAGTTTTTTTTAGCGAATTTCAGCTGCACTATATATTAGTATTGGTACAGTTAGTGCAATTTCGAAAAAGTTGAAGAATAACGAAAATCACCGAAGAAAAAGCGTCAACATCCAAAACGAGTAACTAATCTAGATCATCTTGATGTGGGCTCAATTCGCAATCAAATCTATGAAATGTATGAAAAAAGTGAATAGATTTACATAGTAATATTGTATTTTTATCGAATTTTATTGAACTATTTCAGAACAAACGGTTAATCTTGAAAGTATTCATGAAAAACTAAAGAACATGCAGCTCTTTCGATGTATGTAAAACTTCGCTTCATAAACATCTAAAAGAAATTGGTTTCAAATGGAGTAAGGATAATCCAGGTAGGGGCCTGCTGGACAAAAAAATTTTCGTGTTGCTTTTTCATTTACAGTTTTATCAGTCATACCAAATGCCAAAGTCTGGGTATTTTGGTGTTGATGTGGCAACATTGTAACGTGAGTGCGTCATAAATTTTGATAACATGCAATCATTGTTTCTCTCAATGAGTTTTATATATATATATATATATATATATATATATATATATATATATATATATATATATATATATATATATATTTAAACGTTTGAAATATTAAAAAGCTACAATTGTATCATTTAAAATCCTAGTATATATATTTGAAAGCTTCATTTTGGTAAAAGTATGGGCCAGTGACCCTGCCAGATCAAAATCCACACCAAACAGTGACTTTTTTTGGATACATTTACAACTGATGGGTTTCATGTGGATTGCTTTCTCCCCAAATGCGACAATTTTGCTTGTTGATAAAACCATTCATTCAAAAGTGGGCCTCGTCGTTGAAAATGATTTTTTGTCCGAAATCAGCGTCCATTGTTAATCGGTCCAGAGCCTAGTCAGCGAATGCTCGACGCTGTCTATCGTCGTTTACCTTCAGTGCCTGCCTTCCTTACTTTCAAATGCGCTAAGTTTGGTTAGGTTAGGTTAGGTCAAATGCGACAAGTTGAAATTTGCAACAGGTCAAGACCTTAGGCGCGACGAGAAATTGACTGCCTCGGATTACCCTGCACACCCTCGTTCACTGCAGCAATGTTTTCTATAGACCTCATGTTCCGACAATGTACGGGTGTATTCTTCTAACACTAAGTGGTTAGTATAATGAGAATTATTTTGCTGTTTAGTATAACTTCTTTTATGTTCGTTGAGCCTAGTAGAGAAAGATCTTGCTGTTTGTCCAACATAGACTTTTGGACACTACCCGCACTCAATTAAATAAACTCCTGGTTTATACAGTTTCTTTGTTTGATTTTTATTGTTTTTAATGAAATTTTTAGATATTAATCTTTACTTATTTATTGAAAATGAACCT
This sequence comes from Cosmopolites sordidus, assembly GCA_031761425.1. Taxonomy (NCBI): domain Eukaryota; kingdom Metazoa; phylum Arthropoda; class Insecta; order Coleoptera; family Curculionidae; genus Cosmopolites; species Cosmopolites sordidus. Next base: position 210,681 of record JARFXV010000387.1, read on the forward strand.
CGAACCTCGTTTCGATAATATAGTTAGTATCATCACAAAATAAAAAGTATTAAATGAAATGGTTAGTTGTTTTTTTCTGCATGAAATAGTTTGAAGAACGAGAAAATGAAAATTCTTGAAACTCTTGATGATATTTCGTGCAATTTAACAATCTTATCCTTTTGCCACTCCGAAATATGCCGTTACACGCACAGAAAACCATTAGGCATTCAGACTGCAACTAATTAAATCCACTTTTACTGCCACATAACTGCATAAAACCAGGTTATATTATCTTGATCGGAGGCAGTTAAAAAAATAATCTCCCATATGCCGCGAAAGGATGGAAAACAATGAACAGAAAAAAAATACGCATTTTTCAACCGGCATGTCCTTGCGAAACGAGATATGAAATTATTTATGCTCGTGAAGAGATTTTTCTCGCCGGTTTTCAATTTTTGAAACCGTTCCGTTGCTGCAGAACGAGTTTGAGATCTTTTTCGATGATAAAATAATGCACTTTACTTGTTGCGTTTGTCAAGTGGCGTGAATTTTTACGCTACAGGTGGACCGGTACGTTACATACAAGTTTACTCGGTTTTAACTAGTTATAAATCAAGTTAAAATGTTTATAAATCGTTGCATCATATCCCCATATATTCAACTATTTATTTTTGTTGTTGGTAAGTTGGTGTGACTTACCTTGACATTTGACAGAAATTTCATATTATTTCCCTTATTAAGTTAGAAATTACCGCGTCTTTTGTAATTTTGAATTTTCTAAATTAGATTTCTATTAAGTTGTGTCCAAGTTTCTAGTGAAATTTGTTGTTTGCTTCCCAAATATGTAAATTTCTTCACAACTTTAATATTGTCATGGCCGATTTTCTAGTTCTTTTCTTGGATTAGTTGTTTAGATGCTTCAACATGTTAGACCCACTGTCAGTTTTATAAGAAAGAGGGATGTTAACAAAACGAAAAATAAACAAACAATAATTTTAAATTTTGTTAAATACACCTTTTATTAAATCAAAAATTCTTTTTGGTAATGAATCGTACAACTGCTTTATTGTTTATGGAATTTCTTCTCATGAAGTCATAAATAGCAATTTTCAAATTTAGCACATTTGTAAATTGTCTTGATATTCTTTAAATTAACTTGAAGGATTTCAGTGATATTAAGAAACATTTAATGATTCCTCAAGAACGATCATCACCATAAAAACTACACTAACAGCAGGGCTTTCCCTATAAGCGCCTCATAAACAATGAAATGAACTTAAAACTTAACCAAAAATCAATTCATAATAATTTCTTTTTTAAACTGATTGAGTACGAGACCGTTAGATACTTTCAACCTTCTCGAAAAGGTAAAACATCTTCTGCTTTTTCTGCTTCTGTATCGGCCTTTGACGGTGAACATATTCGACCGTGGTCCGTTAGATTCGGAACGTGCACTGATTCAAATCCTTATGGTATACCATTCTGGGATGAATTTGTATTTTTTTTGTGCTGGGATAACGTGACCGCCAGACATTAGAGATTTTTTCTTGTATTAGACATGTACGACGCTTGTTGTCTCACTCACTCGCGCGGAAATATAAAGAATTTTAGTCACGTGCCAGACTGGGATTTTACGGAAATTTGAAATTCGCGCCGAACAAAAAGGTGAAAAAAGCGATAAATCTCGAAGAAATGCTAATTTTTCAGTGGGAATTTGTCGCAATTTGTATCGTTTACTGTCAATTCGGTCTTGGAGGTGACTTTCGTCGTTGAACTGAGATAGAATAAATTTAGATTTTTTTTGAGACATCATCATCATCGTTTCTATGTGGGAAAGAACAAAATTATGTATTAGCTACAACAGACGAGAAAAATAGGAAAAAAACCACCTTATGCAATATCAGGTAAATATGCAGATACAAATATACGACTCTACTGTGACTATAACTTGGAAACTCACTTATAAAGATGAAACCGTATGCCAGTGAGAAAACGTTATTCTAAAGGGATCATCTGAGGTTCCTCCTGCTTTTCAACTTTTAGTTGAGAAGCATTGCTGAAAGAGGAATCTTGGAATCAGCTGGGAGTCGTGATCAGATTAAATTTAAGCTGATCTGTGTTAGTGATGCTTTGGAGGAAGCTCCCCCAGCTGATATGGAAGATGGTAGTTTTCATATTTCCTTTTTAAACTGTTTTTGATATATTAAGTTTTACTGCTTCTTCCAAAACCTGAAGGAAACTCACTGGGCGAAGATTTACTTCAAAAAATGAGACGAAAGCTGACACGACACAATCGCTTCTTCTATGGAGTTAGTTTAACTATTAGTTTCAGCTTGGAGCTTGACGAATCTCAACAAATTCGAAAACCGTAGCTTATGGTGAACATGCTCTAACCCAAAAAAAACTTGTGAACGATGATTTAAACATTTTAAAAGTGGTGATTTTGATATCAAATACAAAGAGCGTCCAGGACAGCTGAAAAAGTTTGATGATGCAGATTTGCAAGCAATATTGGATGGAGACTCAAGTCATACGTTGAAACAAAAAACAATCCACCATTTCCGAATGTCCACACGCATTAGAAAAGATCTAGAAAGAAGGAACATGGGTTCCAGATGAATTGAAGGAAAGAGACATTGAAAGACGAAAAACCACTTGTATAAATTTGCTTGCCAGGCAGGTGATGAAAAGTAGATCTATTTTGCCAATCCAAAGTGCAAGAAATCGTGAGTAGACCCAGGCCAGCCTTCAATATCTCAACCAGTGCGAAATGTTCAAGTAGATGTAGTACCACCTATTTTAAAATAACTGAGAACTAGACACGAGCTTGTTTAAATTAGGGAAACTTGTTCAATTTTTTCACAGTAAGGTTTGGTGGATTACACCTTTAAACCTCCTTGTGCTTTTCTTACTGTTTCATTATTTTACCTTTTTATGTACTTTGTTTTGTTTTTTTTATTGTGCTTACGTTTATTAAAAGTATAAAATATTTCAATAGTTTTATTTTATAAGATAGATCACTTCTCAGTTTCAGGGTCTATTATTATATAAGATAATTTAACAAACTGGGTGGCGCCCTTTTTACGTGCCGCATCAACTCGTCCAGGTTCCTCTCCCCGATGTCCCCGGCGAACGGCTGCAGTAGCCAGGATTTTTCCATTGATTTTAGCAAAGAAAAATGTTGGTTATAAAGTCACCACGAAAAGATACATGATTAGTAGCTCTCATATATATATATATATATATATATATATATATATATATATATATTTTTTTTGTAGACGATGATGGAGATCGTTTTACTGTTAATGATGAATGTTACAGAAACATGCTAAATGAATATTATTGGCTTAAATTGATAAATACCTTTTCTTTTAACAAGATGATGCGACTTATCATATACCTCTCCACACAAACGATTTATTGCAAAAAAGTTTCCTGGACGCGTCAACTGGCCACCGAAATCATGTGATCTCAGGCTCTTGGATTATTTTTTGTGAGGTTATGTTAAATCTCTGGTTTACAGAAATAAATCCCGAACATTTCTTGACCTTAAACGAAACTTTTAGGCTAACATTGAAAATATACCACGCGATATGTGTGAAAGAGGTAAATTGGGTCTGCAGATTGCATTCCAAATTATTTGTTCACATTTGTACATATTTACATTATTTGTTTTCAAGATTAAATAAAACATATTGGATTTTCACTTGTAGTTATCAATGAGCCTCATTTTAAAGTTCTGACACTCTTATTAGACAGTCCTTTATTTTACATTATAAATAAATTAAAATTTATAATAACTGAATTATATTTATGTTTACTGATTTTGGGTTTGTGAAAATTTAATTAATGTTTCGGTATCGATAACTTATATGAATATTCATGACCATCCTGCTTTTATTATAACCCAATAATATTAATGTATGTTTTTCGAATCGTTACAAGCGAAATTATTATTGTTATTCCTAACGAAAAATATGCAGAAAATGTAAAAAATATATGAGATGTTAATTGTTTAAAATAGGTTTAGAAATAACTTTTCGTGTCGTTAGACCTTTGGATTTTCCCAAGTTGATAATTGTTGAACAATAGCGTTTTAAAAATTTGAATATTTTATCATGTAAATATCTAAAATGCTTCGATGAGACATGGAAAAATTACAGCATTATTTAAAATTATTTTGTTTAGGTATTAACAATGATAAATTAACAATAGAAATCAAGAAAAAAATTACACATCCTTAACAATGCGTAATGTATCTACGAGTTGACAGTCAAAAGTTATTGATTTTCAATGTAGATCGGTGTTTTTTGGATAGATATATTTCACTCAACGATTTTCCCACCTTTTTATGTCTTCTAAAAGGTATAACTTGCAAAAGGTATAACTTGAAAACAACTACATCACAGGAGATATCAGATATCGTATTATAAAGGGTAACAAAGTTACTTATTCCCTACATTTAGTCTTAAGATCTAAACTTTCAAAACTAAAGAACCACTGCACATAAAAAACTTGCAAGGAGCTGTTGGAGATCAATCCAGTTGGAGGCGAAGGTTGAAGAAGCTCAAGATTCACCGACGGACTGTAGCACAGGTTCATGTTTTTGGAGTCGTCCTCCATCGGGTCGACCTCCAATATAATTATATTTTTTAATGGCTTTAATCACGTATCGATCACATCGCATAATTTAATGAAGATAATTAGACCGTGGTTGAGAATACTAAATAAACCTGCAGTTCTTCCAACATTAGCTAGACGAACTATTTATTGAAACTGCCCCGTATTTTGATTAATTTTTAAGACATTACAAATCGACTTAGAAATGAGCTATTTTCAAAATTATCTCTGTTACGACTGTACGAATAGATCCTTGAATTTAAGTAATCGATTCTGCCGGTTATTTGTTCTCCGACTAAAACGTATTGGGAAAAAGATAAAAATATACGCTCGCACCGACGGATCGCAGTTCTCGTCAATCGAGCAGTATTTTATTACTTCGTATATTTTAATAGTCAATCAAAATTATGTTTGTTCGGAATTATCAATGAAGAAATATCGCCATTGTGCCTTCACATTTAATATTTATTGACGTACCATTGAAATGCAGATCACACAGTCCTTATTCATTTAATAGTTTTGATAGTATTGAGACGGTTAGTCGCATTCATAATTCGTATGCCAACAGCTTATAAGGCACGCCGTAAATTATCTACAACTTTTTAATTTCTGTTATTCTTCTTCTTGTTCTTGCAACAGATTGTTTTTTCTTTCACTCTGGGTATATTAACGAGTAACTGCTGTGAAAAGTAATGAGCGTAATTCATTTGGTGCCTTTTTATAAAATTCAGAATGTATTCACAGAAAAAAAGAAGTATTCTTCAGGGTGTCAATCTGTTCAATTCAGAATTTTTCCACTCTTGAGGAATAACACAGGAAGGGAAAATTGGATTGAGAATTGAATGTAGAAATAATAATTACTCATTCGAAAAAATGATGCAGGTAGAATATTTTTGGGAGAGTAAGTTTTTTGGAGAGTGAAATAGACAAACGAATCTCCAGAAATAATAGAGCAGCACGGATGATGAAAGAAACATTAAAAGCAAAAAATTTTTCTAGAACAGCTAAAATTAGAATATACCACACGATAAGAATACCATCAGTTACATATGGATGTGACTTGAACAAAAAAGAGGACAGACTCGGGAGACCGGAATGGATAATCTTGAGAACAATTTTTGGAAGGATAAAAATAAGTGACACTGAATGAAGAATGATTAATAACGAACTACTAGAGATGTACAGTAAGTCGATAATAACAGATATAGTCAGGGTAGAGAAAGAGCTAGATCGCTGGGATATGTTTGCTAGAGTGCTACGAGGAAGATGGGTCAATAGAGCCTTATTAGGAGAAGAAGGTCTAAGAAGAAAAAAAAGACCTCGGAAAAAATGTTTAGACGATGTCCAAAAGACATCAGAAAAGGCGTGCTACAGAATTGACAAGAGGAAGCTCTTGACAGAATGAAAATAGTAAACAGATTTCAATTCATATATATATATATATATATATATATATATATATATATATATATATATATATATATATATATATATATATATATATATATATATGAATATTTTCAAAACATCTGTATTTAAAAATATTAATCCTGATACATGAATTATAAAATCTCTGTAAATAAACTCGTCGCGTTCAAATTTCATAGCGCGACTTTTAAATGAAATATTTAGCCATTTCTTGGAAAATTCATTTTTTGTTTGTTATTATTGTTCTCTTAAGGTATTATTTGAAAATAAAACTTTATATTTTTATAGTCATTTATTCCATATGTTTCAGCACAAATTTGTAATTGCAAATTTTTTAAAGAAGTTTTAGGGGTAAGGAACTTTTTCTTTGTCAATGGTGAATATATGTATTTTTATATATATATATATATATATATATATATATATATATATATATATATATATATATATATAATGCTGTTAATGATTGGTTCCACCTTTAACTCTTCCTTCACGGTTTCATTTCTTTATTATGAAACCGTGAAGGAAGAGTTTGCCTCCCAAAGTGAGGTCTAGACATAGCAAACTGGCGTTACTTTTAAGCAAAGTTATAACGCATACTCTAAAATACTTTATCAGTCATCGCAATCAACAAAAATTGTTTTTGATCAGCATAACCTGCATCAGGTACCGTATTGTTGTCCTCACTTAGTGATCTGGCTCAAATGGAGTGACCGTCAACCTCACCATGCCCGTATTGATTCTTGTGCAGAGCGTGTTCGTTACAAATTACTTTGGTCGGATAGTGCTCATGCTTAAGAGTGACCCAGAACTTAGCCTGATGAAGCAGAAATCCACCCACAGCCAAAATTGAATTGGAGGGCCGCGTGAAAGAATTTTAGAAGACAAATTTTTTTATAGTTCAAAGCACCGAAAAGTTTTAGTAAGTCGAGCAACTTTTTATCTTGTAATAGCATATGTTAATCGGTCTCTCTTTATCGTTTTCATTTTTCGGTTTCCTGCATCAGTAGATGCTGAGGGGTAACCTTCGCAATGGTCATCAGAAAGAACTAAAGTTCACGAAAGTCTCAAAAATCGTGGCACGGAAATGTTAACGTGATAATTTAATTTCTGATGTTTTTGCTTGATGAAATTGCTTGATGTTTTTTTTTTATCAATGCTATTCTATCTAAACACCCAGCTGTTCATTCTATGCTGTTCAAAGTGCAATTCATAAGCTGCTCCTTAGAATATTTCTGGTAACAATTACCCTTTCCAAAAAGAGTAACTATATCCAATGATTATATGAACAGATTCTTCTTCTCGAACTTCCTATCCTCTATCGTTGTACATAGGTCTCTTCTTTTTTCTTCCAATTGTCTCTCTCTCAGGTTTCAACGTGCTACTGTTTTTCAGTCAGTTTTCTTATATTATCCACCAATTTGAATCTTGAAGAGACTTCTGGTTCTCCATTTTCATGATTTTGGACTACCTTTGATATTTATTTATGAAAAAAGTACTACAAAAAAATTTAATTCGAATAGACTCTGTAATGGATGAAAAGTTGAGACCGACTTTTGCCTTGTGGTTGTTTATTTCCACACCTACCCTTTGACAGTCTGCATTTATAGTCGTCGTATTGGATATCAATTATTACCACACCTCTTGCAGTTCAAATTATTTCGAATACGATCCTGGCTATAGTTCCCGCCCGCCCCTCTTTTCTCAAACTCTTACGAGCAATGCGTTATATCGCATTGTTCAATTCGAGAGACCTTTGAATGTGAAAGGATCGGCATTACATCATATAGATATTGTGTTTACATGTATGCAATTCAACATCACGAATCGACCAAAAAGAGAAACGCCGAATATATATGAGTTAGTATGCTGGTTTTAAATTATTCTTTTTTGTTCGCCTTTGTTCTTTTTTCCTGAGGTTCGTCACAAAATTGTTGACTAGCTTGAAAAGTTGAAAGGCCAACCTTTTCAGACAATAAACAAGATGTAAGATTTATCTTGGTTAACAGTTTAAGAATATTTAAAACAATCCGGTAAAGTTAACAGAGAATGTCTATGGATCTTATACTGTCTGACAGGAGAAAACAAAGTCAATTGCTCAATTATCTGTAATTTATGATTGTTACGACATAAACCTGATCCATTTCTTGATAGTGTGCTGACCTCAGGGGAAACAGAACTGCTTTATGATGATCCCAAACGAAAAGGCAAATAGCCATCTTCAAGAGAAACCCCAGTACCTTCCTCAAAACAAGATTTACGCCCTAAAAAGAGCCATCTTTGTGTATAGTGGAATGTTCAATGTCAACCTTACGTATCCAACCATGATCAATAGAAAAGCAGTGATTCTACGACATGGCAATAGAAAAAATACTTTGGAAAATATCAAAGAATGCAGATGGAAGACGTTACCTCATCCATCTTATTCGTCCGATATTCCGCCCACAAATTACCATTTATTCAGATTTCCATTCCACTTTTTAAATGGAGAAAAAATTCAAAATGTACCCAGAAGTCAAAAATGAAATTTTTTACCCATCTTCCATTTCATTTTAAGCCACGATTATTCTACAAATCCAGAGTGACAAATTTGCCCATTGTATGGCAGCAGGTTATTAATAAGAAGGTAGAAAATCTTGTTGATAACTTAATTCGCGATAAGTTGGTAGAAAAAGTGTGTTAAATGTTCACCTACTATGCGAATTCGAGCTTGAGATAAATAGCTTAAGAATTAAATACGACCAAATATATGATTCCAAAATCCTCCGTATTTACCTGATTTTTCTCCGTATGACTATTTTCTGTTCCCAAAACTCAAATTGGCCATGAAAAAAAAACGTCTCATCTATTATAGAATTAATTATTTGTTCAGTAGTTGTACTTATTGGACGTCCAAAACGAGGATCATCATCCAGACTTGTATGACCACATTGAAACTCATCTATTCACTTACAAATTATTGCGTTTGAAGGGGCAGGCTCCTCTATATATTTACCATTTCACTATGAATTTTTAGTTTAACCTAGTATATATATATATATACATACGAAAAGCATTGCAAGAAAAGATATTAAAGAAATGAAATCGTGAAGGAAGAGTTGGAAGGTGGAACCAATCATTAACAGCATGGAAAGACCAAATACAACATTTTTGACAACAAAAAAGACAAAACCAACCAAGACATAGAACAAAGATAAAGAAAAAGGTCGAGTGCGATATGAAACAGTGCAGTGGCAGAACGATTAACAAAAAAAAAATTGATTAGGAAAATTGAACAATAATGGAAAGAAATAGGAAAGGCTGTGTAAGATCTGTGCTTGAATATGTGAAATCTGAAATATCACGATAAATGAGAACGCACTGTGTATATACACAAGTGCTAACTCTTTTAATTAAAACAAAAAATGATACTTTGCACTTGCGTTTTATCATTCGATCTTTACGTTTTCCGGAATGTTTATCTTATCGATTCGCACGTCAAGTGACAAGAATTCGAGATCGAAGAACGAACGGGGAAAAAATCACTGGCGATAATTTTGTTTGCCACACTTGAAACGGTGGGATTAAGGTTTCGGCTCTAATTGGCAGCTGTCATTTAGATTTCGAATTATTCTCGAATAATCGACCACTCGCCAGATCTGATTTGAACAAATATGTTGAAAAATATCACGATAAACATTGGTTTTCGGGGGGGGAGGAGGAGCGCGGAGAGGCTGAGAGGAACTAGGCGTGGTAACACGAAAAAGTTAATTTTTAAATGTGACGAAATGTTTGGAAATTCCAAAAACTTTTGAGTGTTTTCAAAGTAAACGCTTTATATATATGTATATACTAGGTTAAACTAAAAATTCATAGTGAAATGGTAAATATATAGAGGAGCCTGCCCCTTCAAACGCAATAATTTGTAAGTGAATAGATGAGTTTCAATGTGGTCATACAAGTCTGGATGATGATCCTCGTTTTGGACGTCCAATAAGTACAACTACTGAACAAATAATTAATTCTATAATTGATGAGACGTTTTTTTTTCATGGCCAATTTGAGTTTTGGGAACAGAAAATAGTCATACGGAGAAAAATCAGGCAAATACGGAGGATTTTGGAATCATATATTTGGTCGTATTTAATTCCTAAGCTATTTATCTCAAGCTCGAATTCGCATAGTAGGCGATCATTTCACGCACTTTTTCTACCAACTTATCGCGAATTAAGTTATCAACAAGATTTTCTACTTTCTTATTAATAACCTACTGCCATACAATGGGCAAATTTGTCACTCTGGATTTGTAGAATGATCGTGGCTTAAAATGAAATAGAAGATGGGTCAAAAATTTCATTTTTGACTTCTGGGTACATTTTGATTTTTTTCTCCACTTAAAAAGTGGAGTGGAAATCTGAATAAATGGTAATTTGGGGCCGGAATATCGGACGAATAAGATGGATGAGGTAATGTCTTCCATCTGCATTCTTTGATCTTTTCCAAAGTATTTTTTGTATTGCCATGTCGTAGAATCACTGCTTTCCTATCGATCATGGTTGGATACGTAAGGTTGACATTGAACATTCCACCATACACAAACATGGCTCTTTTTAGGGCGTAAATCCCGTTTTGAGGAAGGTACTGGGGTTTCTCTTGGGATCATCATAAATCAGTTCTGTTCCCCTTGAAGTCAGCACATTATAAAAAAATGGATCAGGTTTATGTCGTTCATATAATCATTGGTTATAGTTACTCTTTTTGGTAAGGGTAATTGTTAGCAGAAAAATTCTAAGGAGCAGCTTATGAATTGCACTTTGAACAGCGTAGAATGAACAGCTGGGTGTTTAGATAGAATAGCATTGACAGAAAAAAAAACATCATGCAATTTCATCAAGCAAAAACATCAGAAATTAAATTATCACGTTAACATTTCCGTGCCACGATTTTTGAGACTTTCGTGAACTTTAGTTCTTTCTGATGACCATTGCGAAGGTCACCTCTCAGCATCTACTGTTGCAGGAAACCGAAAAATGAAAACGATAAAGAGAGGCCGATTAACATATGATATTACAAGATAAAAAGTTGCTCGACTTACTAAAACTTTTCGGTTTCGATGCTTTGAACTATAAAAAAATTTATCTTCTCCTAAAATTCTCTCACGCGGCCCTCCAATTCAATTTTGGCTGTGGATGGATTTCTGCTTCATCAGGCTAAGTTCTGGCTCACTCTTAAGTATGAGCACTATCCGACCAAAGTCATTTATAACGAACACGCTCTGCACAAGAATCAATACGGGCATGGTGAGGTTGACGGTCATTCCATTTGAGCCAGATCACTAAGTGAGGACAACAATACGGTACCTGATGCAGGTTATGCTGATCAAAAACAATTTTTGTTGATTGCGATGACTGATAAAGTATTTTAGAGTATGCGTTATAACTTTGCTTAAAAGTAACGCCAGTTTGCTATGTCTAGACCTCACTTTGGGAGGCAAAGTGTGTATTGGTAGCTAACGCCACATCATTTATAAAAAAAAATACACTGCCCAATAATGATAAATAATGAAGAATAATCTAGTTGTTCTGGATGATAAAGAATATTGGAACATCGACTATTGCGTATATTTAACATAATAGCGTGCTAATGACAAAAAACTAAACTAAAAAGAAGATAATTCTCAACATACAACTTTTTTCGCTGAAACATAAAAATAAGCAATAAATAAACTTTATAGTGTTTTCATGTCTCCTAGCATTTTTCCTTTAATAAGTTATGTTTTGAAACATTATTTTCTTCTTTGGTATTTGGCTTTAGCCACCATTATTTATATATATATATATATATATATATATATATATATATATATATATATATATATATATATATATATATATAACAGTAGTCAGGAGTTATACACCCCCGACCGTTGGGTTCCACAATCACATGTGAAAAGCACAACAACCTGCGTCTCCGCCACAATGTTCCGATGGTCTAACTTCTACTATAACACCATAAAATGACTTTAATAAAGTTATTCGACTATCTGATATAGTAAATATACCTGTGATTCCTATTAAGACATCGAAACGAAATATAAAGAATAAGCATTCAATCATAGTACACTACTAGTACACCTTTGAAAGAAGAACTAGAACAAAAGCAGAACAAGAAATCAGAAACGGAGAAAAACGAGAAGATTTCGGGGAAAAAATAAATAAAGGTAGAAAAAATCGAAATTATTAAGCCAGCTAATAAAAGGATGAAAAAAGCCGTAAGAAATTTTAAAGATATAGAAAATTTTCAAAATTCTAACCAAAAAAGAGGAAAAAAGAAGGCTGATAGGATTAACAATAAAAATACTGACTATTTTTGCATTTTTTTGTAGTGAGAAACACGTTAGCCCTGTATGTCTCCTAGCATTTTTCCTTTAATAAGTTATGTTTTGAAACATTATTTTCTTCTTTGCTATTTGGCTTTAGCCACCATTATTATATATATATATATATATATATATATATATATATATATATATATATATATATATATATATATGGAGCTTTTTGACTTCTTTGGAGTACGTCCAATGAGACAACAGTAGTCAGGAGTTATACACCCCCGACCGTTGGGTTCCACAATGTCATGTGAAAAGCACAACAACCTGCGTCTCCGCCATAATGAGCATTGATTAGTTGCTTGACAAAAACTTCATCTATAAACCATCCGACGAGAAGTCGGTGAAAATATGGGTTGTTTGATTGTGGAGCGGGACTCCCTATTCTTGGAGAGAGAGCATATGTCGGTACCCTGAGGAGCCTAACCACCAAACCAACAGACGAAACATGTGCCTTCCAATGTAAGGGATGGGTGGGGCTCCCTCCCGGTCAAGCAACTAACCAATGCTTTTGAGAGAAAAAAACATCGAAGTGATATCTTATCCGATGTACGGTCTCGATTTACCAACGCGTGATTTCGTTTAGCTCTCGAATATGAAAAATAAATCACGTTGTTTTTCGTTGTTGATTTTTTACATTTGATTATCCGAATGAAGACCAGATAAAACATAAAAGACGCCTTAAGCATGGACACTATAAATATATAAATTAGAATTCTCCCAAAAAGGAACTAAATAATGTGATCACCCTGTACACATTCACTGTAGTATTGTGTTGTTTTACCATTGAAATGTTAAGAGACGATATCAAATTGCCACGGTGTAGTCCTCATTGTCCTTCGACACAACGTCCGCCGTGCACAATTAAACATTTAGTTCGAAATTAGGCATTCAGATGAGACGGAGGAAAAGAGAGGGCGACCCGCGGTCGCCCTTTTGTTTTTGGGCGACGATTAAAGTTCTGAACGGAAGGGGAAAACTCGGATTTAAATGTTGGCTCTGTTGGCTTATTGTTGTTTGATCACGATGGTGTACGGATTTGTCAGCGGTGTGAGGAATGATTAGGAAGATTCCAAAGAGACACTGACTTGAATCTTGGAGAACACGATTATTGTTTGAGTCGTAATTATTATGGTTTAACAAGGTAGCATTTCCGAAGACTTTATTTAGTTATAATAACTGAGAGAATATTTTTAACATTTAATATAAGGAGCAGCTTAGGAGGCAGGAGCAAGGAGCATTTAACATAAGGAGCAGTTATATAATTATACATTGTTCCTAAAAGTAAGCGAAATAGCTCGGGACGGTAAAAGAGACCAATATTTAGAAGGAAACGTGCAAGATACCGGACTTTGTATAAGTAGATAGAATGATTTCATGCGTTGTTGTTTCTCTTCTAAATATTTACCATTATCAATTACAACAAAAGTTTTTTATCATTGGCGATACATTCTTCAACTCTTAAAGAAACCCGAACGCAGTGATTACAGTAAGTTAGAGAGATATGACATGATTATATATATATATATATATATATATATATATATATATATATATATATATATATATATATATATATATATAATACTACTTATTGCTAGCAAGGTCTGGAAATCGGCGAAATCATTATGGTGTAGACATATATGCGTCAGTTTGCATATTTTTATGTTTTTATGTAACCTTTATTTATCGAGACATTTGCACACAACGGGCCGTGTAGTACAAAAAGATATAGAAGCAGCAAGCAAACGGAACGAAACAGATGCGCACGTTGTCCTAGGTATGAATATTAACATTTTTTTGTTGTTTTTCTTATACTTTTTTGGCTCATTTACTATCAGTGCTATCTAAGTTTAATTAAATATATTGGCGATTTAACTTGAAAAGCTAAATAGCTACATCAGAGATTATATTAAGTTCCTTTTTAAATTTGAAAACGCGGGGTAATTAGGGCTCACACTTTATGCCGTCAGAATGGATTTATTTTACTAAACATGCCCCGTCACACTTCGCATAAACTACAGCCACTAGATCTCACATTCTTTAGACCTCTTAAAAGTGCCTATGACCGAGAATGTGAGTATTTCACGTCTGAAAGAGCTGCAAGAGGAATAACGCAGTATGAAGTGGTAACGGCTTTAGAGCAGCAGGAATTTACCCATTCAGTCCTACTGAATTCGAAGAAGCGATGACCCAGAGCCAGAGTTCCCAGCCTACTGAAACATCAATGGGCCCACGTGCAGAAAACTCTTATAGCGTGCAAGTTCCTAATGTTGTAACTCCCGAGGCACCTTTTGGTGTTCAAGTTGTAATGGAGATATTGACTTCTGACGTACTTGCTCTTGAAGCACAAGCTCTTGAAGTTTCAGCTTGTAAGACCAAAATTATTGTTTCGGTAGTTGCTGCCGAATCCCATGATTCTAATGTTTTTACTGATAGAAACACTCCTCCGCTACAATGTTCCGATGGTCTAACTTCTACTATAACACCAGAAAATGACTCTAATAAAGTTATTCGACTATCTGATATAGTAAATATACCTGTGATTCCTATTAAGACATCGAAACGAAATATAAAGAATAAGCATTCAATCATAGTACACTACTAGTACACCTTTGAAAGAAGAACTAGAACAAAAGCAGAACAAGAAATCAGAAAAGGAGAAAAACGAGAAGATTTCGGGGAAAAAATAAATAAAGGTAGAAAAAATCGAAATTATTAAGCCAGCTAATAAAAGGATGAAAAAAGCCGTAAGAAATTTTAAAGATATAGAAAATTTTCAAAATTCTAACCAAAAAAGAGGAAAAAAGAAGACTGATAGGATTAACAATAAAAATACTGACTATTTTTGCATTTTTTTGTAGTGAGAAACACGTTAGCCCTCCCACGGAAGATTAAATTATGTGTTGTGAGTGCCACCAATAGGCCCACGACAAATGCACCGACCAAGCTTCAACATCGGTGAGCTATCGATGTGATTTTTGTCGTTAAAAAACTTAATTATATTAGTTCGTAACTAATCCACTCAAAAACCTGCACTGTTATTTCAGTTTTCCCTTAGCCGTTCGTCATTCCCCCACTCTCCCCTAACGTACGGTCAACAAAAAAGTTATTAACAACCAACATCTGGACTAAAATACTTTTATTACCCGGAACAGGCAAATTGTGACATTCTAGCCATCGTTTATATGATCTTATTTTTTTGATCGGATAATATGATCTTGGAATTTTTAAAATTTGAATATAAGACCAGGCACATCATTTTCTGTTAATTCCATTTTAAAAATGTACTTATAACATTACTTTAGATAAACGAATGAAAAAGTTTGTACCGCCTACCCGCGTTGCCTCTAGTGGTATTTTTTCACACCTTCCGAAGAAAAAGTCTAATTAACTCTTAACTAAAATACATTTTTGTACATTATCAAAAAACGACATTGTTTATGGGCCTCCCAGCACCCACATAAAATTAACATAAACAAAAATATTAATTTGAAATTCTCCAGGCTCCATCTCTGTATTAAAAATCACCGAAATGTTCATCTCCCCCCCTTCCAACCCTTTTAAAAACACGCATTATCCAAACCCGGTACAATGTATCAAATGTGAAACGATCCTCATAAATCACAGAGGCAGACTCAGCAAGACGATTATCTTCGGATCGTTTTCTTTCACTGGTCCGGTAATTAAAAAATGTGTTGTTACATTTTAATGAATCTTTTTCGGTCTTGGGTCTCAGTCAATTTTCAAAATTCCATTCCGACTCGCTTTTCTACCAGATGGTCTCGGGGTGTTCGGGGTGGGGTTCGGTTTTTTTCCCGTTCGATTCGGGGGGCGTTTTAATTATGGTTTTCTTGTGGTTTTCTCACAGAAATGTGTTATTATAAATTTGGATTTCTGATTTCTGATGTTTAGAAATTATTATAGAATTAATTGATTTAATTTAAGAAAATAGATATTGCTATACACTATACCTATATAAATTTAGTGCCACGTTGTTTGTCCGCGATGAACTTCTAAACTACTGAACCGATTTTAGATAGTTTTATAGAGAGATAGGATAGTTTTTATCTCAATTTATAGTCGCAATATTTTTTTATTGCAAATCATTGGTTTATTATATGACAAAGGGTTATAATTATCTAAGTATATAGAGGGGTATAAGTTTCTAATAGAGGGCGGTGTAAGTTAGTTGATCGACATAACACTTCAACCCTTTAATGTCCGGAGTGAGTAAGTATCCAATAGATGGGGCTGTGTTAACAGTCCAAACGTTTCATTTATGCTACAATTCATTTCATGTCACACGTGTGTTCAAAATTTACTTACCACATAACCGTGCTTTTTCAATTTTTGCTGCATTATTTTTTCATTTAATTTCAATTGTTCTCTGTATCATTTTGTGCCTTATTATTTTTAACTAAAAAATAATAACTTTTTGTACATAATTTTGATTTCATTTCATTTTTTTTTTATTGAAAATGTGTAATACTCAATTTTATTATAATATTTTTATGTGAAGGATCATAATATTTATTTAAAATGATAATGATGCAATATAAATTTAGTGTATAATTAAATTTAGGTTTATAATTTTTTTCCATTCTAATATTTTCTTTCAGTATTAATGAATTTCATACCACCTTGATTATAACAGTTTATAAGACCCTACAATAAAATTAAATACGTGTAACTATTACCAATAAACCAACATCCAACCCAATGCTACCAAGAAAATCTAACGTCAACAATGCGCAGAGCAGAGAGGCACGACGCAAACGTGTTAAAAGAGGTCTTCATTGTTATATGTTATCAACTAAGCACTTTGTAAATTCGTCATTTATTACAAAATTCAATATGAGATGAAAAAAATATAAAATTCAAAATTTTATGTTGATTTGTGCTAAATATCAACTCTATGAAAATTTTTATTAACCGCTTCCAAATTATGACCAAAGGTTCAAATCTCAATCCCGTGGGTTTTTACATCGGCTACAACGTTTTCGTCTTTATTCGTAAATACTGATTTGATTGAATGAATAGTATTCAACGTATAATTTAGCCACAGCAACACGTGGCTGGGTCTGCTTATATATATATATATATATATATATATATATATATATATATATATATATATATATATATATATATATATATATCATCATATACGTATAAAGCTATAAACAGACTGTACAGGGCTAGAGAAAACAGCATACCAATATGGATTAATAACAAACCACGAAATATAGGAAGGTCAGACAAGGAATATATGGAAGATTGACAATAACAACAGGAAAAGGGGAAACATAAGTTTGAAGAAGTGGAACATTTTAGCTATCTGAGCACATTATTTCATAGGGATCCACGCCTAAGGAAAGAATACAAAAAATTCAAGAGAGGATCTCTTGAAGGATTATTACTTAGCAAGGTGATATTTCACAATCTAAACATAAGAAACCTATAACAGTTACAAGATCAATAGCAACATTTGCAAGTGAGATATGGACTCGGGGAACGTCAGAGAAGAGAACGTTGGAAGTATGGGAAGGAAAGATATTTGGAACTAAAAGAGTTGAAGACAGGGAAGAGGCGAATAAACCAGGAGTTGAAGGAGTTTCTTAAAGAACTAAACATCATAGGAACTGTAAAATAATGAAAATTGAGATGGCTATAAAATATTTTTAGAATGCGGGAGGATAGAATTTCAAAATTTTCATTGTTTTCTTTCGTTACAGTGGTATTGCTCACAAAGAGTTCCTTCGATCTTGTCAAACAGTTATTAAAGAATATTAATTAAGTGTTATGCATCATTCCATAGGTCAATTCGAAAAGAACGTCCACATTTGTGACAAAACAATCCCTGATTTTACGGTTATTCCTAAATTTTTTGCAAAAAATCAAACAAATATTGTTTCATAAGTATCATATTCACCAGATATGACACAGTGTGACTTTGTCCTGTTCCCCGATGTGTTGCTGTTCACATATAACTGTTCCCGATAATTGAAGTAAAGTAACGTAGATCGCGGTTGATATCTGGAAGGGTGGCCTTAATATAGGCAACACAATAAACGTCCAGGATATCCTATGTTCGAAACGGTAATAATGGGTTTACTAGTAGAGCTTTCTATTCGTAACTTTCTCTTTCATCTACCGATATCCATCGTCTCTATCTCTTTCTTCTTGTTTTGGGCCATCCCCTTCTCCTTTTCCCACCTATCGAGCTTGCACTTTAACAGTTTGCGTATTCTTGTTTCAATATCCTCTCTATGTATATTTATTCGCCATATGTATGCTGCATACAATCCATATATTGTCAACTTTCATTTCTCTAAATATTTTTTTAGCATTTCCTTTTCACATATTTCTAAAAGTATTTGGTCAGTATTATTTGATATTCGTGATTCACAAGCATATGTCTGAAAACTGGTCTGACAACTCTTTTGTATATTCTTGCTGCGTCGTGTAAAATCTCTAGATTTTGTTTAGGTTAGTCAGTCAGTCACATAGAATCATCCAAATCACGTTTGTCAGCAAAATATGGCCATACCGTATTCTGCTCATCATTGCGGGCAATTTTTAGAATAGTCTGTGATAGCGACACTCTATTGGTCGGCGAGATCCCCCAATTTGTCGCACGTGGTATAACATATGGTATGGTAATGGTATAACATTGGTCATACTTTTAAGTGATTTCTTAGATGGCCATCAACTTTAAAGGACCTCGAAGCGTATGTACAACGCGTTAGAGATACCTTACTCCAAGAAGTACGAAATTTCTTGATTTTTCAGAGTTTTATTTTTCTTTCTGTTCTGCTGTTTAAATTGAGATAATTTCACAGAACCAAAAGCACCAGATATAATAATACGAGTTTCGACAATCTAACAGTAATTAAATTGTAAATGAAACTATATTTTTGTAAATTAATCTATGAACCACGATTACTAATATCCCTTTATCTGTATTGCATTATTATATAATTACAGTTAATTAATATGGTTTAATCTGATTTAAAATATAGCGCATTAACTTATGCAGAGAAACCTTTTAATGATATTGCAAAACTGCTTAACAAACACGATTACAGAACTGCTTTCAAAACTAGTAACAACCTAAGCAAGTTAAATCTATGTTTGGTAAAAATAATAAAGATAAAAACAATAACATTTAACAAATCAGGTGTTAACTTGTAAATATTGTTTCAAAGCTTATATTTGTCAAACCGATACAATCTTCAAACTATATGTTTTCCTAACATCCAAAAAATGATACATTTGTAAATGACTTAATAAAACACGAATAAAATTTACGTGCAGATCGAGAAAAGAATAAAAAAAAAAGTAATATATATATATATATATATATATATATATATATATATATATATATATATATATATATATATATATATATATATATATATATCCATGTATGTATATATATATATATATATATATATATATATATATATATATATATATATATATATATATATACATACATGGAGGCGTGTTCGAAAAAACGCTCGAATACGTCGATTGATATTTTTAGATGCGCATTTTTGTCAACAATTTTTTTTTATACAGGGTGTGTCATGTAACAGTGGCCAATACCAACTTTCTAATTTTAAATACAACATCCTGTATATTATTTAATTTTTGGATTCTTCATGAAATTCTAGACATATTTCATGTAAAATATCCTAGACTTATCTTCAACTGTTTCGGAAATATTAAATGTTTTCAGATTTATTGCAAAAAATAACTGATTGTTTTGATTTTTTTTTTAAATTATTTGATTGCAGAAATTCGCTACAACAAACACACAATAGAAAGATGGTATTGGCCATGAAGAGTAAAAGTAGATTCATCAGAAAATAAAACGTTTTCCGCTCTCAGAAGGTTGTTGTCTATTCTGTGCATCATTTGTTCGCAAAACTCCATTCTCCTGTCGAAGTCGTCTTCACTAAGCTCTTGAGTAGGCTGTAGCTTATACGGATGCATTTTATTCTCTTTCAATATTCTGGCAATCGAAGAGCGACCAACATTGTTTTCCAAGGCAACTTGTCGAGTTGAGGTATGCGGATTGTCTTAGAATGCAAGCATTACATCCAATTTTTTGTTATCGGCCAACGACACTGCTTCCTTCTTAATTTGTCTCACGTGTCCCAGTTCTCTAAATTGTTTTTCAACTTTACTTACTGTACCTTGGGATATGGGTGGTAAGTCAGGACATTTTTCCCTAAAGAGACGAATAATTTCGGCTTGAGTTCGTGTCCTATCTCCATAACCTATCATCATTAAGATAGTTATTTTATGACTCTCTGATAAATACACCATGTTTAAATCAAATGAATCACACACGTCAAAGAATCACCCTATCCACAGCCAACAACCCATGTTTTCGCCGACCTCCCGTCGGATAGCGTATATATGTAGTGTTAGATTTTCTTGGTTATTTTAAACGGTTGGGTGTGTAATGACACTCAGCTACTGCTGTCTCATTGAACGCAGTCCAAGAAAATCTAACAGTACATATATACGCCATCCGACGGGAGGTCGGCGAAAACATGGGTTTTGGCTGTGGATAGGGTCTCCCTATTCTTGATGGTATATGTCGGCGCCCTGAAGAGTCTGAACCTCGAGAGACGAAACATATGTCGTTCAGTTGAAGAGATGTTGTTCCAAACAGTACTTGGAAGAAGTGGTTCCAGTACTTCCGAATTGGACATTTTGACTTAAATACTGAAGAACGTTCGGGACAATGATGAAGAGTGGAAGAACAGCTGGAGAAAAATCCTTGTCATACTGTCAATACTGCCAGTCCTAGTCCTGCTAGATTTCGTACAGAGACTCGAAGTAATACTGACAGTTATTTCTAAACATTTACACAAGTAGACGGAGAGGCTTTGATGTTGATGTGTCAATGCTGTTCTGCCCAGATTCAAGGAAAACAACTTTCTGCATAAGATTTTGACCTGTGATGTAAAGGGGATCCTCTACGATAATCTACAGTGTTGAAAATCGTGGGTTAATCTTGATTACCCATGAATCAGTGCTGTAAAACCAAATATCCACGCCAAAAAGCTATTGCTTCATCTATGGTGGGATCAGCATTATGAGTGCACCAGTCTGGTCAAATGATTATTGCTGGCCGTTATCAGCAGCACTGGTTCTTGTAAAAAGTATTTAGAGGAAGTGGAGGTAAAAATTCCTCTAGAACTTGGAGAGAACTGACCGATCAGTATCGACGAACCTCAAAAAAAGAGAAGACTAAGGAAAACTAAATTTAGCAGAATGAAGATCATCTAGAACCATACGTGAACAATGAGTAATAGAAGGGATATTCAGACTGGATATCTGTACAAAAATGGGGAACTAAGCTAATGTTAGTTTGAGATAATTTTTTCACGAATCTACTTAGTATTTTTTGGCAAATGGCCAGTACGAATACTGGTTGGCTGTTTTATATCTAATGCAGATCTATAACATTTTTATAAATGGCATTTATTTTCTATTTCCCCAATATAAAAAACTTAGACTAGTCTAGATTAACTATCAGAAACAGGTTAAATTAAACGGTATTATACTTGTCGTTGAGGTAAAATAGTGGCTGTTTCTGGCTGTTTCCTGCGTAAAGCATGAAGATGTTTATAAAAGTAACAATTAACTGACGATGCAGCTGAAATAACTATAGCAACAAACTTCAAGTGTAGATTTTTTAAAACTGACGAAGAAAAGCGACTGCAATGAACCATTCGCGGAGTGGATAACGGAACGTAGCAATGGCCGTTTTTGCCCGACCGTTACACAACGAAAACCAGTCATACCGTTCAGTTTCTCGAGCCCTTAGATCAGATCGTGTTTTTATTGGCAATTTAATTTGTACTTTTTCATTGAGATGACGCGCACTGTAATATAATAACGCTATCGATCAATCTAATATTTTATTACAGTTTTTTTCACTGCAGGCTTTGATGTATTCCCGCAGCGTCCCGACGAGCTGTCCTGTATATGAATCAGAATTATAAATTATGAAAAAATTGTATTTTTTTATAAATTGTTCTCAATTTTATATGTTTACCTGCATCGAGAACAGTTATTGGTTTCAACTGAAATTTGCAGAAATGTGTCAACCCAAAATATGGTCAGGCTCGCCTGACAACCCTATAGTGGTGGACAGACCGCAGAGTGGTCTGACCCCAAAGTGGTCAAAATCGACAAAAAGGTTATGTTATCAATTTTTTTGATGCAAAACGAATTTTGTTAATTGATTACCTTCACACCAGTAAAACAAAAATAGGACAGTATTACTCAAACCTTTTGGATCAATTGGATACAAAAATTCTTGAGAAAAGACCTAGTTTAGCGAAGAAAAAAAACATTTTTCATCAAGACAATGCACCGGCTCACCGAAGTGTTCTTGCAATGGCCTAATTGAAGGAATTATACTGCGAATTGTTAGGTCATCCGCCATATTAACCAGATCTGGACCCCTCTGACTTTCACCTGTTCCCAAACCACGAAAAATTCCTACGTGGTAAGTGTTTTTCATCAAATGAAGAAGTTATAGCAGCCGTAGGTGAGTATTTTCCAGCGTAGGTGAGTAACTTCCAGAAATCACTTCAGAGATGGAAGAAATTAATTGGAAAACCGCTGGAAAAATGTATTGAGCTTAAGGGAGAATATACGGAAGAATAAAGATATTATTCAACTATAAACTTGTTTTATCATTACCGCTCCGCGAACTTTTCAACAATCAATGGAATATCCTCGCACCATTCTATGAAGCAAAAGAAATTAAAACGACAATGAAAAATAAAGACAATTCACCTTGATGATAATCTATCAAAAAATGAAATTTCATAAATGTCTTCATTTAGAATCTCTACTTAAAAAACTGTTTGCTATTTTATTTGATAGAAATGCACTCTAAATATACAAACTCGTGGACGGGTAAAGCTGTCATCGATTGACAAATGGCATAGAAACCTTTCTACCTGCACAAAGCCCGAAAACTTGTACCCTAAATGTTTAGATTTTTGAACTGGTGAGTTCGAAATACTATGATTTACTGCCGTTTTTTTTTTCTCTCTCTCTCTCTTTCTCTCTGTCGGACCGACTCTAAAACGGTCTATTGGGGTACCTTTCAATTTCCAAAGAGATAAATATAGATATTGAAGGTGATGGGTATCAACCATTTATTTAAAATAACAGCCGTGTCGTTGACAGCAACGCGTAGATTAAAATCTGACGTTAGCTGTGACAGAAACCATTTATACAAATAATTATTTTTGTTTTAGAGATTTTTTCATTGATATTGTGATAAAAAGAACAGTGAAATATGACTTGCTAAGTGATATTTTTTGATCTAAACAGCAAAATCTTTCTATATACAAGGATCGTTCGAAACATTCTCTGCCTGACACAGAGATCTAGCAAATATAACCAAATGACTATGATATTTGTCAGGTATTATTTCTTAGATGTGCTGTGAAGTTCCAGAGGCGAGCGAGCGTTTTGTTGCTTGCTTGGGGCGATCGAATAAAGCAAACGTAAATTAAGGTTTGGCATATTCAGAAAAATGGGTAAAATAAACGGATTTTAAAGCGACGAGCTTAAAAAGTATATCGGACAAATAAGGGACATTTCTAATTTAAAGAAAACTACTAGCGCCATCTATTGAAACAAAATTTAATCTGACATTTGAATATCTTCTCTATAAAACAAGACCGCCATCATTAGAATCGATAAAGTATATCGGACAAATAAGGGACATTTCTAATTTAAAGAAAACTACTAGCGCCATCTATTGAAACAAAATTTAATCTGACATCTGAATATCTTCTCTATAAAACAAGACCGCCATCATTAGAATCGATAAACAGATTGTCAAATTATAGCAATTAAAGAGAACTGTCACTAAAAGGCTCTGGCCGTTTGTCACGTCGTCATAAAATATAATAGAACAAATAGCCAGGCCTGCCAAAAAACAAAAATCGCGACGAGTTGGTGGAAAAAATGCGTGGAATGATCGCCTGCGATGCGAATGCGACTTTGGGATACATATGGGAGGAATTAAATACGACCAAAGATATGATTAAAAAAAATTTGACAACCGATTTAAACAAACGGAAAGTCTGTACTCGATGTGTTCCTCACGCCTTAAATGAGGAGCGTTACTGTGCGTGAATTTTTGGCGAAAAAACAAGTCTGTGAGCTTCAGGATCCTGCGTGTTCGTTTGATTTGTCTTCGTGGGACTACTTCCAGAAAAATGCCATAAAATTTTTAAAAAATTCATTAAAATCTGTGCTAGCATCGGTGGAATCCAGCGGTTTATTGATGCGGAAGGGATATATATATATATATATATATATATATATATATATATATATATATATATATATATATATATATATATATATATATGTATATATATATATATATATATATATATATATATATATATATATATATATATATATATATATATATATATATATATATATATATATACATAAACAAAATTTATTTTGGCTATTTTTTTTTAATGTTCTTAATAGTCGGAATAAGGTTCTTATGGAAAGAAAAAAGAGAAAATTGGCCCGGAAAATTAGCAAAATCGGGAAAAATAAAAGTTTTTGTTCTATGGGATTTTTGTATGAACTCAATACCATAACTCACAATTTGAACGGTGGATATGCGCAATTTTTTTTTTGTTTTGTTCGTCATGGTCTTGGAAAAGTTTTCAGGAACAACAATCACAAACAAGTTTATTGAAATTTGGATAGGACAACGTCTGTCGGGTCAGCTAGCTTTGAAAAAAATAAATAATATTGGTAAAATAACTAACAGTTCCGCTATCTTTCCAAGATGACGTGTATAAAAAGAATTAGATCGAGTTTAAAAAAATACTGACCAAATCACCCAGCTTGCTGACAATGTACACGACATAGATGCAGATAGCCGATGGCGACTACATTTTACAGATAAACTTTCATGGTAATGAATCAAACTGAAGAAAATCACCAAATAAAAGCTAAAATTCTTGGAAACGATCATTGTCTGTCTGAATGATCCGGATACATTTTTGAGTTCGATATGTTTGCTCTAAAGGAAAAAGCTAATATCCTGTAAACTCGAACATACTCGAGCACTAAACTCCAAATCACTTTTTCAAACATCATTCTGCGGGACGTGGAGAAGACTTTATTATTAATTAATGTCTATTTCTATTAATATATTAAATCATCTCCTGATGATGCTAACATGGTTAATGAAACATGCGTCAAAAAGTTTAAAAAAGTGATTTTGTGTTTTAGTGGCAAATCTCTTCGAGTTTAATGTTTCACACCGAAGGTTCCAATAGAAGAACTGACCTGGTTTGACTTTTGAACATTCAGCTATGTGAGATTGATCACCTTTTATACTCATGCTAAAAAAAAATGAACAAACTTTTAAACCGACCTAATAATAAGGAAACAGAAATAGCTGACATCACGATGTTTACTAAAAAAAATCTTGGCACCACTACCGGCTTTATTTTTAACTATTCGGTCCTTCCACGTCCACGACACAGTTTCTTTGACAATTCAAGTCGTTTTTTATTTCGAAAATCTCATCTAATTCCATCGTAAATTCTTAAAATGTCCGCCATCAACAGACACAGACACTCAGGAACTTAAAAATCGTATGGTGTAGTATAAAACGTCAACGGGAAGATTTGTCGAAAAAATCAACGGTATTGCCTTGTTGACAAGCCAAAAAAAAAAAAAAGAAAACGTCTAGAAACCATTAAGAAAATATTTTCAGTTTGGCATCGGTTATTGTGTGTGTATGTGTGTGTGTGCGTGTTGGAAAATACAAAAGCCTTCCAATTATTTTAATCCCGGCCGTTCTGTGTCTGAAAATTAAGCGCGAATGTTGGCGTGGAAAACAACAACAATTTCCTTGGTCCGAAGGATTAAAAACAAGACTCGGTGTATTAAAACAGGTCGAAATTGGCGACCATATATCAATACCGGCAACAATAATTCCCCAATTAAAAGTTATTTTAGGAAGAAAGCTTGTGTTTCAGTCTGGATTAAACTTTGACGACAGATTAAATGAAAAATGTTTAACGTGGAGCTTAGACTAACATTTATATTTAACCTTAAAACAAAACCGAAACAGAAAACTGAACAGAATAAAAAAACCTATGAGGGATTGTCCAATAAGAGTGTTAGATATTTAAACTGAGACACAATGATTATTACAAGTGATAATTCGATAATTTTTATTTTATCTTGGAGAACAAATTATGGCATTATACTTTGAAAATAATGTCATTCAAATGCCCCCCGCCAAAAACGTCGTATATTTTTTTATGGTTGCCTGAATGTATCGTTTAAAGTTAACAATTGCTCGGAGTTTATTTATGTAAACTAGAGACTTAACATAACCCCACCAAAAATTATTCAAGAGCGTGAGGTTGCATGATCTTGGTGGCCAGTTCACATATGTTATTTATCAGTTCAGACGAAAGATATTCTGTTGGCATATTGCTATAGCGTTCTCCATTAACACTAACACGATTTCTATCATCGCCTTCACAGAAATTGGTTATATTAAACTTTAAGCCCAAGATCCGAACCAAACAGTGACTCTCTGAGGTAATTCTTGAATCACATGAGGATTTTCATCGGGCCAAATCTCGTAGTTATGTTTGTTTACAAACCCATTGAGCCAGAAGTGCGTTACGTTGGAAAATATTATTTTTACCCCAAAAGTGAAGGTCTTTTTCCAACTTTTCTTCAGCCCAATTCACGAATATTCGACACAGATAAAATGAATTGACACAATATACTGAACACATATTTCAAACAGTGTTGCCACTATTACTTTTCAACTTTTAAAAACTTTTTTGTTGACCAAGTGAGTAATTTCTATCAGAAATAATATGAGGAGAATAGGAGATGGAGAAACAAAGAGAATAATCAATAGAAAAGAAAAATTTTTGGACCAAACATGTTACAAAATGAATTCAGACCATGGTTGAACCAAGAAATAAGGAAGAATGTAATATGATATTGTTATACAGGGTGGCATAAAAGAAAGGCTTTCGTTTTCTGTTTCAGAATAAGCTAAAACCGGCCTTATCATGGGTCTAGGTTTTCAGATGGCTTAAAGCATTCTTAGAAGACCGAAAATCGATGAAAGGTGACAGAAATGATGAAAATGTTCAAATAAACCGAAATCGTGTGCGTTTTGATTGTCGGTTGACGGTCACAATGATCCCAGAAGAGTTAAATTTGAAGCACACAACCGTTCATCAGAATTTCACCACTATATTTGAACGAAGAACATCTGCGAGAAAATGGTTGGAAAATCAAAAGGAGAACAGGAAGGAAACATGTCTTGACTTTTTGGGGCGAATTGAAAACGATTTTCCATTTCAGGAGCGTGTCATTACCAGTGATGAGTTCAAAATTGTTGTTACTCATATTCTGAACGAACTAGAAAAATCCGGTTGACGAAAAGAACTGTTACGAACCACCAAGTGGCTTTAGGGAGCTCAAACTCGTACTGATGAAGCATCAGATGTTGCTCTGCGTTCCTTCCAAAGACGAAGCCAACAATGTTGCCGGACCGAACGCTTGCCACCAGTTCCATTAGTTTATTTACACACCGCCTCAAACCAGACGCCTAGTTGTCCTAAAGTCACAGTTTAATAAATGTAATGCCAATCCCACTCTTCCTATCCACACTTACGCTGTTCCTCTTAAACACCAGTAACAGAGATTGAAGCCTAGACACCCGCTCGCGGCAACCGCCAACCAGCTGATAGACTTTCACTGTAATGAACATTGGACAACTCCCATCTGGACAGGACCCAACAACCAAACCACCAGGGTTCATACTCCCTAGAAAACTGTGGTGTAACCTAAACAGGATCCGAACAGGTCACAAAATCTGCAATCAGAGATGCGATAAATGTGGCGCTGAAGAGCAAATAATGCCTCGAAATAGATCACATATTGTTTGCTTTCTACAACAATGCAGAAGGGAATGAAAGAGGCACATAAAAGGAGCAGAAAGAACGGTATGATCTGAATTTGTGCAAAATACATATTTCGCTTACTTTAACTTGAATATCAAAGACCATAGATTGATAAACCATAAATTCCAAAGAATGTTTGCAAAATGTGTATTGAACATTTAAAGCAATGGACGTATGGTAAAAGAAGTGAATTGAAGTTTGGTGCCTCTATGATTTGAAGGGAACCAAAAAATTATTACGATGACCGTTATTTTTGTTGAGTTAAGCTACAACGTATTACCGAAAAAAATTACCTATCCCGATATGATATCTGCTAAAAGACCTATTTCTCATTCAGAAGACGTCCCTGTTCCAACTTTTCGGAGCCTGTCTGATATTTCAGATACAGAATGTTCTACATAAGTTTGTACTAGCAAATAAAGAAAGATCAAGCTTTCAAAAGATAGATCATAACTGTTCTCATCGAGACTCATACAGAGAAGTTTACTTCCTCCAGATACTAAAATTACATGATGTCGTACTCGAGACGTTGATGACGTTGTTTTTTGTAATGATGTTGGTGGTCTTTTATCAAAAATGGGTTTCTTGAACTACCAGCCAAATGAATGGAGACTTTTTATAGACAGTTCCAAGCGGAGTTTGAAATGTATTTTGCTTCATAATGGCAATAAACATGCTGAGATTTCCACTGCTCCTTCCGCTAAATAAAGAAGGAGTATGTTTGAGGGACAGTCAAGCTAAAAGCTAGCATTATATTAAAACAAACTGACCTGAAAGAAAATATTTGACACTAGAGAAACAAAATATCAGTGTAATAGAAAGAAAATAATTTCGTCTCCATTGCAGATAAAATTGGTACTAATGAAACAGTATGTCAAAGCATTGGACAAAAATGGTTTCTCTTTTAATTATATATTGAGGAAATTTCTTGGTTTGAGCAAGGAGAAACCTAAGGCTGGAATTTGGATATAATCATATTGGCTGGAACTTGGATATAATCATTTGGACAAATTTCCGGACAACCTTGGTTCTTACAGTGAGAAAAAATAAGAGCGATTTCATCAGGGCCTAAAAGATATGAAAGAAAGATCGCAGGGTCGATGGGATAAACACATGATGGTTGATTAAAGCTGGAGTATTATGCGTGAGTGCCTGGAAGGTGTGAAAGTGCCTTACTCGAAGAAATAACGAAAAAGAAGCTTTCTCAGTGTTCAATAATGTAACAAAAGGTAAAAAATATGAAATAATCGTAATTTTTCGATACGTATCATATATAAAAACGACACGTACATTTCAAAAAATATATGTACCGTTAGAACCAGCATAACGAGCATTTTCAAAAACAATTTGAATCTTTCCGGCACCAAATCTACTATAGACCTGTGTTATCGTTACCAAAGATCTCCAATGATGATCTCTGTTCTCGACATTAATGGCATTCGACAAACTTTTTAAAATGATTTTTGGGCGATTCTGACATTATTAACTCAAAAAAGTTTAACTAAATGAGACCAACGAAGACATGACGGCGAAAAAACATCCACGATT
Organism: Cosmopolites sordidus; assembly: GCA_031761425.1. Lineage (NCBI taxonomy): Eukaryota > Metazoa > Arthropoda > Insecta > Coleoptera > Curculionidae > Cosmopolites > Cosmopolites sordidus. The sequence goes on from JARFXV010000387.1 coordinate 240,675, forward strand.
CATCTGGTTGTTCGTTTTTTCTGGTAATTACCATTCACGAAACAATATGAACTCGAAAATGCGCCGACCGCAACATTAAAACATTCCGAAAAATCGGTCGCACCGGGAAACCGCAACGACAGATCGAGGAACGTGAACGAGGAGCGAACGATGGTGGCAAAAAAAAGACGAGACATGTTATTCGAGGCATTCATCCGCGTCGGTCCCCGTGAAAACCCGTCGGCAAAATGGGTCCGAATTCAAAAAATCAAATCGCTCTTTGATTTACCGACCGATTCTTATACCGTATTTAATTTAATTATTCTCGGCGAGTGGTCAAGCGGCACCGGAGACCATTAATAAGTTTTTAAGCAAGTGAACATTATCAGTCTTAAGTTTTCTTACCGCAAAACGCCGGATCGAAAAAATGCCGGCCACGATTTGTTTAAGGTTAATGCGCACAAGAGCGAAGAAAAAGCGTTTTCGGTGTTATTGTTTTTGAAGAACCGGTCACTTAAAGATTTTCGTTTTTTTTCGCACTCTTCAGGGATCTGGTTCAGTTTTTCTCGATCGGATTGTGTTTCATTCATTCCCGCGATATTAATTAAATAATTTTTTTATGGAAATGTACGTGATAGAAAATTTTAAGAAGTATTTTATATTGAGAATATTTTAGTCGTTTCTTCTTATTTCTATATCTCCATCAATGTATATTTGGCGACAACTTTTTAACACTTAAAGGAATTCAAAATTTTTATTTATAATACTAAAACAAACTTTATAATTATTAATAAATTATTATTTATTTATAAAAAGTAACTAATTGACCTCAACAAAAAAAAATGTGGCAACAGAGTATTTGTGTTTACATATATGCTGGGTGTTTTCATGGTTGAGTAATTTATTTTAAAAGGTTGTAGAACTCATAAAAATAAGTAATTTTTGCCAAAAAGTTTTTATATAAAAGTTGCAAATTAGAGAAGTTATTAACAGTTACAAAATTTGAAAACAGACCTGACTTTTTGATATTCTCGACCACTGCCTTGTAAACACATAAAGTATTTGTTGGGTAAAGAAAATGTATATTAAAAAATATGCATTTTAGACATAAAGGTAAATTCTGTAAGAAAAATGACTTTTTTAACCTCAAATTCACAAATGTCATACATAGTAATCTCTCTTTTTAGCTATAATTCTATCTATTTTTTTCTCAGCTGGTTACTCGACGTTGTCAGACTTTTGGTCGAGAGTTTGGTTATTAATAGTCGAAAAAAAAGATTGACTTCAATTATTTAAATAATTTTGCGTATTATACGTAATATTGTCCTTCCTTAAAAATATTCTTAATCTTTAGCAACGTGAAATTCATAATCTATGATCTATTTCACTTTGCCTCGATACAAACATGTCTTTGTCCATCCTAATCCATGGACTTACGTGTATCATAGAGCACGATATGTTTATTGTTCCTGTTCTTGTTCTATTATGTATGCCTAAAGCTTCATTTTCTTCACACTTGTTTAAAGTATTTGAGATGATGTTGATTACTAACTTTCTGTAAATCTATTTTTAGGACATACTGGATTTCGTTTGTCTTGTGGTCTTTCGTCACCCGTAATTGTTAACATTTTTTTTTTAGTTTCTGTTCCTTCTACGTGTCTGTTCTATTTCCTTCTACCATTGTTATACAAAACATACAATGTGTGATACATTCCTATATGTGTAAATAAAGAGGGATGCAAGTCAACATCTTATGCCTATTCGGAACGAGTTTCAATATATATATATATATATATATATATATATATATATATATATATATATATATATATATATATATATATATATATATTTATATATATATATATACATATATATATATATATATATATATATATATATATATATATATATATATATATATATATATATATATATATATATATATATATATATAGGGGGTGTGTTCCACATGAGATTGTGGAACCCAGCAGTTGGGTGTCTGATGACACTCAGCACTGCTGTCTCATTGGACGCAGTCCAAAGAATCGGCCAAATACTAATAGCACAAGACGCATATGACTTCGGGCCTATAATAAAGATAATATATGTAGAATCAGTCTGTTTGGAAAAAAAACAGAGTATCTAGTGATCAATAGCGACACTAAATTCGACGACACAATGATCAAATAAGTTGATGAGTTCGAGTATTTCGGAGCATTAATCGAGAAAAATTATATAGAGGAAAGAGAAATATAACATCGAATACAAGAGAGTAGACAAATTAAAGGCTGCTTTAATGTTAATGGTAAAAATATGAAATGAAAATTAAAATAAAAAAGGAATGCAGTTTCGCACTTCAAAATGATTGTTATAGAATACAGTAAAAACATTTTCTACCCAGTTTGTTGTTCGTTGATTGTGTAAATCTTTTTGTCATATCATCAAGTTTAAAAGGTTCAAGTTTTTTGTTGTTAATACATTTGAATCTGATGCAATCTGAACAACTAAATATGGTGTTTATTTACTTTTCTAATTGTTACTGCCCGATGCAAAAATAACAGCCTCTGCCAAAATTGCCAAACACAAAATCATTAAAAATTGCAATACGACACGAAGCAAACCTATAAAATCTCGCAGCTAGACCAAACATCTAAATCTCTACCTGCTTCTCGAGAGATTAACTCACAATCTAGTGAATATTTCTTCTGAGAATCCGACCCGGGTTTATAATTAAAAAATTTTACAGCCCTTTCTAGAGATCGAACGTTTCTCTCCTTGGCTCGATGGACCCGTGAGGCATTAAACAAAACATGTTCCGATAACAGTGTTGCCATACTTGCTGATAGTCGAAGTGGCTTTGCTTGTCTCGGTCGAGAGATATCAGCGGGTTTACGGATAAGAACTGAAACCGTAGATCTACCTAACAGAGTTCAAAGTAATTTTCTTCTTCTTGTATAATGTTTTATTTATAAAAAAAAGTATCCAGTATCAATGCTCTTGTTGATAAAATCAAATATACAGTATTGAAAAAAGAAGAATCTAGACTGTTTTCAGTTAATTGTATTTCAATTGACTGATCACATTATGTTCCATCACATTTTTCTTTTTGTTGATGAGATATTAATTTTATACTTTGATGTAAACATCTTAATAGCTTGGGATGTGTTGTAGATTAATGTCAATGAGTTTAAGATTGAGAACCATAAGTAGAAATCCCAAAGAAGAAAAATTAATTAAGATTACAAATGGAGAAGATATTTGAGTTGAAGAGAACTGAAAATAGGGTTTGAATTAAAGAAAATTATAATATGTATACATATATATATATATATATATATATATATATATATATATATATATATATATATATATATATATATATATGATTGTTGAGAGAGACTGCCTATTCTTGGCGAGAGAGCATATGTCGGTACCCTGATGAGTCTAATCAGTAACAGACAAAACATGGTCCCTCCAACGGAAGGGATGGGTGGGGCCTCCTCCCGGTCAAGCAACTAACCATTTCTCATTATGGCGGAGACGCAGGTTGTTGTGCGTTCCACATGAGATTGGGGAACGCAACGGTCGGGGGTGTATAACTACTGTAGTCTCGTTGGACGCAGTCCAAAGATGTTAAAAAACTCGATTTATAAGCCATCCGACGAGAGGTCGGCGAAAATATGGGTTGTTTGATTGTGAAGAGGGACTCCCTATTCTGGGCAAGAGAGCATATATGGGTACCCTGATGAGTCTAACCACTAACAGACGAAACATGTGCCCTCCAATGTAAGGGATGGGTGGGGTCTCCACCCTGTCAAGCAACTAACTATTGCTCATATATATATATATATATATATATATATATATATATATATATATATATATATATATATATATATATATATATATATATATACCAGGTGTCCCATTAAGGATGGATCGCGGCCGTATCTTGAAAACTATTTATCCCGCAGCTTTGCGGAAAAAAATATTATACTAAAACTGACTGAGAAATTCACCAAAAATATTTTTAAGCTTCTAAAACGACCGCCAGAGGGCGTGACGAGCTAAAAATTTTTAAAAATAATTTTTTTGTGTATTTTCAAGTGTTAACCGAGTAAGAAAAATTCTCAGTTATAATTAGCAAACTGCTACAACTTTGTTTTATGACATTTTATCGTAACTACTTATCGTAACTTATCGTATATATATATATATATAAATAAATAGTTTACTAGGAATAAGAAAAACCAGATGATATGTGGAGTTTTTTTGGGTGAGGCTTTATTGATGATATTTTGGTAAAATATTTTCTGACAATAGTGTGTCCCAATATCCAAAAATTATTTTGAAAATTTATGAAGAATGCACTTAACAGTGGCATAACTGACAGTGATTTTCCACTATTAATAAATGTATTCCTGAGTTCAAATATAAACGTATATTGAAAATATGACAGTGACATAATTGACAGTGATTTTCCATTATTAATAAATTTATTCCTGAGATCAAATGTAAACGTATATTGAAAATATGCCGCTACACCAAAATGTTACGAAACTGATTACATTCTCTCCACAAGTAGTAACTATCACATGGGAATACTACACCCGCACTTTAGATACATTAAAGCAAAAAAGGTATGAAATACGTGATGGTTTGGCCAAGAAACTCATTTTCCAAGGTCCACAACACCACACGAGTACCACTGTTGAGTTGCACTTTAATGGCTTCTACTGACATGCTTTTACTGACATGATGAATAAGGCGGGTGGCCTTATTCATCAGATTTAGCACCTTTAGACTACCAATTATTATTATTAATCACCAATACGAAATTTCTAACAAATCACGAAGTTACTGCGAACGCCAATTTTGTAAAACTAAACAGTTCTGAACTTTATTAAATCATAGATGTTCCAGATTTAAACAGCAACATCCTCTTATATTTTCTGTATTATAATATATAATTATATATAAATATATAAATATATAAATATATCAATATATATATATATATATATATATATATATATATATATATATATATATATATATATATATATATATATATATATATATATATTTATATACATATACATATATATATATATATATATATATATATATATATATATATATATATATATATATATATATATATATATATATATATATATATATATATCAGCAGAACTTCAACGTGGCGAATTTTGAAAAAAGACTTAAGTCTACATCCTTACAAAATTCAGCTAACACAGGAGCCAAAGCCAGCTGACCATGGGCAACGCCGTGCATTTGCCAATTGGATCCTAAAGATGAAGGCAAATGACAATAATTTTTGCGATAAAATCATTTTCAGTGACGAGGTTCATTTTCACTTAAACGGTTACGTAAATATACAAAATTGTCGCATCTGTGGCAATGAAAATCCTAGAGAAATCCACGAAATCCCGATGCATGCTCAACGTGTCACAGTTTGGTGCGGTTTTTGGGCTGAGGGTATCATTGGACCGTATTTTTTAGAAGATGAAGATGAACGAGCTGGTACAGCAAACGGAGAACAATACCGAACACTGATTGATGCTTTTTTATGGGATCAAATAATGGACATGGATTTAAAGAATATGTGGTTCCAACAAGACGGTGCGACATGTCATACAGCACGTGAAACAATGACTTTATTGCGTATACAGTTTGGAGGGAGGCTGATCTCCCGGAATGGGGACGTAAATTGGCCACCAAGGTCATGCGACTTAACGCCGCTAGACTATTTTTTGTGGGGCTATGTGAAGAGCAAAGCTTACGAAAATTATCCGCAAACCGTTCAACAGTTGAAAGAAGAAATTAGGCGAATAATTCGTGACATAACTCCGCAAATGTGTTCAGCAGTAATCGAGAATTTTAACAAAAGAATTGTGAGCTGCCAGAGAAGTCGTGGCGGTCACTTGACAGATGTTGTATTCCACGTATAATTGTACACTATCCAGCTTCGCACTGCCATAAATAACCTTCAGGTATATTATGAAACGTTTCTTTTATTCGTTACCAACATTCGAAACCTCCTAATGAATACCCTTTATATATATATATATATATATATATATATATATATATATATATATATATATATATATATATATATATATAACGATCATATTTAAACATAATGACATATAAACATCATTTCTGTGTTATTGCGTTAAACAACTCAACATTTTTGTTATTTATTCTAAAAAAAAAAGGAATTTAATGTCCATTATTAAAAAAACCAAGTTACATAATCAAAATAAAAGGTAAATGATTGAAATAATATACACATATAATATACACCTTTTTAACTTAACAAACGAAACGCTTTACTTTTTGGTCATCTTTTTACCGGAATTGTTACAGGCGTAAATTAGCACGCGTGAAATGGCGCTTAAACTTGGAAAAGCGAGAAGCGTAAAGCTGAAACCCAGAAGGAAACGATTCGTCGTAATTTTCACACCACGAGGTCCCCATCAAATACGGCTCTTAAATTTCTTTGGCAACCATGACGTCATAACCATAAAACGTCACACTCGATTAAATCCGAACGAGAATCTATCGATAACAGATTTACGTATATATTAAATGTTTGTTTTAGGTAGAGTGACCCATCGGTCTGGGACTATTGATTGTCATTTGTTTTACGATGTTTTAAGTTGAACCGAATGGTTCGTATGTTTACTGTAAAAATATTTTGGGACTATAAGCATGATAATTAACTGCAAAAAATAACAATGAAAAGTAAATAAAAAGAAAAAAGTTTTATCGGATTTCACTCCACGATGATTTAAATATTCTAAATTTCTTTAGTTGGAGAAAGATGTGTCAAATCACATGATCTTGGTGACCAATTATCATCACCGTTTCTTGTAATAACTTATCCAAAAATGTTTTCTCTCAATAAATCAATTCATTCATTAGCAGAGTGAGATATAGAGCCATCCTGTAGGAATCACATATCCTCCAGATCAATATTATTCAATTCAGTCCGCAAAAATCACAGTTACATCTTCACCAGCACCATTTTCAGATAAATAGGGCCCAATTACACCTCCTGACCATAATGCACACCAAACAGTTACTTGTTTAGGATGTAAAGCTTTCCCAAGTAATCAAAAAAGTAATTCGACCAACAATAATGTGTAATAGCGCGATATGGACTTTAAGAGAAAAACATAAGATACGTATAAATGCAATGAAAATCAGGTTTCTGAGGAAAATAGAGAACAAAACAAAAAGAGACAGAATCAGAAATCAATTAATTAGAGCAAACCTGCAGATTGAACCCATAAATGTTAAAATAGAACAACTAAGGTGGTTCGGACATGTGTGTCGAATGCCGGAAAACAGACTCACAAAGAGAGTGTACGAAGCGCGAACAGAGAAGAACTGTATAGGAAGATCAAGAAGAATATGGAAATATGGAACAGTTAAACATTTTTTTATATATGAGCTTGTAAAAGCATTTTTAATATAAACTTTAGATGGAAAATAATTGTACTATTGTAATCTTCAAACTAACATAACTATTTTATTTTTGTTTACTTATTATTATCATAAAAATTAATTTATAATTAATTCTTGCTTGGTTTCTTGCGATAGACCACTAGTAGTTCCTTAGAATGGACCATTAAGTACAATTAAAACAAAAATACTTCTTGATTTTTGGACTCCAGCACATTTTATATGAACCCAAAAGTGACATGTAATGAATGCATTGAATCATCTCTTCTTCCCTTATTTTATCATATATGATACAAAACCATGTAATTTTCATTTTTACTCTTTGTTTTTTCTTTTTAATCTTCTCTTCTTTGCTACATCTTTTCTTCCCAATATTTTGTGGTTTTACCCTTTTAATCTTTTCTTCGATGCCACGTTTTAATCCCAGAACGTTATCAATAGTTGATAATAATTGAGCTTTCTAAGCAATACTTCTTTGTGCTCGAGAAGACGATGGACCTGGCTGTGGATTTTGAGTTCGTAGCGGTGATATTTTATGAAAAACATCTTCAAAGTTTCTATGCTTTTTCTCGTGAGAAATATAAACAACAGCGGAATCACTGCCGCTTTTACTGTCATTGGGTATGGACGTACTTGCTGAATTTCCAGTAATTATTTCAATTTCAATAACATTACCACAATGTTGAGGTTGGAGTATATCTGATGGTGTAAACCGGTAATCCTGAAAGACATGCCTGTTAACTGGACAAATACCAGTGGCCCGAGAGGCATTTTCAGCTACTGCCATTGTTGCCGCTCTGCCATATGCTTCATTTAGTAATTTATAAAGTTGAAGTTGCTATATCTTATCACCTTTGTATTGGCGAGGAAAAGTTTCTTGCGTCTGAGCAAAATATTTCTGTAGCGGCCCAAAGAAAGCAACATCTAGCAAAGATTCAAGCTTTTAAATTCTTGCTATGAGTTGTTGCCCATCAAGCAGTAAAAGGACTTTCTTATCTTGATTGCAGTTTATATGATTTTTGAAATGCTTCAACCACTCAACAAACAATTCGGAATTTATGTAACCTGATTCTGATGTAGTAACAAAGGCTGCTGGGACTGTCCCAATTTAAAGATCTTTGTTGATTTTTTTTCTTTTTAAAATGATCATCGGAGGAACATTAAATCCAACACCCGATTCATCGACATTAAAAATAGTTTCTGCGGTGAAATTAAATTCGTCTACTTTTCTAAAATATCCAAAAAAAGGCCCTACGATCTCTGTATTGAAGCCTCGTGCTCTTGCGATTAAGGTACCTTCAGGTTTTCATATTGATAGCTGTGGATTTCTGCGCAAAAATGAGCAGAACCACTTTTTCCCTACTATTTTCTTTTCTTTATTAAATGTATGTGGCAAAGAGCATTTTTCAGCGATTTCGAAAGCCAGTTTTCGCACTTCTCGGATAGACAGACCAAAAAACATTCTTCAAGTTGAAGAATATCTTTGGTTAGAATTGTTTCCATGTCTTTAGTAAATGTGGGCTGTCTACCAAGTGCTTTCACTTTATTTCCAGAAGTATTTTTTTATCCGCAAATTTCTTTATAGCTTTAGGTGCATGATGAATACGACTACACTCGTTCAAACCAGTATCACCATTCCTATAAATTGCAACCACATTTTATAAACCCTAAATTAATTCGGAATTGTAGTTTATCAGGGGTGCCTAAAACTGAACAGGTCCATTTTGGGCAACTGCGATATGGTCCAATCTAAGCCACTTGACCCATAATGCCAAAATATACTACATAACCCTACTTTTAACTTGCGCTATTAAAACTATTACACTAATTTGTACCTGAATAAATTTCCTTTTAAAATATGCAATACATTTTGTTGTTACTTACTTTAACAAGGACCAAAAGTATTTCACTGTTTGTTAAATTATTTAGTTCAGATCTATTAAAACACTATTTTTTTTCTGTTTCCACTGTCAAACAATGTACTGCATTACAACTTTTTGCAGCAACGTGGTTTAGGCTAATGTTCAATATAGTGCCCACATTAGGACATTGATAGTGCTTTTAGATGGACGATTCTGCAGACCATAAATATCACGAAATTTTCTAAAAACATTTTTCAGTGAACGCACATTTTCATAAAATAATTCAACAACTTCAACGCGTTGTTGTATTGTATATGACTCCATTTTTATAAATGTTATACATTACACTTTCGAAATACTTCTAAACCTAGACAAAATCACAACGCCATCTCTATTTGGATGATCGCAGGTTCTCAGTTCAGTTCTAAACCTTGCTTGTTTCTTTGCTTCGTATCTGCAGCTATATTGCAACGTTTAAAATTATTTGGAAGCAACGATATGGATAATGAATACTTTTAGAACCAGTTTTATAGCTTAAAATCTTATCATTTTGGTCTTTTTAGCAACAAGTTGACCCTCAACAATGAGCTTTACGAAAACGGCCAGGTAATGGTGACTTTCAAAGATCCGTAATTCTCGTAATCTTCGTTAGCGATGTCGTCTTTAATCGCTTACCTGCCGGGCATTTGTCAGTTAACAGGCGAGATTAACTCCGGTGGACAATGACAATGGCTGCCCTCCCGTGTGGAGATTAGGCCGCGTTGCTCATTTCGGCATCCCACGGGCACCGTCATTGTCCCTCACGATGCCGAGCGGTTGAAAAATCACCAACAACGTGACAGGGGGGTCCCCTTTCCATAAACTGGCGCGTCTTCACGCTTCGCCGACCTTAAAGTGACGGTTCTAGGGCATATGCATCACAATAGGCGGTCTTTAAACGTTCGTCGATTCGATTCTACATCTGTCAGAGTTCGATGATTGTAACCTACAGTGATACGAGGGTGATTTAAACAGTTTTCGATCTTCATCATTGCTTATTAAGATGGCAATCAAATAGTAAACCGTCAGTATGTAGGAAAAATAACGGATTTTTTAATATTTTAAGAAAAATTTTTATATCGTTTCTGTAACAGATTTACAAAGAGAAAGGAAATATCTATGAAACAAAAATCTCAGTATACATAATAATTTTCAAACCTACATTCACATATACTGAAAGTAAGGTACTACCATTACAAAAAAAAACAATAACAAAGGAAACGGTGCGGGAAAAATTAAAGAGGAAACCGATAATTAAGAGTTTGGAAAAACCACATTTACCAGGTACTAGAGTATTCACTAGACTAGAGAGTTTACTCTTTATAGTTATCCATACTTTGGCACCAAAAAATGGCTTGAACCAAAAAAGATGTCAACTTAACTAACTACACATGTCAACTTAACTAACAATAAAATAACAGAGCAGCTCCTTCTAGATATAAATGGTACAACTGTTCCATATGTGTTGAATGCTAAATACCTCATCATGAATGCTAAATACCTCATCATTGACGACAAATTAAGGTGGAAAGAGCAATTAAATAGAAAAAAACTGATATCAAATATAGAAAATATTATTGACTTATAGGAAGAAATTCCAAAATGACAATAAATAATATTGATTGATTTATAATCAAATCCTAAAACCAGTGTGGCTGTATGATATCCGGCTGTGAGGATGTGCCAGCAATACTAATATTAAAATAATACAAATATTCCAAAACATCGATGTTGGAATTCCAACGGTCAAGGAAAAAATCAAGAGGTTTGCAGGCAAGCACGAAGCCAGGCACGCCTTCATGTTGATGCAGAAGCTCTTTAACTGCTGGGCAACCAAAATCATGTCCGGAGACTGAAGAGAACTAAACCTCGTGACCTGGTGTAATGTGAAAAAGCAGAGCATAGTGCGCGCGTGGAGTAACATAATCATTAGAACAATCTAAAGGACATCGTTGTATTAACTTTAGTATGTGAGTTAAGATTTCTTAGAAAAAAATTAATGATTAGTCTTTTTGACTAGTTTTAATAGATTTAGAAAGTACATTTTTCAGTAAAAAAATACTTGTAGTTAAATTTAAAAAATTCTTTGGCATCTTATTCCTCGCAAATACCAGTTAGCGGTAGTATGGGGTACTCTTAATTCAAGCTCCATCACGCTGGAACCCGTATTAAAGAATACTCGATTCTTTTTTGCTCATTTTGGCCTATAAACGATGCAAATAAATCTAGTATGGTTCATTGTTTTGTAGTGTCAGTAATTATGCAGGAAAAACAATAAATATTGTTCAAGGGAATAAATATTGCTAATAGTACGAAAAATTAGAATGAAATTTGTGCTAAATTGTTTGTAGTTTATTGTAGTCGCAAGAAAAATTTATTTACTCTATTCATGTAAATATATATCGGATAAAATTGAAAATAACGAAGTTGTCGGAAAAACCGATCCTAATCCAGAAACTACAAATGATATAAATGTTTGTAGTAGTACGGGTATATTTGTAACTTTGTTATAACTGTAAACAAAAGAATCAACCGATCAAAAAATTATTATGATTAAAAAGGTTAAAGCCTAAGAAATTAAACGGTTTGTAGCTTCTTGAACTCGTATACATATATACATATACACATGCACATATGAATGTCAATAAATAGTGCTTATAAGGCTTCCTAAAGTAGTTTTAGTAAAGTTTCAGTAGCACATGTTCTATAACATTTGAAGATTGTCAGAAGAATCTACACTCGATATAATCGTTTGTAGTTTATATATTGTTTGTAGTGAGCTTCTGAAACTTTATCAACTTCAGTACTTCCCAGACATGGTCAGTAACATGGTTTGTAGGTTAATTTTTTCTGTAACTACATAAAACTACATACAATTTCCATAAAGAAACGATTGACTGGACACCTTACCTATCATAAACTCGCTGATACAAGTATAATCTTTTCAGTAGCACATGTTCTATGACGAAAGAATCAACGCTCGATATAATCATTTGTAGTGAGCTTGAGTTTATATATCGTTGAGCCATGGTTTGTAGGTTAATGTTTTCTGTAACTACATAAAACTACAGACAATTTCCATTAGGAAACGATTGAGTCGACACGTCACCTATAATAAACTCGCTGATACAAATACTATCGTTTCAGTAGTACATGTTCTATGACATTTGAAGATTGTCGAAAGAATCTACGCTCGATATAATCATTTGTAGTTTATATATCATTTGTAGTGAGCTTGAGTTTATATATGGTTGAGCCATGGTTTGTAGGTTAATGTTTTCTGTAACTACATAAAACTACAGACAATTTCCATTAAGAAACGATTGAGTCGACACATCACCTATAATAAACTCGGTGATACAAGTACTATCGTTTCAGTAACACATGTTCTATGACATTTGAAGATTGTCGAAAGAATCTGCGCTCAATATAATTATTTGTAGTTTATATATCATTTGTAGTGAGCTTGAGTTTATATATCGTTGAGCCATAGTTTATAGGTTAATGTTTTCTGTAGTTACATAAAACTACAGACAATTTCCATTATGAAACGATTGAGTCGACACGTCACCTATAATAAACTCGTTGATACAAGTACTATCGTTTCAGTAGCACACGTTCTATAAAATTTGAAAATGGACAGAAGGATCTACATTCCATATAATCGTTTGTAGTTTATAAATTGTTAATAATCATTCAATCGAACTGTTGTTGAAAAGGGTGTCGTTACACTTTTGAAGATTATGTTACTTCCCTAAAGAATCAACTGAATTTCGCGGTAATTTTTCTATGCTATCCACCACTTATATATATATTTATATATATATATATATATATATATATATATATATATATATATATATATATATATATATATATATTTTATACATTTTTTATCATTTTTTGATCAGTTAATTCTTTTGTTTGCAGTTTAAACAAGAGTTTAACAGTCACTACAAATATATGCGTACTACTGCAAACATTTATAATCATTTGTAGTTTCTGGGTTAGGGTCGTTTTTTCCGACTACTTCCTTATTTTCGATTTTATCCGATATTTATTTACATGAATAGAGTAAAAAAATCTTGTGACTACAATAAACTACAAACAATTTAGCACTAATTTCATTCCTCTTTTTCGTATTATTATCAATATTTACTGCCTTGAACAATATCTATTGTTTTTCCTACATAATTACTGACACTACAAAAAATGCACTATACTACATTTATCAGCATCGTTTGTAGGCAAAAATAAGCAAAAAAATCGAGTATTCCTTTATGTGAGTTCCAGCGTAATGGAGCACTTAATTCCCCTGAAAGTTTCCTAGTGCCAGATTAGTATCTGCTGCTACAGCTGCTCTTAAAACATCGGCATCGAGAGACCGTAAACAACCAGATCTTCTCTTGTGTTCTAGACTTTGTCTTTCTCCCAGAACTTTTCGAACCGGAGCTAAGAGGTTCGGACTAATACAGCCCCTTCTTCTGCTACTTCGTAAATCTCACGAAGGGCATCAATCGTATTGAAGGTTATTTAATAATTTCGAGAATTTTCAACTCATTTTAATACTTTTATTAAAAACAGTCGCCTGAATATTTCGTAGTGGAATCATCTTAATTCTGAAGAAGGAATGAAACAAAGAGAAAAAACGTAAATACTTTTGTTACAACCTAGTAAAATAAGTTAATTGAATTTCAAGGAAAAGGACAGACTTCGCCGAAAAATAAAAATACTTTGGTAACCGGAAACCGAGACTATTTCGTGGTACCCTCGTAAAACACGTAATATGAATAAGTCAATCGAAAAATTTAAGAAAGGTCGAAGCTGCAAGTCGAGATACATTCGTATATACGTACATAAAAAAAAGAAAGATGAAAGATAAGGCTGGGATGGTTGCTTGACTTAGCTGACCACCCAAGTGTCGAATAAAATTCCGATCCATGTCATGTGAACGGGAATGGCTGAAGCAAGAAGAAAAAAAAAGGAGAACTGGCAGTAATCACGAAAGATCAGATTGAGATGTAGGAATATGCGAAATATTCGTGAGAAATAAAAAAAAGTACTTGTTATTTACGACGTAGTAATACGTAGAAAATATATTTTATTTAACGTTTTCAAGATATTCATTATACCCGCATTGCTTTAATTATTTTTTATGGAACTTTCAATTTCAGTGTTTTTGATAATGATTATTTGGGAAATTGTGGAAGAAATTCTGAGATGATGATACTGGAGAAGGATAAATCTGTTTTTCCACTGCTTCAGTTTTCGTTCATTTTGGAGTGTTAGAAATAATTTTCAATAATGTTCAAATAAAACAAATTCAGGTCAATGACACCCAGAAAAAATCTTGCTATATGGTGGCTCAAAGAGTTGTTAAATTTTTGAAATGATTAAAAAAAAAATAAGTAGATCAATTTTAACAAAACTGTTAGTCAAATTTGCAAAAATCCTTGGAAATTCATGTTCACGAGATTACATTATCTAAATTTGCTCCATTTATGACGTGGCACTCATGAAGCCGACCTCTAAAATATGCCCTAACACAGCGGCAAGTACCTGCAGTAATAGCGATTCGATTTCTTGCCGAATATTCTTCTTTAGATCTTCCAGAGTGCCGGGGGGAGGAGGCTATACTTCATACTTAAGTTAGCCCCATGAATAAAAATCACGGGGAGTCAGGTTTGGGCTTCGATGGGGGCCACTGAATGTCTCCTCTTTGAGAAATCAATTTTCCCGGAAAAAGCGTCTGAACCACGGGCAAAGAGAGATTAGAAGTGTGACAGGTGGCTCTGTCCTGTTGTATCCGTTCGAAATTTTCGGTACCATCTTTTGAACGTATTCTCAGCTACCGCATACACTCATGGGACACCCAGTAATTTAGAACCATAAAAATCGAAACGGTTTTGTTTAAGGTGGTGCTGGTCAAAAATTCGTTGTTAGTTTTTCTCTAAAAAAAACCCGAATAGTACTTTCCGAAAATCGGAGCCATATAAGTTGACGCAGTTACCATTGTGTGCAGTTATCATGGCGTTAATGCCATGATATTAGCAAAAAAAACATGCGATACACATGCGATGCCGTTTTCCAAGATCTATCCAACAAAAGAAAGTTCATGAAAATCGGTACAGAAATAAAAATTTTATTGGGATGGTATGTTCTTATCCTGGATATATATATATATATATATATATATATATATATATATATATATATATATATATATATATATGTATATATATATATATATATATATATATATATGTATATATATATATATATATATATATATATATATATATATATATATATATATATATATATATATATATATATATATTTGTTTTTTATTTATTGGGATTTTCGGTCAGTAATTATTTTTTAATTTTTAATTTTTTTATTAACGTTTCGGTTCAAACAAAGAACTATCCTCAGAATAATTCTACAATACATATAACTTTTATAAAAAATACAAACTTACATTTAAAAACATACCAATATTAAATTAAACAATAAATTTTGTAATGTTTTTAAATAATATGTGATAATTTTTTTTTAAATGACATGTTTGACATATTTAACAATTCTTTCACCTTTAAATTTTTGTTTTTTATTATAATCTAATTGTTTTGAATTTGTTATGTGGAATATTAGATGCAAAAATTAAAAATTTTGAAAATTTATTATTTAATAATGTTATTATATATACAACTTAATTATCTGTATCATTTCTGAAATTAATAGTATTGTGTGTTTTTTATATAAATAATTTCTTTTATATTTCTTTTTTTATATTGTTTTTCAAAATCTAGGATTTTTATGTAGCTGAAATTAAAGTTGTGTTCATTAACTATAGCATGCCTTGAAAGGGCAGTTACGTTTGGTTCAAAGTTTCTAATGCCTTTTTTATGTTCATTAATTCTGTTTTTTAAATATTGTTTAGTTTGCCCAATATATGAGCTTGGGCAGTTTAAACAATCAATTTTGTAATTAAATTTGTTTGTTCCATTTTGGGTATTTGTGATTTTAATTTTGTAAATATTTCCTTAGTGTTATTACTGGGTATTTCTGCTATATTTATATTATATGGTTTAAGAACTTTTTTTATTTTATTATTTATTTCTGGAATGTATGGTAAAGGTATGTAATTTTCATTTTTAGTTTTATTTGTTATGTTATTATTGTTAAATATTCTATGTATTCTATTTTTAATTACCGGTTTTAATTAATTAATTAAATTTTTTTAAAAAAATTATCACATATTATTTAAAAAAATTTAAAAATTAATTGTTTAATTTAATATTGGTATGTTTTTGAATGTAAGTTTGTATTTTTTATAAAAGTTCTATGTATTTTAGAATTATTCTGAGGATGATTCTTTGTTTTAACCGAAACGTTAATAAAAAAAAAATAATAATAATAAACGGTCAAGAGAATATATGTAATAAAATAATATATATATATATATATATATATATATATATATATATATATATATATATATATATATATATATATATATATATATATATATATATATATATATATATCGATATAATATTTTCGGCCTTTGTCTGACAAATATTGGATTATATCATCGTTTTATTAACAAAAACGCTCATCTAACATAAATCATCAACAACAATGAGTTACAATCGGTGATGGTAAACAGAAAAGAAAGAGGTTCTAAATTTATCACTCAAAGATAACTAAAAACGACAGAAAAAAAACTCCGAACCCATCCAAAAATAGACAAATTTCATCACATCGTCTGGAAACGATTTAAAAAAGCGAGATTTTTTCCTCCCGAGACACAAACAACAGGAAAACGAGCGAGAGAGAAAGCGATAGAAATGAGGATGGTTTAAACCGGGAACCCTGTTCTCAAGTTACAAAAGAAGACATGTGGTCTCGGGGCTCTCGACGACGGGGGTTGATGCAGTTCGAGTTAGACGTCGCCTCCAACCCCGGTTCTACTTCTGGGAAGTGCATCTGGTGCAGCTTAAAATGTATTTCGGGTTTCCAAAACGACGAGGACGGGAGATAGAAAACTGAGACGGCGTGATGGCACAGTCGAAAATAGAAAGACGCTCGGTGAAAGGGTGGTAGGCAGTGTTGTAAAAATAAAGTTTCTAGTCGTCTGAATTGAGGCTTCACTTTATGGGGCCGTAAACGAGGCAAAAATGAGACTCATAAATTTAAAAGATGCCTTTTTATTGAAAGAACCTTCTCTCTATAGTTCTGATGATCTGAAATATGACTGATTTATGGTGTCTTTAAATATCACGACTTTTAATTCCACTTAAAAAGCCATATTTAAAAATTTTAAAACAGTTTCTGATAGAAAGTTCATATATATATATATATATATATATATATATATATATATATATATATATATATATATATATATATATATATATATATATATATATATTTAATGATTTTATCGGAGGCTCCTGCAGGTCTTTAGGACCTGTCTAACTCGGTAAAATAGCACTATGTTTTGGAGAAGTCCGAAGGGGCCAAGCCTGGCGAGTAGGGTGAATCCGACATCAATTTGATCTTCAAATGAGTACTTTGGTACTTTCGTACGGTTGTACTTTCCTGTGATCGCCGTTACGTTTTTCAAACTGTTGATGAAGATAATGTCTTGCGAATCTTAGAAAACATTGACCATGTACTTTCTGTTCTGATCGGATCTTTCTGTTCCTTTATTGTCACTGTGTAGTGATGAAGTTTTCTAAGTTTTATCAATAGTTACTAATCGCAGCAGAAATTGCCCCTGATTGCATTTATAAATCTCCAAATACCAATGTGAAGTGATGACTTAATTTCTTTTTGCTCAGTAGTGCCCATACTAGATCACGTGCTAGGTCGATTACATCAAAACCCAGTAAACTGCTTATAGTAAAACACGTTTTCTTCACTAACGTTATGATTTTTCCACGCAGGAAATAGTGATTAATCAACATATAAAATCGCTTCTTGCTATAACACCAAAAATTTCGAACTAATCTGCTTTTTCCGACAAAATCTTTGTCAAAACAAAACTAAATATTACAGAAGGGTTACTAGACACTGATACGCTGACGCACCTTGACGTTGACATTTCCCTCTATCCTAGTGTATAAATTCTATAAAATAATAGTCGGAATTTCTTATTTAAGAATCTAGTAGCGAAATAATCGAAAAAAGTGTACATTGACAACAGCGCGCGCAATTGTTAAGAAGAATTTGAACGCGATCTGTACCCAATTATTTATATTAGTTGAATTTATAAATATTTTATAACTTTATTAACGGATAAATATTTCGAGTAAATCTTTTGTGTTGACAACGAATTTTTTTGTGCCGAATCGTTGAGAATGTTACAAAAGGTCATTGATGAGTCACATCTGTCGAAAACATAAGCGTATTAATGATATAAGACATTCAAAATAACGCCAAGAAGTGGTTACTGGCATGCCTCGTTCTGGTCGACCTTTAACGTCTATGGCAGAGAAAAACATCCAAAAATGAGAAAGTGGTGCTTAGTATCATTGTTTGAGTGTTTACCGCTGTTTTGGGAACAAATCGCTTCGCGGAATGGCTGTTTAGAAAAAGCTAAACTTTTTACAAAAACAAGCCTCGATTTTTTTTACCTCAAAAAAATTAATTTCGCAAACCTCTAACAGCAAATCTCTGAGATTTAGAGCACTTAGACAGCATCTCTGAGATTTAGAGCATTATAGTATTTCGGAGCACTGTCTTTTATTTGTAATCATATCCAACATTCAGAATACCTTTGAGATTAATCAAGCTTCAATAAAGGTTATAATTTGAATGTTGAGGAATTTCAGTGATATATATATATATATATATATATATATATATATATATATATATATATATATATATATATACATATATATATATATATATATATATATATATATATATATATATATATATATATATATATATATATATATATATATATATATATAAATATCATCATCAGCCCGTGTCGATCCACTGCAGGATAAAGGTCTCTTCAGCATGCATATGTATTTTTTATGGTCCTGGGCTTTCCTCTGCCACTCAGGTCCAATATATTTAACGATGTCATCAGTCCATCGTGCTTTCGGTCTTCTTTGCGGGCGTTGGCGATCAAGCAACTCCAGGATTGCCTTGGTCCATCTGTCGTCACATCGCCTCGCTATATGGCCTGCCCATCTCCATTTCAATTGCTTTACTCTTCCAATGATGTCACACATTTTCGTTTGTTGCCTGATCCATGCGCAGGACTTTCTGTCTCGTCTTATAATGCCAAGTATATATCTTTCCATTCCCCTGTGTGCTATCCGAAGTTTTTGAATTGATTGCGATGTGAGTGTCCAGGTTTCACTTCCGTATGTCATACCAGGTAGGACGCACTGATCGAATACTTTTCTTTTCAGGCAAAGTGGGAGTCTGCCGTCTGTCCACAGCGAATTTATTGAACATAACCTGACTCTTTTTCAGGTTTATTTTTAAGCCAACTGGTTCGACAACCCTTTGCAGCTCTTGCATGCATCTTTGCAGCTCCTCTGGATCTTGTGAAAGCAGAACAATATCATCTGCAAATCTAAGATGGTTAAGTTTGTAGTATTGATCTTTACACCATTCTGTTCCCAATCCATTTTACGGAATACTTCTTCAAGGCAAGCCCAGAAAAGAATAGGCGATATTGCGTTACCCTGCCGTACACCTCGTTCTACATTAAGTCCCATTTCAAGATCATCAAGATAAATTCTTGCTGTAGCTCCATCATATATCGATCCTAATAGGTTAACATATGCTTTGTCTACCACCTGGCTAAGCAGTGCATCCATTATGGCATGCTTTGAGATGGAGTTAAATGCTTTTTCGTAGTCGATAAAAGCCAAGTACAGTATCATAATGTATTCGTTGTGGCTTTCTATGGCCTGCTGTACAACATGAATGTGATCCATTATACTGAATCCTGCTTCTTCTCTTGGTTCTGCGTCATTCAGTTTTCTTAATATTCTTTTAGATATTATCTTAGTGAAAACTTTGTGCGTTACTGATAGAAGGCTTATTGGCCGGTAGTTCTTTATTTATGCAAAAGGATCACTTCTGCATTTTTCCATAAGTTAGGTATTTTTTGTTCTTTGAGACATTTTGTGTATAATTTTGCCAGTGTTTTATGTAACGTTCGATCACCAGCTTTTAGGATTTCGACAGTTACACTGTCCTTTCCTGGTGCCTTGCCGTTTTTCATCGATCCTATAGCATTTGTTACTCCTTCGACTAGGATATATGGCATTTGTTGTTCCGTGGGTATTGTTGTCTTTGATTGGTTCTGATCTTCATATAACTGAGATTAATTTTTTTTAACAACCTCTAACATTTGTTCACGCGCCCCGAACACTGTGCCATCCTCACGCATTAAGGCATAAATTTTCGTTCTTTTCCTTCTCAGCTTCTGCTTAGTTTTGTTAATTCCTTTGTTTTCTTCCAGAGTTTTTAGCACTAGCTGTATATTGAATATATATATATATATATATATATATATATATATATATATATATATATATATATATATATATATAGGGGAGCTCAGGATCGCGCGAGTTAGAAGTACGCCGAAGAGGCTTTCATCTTGCAGCGAAATTTTCTGAATTTGCCATAATTTTTGCAATCTCATAATATAAACATAAAACATAAATATAACATAAACATAAAAAACAAGCAAAAACTGTATCAGTTTTATTCATTTTTATTCTAGTTTAGTTTGATTCAAATATATATATAGTGGGTGTAGCACATTTTGTGTGTGTGTTTGTATGTTTTATTCAAGAATTAAAAAACCTTTAATTCGAAAGACCTGTTATATACTGGGGATCTGCCGAATTCTCTGTCTTTTCTCACTCATCACTGTTATATTTATATAACATTTAAATTATTTCTATATAAGAAAATCCATGCCATTATCCAAAGTCCATAAACAAAATTGTATGTATTAAATATTTCCAGAAACACTTTCCATGACATTGTGAACCAGATGCCAGTTGCACGTTCACTAATCTAAACCAGCAAAAACATCTCCATTGAAACTAACACATCATATTAACAGGATAAAATAAATTGATTCGTCTTAAATCATTTTGAACAAAATATGAAAAATATTGCTCGCTTATCCAAAACAAACTGGAAATCACCGAAAAATAAATTAGCCACAGATCTAGGAATATTTACAATATTTCAATAAATTTTCCAGAGGGTTTATCAAAATGTAGCCTTATTCCTTTAAAATTTCTATGTTGAGGTTTACTCCACAATGTCATCGTTCAAATCCAGTTGAAGGAATCTTTGTTTTTTTGATGTGAATGTTCGAAAATGAAATATAGTCGTGTCTGTCCATGTAGAGAGTCTCACGTCATTTCTATATAATTCCTGGCACATTTTGCGGCAAATAATATATGGACCGTTAAGCGTACAAGATTAGTTATCTTATTCGTCTTATAAATGTGCACGAATTAGTTTTAAGGCCTGGGACAAGTCGTTTTCTACGTATCCTAAATGTCTCTGTCACATTACATACAATAGACATTTTTAAACAGATCTTTTTATAAAGGGTTGTCCAATAACAGAGTCAGAATTTTAAAATGAGGAACGATGAACTACCAATGATAATCCAGTAATTGTTATTTTATCTTCAGGAACAAATTTTGTTCTGAATTCGACTTCGCAATTTGTTTCGTTTAAGGTCAGGAATTATTGGTGATATTTCTGTAAACAAAATATTTAACATAATCCCACAAAAAATAATCGAAGGGTGTGAGATTGCGTGATCTTGGTGGCTAGTTGACATTACCATTTCGCGAAATAACGCGTCCAGGAAACTTCTTGCAATAAATCGTTTGTCTGATCGTATGGGTGGTGCAAATTGAATACCGGAGTTAAATTTCGCGCCCCTTTTTTTGTTTTGCATCTAGTAATTTTGACACATTGAGAGTTATAATCTAAGATTCCCCCGATTAGAAAAAATGGGACGTGTAGTAATATGTGAAAGAATAGCATGGTATTATTGTTAAAATGCATTACAAATTTAGCGAATATTTTTTTTTTTTTGGATCGATAATGTAATCGGTAATGTAAGATCTCGTGGTCGCCATTGCTAGTGAAAGTGTGGTTATAAATCCGAGAACATCGACTCGACATTGTATAATACACATCAATAAAACCTTTCTAGAAGCTAAAGACTTCCTCTTTCATGCGTACAAAATTACACTGACGCAAAATCTAAAACTTCCCAGCCTGCTTATCACCTGTGATAGTTGGTTTTTAAAGCATCATGAGCATCATCATGCATACTTTGGATTACGCCACAATTGGATTACTGCATCAACACACAATTTCCTGGTGGCGAAATTTCAAGGAAAAACCCACATCAATTGGCCAGAAAGATCTTGTGATTCAACAATGGGCTACTTCTTTTTGTGGAGTTGAATGTCTGAAATCTCTTGAGTTGACAGACCTTAAAAATGAAATTCGGTGAGATTTTAATGAATGTGATCAGAGATTGTGTGAAGTTAGAACCGAAAACTTTATGAAAACAATCAAAATTGGCAGCCGACGCCGAAATGGTCATTTGTCTAACATAATTTTTCATATTTAAACGGAGAGAGAGTTAATAAAAATAGATTATATATATATATATATATATATATATATATATATATATATATATATATATATATATATATATATACATATATATATATATATATATATATATATATATATATATATATATATATATATATATATATATATATTTATTTTATTTTAACTTTATGGTCTGCATAGGACCACTCTAGTCAAGTTATGGTTCAGGTTCTTTTTTCTCTTCTCAGCCCAATACTTCTTCATCCACTCTGATCGTAATTTCCTTTCCTCCTCCGGAATCACTCTTCCTGTCCTCTGTCTGTTGATCCTTGCCTGTAGTGCTGTGTGTTTGTCCTGCAATATCTTAAGTGCATCTGACTTGCACCTTAAATCTTCCATTGTGATGTGCAACTCTCTCATGTCTTCCTTAAGTTCTGTGATCCATCTAATATTGCTCTTACTATTCCAAAATTTCTCTATTATTCTCCTACTGATTCTACTTTCCGATGTCCTTACTAGATGCCCCAAGAAAGATATTCGCTTCTTTCTCATAGTGCTCGTCACTGGTTCTATTTCCTTATAGACGGTTTCATTGGAAGCCAGTCTCCAGACTCCATTTACTTGATAATTTTTATTCAAACAAGTTCTCACTATTCTCCTCTCTGTCTTTAGTATTCCATCTATTGCAACGGTGTTTGTTGTTTTGAATATTGTTTCACATGCATATGTAATTTGAGGTTGAGTGACCGTTTTGTAGTGTTTTAATTTGGTTGCTATTGAGAGACATCTTTTGTTGTATGTGTTCTTGGTCACATGCTGTGCTCTAACCAGTCTATCTATTCTACTTTGCCATGCTGGTTTTTCATTCAAATTGTATGTGATTATTTCACCTAAATATTTAAATCTTTCCACAATTTAAAAAAAAATTATATATATATATATATATATATATATATATATATATATATATATATATATATATATATGTATGTATATATATATATATATATATATATATATATATATATATATATATATATATATATATATATATATATATATATAATTTTTTTTTCTATTCTTTGGTATTACAGCAGTAAGGTCGAAGGACCAAAAATGTTTCATAATGCTTCCAATGCCCAATAATCCCTTTTTGTCATTCACCAATCCATTGACGTGTTAACAACGTACGTAAACCTTTCTTCTTCACAGAATACCATGAAAAAAAGGCCCCCATAGCTCGAGCTCAGACAACAGGGCATACATCGTGCGTAAAGGTCAAAAATTTACCCGCTTTAACGGACGGTCCCCTGATCCCCGCTCCACAACCATCAAACAGCTGTAAAATCCATCAATTCATTTATGTATATTTATTCAGAGAAGGGATATTATCCTCGTTCTACCTACCCCTTTCTCAGGCTGAATAAAAAAAATAAAGAAAGAAAAGCGCGAGACTTTTCTGGTTAAAGAGAAAAAGTGCACGAGGTGATGGAGGGTTTTTCCAAGGAAAAACCGCAAGGAAAGACGGAACAATTTAACGGTTATGGGGTTGTTTTCAACGGGGGTGGGAACGTCGTTACGGGGGTTATTGTTTAGCTGAGCGCTCGTCGAATATACGGATAAAGGGCCATTTGACGTTACGAAAATGCTTTAAAAATTAAAATAACAAATAGTAAGGGTACTTGCGGCCGGGGTAATGGGATGGTCGTTGTGCTCGGGGGCTGATTGGGGGTAAGGGAGTCGATTTTATGTGTTTGTTTTTCTTTGCCGCGTTCGACAGCGCACCTGTGGATTGTTGTGCGATGGAGAAATTTAAAACAGCTTTTGTTTTGTGTCAAGTCTAGAATGTTTTCAGATTTATTCATTTCAATCTGTAGGGGAGATACTTTTTACAATTGTACCGTAATCTCTCTATGAATACAAACAAATAAGTAACAAAAGTAGTAACAACTGTCTCAGAAGATATAGTTACAACGTATGCATGTTCATATATGTGAACATTTGGACATGAGAAAGCTAGAAGCGCGAAGGCTGTCAATCTTATTCTCCAGACTTAGCTTCGACCGACTTTTTTTTTCTTTCAAAACAGACAACAAAAATCTGTAAAACACAAGGGTCGAGCATATCAGAGAAACTACCAAAAATATAGCGAGACAGCTGGTTATTCAGTTTAACAGAAAGGAACAGGGTCTTGGATTAACGTAAGAAGACGAAGAGAAGAAGAAATCCTGAAAAACAATCTAATTAAAACAGTCTTTACTCCACTGTACTGGACTTTACACTAAAGATTCCAATGTAGTAATTCGAACAAAAATGATTCCTCTTTAATACCAATAAGGAAAAAATAAAGTTTATCAATTCATGTGTGTTTCATCAGCCTATATTTCATTGGGTGATAGTTTTCCCACTATTTCTGTTTCGATAGTTGGAAAAAATATATCCAACCGATAACTCTTAACAGAAAAAAAACGTCTAGATAAACCAGAGAGATAGCGCGTTCTCTAATGGCGGTCGGTAAGATTTTCCTCTAAGATAAGAGTCGAAATCAACAAACAGACATGTTCTATTATATAATGCGACCAGCTTTTTTTATATTTAATAACGCGGTGGAAATATAAATCTTCCATTAACGAAGTGATACTGCGAAGCAGGAAAAAAAAGAAATAAATGCTGCTGAATTTTGATTTGAACACTTCTGCATTTATATAATGCAATAACATTACAATAGGTGTAATTGTAATTTAGGCTTGCAGGGTTGTTTCGTTTCAGTTTCTTAGATGTTGTTCAATAATTATTTAACATCTTTCAGGAAATTCTATGATTCCATTTTAAAAAACTTTTTTTTCGCAAAAAAACTCTTTCAAGTACGATCTGATTGAGTAATCTAAACTGAAGATTAAAAATTAAGGTAATCAGAAGTAAGGACATAAATGATTATATGATTAGGACATATAACTTGGTTACCAGATTGAAGAGGAAAATTATTCAAAAGTAGAATAAACACAAATAAAAGAAATTTAATAACTAACTAATAGGAAGTGTTAAGAAGCAGTAGAGGAACATCCAAGGGAACTAAATGTCCCGACGGTGGAAAATTAAGGGAGAAGCAGAAGGTTGGAGGAGAATTACTATAAGTTACTATTAGTTCCATATAATACTATGATCAAAAAGTAAGATGATGCATTACGGTATCGGTATAACCATTTGTTTTTTTTAAGTTGGTAGGACTCTCATCGATATCTGACAGCAGTTTCACAGCATGTCGTTTGTTAAGTTAGACACTATAGCATTTGACCCAATTGTTAAAGTTTTTTTGCAGGTGATTTTTTAAAAGGGATAAATGCATCGAGTAAATAATTTCGCCTAAAAACTGAAATTTCTTGTGCTTGTACATTATGTTTGCTGTGGTACAATGTTTAAAAGTGGTACAACAAGGACTCGAACAACTTCGGCATGTCTCGTCTTTTTGGATGTCACCTTTGAAGGTGGAGCAGGAACCCTGTTAGGTCACGAAATACTCAGTTTGAGTTTTACAGATAATTAAAAGTCACATGGAGCAAAATAAAGAGGATGGTTGAGGATCAGGACACTTTTTTCACATCGTTTTTCCCTAGCTGTGAATTGTGGGGAGTAGGCAGAAGATTGAGTTATCGGAGCAAATCAACTAAATTTTCTTGATAATGGCTTCAAAGTGGAAGCCGAAACGTCGAGATTTTACAAATATAAAACACGGTTCTACCCGAGAACCTAGTAATTCTAATTTATACACACACGTTTTTGCCTAGCTGTGAATTGTGGGGAGTAGGCAGATTGAGTTATCGGAGCAAATCAACTAAATTTTCTTGATAATGGCTAAGATATATATATATATATATATATATATATATATATATATATATATATATATATAAATATATATATATATATATATATATATATATATATATATATATATATATATATATATATATATATATATATATATATATATATATGGCAGAAGAGAGCTCAGGATAGAGCCAGTTAGAAGAACGCCGAAGAGCCCTCCATCCTGCAGCGAAATTTTCTGAATTGTTTACTTTCAAGAAAGTTTATCTTCAAGCTTCATACATCTGTCTCTATCTTAGGCTCATCCTTTTCCCTCTATGTCGTTTGTCCATCTTTTCTGCGCTGCCTCTGCTTCGCGTGGTTAGTCTTGGTCTCCATGTTACAATTTTCGTATCCCAACGATTCGGCTGCTAACGACCTATATCTCCAGCCGATCGCCACTTCATCCTTAAAACCTTTTAGTTTATGACCGTTACTTTTGTGTTTTGCCTAATTTGTTCATGTGAATTTTTTTCGAGGAGACCAAAGCGTGGGCTTCTCCATGGTTTTCTGTGTATTTTTGAGTCTTATCATACTCTTCTTCGTCAATATCATCTGCTCTAAACCTGTAAACGGGAGTACGCATGTATCGTATTTTTTTCGTTTTAGGCTTATAGGTATATTCGAGTTATTCATTATATGCTGAGGTTTCCAAAGGCTGCCCAGCTCAAGCTTATTCGACGTGATATCTCAGCTGACTGGTTTTCCTTCCCAATCTTCATTTCAAGTCCCAAGTATTCATTTTCTTCCACCACCTCAAAGTTGTTGTTGTCTATGACAATATTGTCTTCAACTAGATCCATTATTTTTGTTTTTTGAATATTTATTTTCGAACCTACTCGTCCTGACATTCTGAGAACCTTGGTCAGCATGTCTGAGATCTTCAGTATTGTCACTGGGTAGGACATTATAGTCTGCAAATCAAAGGTTGCTTGGATAAGTTCAGTCAATGTTAGACCTTTCTTTCCCCATTGTAAATTTTTAAAGATATCCTCCAAGACAAGAGTGACCTCATCTTGGTGCACCCCTTTCTTGATTTGGATTTGATCAATTAATCAATTTTCATTAACTCTTATTCGTATTGAAGTGTGTATATATATATATATATATATATATATATATATATATATATATATATATATATATATATATATATATATATATATATATATATATATATATATATAGAAACATAGGATGTATTGTATTCTAAGCCTTGAATAGTCTTGGGATTAAAGTTGTTGATTTCTCATAAATAAATGTTTATTGAGTATGTTTAAAGTTCTTTTCCTTGTTTATATGTGAAGCAAATATCAAAAGATAATTTATTATTTTTGTTATTAGATGAGATATAAGAGAAAAAAAAATGTTCTTCTACCTCTCGTTGAACGATTGTAGAATGTAGAGGGATGTAAATAAACACACTGCTAAGGTAAACAAGAAGAATTGAATGAACCATACGTTGTTATCACAGGCCGTGAAGCACAATATATATTCTGTAGATGTTTTACATATGTTTCCTTATTTATCAAGCGAGATAGTGTTAATCAGAATGATAAGAACCAGCCAGAGACCGAAGGTAAATAAAATATAATAAAATATATACGCGGTGAGCCACGATAATTATTACAAAACTCGGAAATCCAGAGGGTCGGTACTGTTTAGCAAACAAGCAGCGAGCTTCCACATGTTTATTCTGCTTCCAAACGCAAACGAGGTTGCTTTTATTGTCGGCGAAGGTAAATATTAGCGCGAAACGTACAATTAGGGTGGCTTTTTGGGGCACTTGTTCAGATTCTAGGTCGAATTTTAAACTGAAAACGATGCGGTACTTACTTGTTTTGAAAAGACTGCTATATCTTCGTTAAACGATTCCGATGAACATACATCTCCACCGGCCACTCCTGGTTCTCGTGGTGTACAGGTTGCCAATTCACACTTTTCGAATATTAACGCCAATAAGGGGAAAAGGGGATGCCTGAAAAAAAAAAGAATTTGTTAATATGATTTTCCATTTTTAATATTAGGGCCCCAACTTAACTGAACCGAAGGGGCCGTTTCATCAATTGCAGTACCTAATAGGATCAGCTTTTTTCACGACGTATAATTATTTTAAAGCGTGATCACTTCAGCTTCAAATCGAGATATTATATAGGAGCTTACTGCGAATTTAAGCAGAAAAATCACTGCCTATAGTATTTCTACAGGAAAAATGCTATGGAATCTCAGAATATAATTTATATGGGTTTGAGAGATAATGTTATTTCGCACACTTATTACCTGTGAGAAGGCTATGGAAACAGTGTTGTATCAAGGGTTCAGGTTTTCAGGTGGTTCAAAGCATTCTTAGAGGCAGAGACAAAGAGAGAGAGGCAAAAAAACTGCAAAGCCGGTATACAGTTATACAGAGTCCTTTATTATTTACCATACTATGCCAGGGGAGAGAGGGGGTGAATTGAACCACATGGTAATTGAACCAGTCCACTTAAAAATTCGATAAAGATAAAAAATGAAAAGTCCTCTTAGAATTATGTTAACTCCTGATTTGTCCAAAATTTGGAATCATTGTGATGATTTAATTTTAAAAATTCAACATTTTTGTTTTTATGGACATGCAAACTTTTTTTTCAGCACTCGACAAAATGCTTAATAATATTTCAATTTGTAAATATAATCAAAAAATTTCAAACAATTCCTAACTTGATTTTTGTGATTGTGATTTCTGATTATTGTGATATTTTGTAGTGAATAGTTTATTCATTAAAGATTCTCAACATTATTCAATAACTGTGATAAGTAAAGAATAATCGAATTATTATTATTATTCAAAAACAACAGTTAATAGTTTATTATTTTGTTCACATAAAATAATTTTTGCCAAGTTGATGTTATAACCTAACAAACTGGTGATGTTTTTACACATTTTTTGACATCTGATTGGTTCAGTATCCTATAAATATACTAACTGAATTAAAATTTATTTTTTATATATATTAAAATGCCCCGTAAACGTGTGAGGAAAACTAACCATGGTGAAGTATCTTCTAGAATCTACGAAACAATATGTAAAATAATTTTGGAATCTAAAGAGACAATAAGATAATATTTCTTCTTTCTTACACGACATTACGGTGATACCTTATAAAATTTAAGAAAGGTGAAAATTTGAATGCTGGGTACCAACCATCTTTACAACAAGGTCTTCACGGCTGAACAAGAACCTTTATTAGTCGACTACTGCTTAACATCTGCTAATTTATATTGCGGATTAACAACGATTGATTTGAGAAACTTGGCATATCAATTTGCTTTTGAATTTTTTTAATTGGAAGTTTACCTAAATTGAGAGAAACATTTTTTTTTGTTTAGTTCGGCAGTTTACCCAAGATGGAAGACATATATTTAATTTACAAAATCGATCGAATTTAATACTGTAATGACTGAAAACTCCAAAACTGTTAGATTATAATAAAAAACAAAAAAATCTAAAGGTAACAAATTTATAAAATATATCAAAGTAAAAAATTTGTTAATTCAAAATTAAACAAAAAGTATCATAATTCATGTAAAAAAAATTAAAAAAACTCTATTATTCCACAATATATAGCTGGTAAGTGTTAAAATTAAAATAAAATTTGTACTGTTTATAAAAATAATATATTATATATTGTGGAATTATAATTGTTATGAAGATGGTTTAGTAACATAAACCGAAACGTAATAAAATAATAAATTAATACATCAAAAATAATTAATTAATACATTTGACCGAAAATATATAATATAATATGAAACACTATATATATATATATATATATATATATATATATATATATATATATATATATATATATATATATATATATATAATATATAACGGCAAGGCTCCAGGAAAGGATAGTGCAACTGTCGAAATGCTAAAAGCTGGTGGTCGGACGTTACATAAAACACTGGCAAAATTATACTCAAAATGCCTCAAAGAACAAAAAGTACCTGACTTATGGAAAAATGCAGAAGTGATCCTTTTACATAAAAAAGGAGCACAGGAAGATTTAAAGAACTACCGTCCAATAAGCCTCCTATCAGTGATGTACAAAGTTTTCACTAGGATAATTTCTAAAAGAATATTAAAAAAACTGAATGACGCACAACCAAGAGAACAAGCAGGATTCAGAAGTGGATTCAGTACAATGGATCACATCCAGGTTGTACAGCAGGTCATAGAAAGGCACAACGAATACACCATGCCACTGTGCTTGGCTTTTATCGACTACGAAAAAGCATTTGATTCCATCTCAAAGCATGCGATAATGGATGCACTGCTTAGCCAAGGTGTAGAGAGAGCCTATGTAAACCTATTAGAATCGATATATGATGGAGCTACAGCCACAATTCACCTTGATGATCTTGAAGTGGGAATTAATATAGAACGAGGTGTACGGCAGGGTATAATATCGCCTATTCTTTTCTCGGCTGGCCTTGAAGAAGTATTCCGTAAACTGGATTGGGAACAGGATGGTGTAAAGATCAATGGTGCAAACTTAAACCATCTTAGATTTGCAGATGATATTATTCTCATTTCACAAGACCCAGAGGAGCTGCAAAGACGCATACAAGAACTGCAAAGGGCTGGCGAACCATTTGGCTTGAAAATAAACCTGAAAAAGAGTCAGGTTATGTTCAATAACCTCGCTCAGGACAGAAGAATTTCAGTTTTAGGAAGGGATTTAGAGATTGTGGACAGCTTTGTATATCTTGGGCAGAGGATTTCCATGGAGGGGAATACCGCCCGGGAGGTGGAACGGCGTGTTAAATGTGGCTGGCAGGCATTTGGTAGGCTCAACATAGTGTTTAAGAGCAGACTCCCACTTTGCCTGAAAAGAAAAGTATTCGATCAGTGCGTTCTACCCGTTATGACATACGGAAGTGAAACCTGGACACTCACATCGCAATCAATTCAAAAACTTCGGGTGGCACAGAGGGGAATGGAAAGATGTATGCTTGGCATTACAAGACGAGACAGAAAGTCCTGCGCATGGATCAGGGAACAAACAAAAGTCTGTGACATCATTGGAAGAGTAAAACAGTTGAAATGGAGATGGGCAGGCCATATAGCGAGGCAATGGGACGACAGATGGACCAAGGCAATCCTGGAGTGGATACCGCTTGATCGCAAACGTCCGCGAAGAAGACCGAAAGCACGATGGACTGATGACATCGTTAAATATATTGGACCCGAGTGGCAGAGGAAAGCCCAGGACCGTGAAGGTTGGAAGCATGCTGAAGAGGCCTTCATCCTGCAGTGGATCGATACGGGCTGATGATGATGATGATGATGATGATGATGATGATGATGATATATATATATATATATATATATATATATATATATATATATATATATATATATATATATATATATATATATATATATATATATATTATATATTATATATATTATATATATATATTTTTTTGCTTCTTCAATCAAATTAAATCTGTTCATAGGATTTAAACGTAATGCTGGAAATAATAGACGAACGGAAAGCTGGAATAATAACGAATCTGGACGCTTTTGTTTGAAACTGTTGTTTTCCCTAAACTATATTAAATAATCACAAGAAGACAGGCTATTGTATATTCTTGTCGAAGTCCAGTTTAAGTTGCAAAAAAGCGTGACATATTTACTTGTACTTTAATGTTATATTATTTTATTTTTGATAGGATCTCATTTATTAACAGAATTATGTTTGTAATATAATCTATAAATAAATGTGTTTTAATACAACATTCAAGTCTCCTTTAGAATCAATCTAGATCAACATATAACATCTATTTGTAACATTTGAAAATAATCTTTTAATAAAGATATATATTAGATGTGTCATTTACATTTTAGGACAGTCTGTACTTAAAATATTTTTCGATCGATAGTGCCCAGCGCTAAGAAACATTATTAACCAAACCAGAACGTAAATATTCTAATTCTTCTGTAAAGAAAATGACTCATAAAATATAGTTAATTGTCTATTAAAACAGTAATATTTGAACATTATCATTTTCGATTAAAAAGTCGAGAGGACGTCTTCATGCTCAAAATAAAACTGACCTCACTTGACATTAATGAAATCTGAAACAGAAACGGATCGAACGTCCAAAAATGGACAAACAGCTGTTGCGATCGATCCCCGACAACTGTGTTTTGTTGTTGTTGCTTTAAAAAAAGCCAGTTTATGATATTCGAAACCTAGTATGATCAAAAAGTGCGGTGATTTTTAAATATTTGCTAACTTTACGTATCGATACAGTCGTTTGTTTTTTAAGTTGCTATGACTGATATTTTAGCGAAGTTTCATATCATTTTACTTGTTATGATAGAAATTATAATGTATTTTGTAATTCTTTGTCGGCCATTTTTTAAAATGGAGAAATTTGCCAAACAAAGAATTATATTTTGCCTAAAATGAAATTTGTAGTACTGATACATTAAATATGTTAATAAAGTGTTAGGGCGATGAAGCTACCAACGTAAACAAAAATATAAGTGTACAAGGACTTTATAGTGACCGTAGAGAAGCAGTTGAAGATGAACTTTGTTCAAGAAGACCTTTCATGTCAATTAATGAAGAAAACATAACAAAAATCAAGGATGAAAAAAATACTGAGTAATCGCAATAAGTGTTAGAGAGAAAACTTCCAGCTTTGTGGCAATACAAATCAAGCATGCTGTGTATTGTCTGCCAAACAATACACGGTATTTACTTTTAATTATTTTAAATTTTATCCAAAAGTAGACTAGAATTCATTCAGGAAACAGATACAGTAAAAATAAAATACGAACATTTTTAATGATTGTTTCAAATATAGCTAGGACCAAAATTACCCTTTTAACTTTCCCGTTCGGGTTATAAGTCATAATATGTTACTTTTTTATTTAGGAGATAGACCTACGATTGATCAAAGCTAACAGATGTCCATAATCCTTGAACCATCTAATAAGATCGAAATTCATATCCAGAAATAGCAAATTAAAATTGTATAAGACAGTATTGAGGCAAACTGCATTGTATGGATGCCAGACATGGGTACTAAACAAAAAAAAAGAAGAGAAACTGTTGGTTTGAGAAGAAAATGGCTGGTATATAAGAACACATGAGGAAATTTATGATATTTTCAAGGATCTAAGAATAAACACGATAGTAAAATCTAGAAGACTAAAGTGGTTGGAACACATAGAGAGAATGGGATAAAGTAGAGTGGTGAAGAAGATTGCATGGGGAAGACCACAAGATGAAAAAAGGCGAGGAAGACCAAGGAAGCGATGTCTTGGAGGATCTGAGCGAGAAGGGGATTAAGAATTGGAAGACAATGACCAGACATAGGACAACATGGAAAAGAATCACAAAGCTGTTGGCCTAGAGACGTGATATATATATATATATATATATATATATATATATATATATATATATATATATATATATATATATATATATGGTCTATAGTCTAAAAAGTTTTCATCCTCAATATGAAGATGGCGTTACTCGTCAAAAATATTCTAGTAATATTCTAGTACCATGCTTTGAAAGATAACCTTGAATATTTCAGCCATATTAGATGCTCAGTTGTTTAACAGTCTTTTATGTCAGTCGATGTTAGTGTTTCTGTGAAGATGGAAAACATCGAATATCGAACCGCCATTAAATTCTTGCATTCGAAAGACAAGACGCCTACGCAAACTAGTAATTTGTATAAATCTTCGCCTATTATTGCCTGAATGTATCGTTTACTTTAAAGATAAATTATTTATTGTGATTGACATAAACTGATTCATTCAGCTGCAATAAATGTTAATAAATAGCCTCTTTCTGACCTCACCAAATACAGAATAATGATTACACGGTGTCAATCTATTTAGAACTGACAAAAATATACAGTTCTCAGTTTTACTAATGATGAGTGAGACATAGTTTTGAATTGTATAGATCACTTAATGAAAATCAATCACAAATGTATAATAAAATATATTTTTCTCAAAATTTTCACTTTATTATTGATGATTAATGCGTTTCTATAACACTGTATCTTCGTCAGAAATAAATAAGCTTCTGAGTGGATTTCCTAAAAATAGATGCGATTATTTTTTGATGTATAAACGTTTTGTAATATATATCCATACCAACATCGAAAATATTTATTGCTGATGAGGCTACAGTGCCTGCGAAATGCGTCCAACTTTGATAACAAAGTGGACATTTTAGTAAAACACTCTTTCAATAAATGTCACAATGAGTTATTTGATTTCAGATTGGCATGGAAGAAAGTTGTAATAGATAAATGACTGCACATTGCACATAAAAGAACTCTGCATTATGTCTAAATTTGCATTATAATATACATATATAGTGCAAATTTAGACATAACTTTTCGGTCTTTTATTTATTAAAAGACTTTTCATCAATTATCGGTCACCTTAAGTAAATACATGCTTTCCTTCTTTTTATGTGCACATTTAATGCCATTTGATAATTCTTAGAGTGTTTATGACAATGTTTCAGTCCATGAGTGTAGTTTGTCTTTCTCTCGATCGTTCCTCGACATAAGTTTCACTCATTATTCTATAAGATTCAGTTATAGTTTCTTTATAGTCAAAATAATAGAAGAATACGTGTCGAAAAATAGCTAGATGGATCACTTTCCATTTTGTATCGTTTCATTTTAAATATTTTTGTTTACAAAGAGACAGCTGTTTTATCTGATTGAATATAAATATATCCTACCGTAAAGACCGATCAAAATGCATGAACGGTAGACAATCATTTTTTTTTAGCCGAAGAACGAAGTGCCCCGTATGTCTTCATGTTAATTGATCGCAATTTAGATAAAAATAATATATTATAAAAATAATAACCCAACGATTAGTTTTTTTTCCTGTTTAACATTTTCAAAACAAATATTGCTAGATGCAATTAAATTCTAGAACTAATTATACCAGAGAAAAAAAAGAAACGATGTTATAGCGTGTGTTTTGTTGAATTTTAAATAAATATATATTTTTTTCTCAACTGGCATGCGTGCTCTGTACCTCACATATCTTAGGACAACTTTTTTTTTATTTACAATGCATCCACAGTAGTTATTTTTAATTTCTTTAAATTTTTTCCAAAAGTTGACTAGTGGACTAAATAAAATGCGAACATTAAAATTTTGCGATATATATATTTATTTATTGAAGAAAGATGTAAAGTAAGTTAATAATTTTGAAAATGTGATCCTCCTGCATAAATTCATTGGTTTTTCCAGTCTTCATACGCCCCTTGGAAGCCAGCAACTGTAAGGCTATTCAACCACTATGTCGAAGTCTTTAGGACTGCCTCAATCATCCTGAATCGATGTCCTTTCAGGTTTCTCTTGATCCGAGGCAGGAACAAAAATAGTCTGAGGGAGCCACATCTGGACTATAAGGTGGTTAGGGCTGCGTTGTCATGTTGTGCTTGGCCAGTGTCTCCCTCACAATTACTAGGTGTGAATGTGATTCATGGAGTATCCATGAATCGGCGATCTTTATTTGGACGCGGCAGACGCTCATCCTCAAACGTTCGAGCACTTCTGTGTAAAATTTGTCGTTCACTGTTTGGCCAGCGGGCACAAAATCCTTGTGGATCACACTTTTTGCATCAAAGAAGACAATGAGCTTCGATTTCACTCTTGACTTGCTCATGCGAGCTTTTTTTGATCGAGGAGATGCGTTTGTGTGCCAGTCAGAGCTTTTCCTTTTCGTCTCCGGTTAGTACGTAAAATCCAAGTTTCGTCACCGCCTAACGCTCTGTTTAGAATATTTGGATCGATCTCCAAACTTTTCAACACTTCATGGCAAATATCAATA
Source organism: Cosmopolites sordidus (assembly GCA_031761425.1). Taxonomy (NCBI): domain Eukaryota; kingdom Metazoa; phylum Arthropoda; class Insecta; order Coleoptera; family Curculionidae; genus Cosmopolites; species Cosmopolites sordidus. The sequence goes on from JARFXV010000387.1 coordinate 277,464, forward strand.
CACGATGTTCCTTCTGCTCGTCTGACAAAATTCGTTACCAACTTCGCGCACATCTTTCGCATTTGCAAATCATCGGTTACAATTGAATGCACGGTTCATTTATGTAAATTCATCTCCTGTGCCATCAAACGAACAGTTAACCGAAGATCAGAGTTCAGAAATTCTCGCACTTTAGCCATTTTTTTTACGGTTCAACGTCAACGTTTTTCCAGACTCCTTTGAATCTTTTATGTCATTTAAAAAGCCGTGTTCTTCGTCCGTAGCGAATTTGTTCAATTTAACGCAAAATTTGATGGCACATCGCTGCTCGATGATTTTTTGTTGCATCTTGACTCTCGACGCGAATTTAAAACACACGTTCGCTTCTAGCACGATCTTCGCACTCCAAAGTTTCGGAAACAACTGAGCCGGGTTTCCTAGGTTATCTGACATCAACCACCTCCGATATCACTTATAAAAACCATCGTCCACCCCTTCCCCTTGGCAGGAATAAATCAGTCCCGATATTTATTGAACGGAGTCTTAAAGAAATTTATAGAAAGCATGCTAAAAAGGGCCAAAAAAAAACAAATCGCAAATCCCCAGACGAGTGCTGTGACTGGTATGACTTATGAGTGAGTGTTTGTGAGTGGAGTGATTTGGTTTTTCAGTGGTATATCTCTTTTAGTTCAACTAGAAATTGTTGTAGATTATCAAATATTTAATATAAGAAAATAAAATGAAAGAAAATTTAAAAAACAGTCACAGAAAGATCACATTATATACAAGTTAGCAACATCCGTGTTAAAACAAATGATTAACAAATCCAAAAAGAGAAGCGAGGGAATAAATTGGAATTGATTGGGGATAAATTGGAACATGATGAAGAGAAACTCTTTAGAAAATCGGAAACCTTTAAATATATTATTATTGATTATTAATTAAATTCAATAAATGTTTGTTTCAAACAAATTGTTTCAATGAATGAAATATCATCAAATAGTTCCAACTAACACTAAATATAAATACTTTAAATGATTGTTTTAAATTTGGCTCGAAGATACAAATTTTTTTGTTGACTTTCCCGTTGATCCTATTCTATGGGATTCATTAGTTAGTTTTAACAATGCTCATTATTCAAGTATCATTTACTGAAACAGTATAGAGAAAAACAACGTTATAGGTACAATTTTTCGAATAGGATGAACATTTTAATTAGAAAACTACAACAAAATTAATTTAGCGTACGAGATCTCTTTGGTAACGTTCGTTAGCGTTTTCGCTTAGGAAAATATCTGGCATATGGCTACGCCTAGCCTTTTAATAATTAAAATGAGTTAAAAATAAAGCTGATGTAATATTTAATACGCTCTTATTGAATATAATATGATATGTAACGTAGTCGGTTTAAGTCTGCACTCGATACGCGTATCTAGGCTGGTCCTTCGATTTGGTAAGATTTTACAAGCGGCGGTCAAAAAAATAAACATGTGCTTAAAATTTTAGCTTTAGGCGGCAACAGGGTCTAAAGTTTCTGTTTCTCTATTCAAGGAAAAAAAAATGAGACAATTTTGAAATAAAACAGCTCTTATTAAGACGTTCAATTCACGTTAGTAAATTTTCTTTATATATATATATATATATATATATATATATATATATATATATATATATATATATATATATATATATATATATATATATAGCTTATTCAGGGAAATAATGGCTGTACGTCATCAAACTAATGAACTGGCAATTTAAATCTATAAGAAAAAAATCATTTAAAGGTCGAAGCACTCTCTTTCCTTCTTCCTCTAATCCTATTAGAACAGGATAAAAATGCGCTGAGTCGGTGATAACATTTCGGTTTGTGGTTCTGGACAGTGTTGCCGGGCTAACACAACTTTCTTCGTCGAATCTGTCATTTTCATATTCTGATCGTTTTTGAGTTGTGCCTTTAAAGGTTTTGAATTATTTTTACTTTATTCTTAGCTGCTTTAGCTATTTTCTGGTTTAGTTTCTGTTTTTGTGAATTCTGTAGTAAAAAATCTGCGATTAAAATTGCAAAAAAATGCCAAAACCGTTAAGCAGTCGGTGTAAGCAACTTGTCTCGTCACTTATCAGTTATTTTGACCAGGAACGAGATGATGGGGCTCCTCTTTTGTCATTAAACGTTGTGAGAAACGCTGTGATAGAGGTATCTATTAATAATTTAGTAGGTCTCATGGTTAATTGGATTGAAAGTGCGTTTCAGCTGCACTTTCGAAAAAAATTTAAAATAATGAAATCTTAAAATCACCGAAGAAAAAGCGTCTACATCCAAAATGAGTAACTAATCTAGATCATCTTGATGTGTGCTCAATTCACAATCAAATCTATGAAATATATGAAAATACTGAGTAGATTTACATGGTAATATTGTATTTTTATGAAATTTTATTAATTTTGTTAATCTTGAAAGTATTCATAAGTAACTAAATAACATGCAGCCCTTTGATGGATGTAAAATTTCGCTTCATACATTTGGAGAAAAAGAAATTTGTTTCAAATGGAGTAAGAATTATCCACGTGGAGGCCTGATGAAACATCCAGATATTGCCTTTAAACGAATCCAATTTTTGAAGATGTATCAAAAACGAATCTCTGTTTGATTTTGTTTATTTGGATGAAACATAGATGCTTCAGAATTGTGACCTTGAGTCACACATGGCAAGATGATAACAATGGAATGGATGGAAAAACGTGAGCCCTAATACTTAAGAGCCATCAAAGTCATGTTGTCATGAATAGTTGTTTTAAGACGTGTCAATAATAACATATTATTGCAGATATATTGTTCTTCATGTTAGGAATAAGAATGGCAGTTATTGTCATGGATAATATACCATATCACAGTGCACTGATGGATAAATTTCTAACTAGTGCATGCACAAAACCAAAAATTGCAGAATGGCTGATGAAGCATAATCTTTTTTTTTGGAACACTATGTTGAAAAGTGAACTGCTGCAAATCATTATTCAGTAAGCAGTAATTAAAGGGACACGTTTGCGTTTCATAATGTTCTTTTTAGGAACAAACCTAAAAAAGAATATGTGGCAGATCATATGGCTGAAGTGTATGGCCACAAACTATTACGTCTTCCCCCTTATATTGTATATTCAACCCTATAGAAATGATAGGGAGGGGGGCAAAAATTATTACAATCGTCATATAGGTCGAGATGGACGAACGATTGATAACTGTTTGAATATGCGGAAAGAAGCTTTGTCAACAGTTAGACCATAGATCTGCATGAACAACATCACACACACGGAAGAAGAGATTGAAAGATGGTCGAATTGCGAAGGAGTATTTGATAGATTAGAAGTTAATCCCCTAATAATTTACTTGGACAGCGATTCTGATGCTGAAAGTTATTTTAGTGAAAGTGAATAATTAAAGTTTGTGTAAACTAACTGAAAAGCTGCTATTTTCACAAGCAGAAGTTTCGAAACAGATTTTGATTAAAACTTTTAAAGAAAAATATGTTCGTGTTACATTTTCATTTACAATTTTATCGATCATACAAATGCCAAAGTGTGGGTAATTTGGTGTTTATGTGGTAACATTGTAACGTGAATGAGTCATAGATTTTGATGAGAACGTACAACCATTATTTCCCTGTATGAGCTTTATATATTGAAAGAAGAAGTTTGAAGTAAGACATTTATAAAAATGGGCTCTTTCTGAAAAATGTTTTTAAAACATTACGTGATATTTACAGTTTGCACAATCGTCAATCTGGACGCACTGTCAATCGAATTGTACAAAAATTCAAGAAACTGATACGGTGTAAGATAAAAGAGAAGCAATATATAGTATAACAAGTACGTTCATAAGAGCATATTGATTTGGTACATGAAAGTGTTGCTAAAGACCCCGAAATTTCCATTAGTCGACGTTCAGAACAATTTGGACTCAGTTAATACACAACATGGCCTATTTTACGAAAGGATTTAGCTCCGATGGCATATAAGGTTCAAATAGCACAGGAACTAAAGCCACGGGATCATTCAAAACATCGAGCATTTATCAATCGGATCAAAGAACAAACATGATTTTTCTAAAAAAAAATTGTATTGTCTCGACTTCTGCTTGATGGAAATTCATTAAAATTGTTTAGTGAAAGATTTTTTTGTAGACTAACTTTTGTTTTGACTAACGAAGCTACTGTGTTAGCGAAACGCGTAAACCTATTAAGGTTATTCTTCTCTATTGTATTAACAATAGAGAGAACATTTTGACACTAAACTGTTAGAATGATTAAACTAAGATTTAAATCTAAATTTCCAATTGTTTCAACACACAGTGCCTTTTTCAAATACGAGCTATGTTAAACAGTAAGGAAAGTAGCTACAACCTAAATTGTCTATCGACCTAATAAAACCATCAATTATTATGCTGGAGAATTTTATTTATGAACTAAATGACCAAATCTACCTGGTCATTTAGTAAAATACTATATTTCTTTTGTTAATATTTAAACTCCCTAAAATATTAAGTTTTTTGGATTAATTTTCATTATGTTACAATTTTAAATTTTAATTGGAAGTGTGAAAGTTTTCTGACATTAAGTGGTCATCATAATGGGAATTATTTTATTCCTTAATATAACTTCTTTTATGTTCATTGAACCAAAGGAAAAATACCTTTCAACTAAACAAATTAATTTTTAAATTTTTTGCTTTGACTTTCCTGTATCGTTTTTAATAAAGCGGCTTAATGTTTGGTTTGAAAGGTTTATATTATTTGTTTTTGATAAATGTTTAGAAACTAATTTAGTAAACTTTCCTGAACATGTAGTTGTTATGTACGCGGTATTTTTGATGTTATTGACAGTATAATTAAATTAATAGTTTTATTATAGCCTTTTTTATTAATTATTTTATTTATAATATTTAGGTCGTATCCGTTATTTAGTGCGATATGTTTGACGACTTTCAATTCTTAATTATAATTATCTATTGACATTGGGATATTTAATAATCTGTGTATAAGGGATTAAATACTGCCATCTATTGTGAATAAAGATGACAAGATTTGACATGTATAATTAAATCCGAATGAGATGGTTTATGAAAAATTTTAAAATCATGTCTATTACCGTTTTTAGTAATTGTTGAATCTAAAAAGTTAATATGATTATTTTGTTCTTTACGTGTGAGTGTAATGTTCTTATATAAATACATTATGTAGGTTAAGAATTGATTTAGGGCCGGTTCTATAATGCAAGAATATACCAGGTATAAGCTATACTTGGGATAATATTTGAAATGGCCGATCTGTCAGCAAGCGCGTTTCAAATTTTATTCCAGGTATAGCTTATACCTGGTATATTCTTGCATTATAGAACTGGCACTTAGTTGTATTTCAGTCCCTGTAAAGCAAATTAAAATGTCATCAACATATTTGTACCAGTAAACTGGTGATTTCAACAACCATTACACAGGTCAACAAATTAAAATTTTTTTGAGGTAACATTAATGAAAATAGGTGTATATGAAGTATTTTGTAGTCCTAAATCCGACAATGATAAGCTAATTACTGTAACACGTACATTAGTTGGTGGTGGGGAAAGAAAAGGAGACGATATATTTTTACCATCTAATATTTATTTTATATAAACAAACGTATTAAATCTATACAAATACATTACTGACGATTAAATTAATAAAAAATATATTACGTAAGACGTCATACAGCGACAAAAACATTAACTTTTTTCTTGTGTTCTTTAGCATCATCTCTTTTTATAAACCAGCAGTTAGTCGCCCAACATAGATGTGTCTCAGCGTCCCTAGTATCTTGATTCGATCGTCCTGATGTCCTGGTGAAACCTCTCTCCTTGTTCGTCGTTTCCAATCCAAATGGGAGCGTAAAAAATGTATTTTTAAGAACATGCGACAATTTAGTATTTCATCTATGAGGTTTTTACAGTTTTCATTTTTCTTGTTGTCCAGAAATCCTTTTTTTGTTGTCCTACTGCCCTACTGTCGTAGAATACTGTGGAAATACCTCCTATATGGTCTTGTGATAATTCCTACATTGTCCAGTCCAAAGTCAGGTACAAAAAATTTCAATTAACCCATGATATTATGGAGAATCAGGTACTGGAAAACGGGACGTGTTAAGCCCATTTCTATGAAACCCTAGCCTAGCCATTTCTATATATATATATATATATATATATATATATATATATATATATATATATATATATATATATATATATATATATATATAATAAAACGCAAAAAGAGCGTTCTCATCAATGTTACAAAAATCATGTCGACCTGTGTTGTCAAGCTGCCATTCGAAAAATAAAACGCATTATCAAATTCAAAAGAAATCTGATCCAAACTGATTGAAAGTAGCTCTAAAACGTATCATTTCATTATTATTGATAACTTTATTTTTAAGAAGTGAATTATCAACTAATTACTTGGTATACTTGGGAATACATTTTGAACATAAAAAGAAATTAGTTTGGATTTTTTTGTATAAATTTATGTATTTTACTTTGTATCCAATCAATTGTAGTACATATAAGTTTTAAACATAGTGGAAATTTAGATATTTAAAATGAATTTGCATCAAGTATCGGCTACTGTAGTTAAATATAAAAAGTCTTTCATAAATCAAAGTATTTTATGATAGTTTGTTTTGGTACTAGACAAGGTATCCTCCGAAATAATGAAAGGCCATCGTAAATCATGAGAAAACGAGATCGGGGCATCGGTTTTCGCAAATCGACAGACGATCATTGAAAAACCGACGACGTAAAGACGACGATCGAGTATGAATGGCGTCGATAGACAGACGACGCATTCATAATACCGAGCACGCTTTATTTACGGGTCGCGGATTCGAGATAGCCACACGGTCGCACTTGTTTTCTCGTTGCGGCTTTGTTTCGTGTCTGTTTTGGGCAGATGGCCGCGAAGCGTTATCGGAACCGAAATAAAAAAAAATGAGACGTAGCAGGTCGCGAGGTCGATGTCGGTGATCTTTCTTCTGCTGTGCTTTGTTTTGGCAACGTATCGCGAAAAAATTCCTATCCTGGTGGCTTTTGTGCAATTATTTGTGTCGATTTGTTGTTTTCTCGATATCTAGTATAGTTTAAATAAAACGCATTGATAATATATATATATATATATATATATATATATATATATATATATATATATATATATATATATATATATATATATATATATGTCTGTGTGTGTATTTAGCTATATATATATATATATATATATATATATATATATATATATATATATATATATATATATATATATATATATATATATATATATATATATATAGCTAAACACATAAAAACCTTTAAATGACTATGGTTTTAGTCGTTCCTTCATCCGCTTTTTAGGTGTCCAGCTTGAGCCCAACTGATGAAGGCTTAAGGCCAGAACCGGTCTTCCTTAGCTTTTTAATACTTTTCTCCACGGACCCAGTTCACAATTTTTCGATCATATATATATATATATATATATATATATATATATATATATATATATATATATATATATATATATATACAGAGTGTCTCGAAAAATGAATACACACTTCTCACAACTTATTCTTACTGCATTCTTCAAAAAAGTCGCTGCTACCAATTTTTCCTGAAGTGTTACTGGTAATACGAAAATGCGGTAAAAGTCCAAAGACAGGTCAGGTGAGAATTTCAGTGTCTTCAACTCCACCATAAAATATGAACACCGCGATAGACAAGACGTGATAAGATTAGAGCCTGAATGATTCCGCTAAAAATGCCTACTAGAAAGGCCAGTTGGAGGCCGTAGAAGAGAGAGGCCCAAAAAGAAAAATCTAGGCAACGTTGAAACCGATGTAAATAACTTCCCTCGTAAATAAGAGCCCTCGACAAAGCTGGATAGAGAAAGATCCTTAAATAGGTCAAGACCCACAAGGGACTATGGCGTCAGTCTGGTGATGACATATTTTTATCAACTCGACAGAAATTCTGAACGCATTTCACGCTACTCAATATTGAAACAAAAACGAGAAAAAAACCGTGCGTTCTGAAGAAAATATCGCCGCTGTTGCTACCAGTGCTGATGAAGATCGAAATTTATCAATTCGGTAATGCGGATCGCTACAGAGCGATGTTCAAAGATTATTTAATTCTGAATTTGAATGGTATTGATCCGGAGGAAATGTTGTTCCAACAGGACGGCTTCACATGTTATACATCCAACGCAACAATCGATGATTAACGTTGAAATCAATGATTGCAAGCAACACGACGTATTAATCCTAGACAATATCAAATTTTTACAACTATTTATCATCAAATATGTACAAAAGATTATTATTCATAACATTATATCAGTTTTTTATGTTTGAATATTTATTACCCGATGAAGCTACATAATGGTGACATTGAGAGTCTTGAACTTTTTCTTAGTTTATTATTAGTAATTAATGTAACTGTATAAGCTTTAATCAGAAGAACTTTATGTCCTCGACATTCACGTTCACGTCTTTCGCTGTGCAAATACAATTTTTGAGGTTAAATTAAACATAACATATAGCCTTGTCACAGTAACTTTCGCGTGCCATCCTAATTTAATTAATAATTTAATTTAATAGCAATATTTTGTTTCTTATTTATATTTACATTATTATTTTTTTAAAAACTCAAATTGATGTTTTAGCATCTCGAACTTAAGCTGAATTGAACTAAATGTAATTTTTGAGAAAATCTATTACCATAAAAATATCCACACCGGGTATATTATCAGAATTGGTCTTTATGAACATTTTGTCGCACATTACTGAATTAAATTAGTAACCAACAATATTTTTTTGCACTAAACTTCAATAATTTTAACAGCATATACACCGTAAATTTGAAGAGATTTACCACTAAACAGCAAAATACTTTTTTGAACCGTTCGACGCACGTTTCGCTAACCTTGTTAGCATCATCAGGAGATGATTTAAACTTGATCTAATTTAAGATTAAATCATCTCCTGATGATGCTAACATGGTTAGCGAAACGTGCGTCGAGCAGTTCAAAAAAAGTGTTTTGGTGTTTAGTGGTAAATCTCTTCAAGTTTAGTGTTTCACACCAAAGGTTCCAATAGAAGAATTGAGCATATACACAGGTACAAACCGTTGTCAGTACTTACGTGAAAACACTTTAACATAATGACGTTACAAATATGGCCGCCAATCCTGGCGCTTTCGTAGTCACGTGATTTTATTTTAAATTTTATAAATTTTAATTCATTTATGATTAATTATAAACAATTTTTTAAAAGTTTTTCGAATCGATTATCAATATTATTTATGATAAAGTTTTCAAATAAAGTAAAAAATCGATAATTATTTTTCATTCAAAAACCTAATTGGGGACGAATTAAAAGTCACACTACATAATTGGTCTTAAAGGCTAAGAACATAAATTTGATTTTTTTGACATTCACTCAGAAGGTGTTGTCATCTATGTCAAATGAAGCATTGACGTAATGCATGTATATTTCACGTATTCATTCAAAGATGGCACACATGACTTTGAAAATATATTTTGAATTATATTTTGAGATCTAGCTAGGCAATTCTATTATAAAATAAAATAAACTGTAAAATATTTATATTTTTAGATAGCGCCATTCACGTGATGGACCGGACAGTTCTAATTAAGATAGATTTTATTCGAAAGCGGGCAATTTGAAATTTAAATCGCGCCCAGCACATCGGACCTCGGCACTGAAAAAAAAATCGTAAAAACGATTTTATTTATTTTTCATTACGTCGTCCGTAGATTCGCATATTTTATTCCGGCCTAATGAAATAAGCAATCGAATGAATATTAAATGGCAATTAATCACATATTCTAGCCGTACGCTTTGAATAATATATTTTTAGAAGTTCGTGACATACGACGATCGTTATTGCAGTAGATATATTTGAACAAAAAAAAAAGACCAAACGTTAATGGCTTATTTTTCACGTTCTATACTGGATCAAGTCGTTTTTAACTTGGTTTGGTTCTTATTTAAATGAAATAAAGACTAACTTAAGCCGATTAAATCAAATATTATCGACGCTGGTTCAGTAAGACAAACTGTGGATGTAGACATATAAATTTGTCATGCTGTCTTTCGAAATAGCCCAATTTATATATATATATATATATATATATATATATATATATATATATATATATATATATATATATATATATATATAAATCTCTTTTTGGAAGTAAGAAAAGAAACATCGAAGCTAATTAGATAAACTAAAAGAAAATATGAAAACAATCAACTTAATGAAATAGAAAAAGATTTCCAAAAAAATAACACCCCAAAACTTTTACAAAACATTTAAAACTAAATTAACAGGCTATCAACCCCAAAGTCTTTGCCTCCAAAAGGAAAACGGACAATTAGCTCTAAATCACCAAGACAATTGCAATATTTTGAACAAATACTAAACTGTCCTGAGCCTTTAAACAAATTACCAACACTAAACCGTAAACAAACAAGCCCAGATTGTTTATCACCGAATGAAGATGAAATAATTAGGCAAATCAAGCGGCTGAAAAATAACAACACTTCTGGTGAAGATGGAATCACTGCTAAACTTTTGAAATCCGCTGGTCCAGGTACAATCAAGGAAATAACCAAAATTCTACAAGAAGTTTGGCAAACCGAACGGATTCCGGAAGATTGGAAAGATGCTCTAATAATTGTGTAGTGGATCACAAGAAAGGAGATAGAACGAATGTAAACAACTATAGAGGGATATCTCTTCTGCCAGTTTGTTACAAGATTCTATCTCAATGTCCCCTATACAGAGCACAGAGACAGTTAGAACCTAAAATTGGTGAATATCAAGTAGGTTTTCGACCGGGCAGATCCTGCCCTGAACAGATCCTGAATCTAAAGTTGATCCTAAGACATCAAAAACTGTACAATAAAAATATCGTCTGTACATTTGTGGATTTCAAAAAAAACATATGATTCTATAGACCGTTAATCTTTATTCCGAATCTTGAAAGAACAAGGACTAGATCTGAAAACACTGGCAATTATTAAAGCAACATTAACTAACACAAGGTCAAAAGTTAAATTCATGGGTGACATCTCAGAGCCCTTCGAAATTAAAACTGGAGTGAGATAAGGGGATGGACTCTCGCCACTTTTATTTAACTGTGTTCTAGAAAAAGTAATACAGGAGTGGCGTGAAAAAAAGTCGGCCCTGAATATTGACCAGCCCATGAAACTGGGGAGAACCAACATCAAAATTGATTGTCTGGCGTTTGCTGATGATCTAGCCATTTTGGCTCAAGATGTAATAACGGTATAGAAACAGATTGAAATCCGAAAAGAAACAGCAGAAGAGGTAGGACTCCAAATTTCCTTTGAAAAGACAAAATATATGACCTGCAATAGACTAAGAACACCATTTCTAAAAACAAAACATGGCAACATCAGACGAGTCTCTGAGTTCAAATATTTTGGGTGAAATAATCATTGAAAATGGGTTGGAAAAAGCGGCCAATAAGGGTAGATGTCAAAAAATGGAAACGGTATTGAGTCTTACACAAAATATTTACAACAAAAAATGCATATCTAAAAACACAAAACTAAGACATTACAACACACGTATTAAGCCAGAATGTCTATATGGGGCAGAAACGCTCATTTCGAATAGAAAGAGAGACATGGAGGACATTGAAAAAAAGGAGAGAAAAATCTTAGGCCTCAAACAAATAAATACAACAACATACCGACTTCCAAAAAACCAAGAAATCAAACAATATACAGATATACATAGCGATATGAGAAAAAGAAGACTTAAGTTTTACGGACACATAAAACGGATGAATCCGAGTAGGCTAACTAGACAAATAGTCGAATTTTATGAAAATAGGAGTAGAGCTAAAGTAGAAATAATTAAATGGATTGCTGCAATTAAAGAGTAGCTAAGATTAGCAAATATTACACAAAGTGAAATTCAGGATAGAGGCTGTTTCAGACACAAGGTTGACGTTTGGAAGGTTGGCCAGAGAGAAAAATGTAGGGAAACTGGAACAACTTGGTCTGACGAAAGGAAAAAAGCTCATAGCGAAAGAATGAAATTAGTATGGGCGCCAAGGAAGGCTAACAACAACAAACGCTTCTAATTGAACTTCGCGTGATCCACTATATATACATATATATATATATATATATATATATATATATATATATATATATATATATATATATATATATATATATATATATATATATATATATATATATATATATATATATTCTAGGTGTTTTGGTTAATAATATCGACTTTGCTAGAGAATTGACATTACTAATACATTTGTTGGTATAGACCAAACGTCACCAAACTATGACCCGCGGGTCAAATCCGCCCCGTCAGTGTCATCAATCCGCCCCGCTACTAGCGAATTTAGTGAGCTTATGCTCGTTTAGGGCACGTACTCGGTGACTAGTTTAAAAATTTTACATAATGACAGGAAAATTAAAACGGTTTTAGCCCTTGGAACTTACTGGAGTAATTGGTATGGCCCTAAAGCAGGAAAGTTTGGAGACTCCTGGTATAGACTAATGACGTCTATGGCGGATAAACATACGCCATAAAAAGTCAGTTCATTATTAATTGCCATTCTTCAAAAAAACATAGCTTTGAATATGTCGAATTAGGTTCCAGAAAAAGACGTATGGCGGGAAGTTTAATAACCTCCCATGGTTTGAAGATTAGGGCTACTGAAAGTTATCCATTGTGAGTTGAAGCTTATGGTGAACATGCTCTAACACCCAAAGAACTTGTGAATGATGATTTACAGGCTTAAACATTTGTGATTTTGATATAAAAGACAAAAAGCGTCCAGGACAGCCGAAAAAGTTTGAAGATGCATCTTTGCAAGTATTATTCGATGAAGACTCAATTCATACTTTGAAATAATTGTATTTGGATGTTGCCCAACCCATCATTTTCGAATGTCTACATGTCTATATGTATATATATATATATATATATATATATATATATATATATATATATATATATAGATATATATATATATATATATATATATATATATATATATATATATATATATATATATATATATATATATATCGATCGTATCGGCGATCGATACGGACAACAATTGATAAAATTGAACCTGGAGCATTGAAGGAAAAACGACCAGAATGCGCCCAAAGACACGATAAAGTAATTTTCAGCATGGCGATGCTCGGCTCCATGTTGCAAAATGTGTAAAAAACTATTTGGAAAACGTTAAATGGGGGTATCCTACCCCGCCCGCCCTATTCGCCGGGCTTAGCCCCTTCGGACTACCCCTTTTTCCATCGATACAGCACGGAATTTGAGAACAACACTTACATTCTTATGAAGAAGTAGAAATTTGGCTTGATGAATGGTTGGCCTCAAAAAATCAAAAGTTCTTTTGGCGCGGAATGTATTCTTTGGCAGAAATATGTGAAAAAGTAATAGCTAACGATTTCCAATTTAATTTTTCTATGGTTTAATCGTACATGAACCATAAACTGCAAATAATTTTTCTAGGCATACAACAAGAAAATATTAAAGAAAAAAAAAACAACCAGAAAATATTAAAGGAAACTCTTTAACTTTTATAACCAAATGTACATTAATAAGATTAATTACTTAGATTTAGATATAAGGGGTATTTAATAATCTTCTTTAAAGCGTGAATAGAGAGAATGTGGATGCCATATAAACTTCTGTAATGCACTTTTGTCAGGGTTAGGCAGAGATCCTTTTTTCAACAAATAATTGCTGGAGATTAAAAGTGGATTGTTACGGAAATTCACATAAGAAAAACCAATGGTTAACTCCAGGACAGTCATTTCTGTCCACTCGAAAACCAGATCTTCACCGTAAAAAATGTTACCGACAGTATGATGGGATTTTACAGGAATTATTGACAATCACGGTCCGAATCCTAATGAAACCATAAGTGTTGGATATTATTGTGCTCAGCTTGATAGACTGAACATGGTTTTTATTCAAAAACATCCAAGACTGGTTGATCGAAAAAGTGATACTCGACAGCATGACACTACAAGAAAAATCATAGAGCTAGACTAGAAAGTACTTCCTCACCACGTCGTATTATCTTGATGCTGCACTATCGTATAACCATCCTTTCTAATATATGACATATTTTTTCCGACGAAAAAATCCCAGTGTACTAGCTATGAAAACTGTTTTGTCTAAATGGTTGTGGCGTGTTCATATATATATTTTTTGTTTTTCAAGACTATCAAAAATATCAAGACTATCCGTTCTTATGTAAATAAAATAATCACTAGATAAAAAAAACAAAACGGAGACAAATTTCTCAGTGATTATTTTTCTATAATAAATTTGCCTAACTAACAGAAAATTTAAAAAATACAAAATTTTCTAAAATAAATACAAACTTTTGAGCGTTAACGTTTCGGGAGGTCTTCTCTTCCCATTTTCAAAACAAATATTAACAATCATATTAACCGTGTAACGTTTAATGTTTAACATTCAAAAGGGTGTATTTATTTTAGAACATTTTGTATTTTTTAATATTTTGTTCGTTAGGCAAATTTATTACAGAAAAAGAATCACTGAAAAATTCGTGTAAGTGATTATTTGAAGAAGTGAAGTGGCGAAAAATCAAAATAAAAACTATGGAAACTGCACTCGAAGATCATTTAACTTCAAACTCACCCTTTCACCCCCGAAAATGGTATAGAAACTTGTCAAATATGGATTGTTTGATTGTGGAGAGGGATTCCCTATTCTTGGCGAGAGAGCATATTTCGGTACCTTGATGTGTCTAACCACCAACAGAGGAAACATGTGCCTTCCAGTGTAAGGGATGGGTGGGGCTTCCTCCCGGTCAACCACCTATATATATATATATCTATATATATATATATATATATATATATATATATATATATATATATATATATATATATATATATATATATATATACACGTGTTATAGTGTCTGTTTCACTACATACTATGTAACTCTTTTATTATAATATATACTGATTGTATATGATAAACTGTCAGTTTCAAATGTCAAGATGAAATAAAAACTACTGTCAAAGATAGATTAGATTAGCTATCAAAAACACTCCTTCTTGAAAGGCCAAATAGAAATACATATAACTTAAAATTTCCGTTATTTTTCCTAATTTATTTAAGGAATATTGTTTTTTTAATCAGTTTTAGTGACTTAAAATTGATAACAAACTGTTTCGTTCAATATTTCTAGAAATACGAGACCTTATTATCGTAAAGTCGAACTTAACTATCGCTAATAGTTTTAATCTGAATGCTTAATATTCGAAACGTTCATTTTTATTGACCAATAATTCGACGTATACCAAATTTACAGTTTCTCCAAGCGTCTACCGTCAATATTAAATATGTATATCTATTACCGCCGTTGCCCGTACTACATCTACGCTATATCGTTTTGCGTTTATGGCTTTTTTATTAGTGTCGAATGAATTAAACATAAAAATTTAGTCGGTTTTTGTCGGATCGGGTTTTGATCGTTCGTAAATATTTTGACTGGGTAAGATTTCCTCTTTGATGTCGATCCGGATTTTTAATGTCGGTAAACTGACGGTGGTTTGCTGGCGATCGTTAAAAACCATCATAAAAACACCAAAGGCACCGTTTCCTCTATTGTTTGGATAAACTGCGGTGGAAAAAGAGTGCAGGCATCTCGTCGAGTTTTACCTCCGCTCACATCTGGAACGAAGAAGCTAAATGGATATGGAAACGTTTCACGGTTCATTATCCAGATATCTGGCTCGAAGGACCAATATTTCTTTTACGTTTCCACATCAAAAAGATATTTTTGATTTAGATCAAAAACTTTTGGATTTGGTTCAATTATTTTTGTTTTTCTCTGGCTGAAAACACAAATTCACAGAAGTATCGTTATTTTGATTCCAACTTTTTGGAATTACTCGTGTTAAGAACAAATTTAAAATATAATTTGTGTTTTGAAAAAACCTATCCAGCTAGCTCCCTCTAGTGATTTTTTCCCCTAGTGATTTTTTTGAGTTTGTGTCCGAACTGCCGGTAGGGATCGCTGACAAACGAAATGTGAGTTCGCGTGCCTCTAGTGTCAAAATTATTCAGTATAGTCTGGCAAATCATCTAGGAATGTTAAATATCAAAGCAACGTTTGTAAATTCTGGAAATTTATGATCAAAATCAGTGTTCTGTGCGCCAAACTTATAGAACACTTTTAGGAATTTTATGGCGCACGTTCCTAGCGATGTATTCGCCGAATACAAATTCCGAACGCATTTCACACTGCTCGATATTAAAACAAAAAAACTATGCGTTTCGAAGAAAATATTGGCGTTGCTGCTGGCAGTGTTGATGTGGATTCAAATTAATCAATTCGTGACCGTTTGCGATGATCAATGATTATTTAATTCCGAATTTGAACGGTATTGATCTGAGAGAGATGTGATTTCAATAGGGCAGCTCCACATGTCATATAGCCAACGCACAACAATAGATTTCTTGAGGGAAAAATTCGATAAGACAATTATTTCGAGGAATGAACCTGTCAGCTGACCATCAAGGTCATGTGATTTAACGCCTTTAAATTATTTTCTTTGGGGTTTTTTGATCTATGGCGGTATATAAGCAACTATTGACGCCTTGGAAGCCAACATAACTCGCACAATTGCATACATAAGATAATATTTTCTTGAAAAAGTGGTCGGAAATTGATTTGACAGAATGTGCTTTGCCAGAAGTAGCAGTGGGGGACATTTGCCCGAAAATTTTTTCAAACATTAACGTCATTAGATGTAATTCAACATAAAATAATAGTTTTAAGATAACGTACTAAAAAATCACCTCATATATCACGACACGACTGGATTGTTTGAGCCTTGACAAACATTTTCTTTGACATAAGTATTAAGGAAGAATGTGTGAATTTACAAAGTTCAAATATCAAAATTGAAGATTCTTCTTAATTTAAGTAAACAATCAATTTAAGAATCTCTGTGTAGAGAAGTACTAATCTGTTAAACGCATACTGTTGTGTCAGTCTACTCCATTCGCGAAATCGACCTTTGACGCTAACCTTATTACCAACATCTTCCAAAAAGAACATAACCCCTCCGGGTCGTGAATCTAATAGCATATGACCGTCCTTGATATCTGACAGATGTTTCAAATTATTTCTCTCGTTAAATCAGAAATTGTAGCGTCTTTGGTAATTTTTATAAAACATTTAAGTGGATAAATTTATCGAGGAAAGAATTTTAAATAAATATCATTAAACATGTTTAGCTTAGTCCCTTAGTTTAGTCCCTGGGTCTCAGAAATTACCGAAAAAAT
This sequence comes from Cosmopolites sordidus, assembly GCA_031761425.1. Classification (NCBI taxonomy): domain Eukaryota; kingdom Metazoa; phylum Arthropoda; class Insecta; order Coleoptera; family Curculionidae; genus Cosmopolites; species Cosmopolites sordidus. Next base: position 294,908 of record JARFXV010000387.1, read on the forward strand.
CACAAAACAACTTTTCTCATAGTCAGCTAGAGTAAATTTTCCGTTAGTGCATCTTCTATGGCACTATACTAATAAAAATGTCAAGTAATCATTTTGTTGAAATGTCAAGCTGAGAGATGTAGCTGTCAAATATGGGCCAGGTTAGATTTCAGAACCAGATTAAAGGTCAAATATGGATTAGATTTGCTGCTAAATTTGTGATAGATCTGAGGTCTAATATATAGTAGATATGCTTATAGTAACTGTCAGATATGGGCTAAACTAGATGTCAAATATGGGCTAGCTTATATTTTTAACACAGGCTATATTAGGTATCCAATATTGCTGTTAAATATGCGCTGTATTAGCTGTCAAATATACGCAGGATTAGCTATCAAGTATGGGTTAGATTAATAATAAAATATGTGTTAAAATATGAAGTTATGTGAAGTTTCAAGTCGATCTGTCAATTCGTTCGTACAAAAAAGCAGCTTTAAAGTAGACGTATCAGTGTTATTGTTTTAAATACACAGTGCAGTACAGTGATTAAATTATTTCTAAAAAACGGTTTAAAAGCAATGGAAATTCATAGTGAAATGGTAAATATATTAGGGGGTTATACTCCTTCAAAAATTGGAGGTGAGTTTCAACGTGGCCGGACAAGCCTGGATGATAATCCTCGTTTTGGGCGTCCAATAAGTGTAACTACTGAACAATTAATTAATTCTACACTTGATATGGTTATGACTGACAGACAATTGACTATGAGTGAAATTGTTAAGGCCAAGGACATCTCAACTGAATAGGATATTTCGAAAAATGAATTGAGTTGAGAAAGTTATGTGCAAGATAGGCGCTTCATTTGTTAAATCCTGATCAAAAACGACTTCCTGTAAAACTTTCTAACCATTTCTATTTCTAACATTGGGATCTTTTTCGAAAGAATAAAATAGATTTTAAATGTCGTTTTGTAACTATGGATGAGACTTAGCTCTAACTCTTTTATGCTGCACTGAGATAACAAACCGTAGAGTAGATTCAGCCCGTTTGTTCAGTGTGTCAAAATCGACGAAAAAGGTTATGGCATCAATTTTTTTCGATGCTAAAGGCATTTTGTCAATTGACTGCCTTCAAACCGGTAAAACAATAACAGGACAGTATTACACAAATCTTTTGGATCAACTGGATGCAAAAATTCGTTAGGAAAGATCTGGTTTAACAAAGAAAAACATGTTTTTCATTAAGAAAACGCACAGGATCACAGAGGTGTTCTTGTAATGGGCAAATTGAAGGAATTACACTACAAATTGCTGGAACATCTACCATATTCACCAGATCTGGCCCCCTTCGACTTTTATCTGTTCCCAAACCTCAAAAAATTCTACTTTGAGGCAAGCGTTTGTCATCATAAATATATATATATATATATATATATATATATATATATATATATATATATATATATATATATATATATATATGAAAACAGTGATAAGTACAATATGATTAACCTATATTGTTCTTAATATCTGACGAAAAATATTCGAATGATCGGAATTGCGGAGTATCGCTAACTGAACCAAAGTAAATATACCAAATTGAAGAGGACCACGTGACGTGCGGTGTTAAATTAGTTAAACAGCCGGACTGAGCAGGTCATTTAGGAAGCAGATGTTTCGCTTATTTCATTTTATAGGGTTCGGTTTTTGGGCTCTGAAAAAGGAAGACGGAAAAAAAGAGAGAAAGAAAAAACGGCCCTTGTGTATACTTCGGCCAATTATTTAGCACCTCTGGGTAAACTAAAGCTGAATTCGAACAAATATTTGAACAAGTTGTGCATTTGCATTTTGTTTAAATTTGCTGTATGCATTTTCGGAAACAAAGAAAAAAATTAATATTATTTTAGGGAATAAAACAAACCTCGGTCTCGTTTGAATAGATATTTTCCGAAATTTTCTTAAATCCTAAGAAAATTAGGATATTATTTTTCTCATACCAAGTTTATTTCCAATGAAATCGAATAGATTTACCACTCAATTTCAAATAACTTTATTTAACTTCTAGATATGCGTTTTGCTAACCTTGTTGGCACCATCAGGATTCAATTATTCAATTCAATTTAGATTGAATCATCTGATGATACTAATATAGTTAGCGAAACGCGTGTTGAAAAGCTAAATAAAGCGATTTGATGTGGATAATCTCTTCGAGCTCAGTGTTTGATGATGATGATGCCATATCAGGTTAATACGAAGCCTTTGAAATGACACAATGATTTCTTAATTAAAAAAGAATGAAATAGTTAATTTATTTTTTAATCGAAAAAGATTATGTTAAAAGCGAGATTCGAAAGGCAGTTTTCGATCCAAAAAATATTTGGATCTCTTAGACGATGTAAGTGAAGAAAATGAACCAAACTATTTATATAACTTTATATATAAATAATAATAATAATAATATTCAGCTTTACAGGCCTAGTGGCCCTTGGCTTTGAGTTCTTTCACTCTTCTTTTCCAACTTTTTCTGTCCAAAGCATCAGTCTTCCAATCCCGCACTCCTACTTTCCTCAAATCATTTAGCACCTCATCCAGCCATTTACTTCCCCGGTCGCCCACTTCTTCTCTTTCCCCCTTCGTATGTCATCAGAATTCGTTTAACCCATCTCCCACTGGACATCCTCGCTATGTGCCCCAGCCATCAAGCTCGCTGCGCTCACACCACCTGAACAATGTTTGGTTTTTTGTACAGGTCTTCTATTTCTTTGTTTGTTATTCTTCTAAATTCATTCTGAACTTTAATTCCTCCAAAAATTCTCCTAAAAAATATTTTTCGTTCGCAGACTTCCAACTTAGTTTCTTCCTTGTTCGTCAACGTCCATGTTTCCCACGCATAGGTAACCGTGGGCCTTAGTATTGATTGGTACAGTCTTACATTTGCTGCTCTTGTTATATTCTTTGCCCTTAAATTTTTTTTCTTTTATATATAGTTGTATTTAATTGTAACAATCGTTATCAAAACAATGTCAAACAAGGGGTTGTTTCATACAAAGTACTGCGACAAAGTAATTTTGTAGCTATGAAGAAGATATTAAGATCTTTGTTCTTAGCAAAAAAAAAATAGCGAAATGTATTTATTTCAATATGGAGCATAATATGACTAAGAAAATAAAACAGAAAGCGATACATATTTGGTCATACTATATAATTTTTTTCCTGAATTAGAAAAAATCCGAGAATATCTAGGTTTAATACCACTATCCACTATCTTTCCGATAAAAATAAACATGTTTGCTACTGTTTCCAAATATTACAACTTATTTTTAATGTAAAACATCCGTTTCGACGATTAGATAAAGACTTAATTGAATGTTACACCTTTTACATGTGCTCGAAGTGGACTTGTACAAACAATATTACACGGATCTTCAAAATTGGGAGTAAACAGTCAATTTTTGGCAGCGTAATTTTTGATTTAAGTGTAAATACCACTTAATTTCATTGGAAAGTTAGATAGTCACAAATATAAGTCTACACGTTCATTGAAATCGATAAAACTATATTTTATTTATAGAAATCTTTTAAAAGTTTTCACGGATGGATGTTTTCGGGTTGGAGTTGAACTCTTCACTCGAAGTGAACAGCACTGATATATCTCAATTCATAGCATTCCCACTGCCATGTAAGTGTAAGTGTGTTAGGTTATCATATTAGTAACCAAAATGTAGTGAATTTAATTTTTAACAAGTCTACAAGTCAAACATTGTTCAAACTAAGGGTGATAAAACTACATATTGAACGAACAATACTGGAATGTACTTTAAAAAATGAAGAAGCATTAACCGGAATTAAAGAACAAATAAGAAAAGAGGATGGATATGGTAGAAAATATTGGCAAAGCAGCGTGATGAAACGATGGAAAAATGTATATCTTCATTCTTCTTTTTCATCTTTTTAACTCCAAGGCCTCATTCCAGTCCCTGACTCATATTTTCTTCAAATTATTAATCATATCATCCACCTATTTCCTCCTCAGTTGCCCTTCCTTTCTCTTTCTCCCCTCTCCTTTCATCAGTATTATTTAAACCCCATCTCTTGCCTCGTTTCGGCTTCCACTTTGAAGACATTTTCAAGAGAATCTAGTTGATTTACTCCGAGGCCTCAATCTGCCTTACTCCCCAGAGTTCACAACTAAATTAAAAAATGCATTGTCCTTTCTTGGAGCTTTGCCGTTTTTTATCGATTCTATAGCATTTGTCACTTCCTGGCATGTCCACATCTGGCATTTGTTCTTTCGTGGGTATTGTTGTCTATATATATATATTTTCTATATATATGTATATATATAGCAAACGACTGAGTTGAGGAACCTTCATGAGAATGAACAGTGAAAGCCCGACCAAGTAAATATCGCGAAGAAGCAGGGAGGGATCAAGATCGATGGGAAGACCGAGAAAGTGAACGTGAAGAAGATGGAAGGGTGAAATATATATATATATATATATATATGGCAGATTACGGTCCATACCTTCAACATGGTATTTCAGTATGTTGAAATATGACAGTACAACCTCAAACACGGCCCTCATTCCCCGGAGGCCAAGGGGCAACTACCTACGACAGCGGAAAGACCTGCCCCAAGGCAGAGGGTGCTAAGAATCACCGGGTTAGATCAGGCTGCCATTGGACTTTTGACATTGCAACGTTAAATATACGGACTATGAAAACAGAGACCCGATTGCAAGAACTGTTAATCGAACTTGACAACATACATTGGGATATTATTGGGCTCTGTGAAACACGAAGGAAGGGTGAAGAGTTAATCAAACTGGAACCAACTGGACACGTACTCTACACTCGAGGTACGGAAAATAGCCGATATGGCGGAATAGGATTCCTCATCAATCGAAAGCTGAAGGACAGTGTGGTAAAATTTGAAAGTACATCCGACCGATTAGCCCAATGCGTCATTCAGCTGAATAAAAAGTTTAGGCTTCAAATCGTCCAAGCTTATGCACCAACTATATGCCATAAAGATGAGGAAATTGAGGAATTTTATGATGATGTGGCCCAGCTTTTATACAAGGAGAAATGTAGGTACAAAATCCTGATGGGTGATTTTAATGCCAGAATTGGAACAACAAGAACAGACGAAAATGCAACTGGCCCATATGGAACTGGTGAGCGAGACAATACAAGGGGAACATGCTGAAGGACAAGAACTATATATTATGAATTCATTCTATAAGAAAAATATCAGCAGAAAATGGACATGGAAAAGTCCATCTGGGCTCACAAGCGAAATTGACTACATCATGACCAACGATAAAACAATATTTACCAATTGTACTGTCCTTAACAATTTTAATGTTGGAAGTGACCACCGAATTGTACGAGCAAGGGTTCGGATTGACTGTCGAAAAGAGCGCGAAAAAATGTTAAGATCAAAGAAGGGCAAGGTGGATTCTGGAAAACTGCTAGAGAGAGGAAGCGATTTTGAGATTGCTTTGTCAAACCGGTTTGCTGCGTTACAAGATCCAGAGGAGGTGGAAATATCAGTTCAATATGAAGAAATCGCCAACAATGTACTTCAAACGGCTGCTTCAATAGCACCAGAGGAAAAATGTCTCAAACAAACAAAAATCTCCAGTGAGACCATTGATTTAATGAAGAAACGGCGAGCAATGAGAAATGCAGGTAGTCCTTTTGGCAGGGTCGAGTACACTGAGCTCTGCAAAACTATAAGAAAACGTATCAGAGAGGACACGCGCCGATTCAATATGCAGCTAGTGCAAAAAACCCTGGAAGAAAATAAAGGAATTAACAAAGCTAAACAGAAGCTGAGAAACAAAAGAACGCAAATATATGCTTTAAAGCGTGAGGATGGCACAGTGTGCAGGACGCGTACCCAAATGTTAGAGATTGTCAGAAGGTTTTATTCCCAGTTATATGAAGATCAGAGCCAGTCAGGGACAGCAATACCCACGGAAGAACAATATATAATACCAGATATCCTAGTGGAGGAAGTAACAAATGCTATAGAATTGATGAAGAACGGCAAGGCTCCAGGAAAGGATAGTGTAACTGTCGAAATGGTAAAAGCTGGTGGTCGGACGTTACATAAAATACTGGCAAAATTATACTCAAAATGCCTCAAAGAACAAAAAGTACCTGACTTATGGAAAAATGCAGAAGTGATCCTTTTACATAAAAAAGGAGCACAGGAAGATTTAAAGAACTACCGTCCAATAAGCCTCCTATCAGTGATGTACAAAGTTTTCTCTAAGATAATTTCTAAAAGAATATTAAAAAAACTGAATGACGCACAACCAAGAGAACAAGCAGGATTCAGAAGTGGATTCAGTACAATGGATCACATCCAGGTTGTACAGCAGGTCATAGAAAGGCACAACGAATACACCATGCCACTGTGCTTGGCTTTTATCGACTACGAAAAAGCATTTGATTCCATCTCAAAGCATGCGATAATGGATGCACTGCTTAGCCAAGGTGTAGAGAGAGCCTATGTAAACCTATTAGAATCGATATATGATGGAGCTACAGCCACAATTCACCTTGATGATCTTGAAGTGGGAATTAATATAGAACGAGGTGTACGGCAGGGTGACGCAATATCGCCTATTCTTTTCTCGGCTGGCCTTGAAGAAGTATTCCGTAAACTGGATTGGGAACAGGATGGGGTAAAGATCAATGGTGCAAACTTAAACCATCTTAGATTTGCAGATGATATTATTCTCATTTCACAAGACCCAGAGGAGCTGCAAAGACGCATACAAGAACTGCAAAGGGCTGGCGAACCATTTGGCTTGAAAATAAACCTGAAAAAGAGTCAGGTTATGTTCAATAACTTCGCTCAGGACAGAAGAATTTCAGTTTTAGGAAGGGATTTAGAGATTGTGGACAGCTTTGTATATCTTGGGCAGAGGATTTCCATGGAGGGGAATACCGCCCGGGAGGTGGAACGGCGTGTTAAATGTGGCTGGCAGGCATTTGGTAGGCTCAACATAGTGTTTAAGAGCAGACTCCCACTTTGCCTGAAAAGAAAAGTATTCGATCAGTGTGTTCTACCCGTTATGACATACGGAAGTGAAACCTGGACACTCACATCGCAATCAATTCAAAAACTTGGGGTGGCACAGAGGGGAATGGAAAGATGTATGCTTGGCATTACAAGACGAGACAGAAAGTCCTGCGCATGGATCAGGGAACAAACAAAAGTCTGTGACATCATTGGAAGAGTAAAACAGTTGAAATGGAGATGGGCAGGCCATATAGCGAGGCGATGGGACGACAGATGGACCAAGGCAATCCTGGAGTGGATACCGCTTGATCGCAAACGTCCGCGAAGAAGACCGAAAGCACGATGGACTGATGACATCGTTAAGTATATTGGACCCGAGTGGCAGAGGAAAGCCCAGGACCGTGAAGGTTGGAAGCATGCTGAAGAGGCCTTCATCCTGCAGTGGATCGATACGGGCTGATGATGATGATGATGATATATATATATATATATTCAATCAAAATTCTTTCTAAGATTTGATGTATAATTGTAAAATATTATTCTGAAGAAAAATAAATTATAACAAGAAAAGCGTGTTAAAACATTTGACACGAGTTGAATTTTGTCGAACACATTGTTTTACAAGATGTCAAGGTGGGAAAAAGAGTCATAAAGGTAACCCAACACGATTAGATTACACGCCCATGTGTGTATATAGTCGCACGAGCATCGTCGAAACTCCGTATCGATTTTGTAACAATAGATGCTGAGTAATCGTGAGAAAAAAACTCCACCTGCCCCAAAGATCGAACCAGAAAGGTTGTGCGGCAGTGGGCACTTGTCGTATGCTAATTTCTTCTTTCTTAGATCGGCTTATTCTAATGTAATCATGTTTCGCTACACGGCCTGTCCATCAAACGAGACCTGTACCGAATTCTTTGATGTTGTCAGACGGGTAAGAGTGATTAAGTCGGTTCGGAAACGTGGGAACCAAAGTTCACTTCGTGAAACCGATCAGAAACACATTCTTCCTCATGTTGCATGTTAAAATTGTGTCAAGAATATTTATATATATGATTCCATGTATGTAGATTTTAACAGTTATGAGACTACATTGTAAAAAATATAAATATACAAGCATGAAAACTCATGGTTGATTTAGAAAGGGTAGAGGAACATACCAGATCAATCCAATCTAGATTGAATCATCTCTGGGTTTTGTTATTGTTAGCGAAACGTGCATCGCGAACTTAATAAAAAGTATTTTGGTGTTTAGTGTTAAACCTCTCTGCGTTTAGTTTTTTACTCCAAAGGTTTCAACAGAAGAATTGTGACGCTTAGTTTGAAAAACAAATAATGTAGGGTGGTAAATGCAAGTCTGCAAACTAAATTAGATATGTCCTCTAGAAGTCTACGATTAAGAACAAAGAGCAGTACTATACGAGGCCATAATGGAAATAGGAATATCAGGTAACCTTATTAGATTCCCAGATGACGATATTTAACTCAAGGGCTGTAGTAAAACTCCAACAACACACCACGAACAAATTTGAGATCATGTTCAACAAAAATATTAAGAGACAAACAAATATATGATGAAATAAAGGAGAAAGCTAATAATGCTGGAAATAAACACAGAAAAAAAACAAAGGTGATTGAAAAGGGAAGAAATCCAAGAAGACCACAGAATCAGCATAATGGAGTTCAGCGACTCAGATGAGCGAGAATGCCAGAAACCTAAACTCCAAAGAGAATCATGGAGCGGCAACTGAAAAAGAGGTAAATCAAAAATACGGCAGTAGGATAATGAAGAAGAAGAAGAATCATTAGACCTATTACAGGTTAACTTTTTTGAGGTAACATTGATGAAAATAGGCGTATATGAAGTATTTTTAAGTCCTAAATCCGAAAATAAGAAGATAATTACTTTAACATATATAGTTTTTTGTTACAAGGGGTTGGGAAAAATAGGAGACGACATATTTTTACAATCCAATATTTATTTAGTATATACATGTAAAATATATTAAAACTATGCAAGGATATTACTGATAATTATGCGAATACAAAATATATTATATAAGATGGCATACAGCGATAAACATTTTCATTTATTCCTAAAAGCCAACAGTAGTTGACCAGTATAGATGAGTTCCAACGTCCCTGGCATCTTGCTTCCATCGTCCTGATGTCCTGGTGAAACCACTCTCCTTGTTCGGCACTGCATCCAAATTTTCCGATATTTCATAGCCTTTCAAGAGTTCATCTATGAGGTTTTCATAGTTTTTATCTTTTTTGTTGCCCAGACATCCATTGACTACCTTTACCAAGCTTCCAAGCTTCCAATTCTTTTTCATTAAAGTTTCTTGAAAATGGAAATCACCTAGAAGTTTCCTTATTTGAGGTCCAATAATGCCTTCTTGTGCATCTCTTAATGGAGGAAATATTTATTTCAGGTATTTAAAACCATTACCTTGTTTGTCCGTGGCTTTAACAAAGTGTTTCATTAGTTCAAGCTTAATATGGAGAGGTGGAAGAAGCACTTTTTGGGTTAAGAAGATTAACAATAATTTATGTTTAAAGTACCAGGTTCAAAAGAAGCTCTATGAGATCAATCTTTCATACTGTTTTGTTGCCCTACTGTTCTATAGACACAAAAAACAGCAATGCCTTGTTAAACCCCTTCGAAGTCTTGGCAATATACCAGGTCAATTCTTGTATTGGAACCTTTAGTATGAAACACTAAACTTGAAGAGATTTACTACTAAACACAAAATCACTTTTTTTTAACTGCTCGACGCACGTTTTGCTAACCATGTTAGCATCATGAGGAGGATTTAATCTCAATTAATTAGGAGATTAAATCATCTCCTGATGATGGTTAAAAAACGGTTAAAAAACGTGATTTGGTGTTTAGTGGTAAATCTCTTCAAGTTTAATATACCAGGTCATAAATAAATCAAGTACAAATAATTTTTCAAAACCCCATGATATAAAGGAGAAGCAGGCACTTGAAAATGGGACGTACTAGGCCATTTCTGTTAAAAGGTGTTTTAATAACTATCTAAATGAAACGCAAAATGAACATTCTCATTAATGTGACGTTACAAAAGCATGTCGACCTGTGCTATTAATGTAGTCTACAGAAACGAGACCAAATTTGACAAACAATGAAGAAACAGTGGAGACGGTAGAAATGAAAATCTTCAGATAAAACAAAGACAAATACTACGATGAAAATAAGAAGATCAGAGTGAAATGAACATAAAAGAACTGCAATAGTAGTTTCGTATTTGAAAAAGGTATTGTTTGTTATGGATGTGTCGGTGGTACAATCGAAGTCAAAAGTATTGAAAATCATAAATTCCGGTATATCTTTGCTTTACAGAACATAGAGAAGGAAAATGAATAAAGATAATGCAGAAAATAATGTATCATTAAAAAAGAAAGAGCAAATTTCACCTATAGTCTAGAATTAAATTAATAATAAATAATATAAAAATAAATTAACTGACTTTCGATTGACTTTTTTTTGATTTAAATCTTTAGAGAAATACGAATATGGAATTTTTAATAAAACTTAAATATTAATTAAAACCTGTAAATATTATTTATTTTTCATAATTGTTAATGATAACTATTTTAAACTTTAAGGATGTATCGGAGGTATGTCAAAATGATACAAACGTTTACAAATTTGACAGAATATTCTTTAGTCAATCCTTAAACCACAGTTAAAATGTCAATTCGATTGACTATACTTTCATTATAATTTCAAATTATATAATTTTATACGTGATCTTATGGAGATTCACTAACATAAGTTAAAAATGTTACAAATATACAAAAAAAAAGCTATCAAGCATTTCAAACTATTAGATTATGTAAGTTAAATTATTTGGAACCAATTTTGTACAGTTTTATTAACATTCGATTTTTTTGAAGCAAGCATTTTCCTTTCTTAAAACAATTGTTACACAATTTTTTAAATATAAGTTTCGTTTCTTTATTTAAAATTAATTTCCATAAATTATCGGTATTAAATATGAAATGAACATAGAAAGAATGGATATTAATAGACTAGTTCGGATAACAAAAGGCCACCTCCGATGGGAGGTCCATCAGTAGAGAGACCCCGAAAACGATGGACAGACAATCTAATAGAAATGCAGTAAAGAAAAAGTGGCAAAAATGAAGAGGAATGGGAAGAAGTAAACTTTCCAATATATTAAATATTTTTTAATTGCGAGATTTAAACTTTGGAAAGCGTGGATAAACCCATAGATCTAAACTCAAACACACTTGTTTCTTGACACAACAAATTTTAATAACATACATTGACGAATTTGCAAATATTAAAAAAAATAAGGCATGTTTGTAAGTATTATCGAAATAATAAGACGAGTGAAGAAATGCGCTGTTGCCATTATAAACATCGAGACAGTATACAGTAGCTCGATTGTGCGGCAGTGAATGTGATAAAAGTGTGATAATACTTAATCTTGAAATAACGCTTACTAATACACAAGGTACGATGTAATATTAAGTAAACAAATATTTACATTATTACAGATCGTTTATTTCGATTGAGAACTCCGTCTCGAATTCGATAACCAACTTATATGATTGTAATACAAGATGATTCAATAAAACCATAACTATTATTTCATCAAGAATCGAAAACTTAACTTACCCATATATTGCATCTTTATCCCTTTTTCCAACATCCGGTACTGCACCACCCATGACATGGTTAGCGGCAGGATTGACATGGTTCGCGTGGTACGGGTGCATGGCATGATTTAAATGAGGAGAATGGTGAAGACCCGGAATACTGGGCCTGTGAGCCACGTGTGGCTCATACATTCCTCCAGTCGCACTACCGTCCATGTAACCTGGGTGGATGCCATCGTCATACTGTAACAAAAAAATGATTATCGTTAAAATAGAGTAAATGGTTATCTTGGTGTTGATGAAACATGATGCAGTAATACATTATGATTGATTCTATTAAATTTGTTCATTAAAACATTTTGAAATTAATTATTTTTATGGTTAGTAAAGATAAAGTGATATGGAGATTTTGATCTATGATTCACTACCCTCTATATACCGGACCCTCAATATATATGATGGCATCAAGTTTTTCTATGAATGCATCGCACGCTGAATGAATGTGAGGCTGTGGAATTCGGTACCATTCCCGAAGAAGCGCTGACTTCAATGTATTCAGACTCCATAAAGAAATTCATTGGATTCAAGTCTGGTGAGTATGGAGGCTATTGTTTCGAAGAAACGACCTGTGTAAGGTAATTTTTAAAAATTGTTGTGTCAAATTAGCTTTATGGCATGGTGCTGGGTACTGCAGAAATGTCCAACGGTTGGATCCAAATTGTTTGCGAGTCCAAGGTATTAACGCATCGCTTAACACCTTTTGTTGGTACACTTGCTGGTTCACCTTAACGACCTGATAGATAAAAACGAGCGGAGAGCGACCATTTGCAGTTACAGCAGCCCAAACCATCACAGAAGTAGGCGCTAATTGTCGCTGGACTTGCCCTTCAACCGCACACGATTGTTTTGTTTGTTTACACATTGATGAATAGTGAAAATTTTCTCACTTAATTTCGAGTTCGCCACTTGCGTGCATGGTTTTCATAGCCTTTGACCGTTGATGTCTGGTTGCCTTTTGTGCTGGTGTTAAATCTTGCAGTTTTTGTATCTTATAAGACTTCAACTTAAGGCTATATTGCAGTATGCGGCGTACGCTTGAGTTCAGTTGTTTCTGTTCAGCAGCACTCTGATGTAGATTTCTTTTAATTCATGCCCTTACCTTTCGAACCATTTATGGTGACGTTGCGGGTTTTTTTGAGGGCGCTATGATCAGCTGTTTGGCAGCTACATCAGCGTGAAGTTGGTAACATTTCGAGTGACATATATATATATATATATATATATATATATATATATATATATATATATATATATATATATATATATATATATATATATATATACAGAGTCTAGGTCAGCAGTTCAATGATTATATATTTCAATCACAACAATAATTAAAGTGGAGCGGAGGAGTTTACTGTCATAGATTGAAACAATGCTACCTTTCCCAGCACTGTTTAAGATTTATTTAAAACAGACATTTAAAATATGGCAAAGTAAATATAATAGCATGAGGATTCCTCTGGTCAATGCCACTATGTAATATACGCTATGCTTTGCAGACGACCACATTGCAATAGCCCAAGAGTACGAAGATTTAAGCTACATGACGAGAAAACTAGTGGAAGAAAATTGGGCTTGGAGGGAAACGTATTGAAGAATCTATACTTTAGAAGATGAGAGTGAAAGTAAACAATGCGAATAAAGGAGCGAGTAATACCTTGGAGCGAGAATAACACAAGATGGGACTTTGGATAAGGCAATAAAAGACAAAAACACGCAACAGGGAAAACTACAGCTATGATGAACGAAATACTGTGAAGTCAATCAATATCTAAAAATAACAAACATCGAATATACAACACCATTCTGAAAAGTATTATTACATATGGTAGCGAAGTATGGCAAATAAAGCAAACTACAGAGAAAATGATACTAACACCCGACATAGATTTCTGGATGCGATCAGCGGGAAAATCTAGAAGGAACAGAGTCTGAAATGAAAAAAAAAGATGTCAACCATATAATAGTGGAGGATATTAAAACCAAACGAATTAAGATGGTACGGCCAAGTATATCGAGAATACCGGAAGATAGGCTACCAAAAGAAAACACGATATGGAAACGACAATGGAGACGAAGAATGGAAAGGTTGAGGAGAAGGAATGAATGAAGAATGGGAATAACCAGAAGATCCATGAAAAAAGAGAGAAGGATGGATATTAGATTAGATTAAATCAATATGATGATGACGATTAATCGTAACAGTTTTTTTAATAGTAGTGAACGACGTAAAACTATTCTGCATCAGACAGGAAATTGAGCAAAAAATGTCTTTAATCCGCAAATCGACACGTCACTAATCTAATCGCTTTTATCAGTTAGATATTTTGATCATTGTTGATCTTGTAATTTAATACTGGTGAAATGACCTGTTTTGTTCTTATCTCAGAGAAGCAGAATTATTGCAAAAATATGGTTATAATATTTTACGTTACACTGACAAGCTTAAAGAACTAGGAAACAAAACAGCCACTATGTATATATGTATATATATATATATATATATATATATATATATATATATATATATATATATATATATATATATATATATATATATATATAAGAGACGTCTGTAGGTTGGGATAGAACATTTTTCTCAATTTTTTTTCTACAATTCGACACCAATGTTTTTACTGTTCCTTGTGTATGAGCCGAAGCAAGCCAACAAATTTTTGAAAAATAATTTTTTCAAAAATTTCCCATAAGTGAGAAAAGTGCATTTTTTCATCGATAGAAAAAGTTGGTTAATAACATTTGTACCATAGTTTTTTGTCTCTTTTATGGTCCTGAATGAATTTCGAATATATAGGGAAAAAAATGTCATGTTATTTTAAAATGGTCACGATGTACGTAAGTTGGGACAGTTGAGTCATGTAGGTTGGGACTCTACGTGTTCTCATATTTTCTCGAATGATCTAGAATATTCCATCAAATTAAATCGAATTTTTTAGAATTGGACCAGTTAGATCAGCAACACCTTTGTAAAAATCCGACCTCGGGCGTAAACCAATGAAAATCATCAGTCTCACTTCACCAGAAAATGTTGCTGTGCTTAAAGAAAAACGAAAGAAGAAGAAAGACTTCAAGAAGCGGCGACAATCAACGGAAGAAACGCCAGCCAAAAAGTGAAGCCAAAACCAAACCAAACCAGTGCGAAAATCATTGTGGTCATCGGATGTTGATTTTTGCATGATTTGCATGAGAAATTTGCCAGCAAAATTAACTCGCGACAATTTCGTTGAATGTAATAAATGCAAGTGCCCATTTCATATGAAGTGTGTAAATATGACTCGTAGCTACTATATCTGCCAAAACTGTGACTCTGATAAAGAGTAGCATGTATTTGATTTTCTTTATTCTGTTTTTCATGGCCTTTTTAATAAATAAATCGGCAATAAATGTCGAAAATGTTGCATTATTATTTGTTTTTTTGCACTTTTTGTGCATCTCTATTACTGTCCCAATCTACGGACCACAATTTTTTTTAGCCTAAATTCACGTGTTTGACAATAACTTTTTTATTTTTGAAGCTATGAAATAATTTTCAGCAAAAGTGTAGCCAAGCATATTACCTTTTCAACGGTATATAGAACTCCGAGAAAAATTTATGTAGTCGAATGCTATCGCCAAAAAACATAACCTGTCCCAACCTATGGACATGTCCCTTATACATCCCCCATATATATAAATATATATATATATATATATATATATATATATATATATATATATATATATATATATATATATATATATATATATATATATATATATATATATATATACATCTTAAGACTTGTATGACTAGGGGCCAGTCCCTCCTATGCCTTTCATTGAAGGGCACACGTTTCATCTCTTGTTTTCATCAAGTGTTTAGACTTATCAGGGTATTGACATAAGTTTTCTCGTCAAGAAAAGAGAGACCTTATCCACAATCAACAACCTACACTTTAGCCGACTTCTCGTCGGATGCAGTGTTAGACTTCTTTGGACTGCATCCAAACTTCTTTGGATCCGTAATAGCAGAAAATACACTCAGGGATAAAGTGAGAAATAAGACAGAAAGAGACGGATATATAGGCGATATCATGTAGACAGATGAGATGGATTATTATAGACAGGCTCACATCGCTAAAGACGGAAAACGGACGCAGAACGGCGAGAAGACCACCTTAAGAGATGGAATGTTGGGGATACATCTCAGGAAAACTATTCGGTTTCCTTAAAGAATAAGACGAAGCAGAAGAATGTGGCAAATGTGGCAAAGTAAACTAGGAGGATAGCGTAAAAAGTTAGATAGTTTTTTCAACAGATGGCGGTGGGATCGCAAAGGTGTTTGCCTTTTTGAAGAGTATGTTGAAGTAGTAGTTTCCATTGACGCTACATGAATGTCAAGCTAATATGGCATTTCGTTTTTTTTACAAGCTTCGAATGCAAAAAAGGCCGAAATTTTTAACATCATGCAAAAAGCGAATTTCGTTTGTTGATGGCCACTGTTTTTTGAGATTCACAAGGCTTATCCTCATCAATTATTTGGAAAAGGAAAAAACAAGAGGGTATGCATCATTAGCCAGATTTCACGAAGAGTTGATAAAAAATCTTATTTATCAAAGAAAAACGTACTGTTGCACTACGACAATGCAACTGCTCATTTGTTTCTCGTTGCAATAGCAAACATTCTCAATTTGCGCTAGAAATTTATTTCGTATCCACCGTATTTTCCGGACTTAGCCCTCGTCGACTTATTTTTCTTGAAAAATAATGGCTGGACTATTTTGTACAGTTCGAAAAGTATTTTTTGGAAGATATAAAAGTTAGAAAGTAGTTAGGCGAATTGTATCGACCTAAAAAATCAATATATCATTTAAAAAGTGTATACCTTCTCAATCTACCCTCGTATGTAGATGTAAACGTTGTTTTATAGTTCTTGGTCCATCTATTTTAAGGTGAGTTACCAAGTCTGGTTAGTAAAGAGGTCAACCATATTTCCCTGATGTCAAAATAATATTTCAATCATCGTTAACTCCGAAAATTAACTGCACACAACAAAGTGTCTATTAATTGAACATCTTTTAAAATGCTGGCCATCAAATGATTTTATTCTAGACTATTTCAGAGTGATATTTTGGGGAAAAACATAATAAAATCGTGGAATAGTTTGTCTGAAAGGACATTTTTATTACTCAAAGTATCACTTCATAAGTTTGTTGGCACAAACAAAACGATACGATCAGTGTCGTGCATAAAGCGTACGGGGATATACACAATATATTTAAAAAAAGCTTCTTTTAGAAAAAATAATATCAAAACTTGAATTGTGGAATTTGGAGTATTTTAAATAACTAATTTTCTCTTTTTAATAGAAAATGGCGTGCATAAAGTTTGCAGAATTGATAAAAAAACATGTGTAGAATCCTCTTCAAAAATATTTTGTCAGCATTCTTCTTTGCCATGGGGTGTAACAGATCGTCAGTGAACTTTGATCTACTTCAACCTTATCTTCCAATCGGAACGATCTCCAGCAGTCATTTGTCAGTTTTAGATGTACAGCAGCTCTTCAGCATCTCTTCTTATATTGTCCTGCCTTCGTATCTTTGATCAACCTCTTTTTACTACCAATTGGCTCTTCCATGATTGTCCTTAGTATTCGGTTTACAGACATTTTTGCTACGTGTCCTTTTATTAAAGTATTTTTAATTTAAAAACAAGGGTTAGAAAATTAAACATTACCAGGTAATAACAACATAATAAAATATACTTAAATAATGTAATAGCCCAAGTTGTTTCAATTAGAAATTTAAAGTGACGGTTGATTTTGTTTTTCACTTTTTCAAGTTTTAAGTTTTTCTATACGTAGATCATCATTGCATACACACAAGCAAAATATTTTCCAGTGATAATAGACGATCTCTATATTTAATTTTTAAAGCCACTATAGATGAGAACGTTTTTTCGCATAAGCGAGAAGTAACTGAGGGGATCAATGTTTCCAAAGCTTCCGTTACTAGCCTTCAGTATTCACATCGTCGTGCAAGCCAAAACTTACCGGCTCACAGAGGGGTTCTTGCAATGACCAAATTGAAGGAGTTACACTACGAATTGTTGGAGCATCCACCACATTCACCAGATCTGGCCCCCTCTGATTCTTTGTCATGGGGTGTAACAGATCGTCAGTGAACTTTGATCTACTTCAACCTTATCTTCCAATCGGAACGATCTCCAGCAGTCATTTGTCAGTTTTAGATGTACAGCAGCTCTTCAGCATCTCTTCTTATATTGTCCTGCCTTCGTATCTTTGATCAACCTCTTTTTACCACCAATTGGCTCTTCCATGATTGTCCTTAGTATTCGGTTTACAGACATTTTCGCTACGTGTCCATTTATTAAACTATTTTTAATTTAAAAACAAGGGTTAGAAAATTAAACATTACCAGGTAATAACAACATAATAAAATAAACTTAAATAATATAATAGCCAAAGTTGTTTCAATTAGAAATTTAAAGCGACGGTTGATTTTGTTTTTCACTTTTTCAAGTTTTAAGTTTTTCTATACGTAGATCATCATTGCAAACACACAAGCAAAATATTTTCCAGTGATAATAGACGATCTCTATACTTAATTTTTAAAGCCACCATAGATGAGAACGTTTTTTCGCATAAGCGAGAAGTAACTGAGGGGATCAATGTTTCCAAAGCTTCCGTTACTAGGCTTCTGTATTCACATCGTCGTGCAAGCCAAAACTTATCGGCTCACAGAGGGGTTCTTGCAATGACCAAATTGAAGGACTTACACTACGAATTGTTGGAGCCTCCACCACATTCAACAGATCTGGCCCCCTCTGACTTTTATCTGTTCCCAAACTTCAAAAAATTCCTACGTGGCAAGCATTTTTCATTAAAAAAAAAAGTTAAAGTAGCCGTAGATGAGTATTTTGAAGGACTTCCAGAATATTACTTCATACAGAACCGCTGGAAAAATGTATTGAGCTTACGGGACAATATACGGAAGAATAAAGTCCTTTTTTATAGTTGAAAAAATGACTCTACGAACCGCTCCACGAACTTTTCAATATATAAAATTCCGCAAGTTAAATTCAAAAATAAAGCCGTTTGATCCACTATGAACTCACAGCTGAGAATAAGACGCTTCGATGTTGTGATATTGCTCTTTAGATTTAATAAAATAAACTTGCTACATAAGATAGTGGCGAAAAGTGAACATCCTACGACAATCCAAAAATCCGAAATCCTGGTAATCTAATAAAAACTACTGCAAACCCAAATATGCACTTCAAAAGATGTGATTTGTATAAGTGGGGGTCATCTGGGGGTTGTACGTTATGGTTGCCCTAATCTAGCAAAACAGTTACTGTTAACCGTTAACAACTGATTTGTAATATTAACGCAGGGGAGGAAAAAAATCCTAATATGGACAAGGAAAGAAGGAAATTTACTTTGCTTCAGGAAAACACACGATTACGGCTCTGAAAACGATCACCGATTTGCGGTGGGAGATTTTATAGTATCCGGCGTATTCACCAGACTTGGTCCTTTCAGATTTGTATCTCTTCTGATCCCGGCTATATCTTTTGGTTGATAACCGCTTAATACATCTTGAGGATGTCGAAAAAAGCCTCAATGACTTTATAACATCAAGTTTTTATCAATCTGGAATTAGACAGTTACCTGAAAGGTAAAGGAAGTCTGTGGAAAGTAAGGGAGATTAAGTTTGTATTACTTATTTCATACATAACTGTCAAAGGTAGTAAAAAAGACCTATGAATAAGGTGAAGACCTAATATAAGAAAATAAATCAAGAAAAATGGATACAGAATGGATAGAAACAAAAGAAATAGAGGGAGGTGGGAAACGACGGAGAAAATTCTGCAAAGCGAAACTAAGGGGTAAAAAAGACTTAGGATTAAGTAAAGGCAGCTTGTATGACTAATTGCTAGTTCGACAATCGAATGAAAGAAGAAAAGAAGAAGAAAATCGATAGAGCGTCCCTCGTAATTTTATTTAAACAATAAATTCATAGTTTTTACAACGACCGATGCCAATTTTTCCTGATATATATAATAAAAATTCATATTATAGTCATTTCACACGTGAAATTAAACAAAAATAAAATTAAAAAGCACGAGGAACACAATAATCTATACATTATTCAGTATTCCGGTCATACATTATTGATATTAATTTTTCGGGCTAGTCTCGTTCGGAAAATTATTGGCGAATAAATTTTTAATTTTCGCGTAATATACGAACGATCGGGTCTTGTTTTGCGAAAAGTTTTGCGAAAAATTATGGTAATTTTCTCGTTTTTCTATTATTACCTTCGCAACGAAATAACAATTAAATATTTATGAAACGGGGTAATTGTACACGAGTGGAAGAGATAAAAGCAATTGGAAAATTGGAAAATTCATTGGACGTAATAATAATTTGAGTTATTTTTCATTAGATATATTTTCGCAACACTTATTTTCCTAATTTGATAACAGATTTTATTTTGTAATAAAAAGTTTTTTAATAAGAGTGACAGAAATTCGAAACGTACCAGTGGCAACACTGTCTAAAATGTAATGTAAATGTGACTCAGGTTGGAGTGTCCAGTGCATTATGTTAATTCATCATGGAGAGATACACGAATTGGGCCCCAAAGCAGTTCGAAGGCGACCCCACTTTGAGGAAAAAATAATATTTTCCAACGAAGCGCACTTGCTTAATAAGTTTGTGAACGCAGTAACTGTAGGACTTCCAAGTAATTCAAGAGTGATCTCTTCATTCTCATATAGTCACTGTTTAGTGCGGTTTTTAGGAAGAAGGAGTGATAGGACCTTATGTTTTATCGTGGTAGTGTTAATAGTGAACGCTATAGGTATATGCTAATAAAGGGTTTCCCAATAAGAGCCATACAGCATTTAACCCCCATAATTGAGAAAGACAACGTACACGGTCATGGGAAGAAATAGCAAATGCTCTAAAATGCCCCTCACAAAATGTCCTGGGTTATAAAACTAGTAATAAAAAGCAATAATTGACGACCGAGGAAATTATGCTGCTGACTTAAGAATACTGCCGGACTATACAAGAAGCGAAAATTGGGTATTATAGTCAATGAAAACAACCAAATAGTTCTGAATGATGCAGAAAAATGCAAAATGTGGGAAGACAAGAAGACAAGAAAATAGAGAAGCTCTTTTATGACTATAGACCTGGCAAAGAACTAACTACGGGAGAAAACCTAACTGGACCTTCTCTAACTAAAGAAGAAATAGAAAAGGCCATACAAAATCTAAGCAGCTGGTCCTTATGAAATTCCAACAGAGATAATTAAAGAACTAGACGAGAGAAGTATCGCAGTACTGCATAGATTATTTAACCAAATATATTACACTGGCCAATATCCTGTACAATGGCTATCTTCAACCTTTATCACCGTGCCAAAGACAACAAACGCAAGAAAGTACGAGGATAACAGACTTATTAGTCTTATGAGGTCAGAGTGGACAATGCCCTGACTGGACAGATTAGAGTTTTTAGAGATGTACGGTAAGGATGTATACTGTCGCTGCTCTTGTTCGGTCTATACTTGGAAGCTATCTTCCAGAAGGTACTTGAAAACAAAGAGATTGGTATTAAGGTCAATGGAGTTTGGATTTATCCAGACTGTTGTCTGGACCAGGTTGTTTACCAGGGACCAGGTTGTTTACAATATAGGTTATGCTGATGATACAGTTTTGATTGCAAACAATATGGAAGATCTACAACAATCAATAGAATTGGAAAAAACAACCGAAACATGGCATTAACCATAAATACAAAAAAGACTAAATTTATGGTAATCACAAGGGAAACAAACATATTCAGAGATTTCAGCCTAACCTATACCGGGAAACCGATAAAAGGGTAACAAAATTTAAATATCTGGGAACATGGCTGTATGAAGAATGGTCCTCGGACAATTAAATTAAAATTGAAATTCTGAAAATTCAAAAAACTGTTCATCTGCAGCGACTTCAACCTCGATCTTCGATTAAGATTGATAGGGTGCTACATTTGGTCGATGCTTCTCTACGGCGTAGAGGGTTGGACCTTAAAGACAAATGCTATGAACAAACTGGAGGCTTTTGAGATGTGGATATACCGCAGAATTTTTAAGATACCCTGGACTGCTAGGATGACAAACGAAGAAGATCTTAAAAGCATGTATAAGGAAGACTGCCTACCTCGGTCACATTATGCGAGGCCAGACATACCAATTCCTACAATAATCATCGAAGGCAAAATAAAAGGTAGAAGAAGATTAGGACGTAAAAAGGGGTCATGGTTGCGGGACGTGAGGCAATGGATGGGCTTAACCGATATACAATTGCTAATTCATACCGCCAGAGATAGAGAGAGTGGAAAATGTGCTCTCAAACATCCATTAATTGATTTGCAAAGGAAGAAGAAGAAGAATAAGAGTGATAGGATTAGAATTTGAAATAAAACACAGAAAATTTGGCCGAAAATGGTGTTCATTATTTTTGTTAGATGGTATATTTTATACCATTTATGATTTAAACATATCGTTCAAGTGACCACCTCGACTCTTCTTGCACTGGTTGATCCGATTGGTCAAATTTTCGATGACTCGATGAAGCATATCGGGTGGTATGGCGAGTATGGTTGCGCCAATGTTGACTTCAAATTCACCAAGACTCCTGGGTTTGTTGGTCTAAAGGTCTTAAATCACAAGATCTTGGTGGCCAGTTGCAAGGGCGATTCCGTGAAATTGTCGATCCTCCGAATTTATTGCTCAAGAAGTCCATCGTAATGCAATACTGTGTGGCAAGTTGCGCCACATCTTGTTGAAAATATAGTTCGTCCGCATCAATTTCATCAATTTATATAAATGGATAATGCCACTGTAATATAATCCACACCAAACAGTGATTCTTTCGGAAAATAATAGGGCCGGATGAATCACTTGAGGGCTTGACTAACACCAATAACGATAATTTTGCTTATTGGCCTAGCCGTTTAACCAAAAATGAGCCTCATCGGAGAAGATGCTTGTACGATAAAAATCCGGATCGTTTTCCATTGCTTCCAACGCCCAATCTGCAAACTACCGATGTAATCGATGGTCAGTTGGCGTATGTTGTTGTTAATCTTGTATAATGGATGTAGATCCAAGGGCAAAGTACGTCAGGTGGTCCGTCCTGGATAACGCACTCTTGGGGACGGTGCGGCACAGACACATTATCGATCTCGGCGAACGCGTTTTGAACGAAATGCTTCAACAAAACTTCTCGAATTTTGATAAAATGTTTGGACAAATTCTAAACGTTCTAGCAAGTATAACTTGTTCTTGGTGAAATGGGAAACCTTACTGAGAACAATTGACAAATATGGCCGCCATCTGCTGTGAAAATCCTATCATTCCTATTGAGAAGGGCTTTAGAATATCTTTGGCCTGACCTGATAAATGTGGATTTAAACAATGCTTTCTTGTCACTGGTCACACGTCTCTCGCATGATAATCGATTTATTGCAAGAAAAGTTTCCTAGATATATTATTTCGTGAGATAGTAATGTCCACTGGACAGCAAAATCAAGCAATATCATCTCCTTGGATCATTTTTGGTGGGCTTATGCTAAATCTTTGATTCACAGAAATAAACCCCATTTAACGGAACATTCAGGCCACCATTACAAAGAGTAAAAAGAGTTTGAAGGAGAATATTTCAAAACATAATGCAAGTCGGGATTCAAACTAGAAAGCAAAGGATTTTAGGAATGTTTTAGAAGCACCGTGTCTTTATAGATATTAGACAAGCAGGTGACTCAGTAAGTCGTAAAACATTATATATAGCAATGCATAACCGAGACATCCCAATAAAACTGATAAAAATTATTAAAATGATATTGGAATATATTAAATCCAAGGTTAAACCTAATAGCAAGGTGTCTGTTGTACAGCTTTCAATCAAACTTAAATTTAAAATTAGGACATGGACTGAGTAAGAAGAATTAAAGCAAAAAGCGCATGCCTTTTGGGGCCATTTTCATGTGAAGGTGATGTGACAATTTTAACTAGAACAAAATACGCAAAAAGTGAAGTTTGAAACTTCGTTTAAAGAAATGAGCAGGATAAAAAGTCAGAACGCTGTTGAATCGTGATTTTTGTACAATGAATTGACACAATGTACAGTACACAGCAGTCTACGGGTGACATTTACATTTCAAACAGTGTTGGCGCTTACGTTGTTATATATATATATATATATATATATATATATATATATATATATATATATATATATATATATATATATATATATATATATATATATACACGAGGGCTGCTATTTAAAAGTTGCACATTATTGACTGTATACGTACTCAGAACTTTTTCTCATAAGAACGCTATTTGTATTTTAGTGACATGAATATATATATATATATATATATATATATATATATATATATATATATATATATATATATATATATATATATATATATATATATATATATATATATATATATATATATATATATGAAAAACAGAAATTTTTCATCCGTACTTCCACGTACCACTGCTCGTCTCAAATCAGTCGCCGCCACCACGTCGAGACAAGTACCTCCCAGGACCGGTTTCTGGCCTCACAGCCGTCGTCAGCTGGGCTCGAGCCCAACGCAGGGAAACAGCTGAATCGAAACGAACAGAGGAAGACCAAGTCAACTGGTCATATCGATGGCGGGTCGCAATCTCAATATCTCAATATATATATATATATATATATACACGAGTGCTGCTATTTATGTACCCGGATGGCAAAAATGGTATTGTTAGGTACCATCTGACATATACATCGTAAAGTTGGACATTATTGACTGTATACGTACTCAGAACTTTTTCTCATAAGAACGCTATTTTTGTTTTAGTGACATGAAAATTTCATCTCAGTCAAAAAATGAAATTAACTCGTGAGAATTTTCGTGCGATGATTTACTACGGCTTTCGACGTGGATTATCTCAACAGCATTCCATCGATCAACTCACTTCCACTTTTGGTGATTGAGCACCATCTAAAAACTACTGTATATCACTGGTTTAGTGAATTTAATCATGGCCGATATAAAGAAGGTCGTCCAAAATCGGTTGTTGTGCGAGAAAACATCGATACTATGCGCGAACTGATAAAGCAAGACTTTACATGAATACTTGTCGTGAAAGAATTCGAATTTCACAGTCGTGAAAAAGATTTGTGCGCGTTGGATTCCGCATAATTTTACAATCGATTAAAAAACGCTCGTGTTGATTGGTGCAAAGAAATGTCCAAGAAAAACCATCGTGGTGCGTTAAAAGCCATGTATAACATCTATAAAGGTGACGAATCTTGGATATATGCGAACGAGCCTGAAAATTATCAGCAGTCAACTGTATGACCAAGTATGTATCAAAGTGAGCCAAATACAACAAAAGTTCGCGCAAGAAGCACTTCGAAGCACATCGTCGCCTGCTTTTTTGGGATAAATGGGCATGTGGCTACAGTGCCACTAGGGAATCGTAGAACCATATTGTGATACCATACTTCACCATGATAAAGCGGGCTCTCACATATCGGACCGAACAACTCGCTATTTGACCGGTCAAAGAATCGAATTGATGGGTCATCCGTCGTTCTGATTTGACTGACAGTTCTGATTTGGCACCCAATGAATATTTTTTATATTTTAGAAAGAATTACATGGTGGCCAAAAAAATAAAAGTAATTTTTATTACAGATGATAAAAAAACTAAAAAGTGTAATTCTCTAAAACTGTTTATGGTAGTCTAAATAATTACCGAAGCTTTGTAGTATGACCGTTATTCTTAATTACTGATTGAAACTTGACATGGTGGAGTCGATTAGATGTCAGCATGCTTCTAGAAGTATTAAAAAGAAAGCTGTCTGAATTTTTTGCCATAATGTCTTCTTGTTTGCTATTTTTTTACCAGCAAGACATCGTTTTAATTATTTTCAAAAGTTCTGGATCGGATTTAGATCCGGGAACTGTAAAGGCAACTTTAATATGTTTCCTATCGAACCACTGCTACACTATATCACCCATATTTTGTCATATTTTCTTTTATCTGAAATATTGGACCTACTTTGTTATATAAAAACCACCCCCATACACCACGATGCTTCACTGTGCCCAAAGTGTTACATTGAATGAATTCTTCATTAATACGTTTTCTCACATACAATTTGCCATCAGAATCAGATAAATTAATGTTGGTTTCATCACTAAAAGGAATCTTTTTCCAGTTACGTTAATATAATGTCTACTTATAAACGGATCTTTCGTGGCTACTCTTTCCTGGTTCTGCTGTTGTAAACATTGTCTGTCTTATGGTTCTGGAGCTGAACACTAGTGAAGATTTTTTTTAATTTGACAGCAGTAGCAAAATAATTGTTCAAAGCCTCTCGAAAAATACGATTATCCATTTTTACTCGTTTTTCTTGGACGGCCTCTCTTTTCTGGTTGGGTTTTTTTTTAAACTTTAGCAATTACACGTGCTGTTTTTTTCACTGCATGCGTAATAAATGAATAAGATTTGTATTGGCTTCTCAATTGCAAAATTAAATGTCTTCAGAATACATTGTTTAATGCCATCCATGTTTATTTAAACCCGGATTTGCCTGTGGTCTTACATATAGGTGGATGGTTTAAACAGCCCGCAAAAAAAATCCTACTATGCATAGGTGGTGCCGCAACATAAAAATCAACTGTGAGGGAGTCCGTGCGTCGCAGCTTTACGATAGTGCACCGTTTTGTTGTTAAAGTTTAATTGTATACATTACGAAAAATGGACTGACGTGACTTTTGTTGGATAAATAATTGGTTACTAAATGTTGTTTCACAAATGTTATTATAAGTGTTTTGGGGTGTTGGAGGTTAAAATTAATCACTTGTTATATTAGGTTATATTTCTTTTTAATACGGGGTTACTTGTAAAAGTAAATATGAAGCCGTCCTATATGTAGGACCCTAGACATATAAAGTATGGTGATCCTAATGTTTTTTTTTGAAAATTGAATCCTAAAGTTTCTTTTTCTATCATATTCTAATTTATTTTAATGTTATTTTTAGGTATACAAACCAGAAAAACAAATAAGGAAATATCTCTGGTAGGGAAATTAGATCATTTTTGGGAGTGCTGATACTGAGCGGATATCTACAACCCTCAAGGCGTCGAATATTCTGGGAACGTAAAAAAGATTCCCATAATGAACTATAGCAGAGGCTATATCAAGAGATAGGTTCGAATATACCATGAGTAATCTATATTTCGCAGATATAATAATTTGGAGAAAATAGACAAATTTGCAAAATTTTTACCATTGTTTAGACATATGAATGCAAAATTTTTAGAAAATGCACCTTTGCAATAATCTTACAACATCGATGAGTCCATGGTTAACTATTGCGGGAGACATAGCTGCAAACAGTATATAAAAAGAAAGCCGATCCGTTATGGTTACAAATTATAGGTAGGATCTACCAGATTAAGCTATGTTAACTGGTTCGAACCCTACCAGGGCGCAACTACTCATATTGGAACTTCATACACGGAACTTGGAGTTGGGGCTGGTGTTGTTCCTACATGATACTTACATGTTCTTACATTACATGACAAAAAGATTGTTCAAATTGAACAACGATATGTTGTGAAAAAATATAATGCGAGTAAGGGCGGCGTAGATGGCTATGATGGGAACATAAGCCTTTATCGTACTTTCATTAGAGGTAAAAATGGTATTTCTCCCTAATTGCTCAGTGTATTGATATGGCTGTTTAAAATGCTTGGCAAATATATAAAAAACCAAAAAGGTGCCATGCACCATTTATACTCTAGGAGTATAGCTATATCACTTCTTCGGCGGATTAAAAATCCATGCAGCAGTTTTTAGGGGAGACCCAATTAAAATAAAAATATGGATATTCCTTTCTATAGAATTGACCATTTTGATATTCCACAGGACAAACAAACAAAGTGTCGCTACTGTTGCTCAACGACCACTACCAGGTGTCGTAAGTATGATGATGGTGTTCATGTCAAATGCGTTGGTGCATACCACACATAATCATTTTATGTAAAAAATATTATTAGTTGTATAAGTACAGTATTTTATGTTCCTAACGTTCTACATGTAGGTCTGGTCGTTCCAGGTTCCATAAGGCTCTGGTGCATGTGTAATTTTTTTTATGTTCTATATTCTTAAAATTACTAAAAAATGTGAAAAAATCTCTTGTTTTTAAAACAGTCTTTTCAGGCATATCTGGGTTAATATAATGAGAAACGGACTAACCGTTGTTCACTACTCGTGTACTTATGTGACAATAATGCCTCAGAAAAGTTATTGGTAATTCGATCTAGTAAATATGGGGACGAGTGCTTCTTATTTACGTAACCTGTCAAGTTTTCGAATGACGCAAAGTGATAAAAAAAAGTAATAATTTTGCAAGCGCCATATTCTTCCTTAATTATCGTCTTACGGCAAACATTCAAATTACCCATTTCGAGTTTTTCGTATTTTTTTTTTAATTTGAAATTTTTTAGGAATTTCCTTAAATGTCCATCGTTAGAAACCAGTCTAGAAAATCCTTAATGATGATTTTATGCAAATCGGAAGGCCATAAAATAATTTACTCGCTTCAAAAACGAACGAAAAAAAGGAGAGTTTCGCAATTTAAACACACATCTAGCGAGAGGTCACCGACGCGAAGGGAACACGGAGGCAAACCGGGGAGATCAACATCAATTCGTGATTTCACGCTAAAATAATTAAGATTTAGAGATAATACCGAATGCGAAATAGTTGAAATGTCTTTGGGTAACGGTCATTTTATGCATAAGCACAGGATTCGTCGAAATTGTGTTCTTGTCTCTACCTGATAGTACTGAAGTCAGCCACAATCAAAACCCATACCAGTGACAGTTTATGGTGTCATAAAAATAAATCTTTTCAATAGTTTTACAGCGTTGTTGGATATAATGTACTGTTAGGTTTCCTTTTCATGATAATCCGAAGGTGATGTTGTAAATATCTCGGCTTAATGAGAATTAATTTATGATCTCCAATAATAACGTGCATTAAGGTCGGTACTGTTATTTCACTGACGCCTTCTATAACCTTATTTCATCTCTGCAAAGATAGCTTTGTACAAAGAACAAAATCTAATAAACTACTGACAATATTAACTACGCATCAGAAAAGTTAAATGTTTTTGAAAAAGTTAATGAATGAAAATCAAAATACACTCTTCGATAAAATTAACGCAAAAACATAATAAATCATACAAATATTTAATATTTTTTTAAATTTCTTATGGACAGTGATTACATTAAAAGTTAAAAAAACAGCTTCGGATACTTCAAAAGTGAATTAGCTACAATATGTCTGTATAAGATTTAAAATATTCTTAAGACCTAATAAAAAAAATCGTTGAGATTGTGAAATGATGCGACTGGGTGAAAATGATTTAACTGAGATACTAGTAGCGCGTCGGATTACAGCATTTATGCATCTAGGCATGCTTTTAATTAAATTTTGGATAAAATCTTAAGGAATTTGTTCCCATTCTGTGATAACTGCATTTTTAAGTTCCCTCAGGTTTCTAGGTGCAGGAATATGACGTTTCACATTTCTTATGGGGTAATCCCATACATGTTCGATCGGATTCAGACCCGGGCTTTTTGGTGGTCATTGCATAATTGGCATAACAATTTTATTAAGATAATCGAGTACCTTCCTAGCCTCGTGAGGTCGAGCGTTGTCTTGCATAAACAAGAAATTGCGTTCCAAAAAATGGCATCTCATATTCTACTACAATATTCTCAATATAGTAATGAGCATTCATGGATCTCGTACACACAGAAACTAATTATGTACGAGCATCAAAGCAGATGCCACCCCAGAACATAACAGAGCCACCGCCAAATGGAATCCTTGCAGATATATTGCCAGTAGCAAACTTCTCTCCTGGTCTTCGCCATACTCGCTCACGACCAATCTGGATGTTTTAGGCTAATCCTAGTTTCATCTGTGAAGAAAACTTCCACAGCAAAATGTAACCAGGCAACTCTGTTCTCTCTAGTAAGCAAAGGCACAGTGGCTGGTCTCCTACTGCTTAATCCAGCTTCATTTAACTGTCTTCTAATTGTACTAGAAGAAATTGAGGGTAGCTTCGAGTTCGTTTGTTATCATAGAATCAGTGGCAGTGCTTTTTCTTAAAGCATATTTTCTAAGAAAACGTCCACCTCGGTCGTTAGTGCATAATTTTCGCCCTTGCTCTGGCCTTCTAGAGTAAGTTCCTACTTCAGTCAAACGTCTTACCATGCGACTTATTGCGGAACGATGTTTGCAGAGACAAATTGGCAACATAACTCTGACAATGTCCCTCGTTCAATAAAACTGATGCTCGCACTACCTCGTATTCAGTTAAATTCCTTGTTTGATTCATTTTTTCAATTTTTGCGAGTCACGAATAAAACGGTCTACCATAAAAACGTAATATTTTCAAAAAAGTAACAACTTATAAGCTTTATTTTAAAGAAAATCTATTGCATAAAACTGTTTATCTTCTAAAAAAATCTTTAAAACTGTAAATATAAACGAAGTGTTTTGAATGCTGTCATTAGCAACGAAACAAAATATTCATAGCCTACGATAAACTTTAAAAGTGCAAAGTTGCATTAATTTTGTCCAGGAGTATACATAAGAATTTATAATGAGAGCCTCTTGGGAAAAACAGAGAGGATACAATTGGTTCTGCAGTTTTCTATTGGCCATTATTAACATTATGGTAGTTACCAAAGTTCATAATGTATTCAGAATTTTTCTGAAGATCTTTGTTACTATGAATTGCAATTATTGTTTTCTGTGACTTTAGTCCGATCCTTTGAAAACTACATTGCACCACACATAATTATTCTTTTTACATGTATGCTGTTAAAAATGATCGAAATTCGGGGCAAACATTTATCCTCATCGGTTACACAGGGGCTTAAAATGAGAGTTTATGACTTCCTAAACGGGTATTTCCATTACATCTGTGCCTATCGGCGATTTCGTACTATCACGTCTTAGTTCAATATAGACGTAAACTTGGGCCAGTTGTTTTGCCTCAAAATATGTTGTTGATTCGTGAGTATTTAATCAAGCCAAATCGTGTTGTTAAACCAAGAAGGATTTTCGTTTCGCAAGTTGTAATTATGAAAAAAATAAAATGTTCAAGATGTGATGTACAAACCACTTTAAAAAGGTATAAGGAGATGGAGACCTACGAAAATAAATCAAAAATAGGACGAAAACGGCGTACGAGTAGACAAACCGATGGATATTTAGACTGACCTGGACCAAGATCGACGCAAATCAATCGACGACAAAAGCTTTACCTGACGGTAGCCCACAAGAAAAACCGTGTAGCACGGGTCAAAAAATATGTCTACCGGACAACTGAAGATGACGAGTCAAATATAAAGGTACGTTTCTCAGTAACTTTTTTACTTTTTTTTGTAGATACAAAAAAAATTAAATCACTTTGTATGGCGTGTAAAACTTATTTATGTATTCATTTTACATTTTGGCAGACTTTTAGGCGATCTGGAGCTCAGTATTTCGAGCGAAGTATTTTCCCCACGTGGGGGCAGAAGCGTCATGGTTTGGGGGTATAAGTCAGCAGTATGACTGGGAGAAATTTTTTTATACGAGGGGCACATGAATAACTGGCGTTATATCGCAATGCTCGAATAAGTCTTGGAACTGTCCATACTTCAACTTTGCGGTGATAGCTCGGGGGAGTGCTATTATCAGCATGATAACGCGCCTTGTCATCGGGCTCAAGCAATGTTAGTTTCGTAATAATAGGGTACGTGTGTTGGAATGGCCAGCACAGTCTCCAAACCTATCACCCGCCTAAAATCTTTGACACATTTTAAAAATAAACAGATTGATATACTAAAAGAAACAGCAGAAAAGGTAGGACTACAAATTTCCTTTGAAAAGACACAATACATGACCTGCAACTACGACACCATTAAGACTAAGAACACCATTTCTTAAAACAAAGATGGTAACATCAGAGGATTTTGTCAATTCAAATATTTGGGTGAAATAATCATAGAAAACGGGTTGGAAAAAGAGGTCAATAAGGGTAGATGTCAAAAAATGGAAACTGCATTGAGACTTGCATGCATATCTAAAAACACAAAACTGAGACATTACAACACAGTTATTAGCCAGAATGTCTATATGGGACAGAAACGCTCATTTTGAATAGAAAGAGAGACATCGAGGAGATTGAAAAGAAGCAAAGAACAATCTTAAGCCCCAAACAAATAAATAGCACAACATACCGACTTCGAAAAAACCAAGAAATCAAACAATACACAGATACACATAGCGATATGAGAAAAAGAAGAATTAAGATTTACGGACACATAAAACGGATGAATCCGAGTATACTAACTAGACAAATAGTTGAATTTTATGAAAATAGAAGTAGAGTTAAAGTAGAAATAATGAAATGGATTGCTGCAATTAAAGAGGACCTAAGATCAGCAAATATTACACACAGTGAAATTCAGGATAGAAACTGTTTCAAACATAAGGTTAACGTTTGGGAGGTTGGTTGAAATTGTAGGATTAGTAGTATTGTCATTGGTTGAAATGTAGGAAGACTGGAACAACTTGGTTTGACGAAAGGAAAAAAGCTTATAGTGAAAGAATGAAATCAGTATGGGCGCAAAGGAAGGCTAACAACAAAAACCGCCTTTAACTGCACTCTTCGCGTGGTCCAGGTGGGGCCCATACCTGAATAATAATAATAATAATAATAATAATAATAATAATAATAATAATAATAAAATAATAAAAATAATAATAAAAAGGTACTCGCCTTCTCCTGTACTTGAATCATCCGATACCATTCTTTACTGGGATAGACCAATCACTACTGATCGAACGGTTGATTATAACAGGCCGGATATTGTTCTAATCAACAAAAAGGACAAGAGGGCTTTTATAATTGACATCGCAGTACCACTATCTCACAACATTAGAAAAACTGAGATAGAAAAATCCACAAAGTATGAAAATCTGGCATACGACTTGAAAAACCAGTGGAAACTGAGTAAGGTAGATGTAGTGCCCTTCGTTATATCCGCCGAAGGCCTGATAAGTAAGAGATTTTCAAAGAACCTCGAGAGCCTCGGGATCTCGAGATCGATTGCCATAGTGGGACAGCGTGCCGTGCTCTTGCAGACGTGTCACATTGTTCGTAAGATATTATGCTAGGGTGAGAGGAGCTGAATTGCTTTTTCATCTTGGCATTGGAATACCGGCCAGCATGAGCTGAGATTCTACAGTAAGGATGAGCAGAATATTAATAATAATAATAATAATAATGCTTCAAAATCATAAATTTGATCATAGCCTATTAAAGAAGAATTTTTCCACTTTGTACCAAAAACGACTGACAAAACTCTTAAACACCAAACTGAACGGTGGAAACCTCATTAAAGTAATCAATGGTTGGACGGTGCCAACTCTGACATATTCTTTTGGCATTGTTAAATGGTCTGAAGCAGATCTTGATGAACTGGATAGATTGACACGAAGAACATTGACAAAGTTCCGATGTTTACATCCCAATTCGTCCACAAAAAGGCTATATATTCCAAGAAAGTTGGGAGGCAGAGGGCTTGTGAATGTCAAGAATCTTTGTCTCAATCAGGAGAATAGGATGAGAGAGCGCTTCATTAGTCCTCATAGCACACTAATGAAACTGGTTGTTAAGAAGGACCAGGGTTTCACCCCACTAAATCTAAATAAACAAAATCGTGTTGATGGTAGAACAGCACTGAAGGATATCGTTCAAGAATGGAAACAACAGACATTACATGGGAGATTTCCTAAATCACTTCAGGATGACTCCATTGACAAATATTTGCCTCTAAACTGGCTTACCGATGGACTATTATATCCAGAAACAGAAGGCTTCGCGGCAGCTATTCAAGATAAGGTAGTAAGGACAAAAAATTATGAAAGACATATTCTACACATGGATGTTGTCGACAAGTGCAGGAAGTGCGGTGGTGTAGGAGAAACAATTAAACGCCTTGTTGGAGGGTGTTCAGTCCTTGCCCCTAATGCTTACCTAGGCAGGCATAATCAGCTGGCAAAAATTATACACCAGCAAATCGCTTTAAAGCACTCGCTATTTGATAAGATCCCTCCACCATATTACAAGTACACGCCTTCCCCCGTACTTGAGTCAGCCGATACAATTTTTTACTGGGATAGACCAATTACAACAGATCGAACGGTTGACTATAATAGGCCGGATATTGTTCTAATTAACAAAAAGCAGAGGAGAGCTTTCATAATTGACATTGCGATACCACTCTCTCATAACATCAGAAAAACTGAAATGGAAAAGGTCACGAAGTTCGAAAATCTTGCAATTGATCTGAAAAATCAATGGAAACTCCAGAAAGTGGAGGTGTTACCTTTTGTTATATCCGCCGAAGCCCTAGTAAGCAAAGCCTTTTCCAAAAATCTGGAAATTCTTGATGTTTCAAAACCGATTGCCACGGTGGGATAACGAGCAGTTCTCTTACAAACTTGCCACATTGTTCGTAAGGTACTAAGCTGAATGGGAGGAGCTGAACTGCTTTCTCATTCTGGCATTGTAAACCCGACCAGCCTAGGCTGAGATGATCGATGAATCATGTTTGTGATAATAATAATAATAATAATAATAATAATAATAATCAGATATATATCAGATAATCAGAGATATCATGCTAGGGTGAGAGGAGCTGAATTGCTTTTTCATCTTGGCATTGGAATACCGGCCAGCATGAGCTGAGATTCTACAGTAAGGATGAGCAGAATAATAATAATAATAATAATAATAATAATAATAAGATATTATGATATTATAAGATATTAAGAAGATATTATGCTAGGGTGAGAGGAGCTGAATTGCTTTTTCATCTTGGCATTGGAATACCGGCCAGCATGAGCTGAGATTCTACAGTAAGGATGAGCAGAATAATAATAATAATAATAATAAATATAAGTAATAATAATAATAATAATAAATATAAGTAATAATAATAAATAAGAGCAAGTATGGGATGCAAGGAACAGCTAACGATCGATGCTGCGATCTGCGGAATTTTTTAGGGAGATTCCCTGTCTCCAGTTTGGTTTTGTCTAACCCTAAACCCTATGTCTACATTACTGAACAACAGTAATATAGGATATAAACTAAACATGAGGAATCCACGAAAGCTCTCGCACCTACTATATGGCGAAACTAGAGAAAACCTAAACTCCTTAATAAAAATGGTCGACGAATTTAGTAGGGATATCAAAATGTCATTCGGACTTGATAAATGTTCTACCATTAGCATTCAGAAAGGAATAGTCAATAATCAACATTCAACACACTCTAACATACAACAACTGGCACCAGAAGAATCCTATAAATATTTAGGTATACCTCAAAACGAGAAATTTAATCATAGCCAGTTAAAGAAAGACTTTTCTACTATGTACGAAAAGAGGCTTACAAAACTTTTAAATACCAAACTGAACAGTGGAAACCTGATTACAGCGATCAATGGATGGGCAGTGCCAACTCTGACTTATTCCTTTGGTATTGTTAAATGGTCAGAAACAGACCTTGATGGACTGGATAGATTAACACGTCGAACATTGACAAAATTCCGATGTCAGCATCCAAATTCATCTATAAAACGACTGTACATTCCAAGAAAGTTGGGAGACAGAGGCCTCGTGAACATTAAGAACCTTTGTCTGAACCAGGAGAGTAAGATGAGAGAACGCTTCATTAATTCAAGCAGCACGCTAATGAAGTTGGTTGCTAAGGAGGACCGGGGTTTCACCCCATTGAACCTAGATAAATTGAATCGTGTTGGTGGTAGAACAACACTTACGGATTGTGTCCGTGAATGGAAACAACAGACACTGCATGGACGGTATCCAAAGTCACTCGAGGATGATACCATTGATGGACCATTGTCTCTAAAATGGCTGACCGATGGGCTGTTGTAGCCAGAAACAGAAGGTTTTGCGACATCTATTCAAGATAAGGTAGAAAGAACACGGAACTATGAAAAGCATATACTACACATGAATGTTGTCGATCGATGTAGGAAGTGCGGTATAGTGGGGGAAACGATTGAACACCTTATCGGTGGATGTGCAGTTCTAGCCCCAAATGCTTATTTAGGAAGACATAATCAGCTGGCGAAAATTATACATCAGCAAATTGCATTAAAGTATTCGCTATTAGATAACGCACCTGCTCCATATTATAAGTACTCACCTTCTCCCGTATTGGAATCATCTGATTCAATCCTATACTGGGACAGACCAATCACAACAGATCGAACGGTCGATTATAATAGACCAGACATTGTTCTAATTAGTAAAAAGGAGAAAAGGGTCTTTATAATTGACATCGCAATGCCACTCTCCCATAATATCAGGAAAACCGAGTTGGAGAAAACCACTAAGTATGAACCACCCATCTATGAAAACCTTGCGTACGATTTGAAAAACCAGTGGAAACTGCATAAGGTAGAGATAGTGGCTTTCGTTATATCCGCCGAAGGCCTAATAAGTAAGAACTTTTCAAAAAATTTGAAGAACCTTGGTATCTCAAAATCGATTGCCATAGTGGGACAACGTGTAGTACTCTTGCAGGCATGCCACATTGTTCGTAAAATTTTATGCTAAGTGGGAGGAGTTGAATTGCTTTCTCATTTTGGCATTGTAGTGTAGACCGGCTTAGGCTGAGTTCAAAACGTATATATATATATATATATATATATATATATATATATATATATATATATATATATATATATATATATATATATATATACATTTTTTTTTGGCCTTTATGTCGCTCAATATTTAGCATAAGCGGGATTGCGAGATTCGGCGAGTCTCATCTATGGGCTTCATTACGATATCTTAACACTACTATATTTGTTGTTCTTGTCATATGCCAATTTTTTCTCTCGCTTCATTTCATTTCAATTGTGCCACTCTTTTCAAGACATCGGTTACTTTAGTTTTTCTAACTATAGTTAGTATAATCCCCGATTACTTCATTGCTCATTGGGTAATCCCTAGCTTCGTAACTATTCGTTTTATTGTTCATGTCTCGGCAATATATATATTAATTTAATTATCACATCGATTACTATACTACTATCTACAACAGATTATTATGCAGAAAAATAAGAGTAAAAGATGTGCCCAGATGGTAAAAAAGAAATTTATAATACCAACAGCAACACAAGTTACTGAAATGTGTTACTGAATGATTTTAAATATAAACAGAATAAAGCAGAACCTATATGGGATAGAAAAAGTAAATAGATCTTTCGATGGGAAAAAATAAGATAGTTTGGCTATTTAGAATATATAAAAAAACTATATAATATATAAGTTTATAGTCTTCAATAATTAGGTGGTTAAGTTATCTAATAGGTGCATCCATAAGTAATGTCGATTTTTTCATATGTTAAAAACCTTGCCTTCTGCTGTACAGTGTTTTGTATCTGCTATACAATGTGTACAATCATTCAACTTAATATATCTTGACCAATATTCTAGTTAAACATATTTATTTAGTGTTCATATAAATAAGTTACAAAAAAAAGGAGTTATGAAAGCAAATCAAGGCTACTAACGCCAGAAATGCCAATAATGATGTTTATCCTAGTGCCTTGAATAGCAGAACGTGTCAGGGTTGGGTCTGAAAAATTTAAGGACGGTTTTATTAGGAACTATTGTTGCCTGAAATTGAAGCTGATCCCAAAGAAACTATCCGCAACTAAACAAAGTGCAAAGGAACATACTTTTGTCCAGGTCGGGCAAACTCCACAACAAACTTTCACTGATGATGAAAAATGGACCCTATACAGCAATCCTCGTAATAAAAAACAATATTTAACACCAGAACAACCAACTTTGCAACTCCAGAACTAGGTCTTTACCCTAAAAAAGTGTTACTGCCACTATGATGGGATTTTACAGGAATTACTCACTGTGATATTCTCAATCTTAATGAAAGTAATAAGTGCTAATGGTTTTGACAAGTCAGAGACTGATTAACTAGTGTCAGAATCCCCTTACAAAAAAAACACCGTTAGGCTGGGCGACTACTTCCTCAGCCACTATATTCTCCTGATGCTGCATCGTCAGATTACTGGATTTTCAGATCTACTAAAATAATTTTTTACTACGACAGCTAAGAAAATTCTGCTCAAAGAATATTTTATTTCAAAATCACATCCATTTTACATAATTGACATACAAATTTCAGTCAGAAAGATGGGCGATTGTCAATAACGATTATTATATATATATATATATATATATATATATATATATATATATATATATATATATATATATATATATATATATATATATAACAGGACATAAACTATACAGCGAAGTAATTCAGTGCAGTACAATAATAATTTATGGCCCCATGATCGAATGAAATGCTCATCAGTCATTTAAAGACGCTGCGAAAAATTAAAAAATAATTTGTCACTTTGAGAATCGAGACGAGAAAGTGTAATCTGAAAGATTTTAATTGTGGTAGATCGCGACAGACAAAAGTTTGAGTCAACGAACCCGACAAATTGGCCAGAGACAACAAAAGGAGAAAAAGAGGCAGAATGTAAAAAACAAACAAACCGTATATCGGTCGACTGGAATGGTTTTAAACAATCGTGGTTTTAATTGAAACGATCTCGTTCGAAAATAGCTGATGATATATCATCGTTTTCCTTTCAGGGTACGATCCCAAATAACCATCAGTTATCATCTAGAACAGGCCAAGTTTAATTTCAAGTCGTGAACGTGGCAAAATTGGTAAAAATAAAACTCTTACAGAAGCCAAGCATTAACCATTTATGGTGAAAAAACTTTTGTCAAGGACCGACAATCAAAGATGTATGGCTTTTACTGGGGTCAAAATGGTGCCAGCCTCTTTCTTTTTTTTTTATATAAATATTTATCTCTAAATTTATCAATTTATCTGATCATCAGCTTAGTGTGTATGCATGTACTATACATGCACCATTAGAAAAAAATGTAAAATACTGTACTCCCTATATATATTATGATGAAACATTTACTCAATTCGTTTCCGTTCCATGACATTCATGATGCTAATGTCTTAATTAATGAGGATATGGTAGGACTAGGCTAACTGAAAACTTAACCGCGGAGCGGAAATGATAAAACAAGTTTATAGTTGAAAACATTACTTGATTCTTCCATATATCCTCTCTCTAAGCTCAATACATTTTTTTCCAGCGGTTCTTCAATTCATTTATTCCCTCTCTGAAATGATTTTATGGAAGTCCTTCAAAATGCCATGTATGGATTTTTTGAGGTTCGGGAACAGATGAAAGTCAGAGGGAGCCAGGTCTGGTGATTATGGTGGATGCTCCAACAATTCGTAGTGTAACGCCATCAATTTGGCCATTGTAAGAACACCTCTGTGTGTCGGTGTATTGTTTTGATGAAACAGCATTTTTACTTCGCTAAACCAGACCTTTTCTCACGAATATTTGCATATAATTGATCCAAAAGAATCTTCTTCAGAAATTCTTCAGAATTTATCAAATGCGGCACCCATCTTGCACATAGCTTTCTAAAACCCAATTCCTTTTTCAAAATGTGAAACACCCAATCAGTTGAGATGTCCATTGTCTTAGCAAATTCATTCAAAGTCGATTGTCTATCATCCATAACCATATCATGTATAGAATTAATTATTTCTTCAGAAGTTGCACTTATTGGACATCCAGAACGAGGATCATCATCCAGGCTTGTTAAAACGTTAAAACTCACCTGCCCACTTACAAACCATTGTTTTTGAAGGAGCAGACTCCCCTAATACATTTACCATTTTACTATAAATTTCCATTGTTTAAACCTTTTTTTTTCACAAAGAATTTAATCACTGCCCGATTTTAAATATTTTCCATTTTAAAAAATAACACGTTTATGATACATTTACTTTAAGCTGCTCTTTTTGAACCAATGAATTGACAGATCGACTTTAAACTTTACATATGTTCATATGAAGGATGAAACTTTAAAATGTAGTAGATTATATAGTTCCTTTACTGCTCTATAGGTCTCTTTTCAATTAGCCTATTACTAATGGCATTTTCTAATACACATCAATTAGTCATATTTGCAGCTCAATGTACTGTAACGTACCATTGGTAAAATCGACTTAGAACAGAGAAAGAATACTGAGATACTGAGATCTATTTATGGTGTGACAAGAGCAAAAGAAGGTTTGTAAAGGAAAACAAATAAAGATATAGAAGAATTATATAAATAACCCATATTTTCCATATACAGTAAATCAGAAAGAATTAGGTGGTTGGGACACATAAAAAAATTGCAAGGGGAGAAAAAGACCGAGCAAAAGCACCAAAATGATAGATAGCGCAAGTCCAAGAGGATTTGAGAGCGATCAGAATTGAAGATTGGAGGATCAGAGCAACAAACAGAGAAAAATGAAGGGGAATTGAAATTAAATACTTACGAAAGTTTACGTAGATTATGTAAAAATAAGATTGTAAAATTTGTTTTATGCCTTAAACCTAACCTAACCAAAAAAGTAGATAAGATCATCAAATATTAGGTAATGATTAGAAATTAGATGTCATTTGTGAATTGTTGATGATGAATGAATAAAAAAGTATATCTAAAATGGAGAAAAAGATGAAGCAATCTCAGACTTTTACAATAATTACTGTTATCATCCGAAAGACACTAAAAACGAAATAAAACCGACAATATGATGACGTTAACTGACATAACCACGCCACTGAAATCTCACTGTTCCTTTCTCTTTCCCTCTATCACCATCCTCCTCCAACATTTACGATGATATTCGCTTTTAAGGACCAATTAAATTCGAATAAAAGGCAAAATCAAGATCCCCGAGAGAAAACAAATGTTGGACGTTATCCACTACGCACTCCAAAGTAATATGCATTTGTTTTCGTGGTCGGCATCTTGATGCCGAGTCCGTCCAGGTTTAATTGACTCTAAACGCGAATATCTCGAGAACGGCTGAGCGGTTTCGTATTGTCCATGGAACCAAAATGGTGGACGAGTTAATTGCTAGATGGGTTAGGTCGAAATTATTGAATTAATTAGGGAAATGATTTCGTCTTTGCCTTTAGATGTCAATGATCGTTTTTTTAAGCATCTACAAGAAAATATCTAGCTTACAGATCACGGTTTTTTTGGGTAAACTACCAAAAATAATTGTGAGATATCATTAAAAATAGATATCACTCAATTTCAATTCCCAGTACTGGACTTAATGATACATGGAGAAGAAAAAAGAACAACTGAGAAATACGATTATTAAAATTATAGCCTTTTAAGAAAACACAGCTGAAGACTGATAAAAATAAAAAAATAATGTATTAATCAAAATTTACTTTATCTCCTTCAAAGTATCGAGTGTAATACGACTATATCACCGCTTGACCCAATCTTCCATATATTGTTCGTAGGCTGATTGAAGTATCCCTTTATTCTTCAGCGAATTTTCTTTTATGGCCTCAATTGATACAAAATGCCTTCCTCAAAGTATTAATTTTAGCTTCGGGAATAGGAGAAAGTCACACGGGATCACACATTCGTTGAGTTTTTGGATAAAAACTCTTGCCCAATGATGGCTTTGTGCGTTTTCGGTGGATATTCTCACACAAACGCTTCATGACGCCTAATTTGTATAGTCAGAATACATATACTGTAGTCAGAAAACTGTCAACATGACTTTGATGAGTAACTGAGGCGATTTTTTTGGGTTTCGGCTCATTTTCGAGGCGCCATTCCAAAGACTGTTGGCTTGTTTTCATGTCGTGTATGTAAATCCATGTCTCATTGTCCGTTACAATGCGTTTCATGAAGGTAAGGTCCAAAATTAAGCTTTTTCGGAATCAGTCGTATGATGACGATGGTATGTTCTCCTCTTGTGCCAATTCTCTAAGACTCATACGACGATTTTCGAGCAGCTGTTTCTTGATTTTGTCAACGTTTTCATTGTTTGTAGACGTTGAAGGTCCACCAGAACAAAGCAAATCAACTGCCACTTCTCGACCCTGTTCGAATACTTTATTCCATTCATATGCCTGTATTTTTAATATGAACGATTCACCGTAGGTCTTCTGTAACATTTTCTGGTTGCGGTGCTCGAAATTTCGTTTGACACATAAACTTTAAGGCAAACTCTTTGCTTAATATTTGTATTCATACATTAAATTGCAACACGGACTTGATATCGACTAACAAAACTAACTGATGTAAACACA
Source organism: Cosmopolites sordidus (assembly GCA_031761425.1). Lineage (NCBI taxonomy): Eukaryota > Metazoa > Arthropoda > Insecta > Coleoptera > Curculionidae > Cosmopolites > Cosmopolites sordidus. The sequence continues at coordinate 337,108 of JARFXV010000387.1, forward strand.
CTAGTTGACCTATCGCGTTCATATTGGACATCGTAACTAGGAACAATCCTGCTGCCGTCTTACAGCAAAAAAGAAAATTAAAAAACATTTTACGTTTATTTTACACAGTTTATTATCACAGTTTACGTAGATTTGTTGTAAAACGTTTATCCATATGTGTTTTTAATATTTACGTAATTTATATAATTTATAATATTTTAAATAAATCTTAAAAGATCCTCCTGAAGAAGTCAGAGACTACTAAATATAGAGGTATATTACGAAAAATACCTATACAAAATTTTTTAATTTCAATATACAGACCGAACACCCGAGATTCCTCCTTTATTATTTATACATACACACACACACACACACAGATTGTCGGGCATTTGCTGATGATCTAGCAATTTTAGCTCAAGTTATATTAACGGCACAAAAACAGATTGAAATCCTAAAAGAAATAGCAGAAAAGGTAGGACTCCAAATTTCCTTTGAAAATACACAATACATGACCTGCCACAGACTAAGAACACCATTTCTAAAAACAAGATATGGTAACATCATACGAGTCTCTGAATTTAAATATTAGGGTAAAATAATCATGGAAAACGGGTTGTGTGATTACAATACAGTTATTAAGCCAGAATGTCTATATAAAGCAGAAACGCTCATTTTCAATAGAAAGAAGGACATCGAGGAGATTGAAAAAAGAGAGAGAAAAACCTTAGGCTCCAAATAAAGAAATAGCACAACATACCGACTTCGAGAAAACCAAGAAATCAAATACTACACAGATATACATAGCAATGTGACAAAAAGAAGACTTAAGTTTTAGGGACACATAAAACAGATGTATTAGCCGAGTAGGCAAAACTAGATAAATAGTTGCATTTTATAAAAAATAGGAGTAGAGCTAAAATAGAAACAATTAAATGGATTGCTGCAATTAAACTGCAAATATTACTCAAAGTGAAATTCAGGATAGAAACTGTTTCAGACACAGGTTACCGTTTGGGAGGTTGGCCAGAGAGAAAAATGTAGGAAGACCGAATAAATTTGGTCTGGCGAAAGGAAAAAAGCTCTTAGTGAAAGAATGAAATCAGTATGGGTGCAAATGAAGGCTAACAACTACAAAGGCATCCAACTGTACTTCGCGTGGTCTACCAGGGCTAAAAAAATTCAATATATCGGTTCTATTGTTTATTTTTTGATCAAATTGACGAATATATTAGGATGTTTTTTTTTATTTTTTCACTGTATTTTGGTTAGTTAGTCCGGAATTTCACAGGCCCAGCTATTTCACAGAATCGACATATTTGAAATGTTGGCCTTTAAATCTAACCGCAAGACAGCTTTTCGTTTTTGTTGTAATCGTTAAATGTAGTGAGGTATCTTCATTTGTTTTAGCGATAATTTCAAATGTATTTGGATTGCATTTATAGAGGTATTAAGGTATATTAAGGTATGGAGGCGAATATAGAATTGCTGTATCATCGGTGGAAATAATTAGTGTTGCTATTTGAGTCCTTAGAAAGTCAGCAGCACATATTAAGTATAGAGTAGGGCCAGAGCAGATAATTCAGGACACAACTTATCAAACGCACTTTCAAGGAGCACTCTCAAGGAAAAAATACATATTGTTTAGGTAGGAATTTAAAACATCGCATATCTAGTACAGAAATACTTTTTTTAAGTCTATAGCAGTTCCATATCCCAGATATTAACAAATGCAAGTGTGATATCAAAAAAGTCGACTGAATACAGCATCTATTTCTGTCTAGATCATCCATGATAGCTTCCAATGTCCGAATTAGCAATCTAGAATTAATTTTGGCTTGTTAAGAATAACTTTCATCTTATTCAAAAGTGTTTTTTTGAAACACTTTGGACATCACTAACGAAAGACTAAAACAATTTGTAAGAAATAATTTTTATTGGTTTTCTAAGTTTAGGAATCAAAATTATTTGTCCAACCATTTAAATACTCAGAATTTTCGTACACTACGCTCTGACAAAATTTCATGACATTCAGATCATCAGATGTTAAGTTATCGCGTTTAAAGTGTGTTTATACCATTGGTCGAAAAATGATCATCGAACAAAGAGCGAGAAAGTTTTGTTTTAAACTTGGTAAAACATTCACCAAAAAGTTTCAATTAATGAAACAAGTGCATGGTGAGAATTCTTTATCTCGTGGCACAGTCCACAAGTGGTTTAAACGATTCAAAGAAGGCGGTGGAGACATCAAGGAAAACGAACCTCCTGGTTCAAAAAATTTCGTGATTACTCAAAGTAATATTAAAATTGTACGTGAATTTATAAAAAATCAGCCAAAATCTTCGTTGTGATACATGGAAATCTAATTGAACATGTCCAAAGATTTAATTCATAGTATTTTGACCGATATTTTGGGACTTCGAACGGCTTGGGCACGCTTTGTTTCACACAAATTGACTGACGATCAAAAATTGCTCCGAATATAACATTGCAAAGACTTGATTAATGAGTCGAAAAAGGACGAATACTTTAAGTACATCATTGTTACTGGTGATGAGAAGTGGTGTTTTCGATATGATCCACAAAAACCGTCTCGAGAAGTCAAAAATCAAATCAAAGTTGATTTGTTTATGATACGATCCTGATAAAATTGTACACAAGGAGTTCGTTCCACCTGGTCAAACGATCAATGTTTTATCTTGTGCGGCTATAAACCGTCAATAAGGCAGCTGACATTTGTTGCACGATAATGCGCCGTCCCATCGCTCGACGCTCATCACTGATTTTTTTACCAAAAATGTCATTTTAGCTATCAAGCATTCACCATACTCGGCTGATTTGACTCCTTGAGATTTCTACCTCTTCGAAAAACTTCATTTGCCGATGGAAGGCAATTTAAAAGGGGTCGACCGCCATTAGGAATGACATAACTTTGGCTGAGCTCAAAAATTCATTCGTCAACCTAATTGACCGTACAAAACGGTGTACTGAGGCGCAACGAGACTAAGTAAATTGGAAAGTTCGCCGAGCGACACTTATAGAGTAGTAAAAGAACTATATAGTCTTTTACATTTAGACGTTTCATTCTTCATATGAACATAAGTGAAGTTTAGCAGTTTAAAGTAAACGTATCAGTGTTATTTTTAAAATGGAAAATATTGAAAATCGTGCAGTGATTAAATTCTTTGTAAAAAAACGTTGAGGCAATGGAAATTCATAGTGAAATGGTAAATCATTTAGGGGAGTCTGCTCCTTCAAAAACAATAGTTTGTGAGTGGGCAGGTGAGTTTCAACGTGGTCGTACAACCCTGAATCATCATCCTCGTTCTGGACATACAGTAAGTGCAACTACTCAACAAATATGTAATTCTATACATGATATGGTTATGGATGACAGAAAATTGACTTTGACTGAAATTGCTAAGGTCATGGACATCTCAACTGAATGACATATGCAAAATGGGTGCCGCATTTGTTAAATTCTGATCAAAAACGACTTCGAGTAAAACTTTCTAACCAACATTTGGATCATTTTCGAAACAATAAAGCCTGAGCCCGGTTGTTCAGCTCCGAAGCAGCTGAAGTAATCAAAATCGACCATTTTGTTAATTGAATACCTTCAAACCGGTAAAACAATAATAGGGCAGTATTGTTCAAACCTTTTCGATCAATTGGATGCAAAAATTCGCGAGAAAAGACCAGGTTTAGCAAAAAGAAAACTTTTTGGCCTTTAAACTTACCGGCTCACAGAGGCGTTGTTGCAATGACCAAATTGAAGGAGTTACACTATAAATTGTTGGAGCATCTACCATATTCAACAAATCTGGCCTTCTCTGAATTTCATCTGTTCCCAAACCTCAAAAAATTCCTACGTGGCAAGCGTTTTTCATCAAATGAAGAAGTTATAGCACCCGTAGATGAGTATTTTAAAGGACTTCCAGAAAATCACTTCAGAGATGGAATAAATGAATTGAAGAACCGCTGGTAAAAATATAAAAGGAATTTAAAATGAAAAGATAGTTGAAAGTTGGCATAAATTAAATTGTGTCTGGAATAACTAAAGAAACCTATTTTCCACTTCAATATACACGCCGGAAGAAGCACTTATTTTAGTATTGTTAAAATCTCAATGCCGATAAATGCAGAAAATCGAAGAGCCGAAAACAAATATATATAAATATAAACTCCGAGGAAAATGCCTGCGTTTCAAGGAAATTCTGATGGTTGTTGAATGAATATTTAATTTAGTGTACACATTAAAAATTGGTCACTTTAAACGACATATAGAAAAGTAATTGATTATAAATAATAAAAAAGATATATCGTTGTTTATTTTTTTGGGTCAAAATTTGTCATTGAGACAATAAATCACTGCCATTTAAAATAATCTCTAACAACGATTTTTTTAAACATTCTCTCAAATATTTATAAACAAATAAATAGATCATTTATAAAACAGTTTCTTCTCGAGAGGACAATACATTATTACCAAATAAGCTATAGCTACTTCTCAACATGCATCCAACATAATAAAAACAAAATGAACAAATAAGTAAACTTTAACAGAACATTTAAATAAAATTTGTATTTTAATTGATCTTTTATAGTTCTAGAATGATAATGACTGTGAATAAATTCGACGTTTTATATGTTTTTTTGGAAATGGATATTTACATTAAAACAAAAAAAAAGTTAGGTCTAATCTTGTGATCTTTTTTCTTCTAGTTTATTGCTAAACATAATTAAAATGCTAATGATATATTTTAATAACTACAGAGCTGATGAAAATGGCGTTAAACCAGAAAGAAAAGCAAATATTACTTTAAAAAACATATATTTACTGTGTAAATGTTGAGTTTGAAAAACTTAATTGTCTATTATGGTTTTTTAACAGTAAAAAAAATCATAATTGTTGTTAAAACGGGGCCTTGTGAAATAGTGAAAACAAAAAGAAAAAAAATACACCCATACCCAATAATCTACTTTTAAATAAAATTGTTATATTTACATTTTTTTGTAGTACGTCCATGTTGGATATTTCGTTAAAAGTTATTCTTCGTTTATATTTCTACTAGTTACACCTGGAAAAAAATGATGACGCGAATATAAATGATGATGATTGGTACAGTGGTACAAGAAACGTTGAAGGCAACACGTCACAAAAGTTCACCGAACACTGTTACTAAACAACACTATCATCACTGACCGTAAACTCGAACCGATCTCCATCTTTAAAGTTTTTATCCGACGGCACAAAAGATTTTTCAAAAATAATATTAAGTCGAAAAAGGTCGACTTTATCATGTTTTTTACATATTCCTGAGATACTATAATGTGTTAAAACAACCGCATATATAAATTTAAGCTTGTTGCTTCACTACTTGAATGTTTCACAGTTGATATTTAATATTAGTTTAATTTTTAATAAAACCGCTATTTTAGTGCTTGTAAATTATTTTAGAACTATTTTTTTATAGAAATGTTTATTGGTGGGACAAAAAGATCAGCAAAAGTTCTAATTTCTCAAGTAATAGAAAGAAATAACACTATCTGGAGACAATATATATATATATATATATATATATATATATATATATATATATATATATATATATATATATATATATATATATATATATATATATATAGCTCATAGTTAAGAAGCTCGAAAATGTCCTGTTGAAAATCCAATGTAATCATTTTTCAAAATGATACCTTGATTGAAAGTTTCCTAGTGCTTGTTTTTAAAACGTCAGCATCGAGAGACCGTGGACGATCAGTCCTTCCTCTATCTTCAAAACTCATGTTTCCTAAACCTTTTGAAGGAGAACCTTGAAGGGAACTTTTTGAATCAGGCTTCTACTTCACAAATCTGACAAGCAGCGACAGTCGCTTTGAAGCTTTTTTTGAAACAATGTCCGAAATTTTCACGAATTATTGACTCATTTTAACGTTTTCGTTGAAAATCGTCAACTGAATATTTCACAGTGGAATCACTATAATACCAAAGAAGGAATGCTTATTCGAAGGAGCAAAAAATTATAAATCTGTGAGGAGTGAAGTATAACCCTTGATTTATAAACAAAGGTAAAAAGTAAAATACTTTTGTTATTGAACATTTCATTTCAAAACTGGATACTGATACAACTACTGTTACATACAACTGTTATGAATGCATTTAACAACTTTTTTACATGAAAAATATAGAAAAAATTTTCTTCTATATCAATGCGATTTGTTTCCATTTTTTAGACCAAACCAAACCACGACCCTACTCAGCAGAAATGAAACCAAACCATATACGAGAAAACTGGAAAAATTCGATGAATATGTAAAGAAACGACTATCAATGATCGGACTAAAACAGGAAGATCAGAGTGCCCACATTAACCGACGGACAGAAACAATGACCTATGCCTCACTTTGTTTTGTCACATTCAAAACAAACAGAAATCATTTAAAATTACAGATTTCCTTTAACATAATCACTGCGCTGTTGAAAGATAACAAAACTTTTGTTCGTCCGTCGGGTTGCTTTATCTTCATTTTTATTTTCTTTCTAATTTCACAGTTAAGTGTTCTAAAAACACTTTTTTGATGAAATTAAAGTCACTTTATTCACTGTTCTTCACCGATACGTCCAATTTTCATCAACAAAATTCATACCGTTTTTGCAACAGGTAATGTCGTTTAACAACTTTCAATATTTTAAATAAACAGGACACAGAAAGTTTCCTGGGTGCTTTTTTCATTATTTTTGAAGTTAATCCCTCGGTAGCTGACGAAACTCCGAAAAAACGAGCAGCGCTGTATCGTTACGAGACGTGATAAAAAAAGACAGAGCAAGAAACTGATATAGAAATTTAGAAGATTTTGCCGTTTTTAGATTTCTGACTGGAGAACAGGTGTAAAAAGACATGAATCTTGCCAAGGGACTGAACTTTTGTGCAAATTACTATGCGATGGGAATGCAAAGTTTTAAAGGAGTAAAAAATCCAAAATTGAATCCGTGTAAATCTGATTTTTTTATTCTTAAAATAGACTAGATAGAGATGAAACAAATATGTTCTCCAACTTGACAGCTCTAAAAACGCAGTTTGTCAATATTTAAATCTGACCGTCATCACGTTTAAAGAAAACGTTCTTTCTGCATCCAAATTGAATTATGTACTATAATGAAATTGAGAGATTAAACATCAGTCAAATCCATAAGCGACGGAAGGTTAAACTGTTACATAAAGGAAGAATTTCCGAATTTGGACTAGAATAAAAATTACTTTATAGAGTTAGTTTAAATATTACACTAACTATAAATAAAATAACTTTATGGTCCGATTAAATATGACCCAAACCACACATTTTCAGTACTGCAATGTCACCGTTATCACTTTTAATAAAAATGCCATCGTCGCTTTAAAATTGGATTTGATATTAATGCTCAAAAACCGAAAGGAACCGGGCGTAGCAAAACCATAATCTAAAGTGAAGAAGTTCAAAATATCGATATTTTAAAGAAAAACATGAGACAAAACATTTCCTGGGTGCTCTTTTTTATTATTTTTGTCGTTAATCCCTCGGTAGCTGACGAGAATTCCAAACGAGCAGCGTTGTTTGGTTAAGAGACGCGATAAAAAAAAGACAGAGTAAGAAATTGATATAGAGATTTAGAAGATCTTACCGTTTATGGATATCATAAAGTAATAAAAGCACTAAAGAAAATACAGTAGTGGGCTATAAATATTGCTGATATGACATATTTTATGGTCGGCTCGGAAAACGATAAGCAAAAAACTTGTACGTATTTATTTACAATTATATTATTTCACCTCAAAGGTCCTTATCGAGAAATTTGTTCCTTATTTTTATTAAAGGAACCGATAAGATATAATATTGCACTTGGTAGCTGATGAGGGGATTAGTAGAATTAATAATAATAAAACGAAAAAAACTTTCGTTCTGACACACACCGTACAAATTCATAATTTCCTGCCACTGCTCGAGGGATAAAACTTTTTATTAGTCTCCTGTCCGTTTCGAGAAAGTCTGCACGAACTTTCCCGGGTGATTTAATAAAAACAGACCACTGTCAGAAGATGCCAGTGCGCGAGCAAAACTTTAATTTTTTATAGTGACCTGAAGAAGTTTTGTTACTGTCAGAGAAAAACTTGACTCCGACGGCTCGGAAGGACCGAAACATTTTGTGCAACACCCGACGGTAAAAGCCAAGCCGCAACCTTATAAATAAATTAAAATATCAACTGGGAAATGAAGAATATAGTTTTTTTCGGATTAATCATTTTTATCGGTGAGGCGACGGCAAATATTTCGTTTGTTCTTGTTTATAAATTTATAGAACTTATTTTGATTTTTCCAACATCTACATTATAACTTTGGTATTTTTGATTCTAAAAATTGATAATTTATGAAGAAAAATAACCTTAGACGACTTCCTAAATCTAAAATTTCAAGATATTCCTCTATGTGGAGAAGATGAAACACAATGAAGTTCTTTCGCAAGTTAACGAGGACATACCAATAATTAGATATAACAGAGATGATGTTTGGCTTTGGTCTGATTCGTTAGAATATACTTTAGAGATGTTAAGAAAAATATTGTACAATCTCATTACGCAAAGGCGAACTTTTCCTTCGATTATTTGCGATTATTTTGGCCTCATGAAGCCTTATGAAATATATAATTTCAACGCAAAGAACAAGGCATCGATATGACACCGAAGGCACCGACACTTGAAACTTCCATGTGACTTAGTCCAGAAATGGTTTATTATCGTTTGATAATAACCTTCCACTAATTAAAGACAAACCTTGTATTTGCTTCGAACTGATTCCTCCAAAGTCGTCATTTATTTCAACTTTAATTTCAGTTTTCTCAAGTTTAAGGGATACATCATTTATTACCTACCAGTAAATTTGAACGGAACAAAAGAATCATCTTAAAGAGTCACGAAGAAACTTCAACTGTAAACATTCTTGCGACGGAAGATCCAAAATGAAGAAGATACCTCAAAATGGTGTTATACATATACTGTAATGGTCAGAGTTGCCACATTGCGTAAGTTGAAGATGATGCGTTTGTTAGGTCATATTTGAAAACTACGAAAATCCATTTTCACATTACTGCACAGTCACTCTCACCACTTGTCTTTGAAATGAACTGAATTATACGAATCACTGATATCATAAAATTAAGAAAATCTTTTATGCAAATCACAAATATATATATATATATATATATATATATATATATATATATATATATATATATATATATATATATATATATATATATATATATATATATATATATATGTATACATACGTGTGTACTATTTCTGAATGATGAATAGCCCTTAAAAGATATGACTCGTGCCAACGAACTGAACGTTTATTGAAATTGCTATGCGACGGAAATGCAAAGTCTTAAAGGCCGAAAGAACTTCCGAAATTGACTAGACAGAGACGAAACAATTATTCTCCATCTTGATACCACTCAAAAAAGAGTTTGTCAATTTTTAAATTTCATCCGTCATCAGTTTTATTGAAAATGTTATTTTTGTATTCAAAAATTGAACTCTATGCTGCCATCAAATTGAAAAGATCAGCCAAATCCACCAGCGACAGAAGGTCAAACTATTAAATAAAGGAAGAATTTCCGAATTTGGAGTAGAATAAATATTAATTTACGGGTATGGTTTTAATATTACACTAGATATAGAAAAAAGAACTTTATGTTCCTATTAAATATAACCCAAAGCACTTATTTTCACTACTGGAATATCACCGTTATCACTTCAAAAATGTTACCGTTACTTTATAATTGGATTTAATGTTACTGCTCTAAAACCGAGGGATGAACTTTAACGTAAATAAAAGCGCGTAGGAAAACCGAAACATAAAATGAAGCAAGAAGTTTTGGGTGTAATATTGACCAGATACTAGTTAGAAGTGATACAGAGGTCTGCTCCTATCTGACTTATCCCAGTGCACATTTTTTCATTACTGATATGCCAATGTCATCATTAAAAAAAAATGACTTTTTGCTCTTCAAATTGAATTCCAAATACAAATTAAGTGTAAACCATGATGAAGCAGACACTAAAACGAACTTATATAAGTGTAATTTTTAGATGAAATTTTCATATTCCTTTATTTGGGCATAAAACTTTTATTTGCTCCTATTTAATAACTTCCCAGAAACCTTTCTTTGTTAGTATGGTGAAATTATCATCTTTTTTTATAACATCATTAGAATATTTGCCCGAGTACTAGGCGACCGTCGGTATCAAACCTTAACTGAGTTGTGGGTTAAATCACGAACCACGTGAACCCGGGGTAACATTCCATCGATACATTCCAACGGTGATAATCGAAAAAGAAACATGACGCAGTAGTTTAGAGATCGGAACCAGGTAGAAGAACCGAACGTCATCGTCGCGAACTGCTTATTCATTCGATTTAAAAGAATTAAAAGTCTTGGTTAAAAGCATATCGATACGTAATTAGAGGGACGGTTTCTACGATGATGATAATGGAACTGATTGGCCATTGATCGAGCAACGGCTCGACAATGGACCTTTCATAGCCCATTAGTAACATTATGCTCGTTGCTCGAAGGTTCGTCGTTTTGGCGTTGTTTTATCACAACGTTTTGGTTTACGTTTTTCCGAACGATCCGGGAAAGAGCCAGCGCTGATGATTTACGAGCTAAATCTCCGTAAAAAATTACACGAAATTACAGATAATAGGTCTCTGGGTTATAATGGAATTTTTGATAAAGTGCTTCAAGCTCCTAAAGAATTTTTATGTTCAATAATTAAATAACGAGATATCTTGCTAGACAGCGGGGCGCTTCAACTAACCTATAGCAATCATAAATGCACGATGGTACACAATATACATTATTGCAAGTTAATGCGTCTAGATTTTTAATATTAAGAAAACTCTTCTTCTTTGAAGCTCTATAAATGATCGAGAATAAAGATTAAAGATCTTACAATGCAACTGAGTAAGAATGAAAAATGTTTTGAAGATAACTCTGATACCTGAGATCTTAGCTTAAGGCAAGAGGATATTTAACCATTTGATTTATTCAAGACAAAAGATTGAAGTTGTAGATAGAAAATGTGGAGTTGCAGAAAATTTTAGATGATGAAGACTCTGGAGCATAAAGGCTTTGAAGAGACTGATACCAATGGATTAAAAAAAAACTATGAGTTGAATTTTCTATTATAAGATGCTACATATAGAGATATACATTTGATCAAATTAGAACATTTTTTGAAAGTTAAGTGCTTTAGCACTTGATTTGATATTGCAGCAGAAGATATTGTTAGCAAAGGTTGTTTGAGTGGTTGAGCTGAGTCCGATTTTGAAAGTTGCCTTATGAAAGTTGAAAAAAAACCAAACAATGGATTTGCATGTAATGAAAAACTTGATTTAGTTCTTAAGGATGTAAATGTACGAACTTAGATAAATTGTGTAGAGATTAAAATCTTTTAAAAAGCTGCAAAATCCGTTATGGCTGTTGAAGAAATGCCATATTCAAGGGCAATATTCTTAAAATATCATTATCATGAAAGCAGATATTGTAAGAAAAATGTATGGCCATATGTTGTAGAGAACAGTGAGTCTTAAGAGTCTTCTTGGTGTTGATAAAGGCCGTTGAAGCATTTATAGCTAGCCATAAAAGAGATGATTATTAATATAGAGATTAAGATCGTAGTTTGGATAGGACGTACTTTGACTCAAAGCTAAAATTGGTCAAAAAAATGAACAGTTGGTTGGATTTAAGGTTAAAAATAGTTGATGATGTTGATAGAGAAGTTGAAGCATCCACTGATAATCATAAGGTTTATAAAAGAAGTATTTAGTTTGAAGGTTGTTACTGTAGATGTTGATGGTTGCCACAAAGGTTAAGTGAAATGATTCGAGATTGAAGATACTGTCATATGATGTTGAAACAGGTTTTGTTCTTGAAGGATCCATTGAGTATCATATGATTTTGAGAAGAAAACAGTTGGTTTGATGTACAGGTTGGGATATTCGTTCAAGGTTAACTAAAATGAGGTTTATATTGTCGATGGGAAAGTTGTAGCATTTAGCATCTAGCGGTACAAATGGTATATTGGTATGTGCGGTTGTTAGAGCATCATTGAGGTTATGTATTTTGCGTTTTGTCATTTAATTTGGTTTTTTTCGGTGTTGATATGCAATTTGGCGGGTATTTTCGCGCGTCGGTGAAACGTAACGCGACGTGTTGCCTTCAACGAAGGTTTTTGGCGTACCCGTGGCTGGGCCATGTACCGCTTAGGCCTCGCGAAGGGCCCCAAAGTGTGTCCGCAAGCACTAGCACGCACTATGTCACTCCCAAAATAATAATAAAAAAGAAAATAAAACCGAAAAATCAATCACGAACGAACAACACTACACTAGAAAACGCGCACTGTAGACTCGGATTATTTGGGGGGGTGGCGGGGGGGTTGGTTGCGTATCGGGTCCGACTACCCTCGGCTCGTTCCTGGACGATGACGGTGATGATGATGATAGGTGAGAGACGGCGACGTCTTCATAGGTCGTTTCTATGGACTTCGTTCGGCACCACGTTCGACCGTAGGTGACGCGGAGGTCTTGCGCGATCCGCAGTCGTCTGCCAACTGTCAATCACGTCGGCCTCGACGGAAAAAGAGTGGGGCTCGGATGAATGATCTGTCGCGCTGCGGCCACGCCTCCCCGCCAATGGCGGCCGCCGACAGCGCCACGCGCGGACCCTACCGGCCGCCCGGCTAACTAACGGGCGACAATACGCCGACGCGGAGCTAGATCGGGGCGGTTGGGGGGCAGAACGAAGGGGAGCAGCGGGTACCGGCGGCGGCGGTGGTGGCGGCAGCATCGGCCGCTAGCGTAGAGACGATGCGCATCGCGTCGTTGCAACGGAGACGTCGGAATTTGCATCCGAAATGGATACGGTATCGTTTTTTTTTTAGGTTCGGGTTGTTTTATGCGTTTCTTTAGCGAAAGATTTCTGGGTGGAATGTCGGGACGTTTATCTCGATTCGACGTTCGCAAGTTGTACTGTTATTTTGCTGATACTAATTATATAAGTTGAGATTGAATCTTTTTGCTTTTCTTCGGTTTAACTATTATCTTGATAATATCAAAGAAACTGAAACTAACTATTAATCCTAACTAATTTTTAGATTTTGTTTAAAAGAATACATCTCGATTTAGATCTTTGTTACAGACATGTCCATCACTATATATATATATATATATATATATATATATATATATATATATATATATATATATATATATATATATATATATATATATATATATATATATATATATTTCCCTTGAAATGTTAATCTTTTTCTCTCTTCTTTTTCGTATTTTTCTCTACAGAAGAGTCGTGACTTATAGAAAGTTATTTCATTTTGCGCCCTTTTCGGATTACTTCTCACTACCGTTCTCTATTTCTGCCTCGGTTGCATATTCCAGAGATGAACCAGTTAGGTTTTTAATTTAGTCTAATTATCTTTTTTGGAGATCTGCCACATGATCTAGAATCGATCTCCATGTACCACCAGTCCTTCTCGGTTATTGCCATCTGTGTGTTCAATGCGGCTGAAGAATCTTAACACGGGCGTAGCCAAGGGGGAGGTTTTGGGGGTTCAAAGCCCCCCCCCCCCAAAATAAGCCAAATATTACCTAATATTATACCGAAAAAATACGAGGAGTGAAGAGAATTAAATTATTACTTTTGAATTGAATATATTGAATCATGCATATGAAGTAGTGGATATATTTATAAGAAAAAGCCGAAGATTTCTTCTTTAATGGTTTTTAGATTTAGTGCAGAGGAACGAAATTAATTTAACCATTTCATTTAAAGTTAAGAACTTTATAAATATGTCGTAATTTTTCCGATGAATATATAGATATTAAATTTCATGTAAGTATATTTTTGTTGTTTTATTTACTTCAAACTACCCCCCCCCCCCCCCAAATTAAATCCTGGCTATGCCCGTGAATCTTAATATTCGTTCATAAATAATTAGGGATAGTCTTGTGGTTTGATTAACTTCTTGAATAACGGATACGATTATTCGTCTGGCTATCCGCGGAAAGTCCACGCTTGAGGTCTTGTTTACTGGTCCATGTTCCAGCGGGATGTACTAATATTGAAAAAACTAAGTCTCTTACTATCTGTTTCTTTGTGTTTTGTGTTACGTCCTTTTCATTTTAGATCTTCTGTAAATTGCGCATTGTATTTCTTGCAATTTTACATCTTCTTTTGATCTTATGAGTGTTACCGCCATTGTTTGATATTAAAATCCTAAGGGAAACTACCTAAAAATGCACAATTTGATGTTGGGCATATTGTTGTTTTGACGGTTGATAATTTTTTTTTTCTCCTCGATTATTTCTAGTTGATATATTCGCCATAAATGTTGCCCTTTGACGCAAAACTCATTAGATGTTCGAATCGGAAGTTTTTAATAACATTTCCAATAAATCAAAGAATATGCTTGTGACATTTTGCCGATGTTCTTTATAAAACTTACATTTTCCGAATTTTGGGCCTTCTTTGATGGGCTTCGTTGGTGATTCTCATCTAGTAATGCTAAACATGTTGTGCTCTCTTTGTCTCTTTTGGTGCGTTTGGTTTTGTTGTGTGTTTATGTTTACACCACAAAGTTTTTACGGAACAAAAAACACAACAATAAATTAAACGCTGTTCGTTGGTAAGCGCTAATAGTCTAATTAAAAAAAAAGTTTCTAATAGTCCGAATAAGGTTTTTATAGAAATAAACATTGGAAAAGTTGCCCGAAAAATTGGGAAATGAGGGAAAAACTAAAAATGCTTTTTTCGATGAGATTTTTGTACGAAATCAAGATCATAACTTACGATTCGAACGATGGGTATGCTTAATTTTTTTTGTTTTGTTCGTTATGGTTTTGGAACGATCACAAACAAGATTATTGAAATTTGAACAGGACAACGTCTGTCTGGTCTGGTCGGTCGGTTATATATATATATATATATATATATATATATATATATATATATATATATATATATATATATATATATATATATATATATTTATATATATATATATATATATATATATATATATATATATATATATATATATATATATATATATATATATATATATATATATATATATATATATATATATATATATATATATATATATATATATATATATATATATATATATCCGTCCGGGAGGTGGAACGGCGTGTTAAAATATGGCTGGCAGGCATTTGGCAGGCTCAACATGGTGTTTAAGAGCAGTCTCTCACTCTGCCTGAAAAGAAAAGTCTTCGATCAGTGCGTTCTACCCGTTATGACAAACGGAAGTGAAATCTGGATACTCACATCGCAATTAATTCAAAAACGTCGGGTAGCACAGAGGGAAATGGAAAGATGTATGCTTGACATTACAAGACGAGAGAGAAAGGCCTGCGTATGGATCGGGGAACAAACGAAAGTCTGTGACATCATTCAGAGGAAAATCCAGGACCGTGAATGGTGGAAGCATGCTGAAGAGGCCTTCATCCTGCAGTGGATCGACACGGGCTGATTCCAAATGTCAGCATTGAAAGTTGAATTCAAAATAAATTTATTGGTATATCCTCCAAATTTTAACGTGTAATATTGTAGGGTTCTATGAAAATGAAAATTACTTGCAAGCGACATCTGTTTTTTTTATGGACTCGCAAAGTTTTTGGAAGAAATAAAAATAAATTTCGAGCTCAACTTTAAATTGCACATAAAAAAACTAAAAGCGATCATGGTCTTCGAATTCTTAAAAAATCTCTTGTTTATCCTCTTTCTAACCGTATGCATTCATGCCATAAAAACTTCGTTTTACTAACTTCGCTAATTTAAAACAAACAAAATTTTAACATTTAAAAAACCAGAATACGAAAACTAATATATAGGAAAAATTATATAATATACGAATATGGAAATGGAATATTGTGTTGAAGGTATTCCTAAAAAAGTGTTCGTGAGTTCAATTACTGCTAAAGTTCGGGGAGTGACGCTCATTCAAAGCTCATGGTATTACGATCGAAAAATTAATGTGAAATGATTGAAACACTAAGGAAACAAGAATGCCATTCTGTAGGATTAGATAATATTCCTTTAATTGTACTGAAAGAGTGTATCGAATCATTAATAGATCCGCCATAAAATGATTAATTGAAACTTTCCAAACTTAAAACATCAAAAGTACAACGGGGTCTCTAGGCAACCTGCTCTACCTCACACAACTATACGAGAGTTTACTATTTATGTATCCGGAATAATAAAGAAAAATAAATATCTATCATTGAAAATGGCCTTACTGTTTTTCAAAATATTGTCCCGGATGATAGATATACTTTTGCATAAGTTTGAACCAATTTTCACAGCACTTTTTCCATTCTAAGTGAGATATCTCCAAAACATGCATTTTGAACGCATCAACTGCTTCTTCTGGCATCGAAAATCGTTGACCACATAGTTTAATCTTCACGGACCGGAAAAAAAAGAAATCATTGGGTGCCACATCAGGACTGTACGGCGGATGACCCATCAATTTGTTGTTTTGACCGGTCAAATATTGAGTTGGTCGGTCCGTTGCGTGACAGCTCGCGTTGTCATGGTGAAGAATGATCCTGCGTCACTGGTTATTAAACCATTTGAATAATAAATATTTGTTTTTATTTATTATTCCGGATACATAAATAGTAACCGTCGTACATAAAAGTTATTATAGCTTGATTGAATCAATAATCAATTAAAATATTTTTCTATCTACTGAGTATCAGATCTTGATACTGTGCCATTGCACATTGTTTCGTTTTGTCCTGACCCATTCGTTTTATATTATAAGATATCATTTGTTTTTTAAGTTGGTTTGACTGTCCGTGACATCTGACGAATGTTAAGAGTGTCACGACGGTGAAGCTATGTCGAAACAAAATGTGCATAAGGACTTTATTGATGGTAGAGAAACTACTGACGATGAAGTTAGTTCAGGAAGACCTTAGATGTCAACCACTGAGGAAAACATTCCTAAAATTAAAGATCTTGTACTAAATAATCAATAACTGAGTATTAAAGATATTGTAGATATGCTGGAATATCAATTAGATCAACTTAATCAACTTTGACAAATAACATAACGCTTTATCGCACATCTCAATAATTAGCTGTAAATTTTTCGCAAAAAATCAAACAAATACCATTCCACAAGCACTATATTCACCGGATAAAGCACCGTCTGACTTTCCTGTTCCCTCAATTGAAGAAACCAGTTTGTGAATGCCGTTTTAAGTCGGCAGGAATCATTCAAAACAGTGGATTAGCCGCTTTGAAAGAAATACCACAAATCGATTATAAAAACTCATTGAAAAACTTGACAAAACCCGTGGAATAAGTATATTGGAATGCGAGAGAACTACCTTGAAGGAGATAAAATACATTTCATAACAAACTCGATAAATGGGAAAAGAATACAGTGAGACAAAAACCCAATTGGAATAAAAACTCGAAAATACCTTCAAGGAATCTTTTGCAGCTAAGAGAAATCTTTCTAAATACCATAGAAACGATACTGAAGAAAGAAGAACAGTTATTAGTTACAAATTTGCTTTACCAGCAATCAAAAGGAAAATATAGTACAAACAATAGTAATGATTACTTGTTATTAAACATACATAGTTTAAAGAACAAGGTAGATTTTGCTTTTCCCCAATCTTTGAGTGTCATATAAGACGTTTTTAAGTCTAATATGTGTTTCGGCTAATAATGTCAAGTTTGCTATGTTTCTAATATATTCGGTGGTGGTGATTTTGATATAAAAGACAAGAAGCGTTTAGAACATCCGAAAAAGTTTGAAGATGCAGATTTGCAAGCATTATTGGAAGATGACTCAACTTATACGTTAAAACAATTGGCAAAAGTATTGAATGTTGTCCAATCCATCATTTATGAACGTCTACATGCATTGGGAAAGATCCAGAAGGAAGAAAAATGGGTTCCACATGAATTAAAGGAAAGAGACATTGAAAGGCGAAAAATCCCTTGTGAAATTTGTCTTACCAGATAGAAAATAAAAAGTTTTTTGCATCGAGTTCATTAAATGGGACGACCTACCCCATCTGCCGTATTCACCGGATTTAGCCCCTTCGGACTACCACTTATTTCGATCGACACGCACAAGTGAAAATTTGGCTTGATTAATGGATAAAAGATGAGGAAATATAATAGCTAACGATGGCCAATACTTTGATTATTGAGGTAATTTATTTTGTTATGAAAATAAACGTGCAAATTTTCTGAAAAAATCAACATTATTAACAGAAACATCTATTAGAATCAATCGATTTAAATCGAAAATGCAATAAAATGATTTTTAATCTATAATTTAATATATTAACCAATCACAAGGACTCTTTGGATTAATTTATAGAAATGTTTAATATATTTAAACATTTTTTTTTATTTTTTAAAATATTTCTTAACTCTTCTGTTTGACTTATTCGAAACTAATCGAATATGTGAGGGATATAATGATTGCGACGGACACTTCTTAATATATAATTTTGTCGTTTAAGTTTGGCATAACTTTATCTTTGAATTCGATGACAATTTTAGTTGATTAAGATTAAAATTGCGGCCTAAAAAGATTAATTTTAGATTATCTCTCTATTTGGACTAGACTTGCGAAACGGTTTCAAACAGTTACGCTGTCATTTATTGCTATTATACAACATTAGTTGCATTCCCATTGGTATGTTTTAAATGTTTCTATAATAATATCCATTATAAATCTTTAATGTTCCAAATTTTGTTTTTTTTGTATGCCGGTGATATAATATAATGTTTAACACGTTTATTTTCCATCCATTCGTTAATCTCTTCTTTTCATGTTTTACAGTGTTAAGTTACAGGCAGAATTCAATGAAGAAAAATGATTCCTCTTCAGGCGGAAGATAAGAGTGTATTAAAAATTATGTCGATGAATACAATATAATACTAATAAACGCAGTAAGTCGGAAAAATAACGAAAGTTTAAATAAAAAAACAATTAGATATTTTGCCAAAATTATTTCTTTTAATTAAAATACATCCCTTCCGCATCAACACACCGCTGGGCAGGTTGAACATGCATAGATTTTTATGTCTTTTTTGAAATCGCCCCAATTACCCTCGTCACTACTTCTTAAACTTGTCTAAAACTGTGTGAACTTGTGCGAACTCTCATAAAACGTTTCTTTCATGGCCAATTTAAATTTCGGAAAAAGGAAATAATCGCACGAAGATAAATCAGGGGAATATGGAGGATGTTGAAGTATGCAGACTTGTTTTTTCACCAAAATTTTACGAACAGCGACGGTCCTGCGAGATGATGCATTATCGTGCAACAAAAACCAACTTCCCGGCGCTCGATATTCAATCCTCACTCGAACGATTCTCTTCCACAAATTCAAACACCCATAAAATATTCAGCAGTGATATTTTGACACTGATGAACGATTTCCAGAGACATAATACCTTTAAAGTTGTAAAAATAAATCAACAATGTCTTATCTCGTGACTGGTAATAAAATTTTTTCGATTTCAGAGAGTCTTCCACAGTACCTCCACATTTCGTGCTTTGTTTGAGGATGGTACTTGAAGCACCAAGCCTCATCGCCAGTTACAATGGATTCCGCGAACGTGCAGTTATGTCTATTTTAATAAGGCCCTTGCAATGTCCAACGCGAGCAATTTTTTGTTCTATTTAAGGCGCGAGGAACAAGTCGAGCACAGACTATCCGTTTTTTTTAAATCCCTTGTCAAAATTTAGTGAATCATGTATTTGGTCGTATTTAATTCCTCCGCTATGCATCTCAGAATCGATTCAAGCGATGATTTCCACACTTTTTTCATCAACTCATCGCAATTTTTGTTATTTAGCCGGACTGGTTTGGGTCGTCTTCCTTAGCATTATGACCGTCCGACTCGAACACACGTGTACCGGATAAGTAATCATCACCATAAACTTTTTTTCATCAATTCAAATCGAAAGTTTTACCGAGTTCGAAAAAAAATTAATATTAGCTCTTTGTTCCGTCGTGTTTTGCGACGAGGTGACAAAACGTACTGTCACTTTAAGCGCTATAATTTGACAATCCGTTAATCGATTCTAATGATGGCGGGCCTGTTTATAGCTTTCAGTGTATATATTGTTTCAAGAGATGGTGCTAGTAGTTTTCTTCGAATTTAAGAAACTCCGGTATTGTTTGCTAGATACTGTGTACTTTATAGCGTGTATCACTGAATTATTTCTTAATTTTAAAAATGATCAGCACTAAACATAAGTAAGAAATATTAAGTCCCCTACAGGTTGAAAAAACAAACTAAATTCGAAATAAAAAAAATTGTACACAGGTCTTCAGGCACGAAATTAGAGGGTGGTCCAAAAAGTTGTTAATGGTTGGTTGGTTAATGCTAACTGTACAAAATTTGATAGGAGGGGTAGAAAGTTGGGGTCGGTCTTATACGATAGACGTCGCTAAAAACACTGAAACCCCGGAAATACTCGGCACCTTTCGGAAATGGTCGGTGAATAACCATTAAATTTGATTTGTAACAGATTGTCGTTGTGGCTGATAAAATGGACTTGGATCGCTGCAGTAGCAGGCTATTTGAAGCTATTTTGTGATCTATTTATTTTTTTTATCTATTTTGTGAAAAGTATCAAGTATGGAAACCCAAACCATTCGAATAAAATTTGTCCATTCTGCAATTTGGAGTTATTCGGTGTTTTAACAATGAAAAGACATCAATTCTTCTATTGGAACCTTTGGTGTGAAACACTAAACTTGAAGAAATTGACCACTAAACACCAAATAACTTTTTTTGAACTTCTCGACGCAAGTTTCGCTAACCATGTTAGCATCATCAGGAGATGATTTAATCTGAATGATATTCTGAATTAATTATTTAATCTGAATGATATTCTGAGATTAAATCATCTCCTAATGATGCTAACATGGTTAGCGAAACGTGCGTCGAGAAGTTCAAAAAAAGTGATTTGGTGTTTAGTGATAAATCTCGTCAAGTTTAATGAAAAGACACCTAAAAAATATTCACAACCAACAGCAGGATTCCCGTGCTAAGAGAGCATATATTACTTGCCCAGTCTGTTCCTAAAATCAGGTAGTGTGTGAAACATCTGGAGATAAACCACAACATAAAATTAAAAATGCAATCACACCTTTGCTAGCCGAGATAGCTAAGAACGATGGTTTGAAGAGCAGAAATTTGAGAAGACCTATGCATGTATCAGGACAAATAAATAAAATGATTATGTGGAAAAATCCTATGCATTCAATCGTAGGAATTTAATTGGTAAAATGTGGAATGCAGAATAATATTTCTTTAGTTTACAATATATTTCTACTATCCTTAGGGTGTAACATTAAATGCACTAAGTGGATGGAGAACGCTGGTGATTCGATAAAAATGTACGGAGTATGCCCATATCATATAAATATAAAGATCTGGCACAAAGGTATATTATTTTATTAATATAATTATGTAATATATGTATTGGAAAAAAATAACCAAGAAAATATATAATTTCTTATAATAGGGGAGACTACTGTAAAATTATAGAAATCATATGTAAGTAGAAGCCAGCCTTTGGAGCAACTTGAAAAAACCAAAATTGATAATAAATTAGATTGATATCTCCGATGAAGGAAAAGTAACATCTGATAAATAGCAAATATATAGGAAAGATGTGGTATATTTAATGAAAAAGAAACATACAAATAGTATGATTGGTGCGGTTGTAAAAGTAAAAGTATGGAATGGCAAAGGAAAAAATTGCTACTTACTGCTAACATAGTTTAACAGTTTTATAAGGAATGTATTTTAGATACAACCTTTTTTAAAATAATATCCTTTATAATTTTTTTTATCTTAGGTGAGTCATTCCATATTGCATGTAGATTTTTTTGTCTATGATTTATCAACGGCAATATGGAAAGTACATTAATATTAATGAAAATATGTACTGATGTATGAGTTTCATTTTCGATTAATTTTCTTAGAAACCACCAGTAAGTTACATCGAAAATGAAACTCAAAAGAAAGAATTTCTCTATTCATCTTACTAATAAGTCTATCAGGAAGTCTACCGACTAGCGAGTGACCAACGTAGAACATTTCTCAGAAGGCATCCGGCCTTACCCAGCCTTTAACTGGCGTGACTGAGGGGTAATTCTTTGTCGGATTTTACACTCTTGCCTAGAAACAATCACAGACATTTAGGTGTGGATATGTGTGGGCATGTGTGTATATGTGAGTGTATAAAAGTGTGTGTGTAGGGTAGGAAGTAAGACGGAGAGAAAAAGATGGAATCGAACCAGCTACCTTTGAATTGCCAGGCAGGCGACTAACCCACCAGACCACCGCGGCCGGCAAAATGGAACTCACTGTACATAATACGGTCTAGGGATGAATGATAATAATCATTGTATTGTACCTTTGTTTTTTTGGAAAAAATAATTGATCCGTAAGTTTGTTGCAGTTTCTTTTTACAGGGTTCTAATCGAAACTGCGGATTTATCAAAAGAACATTAAATAAAGGACTTTAATAGTATTTGTTTTTTATTTAATGAAATATCAATATTACATTTGATAATTGCATTGAATCAAATATTTCTACTGACCTAACTACACCAACTTAAATTACTGTAACCAACTTTTCAACTCGTTTATCAACGAATTATTCTTAAGGCACTTGAAACATACAATCTAATATTGTAATAATTTTCAAATTGTTTCTGTTATAAAAAATAGCAAAACGACCCAAAAACATCGAGAAATGGTTTAAAAAACATAAATTGGCTTTTTCAAGGCTTGTCATTAAAATGCGAGGTTAAGTTGTATTTAATTTTTGTCACGAAATCTGTAAAGAAAGTATTTATTCAAAATATCCGCCAGTCTATGTACTGACTATTTCCGAAAGGTGCCGAATGCTTCCGGGGTCTCACTGATTTTTAGCGACGTCTCTTAAATGATAGTTCGGCTCATGGAAATTTAGTCGCGTTGAGAAAGGACATGAGAGAGGATTGTTCGTTTTACAACACTCAAATTTATCGACTCGAAAGTGCACAGCTGTCTTAAATGTGAAGAAATCGTCGGTATTTCGCACTCTTCGCACATATTTACACGTGCACAGTTAGTGCAAGAATTGAAGCCGATGGACCCCGTTGATATACTTTGATTTGTTATCGAAATAATGAACCGATTTCCAACAGTTTCAATTTCCAACCATGTCAATAATCAAAATTATCGCTACTGGTATGGAGAAAACGATATGGATGTTCGGAAGTGATACCGAAATTTTCTTTCGCGCCCTTTCCGAAAAGACGTTCGGAAAGAATGGGATTTCCGGGCAAAAAAAAATGTATCGATCTTAGTCATTGTTCTATAGGTTTAACCTATATCTTTGACTGTATTTATTGGTTTGGTAGCGATTTGATATTATACTTGTTTTTAATTGTTAGTTAGGTTTTTTTTTCGACGTTATACTAATATATCGTTACATAAAGATATGGAGGTTCATAAGGTAAGTTTAAATAAAATATTGAAATTTGATTAGGGTTCCTTTTGTTTTTTGCATTCGTTTTTATAACTTTTATTAATATTATTTAATTCATGTAGAGGAAACAAATTAACGTGCCAAATTTGTAAGAAGGAATATCCCTGTGTGTCCGCAAAGAATCTACATGTAGCAACACAACCGAGGGTAGTAACAATGAGACTCCATGGTCGTCTTTTTTGTAGGATACGAATAATAATATTCAAGAAAAAGCGAACAGACAAGAACAAAATTCGACTACCAATTTGGAAGGTAATCGTATATGAAAAGTCTTAAACTTATGAAAGTTTTACAGGATCTCATTTGTAGATGGTGTGGCTAAAAGCTTTCATCTAAAAGAAAATGGGTTAGGGACTTCTTTTATTTGACAAATCTCTGGCTGGTCATTCATTATAGATAGTTAGCAGCTGTATTTATTATATATTTGCAAATATTATTAAATTAAGAGTCTAATGTGATGGTCTGTAAAACATGTAAGACGAAACATCGTCATCGTTTAAAAAATACTGAAAAACTTAATTAAAGCAATAATGTAGTATGGGTGGATTTTTTTAGAAAATATGGTTAATAAAGTATAGTGTGGTGGTTTGGAGAATCGGTGTGGTTTTAAAGGTACTGCAAACTTGAATGAAAGTAATCAAACTATTATAAAAACAAATATGTATATAATTTTGGGTAGTGATTGTTTTTATTCAAAATTGATGATGATTTATGTAGTTTACATGTTATAATTATCCATATTATCCTCTTTGGGGAAAGTTTTATGATGTATATTGAAGAATATTGTTTCACTTCTTGAGGAAAACATACAGAATTAATTAAACCGCCCTCGGTTAGTTCTGGTATAAAATTTTCACAATCTAAGGTTTTAGAAGGCAAACGAATCGCTGCTCTGCGTATTCATAGAGAATGCGTCATTGGAAGAATGCGAGAGTTTGATTTTCTCTGTTATAATTCATAACACGTTGCCTTTTACAGACTATTGTTATCACTGCTGTAGCATTAGTGATGTTAAAATCATGTAAAATATCAACTAATTTATTAATATTCATTTTAAAAAAATATTAACTAATTTACTTATGTTCTTTTTATAACTTAACATGAAGTTATTATAATAAAAATATAGTTTAATATTCTAAATCTGTGACTCTAAAAATATCCACAGCACGCATATTATCAGAATTAGCCTTTATGAACTCTTTGTGATACATTACTAAACTAAATTAGTAACCAACTATATATATATATATATATATATATATATATATATATATATATATATATATATATATATATATATATCATCAACATCATCATCATCATCATCATCATCATCATCAACCCGTATCAATCCACTGTAGGATGAAGGCCTCTTCAGCATGCTTCCATCTCTCTCGGTCCTGAGTTTTTCTTTGCCATTCGGGTCCAATATACTTAATAATATCAACAGTGAATCGTGTTTTCGGTCTTATCACTGGAAGTTTGCGATCAAGCGGTATCCAGTCCAGGACCGCCCTGGTCCATCTTTCGTTCCATCGCCTGGCTGCATGGCCTGCCCACTTCCATTTCAATTGCTTTATTCTTCCAATGATGTCATTCACTTTCATTTATTCTCTGATCCATGTGCATGTCTTTCTATCCCGTCTAGAAATGCCAAGCATATATCTTTCCATTCCCCACTGTGCTACTCGAAATTTTTGAACTGACTGTGCTGTGAGTGTCCAGGTCTCACTTCCGTATGTCATAGCGGGCAGGATACACTGATCAAAGGCATCTCTTTTCAGACAAAGTGATAGTTTGCTCTTAAACACCATATGGAGCCTGCCAAATGCCTGCCAGCCACATTTAACGCGTCGTTCCACCTCCCGTACGGTGTCCCCTTCCATTGAAACCCTTTGCCCAAGATATATATATATATATATATATATATATATATATATATATATATATATATATATATATATATATATATATATATATATATATATATATATATAGTGATCCACAACTTCCAAATCCGTTCCTAAGATAGAAATCCTTTTTGTCCTCAGCAAATTTATTGGACATGACCTGACTCTTCTTCTGGTTTATTTTCAAGCCAAATGTTTCCCCAGCCCTTTGCAATTCGTGTACGTGTCTTTGCAGCTCCTCTGGGTCTTGTGAAAGAATAACGATATCAGCTGTGAATCTAAGATGGTTTAAATATGCACCATTTATCTTTATTCCATCCTGCGCCCAATCAAGCTTACGGATCACTTCTTCCAGGCAGGCTGAGAAAAGAAGAGGTGATCCTACCTTACACCCCGCTCTACATTTATTCCAACCTCAAGATCATCAAGGTGGACTGTCGCTGTAGCTTCATCATATATCGATCCTAGTAGGTTTGCACAGGCTTTCTCTAAATGAAAAATACTTTTTCATAATTAATAAAAGTCAAGCACAGTGGTATAGTGTATTCGTTGTGTTTTTCTATGACCTGCTGTAGAACCTGGATATGATCCAATGTACTGAATCCACTTCTGAATCCTACTTGCTCCCTTGGTTGTACGTCATTAACTTTTCTTAGTATTCTTTTGTATATTATCTTGGTGCAAACTTTGTACACCACTGATTGGACGGTAGATCTTTAAATCTTCCCGTGCTCCTTACTTATGTAAAAGAATCACTTCTGCATTTTTCCATAAGCTGGGTACTTCTTGTTGTTTGAGGCATTTTGTGTATAATCTTGCCAGTGTTTTATGTAAGGTCCGACCACCAGCTCCGACCAACATCTCCACCGTTATACTATCCTCTCCTAGAGCCTTGCCATTTTTCATCGAGTCTATAGCCTTTGTCACTTTCTACACCAGGATATCCGGCATTTGTTCTTCAGTAGGCATTGCTATTCTTGTCTGATTCTGGTTCTCATATAACTTTGAATAAAATCTTCGGGCAACCTCTAACATTTCCGTCCATTTCATGCATATTGTGCCATCCCCACGCATTAAGGAAAACATTTGTGTCCTTTTCCCTCTCAGCTGCAGAGGCACTTTTTTGCACTGCTGCTTTTTTGCACTAGCTGCATGCTGCTCATCGTACTCGACCCTACCAAAAGGACTGTCTGCATTGTTCATTGTCCGGCGTTTTTTCATTAAATTAATGGTCTCATTGGAAATTTTTGGCTCTTTGAAACAACTATCTTCTGGTGCTATTGAAGCCGCCGTTTTAAGCACATTGTTGGCGATTTCTTTATATTGGTCTGTAATTTCCATCTCCTCTGGGTCTTGTAACACAGCAAAGCGGTTCGACAAATAACAGCTGACAATTCTGATATAAAAGCACTTTACCGTAATGACGTTACAAATATGACAGCCAATCGTAGGCACGTGTTTTTTTTTTTATTTTATAAATTTTATTCATTCATAATTAATTGTTATTTTTTTAATTTTTTTTCGCATCGTTTATCTAAACTATTTATGATAAGGTTTTAAAATAAAGTAAAAAAATCTATATTTATTTTTTATTCAAAAACCTTGCTTTTATTAATTTCATTTCTTCAAAAAGCTAACATCTCTTTAGATCACCCTGTACAATGGACATTGTATTGATTGTAGTGAAAATTTAGACATGTCTTAGTTCTTTTGTTTAAAATGAATTTGCATCAAGCATCGGCTACTACTTAAATAAAATAAAATTCTTTTAAATAATTCTCACCGCATAAAAAAATTTCAGCCTCCCGACAAACATTTATAACTATCTAAATAATTACGTGTGGGCACCGAGCATTCAACAAAGTTGGAAATAATGAATTACATATTCGTAATCAGAAAATTACTATTTCAAATATCAGAGCATTATATATCATTAAATCCTATTATGTTTATTATATGTAATATTAAAACTAATTACATATCTTTCAAAACGTATTTCGCTAATATTCGTTTTGTTTTTATTTTTTCACAATTCTCAGTATCATTTTGTGTAGTAGAAACAGAGAATATTATATATGGGTTCTTCTTAATAGACTGCAATGATTCTAAAAGAAAGCCTTAGGATATTTCAATGGGTATATTTAAAAGCAATTGTTTGTTTTGTATTTTAGATATACTACTACGAGGGTTGCTATTTATGTATCCGGAATAATAAATAAAAACAAATATTTTTCATTGAAAATGCTTTTACTGCTATACATTAAAAGATAAAATAAAATATTCTCCGTGATAATCGATACACTTTTGCATACGTTTGAACCAATTTTCATAGTACTTTTTCCATTCCGATTGAGGTATCTCCAAAACATGCATTTTGATTGCATCAACTGCTCGAAAATCGTTGACCACGTAGTTTATTGGTTGATTTAATCATTGGGTGCGATGTCAAGATTGTACGGGGGATGATCCATCAGTTCGATGTTTCGACCGATTAAATATTGAGTTGTTCGATCCGATGTGTGGCACTGTAGTCATATGCCTATTTTGAAAGACCCATACAGTTAACTGCTGTTTACTTTCCGGCTCATACGCATATATCCAAGATTCGTCACCTGTGTAGATGTTATGCACGGCTTTTGATACACCACGATTGTATTTTTTTGAGGATTTCTTTGCACCAAACGACACAAGCATTTTTTTGAGCGATTGTCACATTATACCGAATCCAACGCATTGAAATTTTGTTCACGGCTAAATGTTCATGTAATATCTTTTGTAAGCTTGTCATACTAATGCCCAGGGATGCATCAATCGCACGATACGTCACATGACGATCTTGTTTTATCAGTTCGCGCTCAGTATCGATGTTTTCTGGCACAACAACTGATTTTGGACAACCTTCTGTAAATTTGTCCGTGAGCAAACGACTGCCACGATTGAATTCACTAAACCAGTGATATACAGTAGTTTTAGATAGGGCTTCATCGCCAAAAGTCGAGGTGAGTTGATCGATGCCCAGTTTTTGAGATAATCCACGCCGAAAGTCGTAGTAAATCATCGCACGAAAATTCTCAAGAGTTAATTCCATTTTTTGTCTGAGATAAAATTTTCAAGTCACTAAACAACACAAATAGCATCCGTATGACAAAATATTCTGAGTACGTAAACAGTCAACAATGTCATACTTTACGATGTATATGTCAGATGGCGCCTACCAACATCATTGTCGCCAATTTCGGATACGTAAATATCAACCCTCGTATAACTAAAAAGTAACGTGCTTTTTTTATTTTAAAATGCTCGCGCTTTGCGTATCAATACAACCTTTTGTTTTTTTTTGCTTGGTATGATTGGTCTTGACATCTGTCAGAAGTTTCGTATCATTTTGATCTTTAAGTTAGAAATTATTGTATTTTGTAATTCTTAAAATATTTCGTCGGGGATTTTTTAAATTGGATATATTTATCAAGCAAAGAATTTGCGTTAATATTTATCTAACAAACGAAATTTCTTGTGTTGATAACGGGTCTTTCAAATTCAGTCGACCGCAGTGGGTTAGTCGGATTGCCTGCCTGGCAATCCAAAGGTAGCTGGTTCGATTCCAGCGCTCGGATGGATGTTTTTCTTTAATTCTTCTGCCCGTCTTACTTCTTACCCTACACACACTCACATATACACACACACGCCCACACATATCCACACCGAAATGTCTGTGATTGTTTCTAGGCAAGAGTGTAAAAAATAAGGCCGGATGCCTTTTGAAAAGTGTTCTACGTTGGTCACTCGCCAATCGGTAGGCTTTCTGATAGACTTATGGGTAGGCACATAACCAAGGGTTGATAGCCTGAGGGGGGTGGTGGCTTGGGTTTGTCGGTAGCTGATGACCGTAGTTCGGAACCCACGTTAAGCTATAGGTCCAGTCGCTAAATAGCCTTAGATGCTGATGCGCCTCTAACCATAAATCCTTTTCTTTTCTTTCAAATTCAGCGTTTTTTGTTTAATTTTTGAATAAAACACAAGCGTTGTGAACTTGCCTAGATCTAGTTTCATTTCAGAAATCTAATGTGTGACATTTATAAAAATGGTGTCGTACACAATGTAACAACGCATTAAAATTGTTGAATTATTTTATGAAAATGGACGTACTGTAAGAAATGTATTTAAAAAATCAAGTGATATTTATCAATCGAATTGTTCAAAAATTTCAAGAAATTGGTTCGGTGAAAGATGAAAGTTCACTAGAGTTCGTTCATTATATTGATTTGGTACGCGAAAGTGTTGCTGAAGACCCAGAAATATCGATTACTCCAAGTTCACAACAAGTTCACAATACACTTGGACTCAGTGAATCTACAACATGGCGTACGAAAGAATTTAGCTCTGAAGGCATATAAGGTTCAAATAATATAAGAACTGAAGCCACTGGATCATTCAAAGCTTCATGCATTTGTCAATTGAATCAAAGAATAAACAGATGCTTTTTCTCAAATATCATTTTTTCAGATGAAACACAATCAGCATTTTAAAATTGGTGGCTTAATAAACATACCAAATGCTTGCCGCGTTCACTCCAAATGCTTGCCGCATTTGGAGTGAAGAAAATCCACGATTGATTCATGGGAAACCATTTTCATCCTAAAAAAGTCACTGGTTAGAGTACATTATAGTCAAGAGGCGTAATTGGGTCGTATTTCTTTCAGAATGCTGCTTGTGAAGCTGTAACTGTGAATTGTGTTCGATATTGTCTCATGATAACTGGATTTTTGTAGGCCGAATTGAATAATATTGATCTGGAGGATATGTGGTTAGAACATAATGGCGCTACATCTCACTCTGCTAATGAAACAATTGATTTATTGAAAGAAAAATTTCCTGGATGAGTAATGTTAATTGGCCAAAAAGATCATCTGATTTGACACCGTTGGACTCTATCGCGTTACGTGAAAAGGCAGGTCTGTAAGAACAGTCCATACCACGCAAATTTTCATTGATTTGGATACAGCTATAGGAACAATATCTCACATATTTAAGGCCAAAGGGCTGTTGGAAACGATAGCGATGAGAATGTTAAGAATAATTATTGGAAATACGATAAAGGATCTAATTAGAAGTGGCGAAGTCAGAAGGAAAGATAATGTAAAATAGATAAACGAACCGACACTAAACAGGAAAAGAGAATGATAAAAAATTGGAAAATGGATAAATAGAAACAAAAAACGACAATTAAAAAAAAAACAAAAAGAAAATGGACAAATTGGCAAAAGTATATAGGCAGAAGAAGTGTAGGCCGATCACATACAAAGCGGAGTGATAACAATACAATTAGGCAAAATGGCCTGATAGTTTATGTGTTGGCTTCTGAATTAAGGTAGGTGGATCATGGCCAATTTCAACTAAAAACATTTCAAAATGTTCGAAGAAATTTTACAATATTAAAGTTCCAAGTTCTCCCAACCCCTTTTCCCCTTCTAAACACACCGAAATTTTATTTTATCTAATGCTTATTAAACGTGCTTGTAAAAATCTGGTCACCAAACGCAATTAAACTCGAGACCTTTGTATTGAGATTTATGATTACAAAATTTTAAATGTATTTATAATGGGCCAGCGGGCCATAATTTAACTCGACATCCCTCGTAACCATTCTTGCACTCTTAACTTTATTTATTCTCTCTACCTGGAAAGTGGACGTTTTATTATCGGTAATAACGTTGACGCTTTAACCAAAAGTCCTTCTCTGACTTTCGTTTTATTATCTTAGATAATCCCTCCATGTTTTATCACGGTCACTTTTTTTTTACTGAAAATATTAACAGCATGTCGATCAGAATCTTCCCAGAATCAACGGATATATATATATATATATATATATATATATATATATATATATATATATATATATATATATATATATATATATATATATATATTAAATTCGAAGAGATTTACCACTAAACACCAAATCACTTTTTGAAACTTTTCGACGCACGTTTCGCTAACCATGTTAGCATCATAAGAAGATGATCTAATCTCTTTTAAGATAAAAGTGATTTGGTGTTTAGTGGTAAATTTCTTCGAGTATCATCATCATCATTATCATCAGCCCGTATCGATCCACTGCAGGATGAAGGCCTCTTCAGCATGCTTCCAACCTTCACGGTCCTGGGCTTTCCTCTGCCACTCGGGTCCAATATACTTAACGATGTCATCAGTCCATCGTGCTTTCGGTCTTCTTCGCGGACGTTTGCGATCAAGCGGTATCCACTCCAGGATTGCCTTGGTCCATCTGTCGTCCCATCGCCTCGCTATATGGCCTGCCCATCTCCATTTCAACTGTTTTACTCTTCCAATGATGTCACAGACTTTTGTTTGTTCCCTGATCCATGCGCAGGACTTTCTGTCTCGTCTTGTAATGCCAAGCATACATCTTTCCATTCCCCTCTGTGCCACCCGAAGTTTTTGAATTGATTGCGATGTGAGTGTCCAGGTTTCACTTCCGTATGTCATAATACTTTTCTTTTCAGGCAAAGTGGGAGTCTGCTCTTAAACACTATGTTGAGCCTACCAAATGCCTGCCAGCCACATTTAACACGCCGTTCCACCTCCCGGGCGGTATTCCCCTCCATGGAAATCCTCTGCCCAAGATATACAAAGCTGTCCACAATCTCTAAATCCCTTCCTAAAACTGAAATTCTTCTGTCCTGAGCGAAGTTATTGAACATAACCTGACTCTTTTTCAGGTTTATTTTCAAGCCAAATGGTTCGCCAGCCCTTTGCAGTTCTTGTATGCGTCTTTGCAGCTCCTCTGGGTCTTGTGAAATGAGAATGATATCATCTGCAAATCTAAGATGGTTTAAGTTTGCACCATTGATCTTTACCCCATCCTGTTCCCAATCCAGTTTACGGAATACTTCTTCAAGGCCAGCCGAGAAAAGAATAGGCGATATTGCGTCACCCTGCCGTACACCTCGTTCTATATTAATTCCCACTTCAAGATCATCAAGGTGAATTGTGGCTGTAGCTCTATCATATATCGATTCTAATAGGTTTACATAGGCTCTCTCTACACCTTGGCTAAGCAGTGCATCCATTATCGCATGCTTTGAGATGGAATCAAATGCTTTTTCGTAGTCGATAAAAGCCAAGCACAGTGGCATGGTGTATTCGTTGTGCCTTTCTATGACCTGCTGTACAACCTGGATGTGATCCATTGTACTGAATCCACTTCTGAATCCTGCTTGTTCTCTTGGTTGTGCGTCATTCAGTTTTTTTTAATATTCTTTTAGAAATTATCTTAGTGAAAACTTTGTACATCACTGATAGGAGGCTTATTGGACGGTAGTTCTTTAAATCTTCCTGTGTTCCTTTTTTATGTAAAAGGATCACTTCTGCATTTTTCCATAAGTCAGGTACTTTTTGTTCTTTGAGGCATTTTGAGTATAATTTTGCCAGTGTTTTATGTAACGTCCGACCACCAGCTTTTAGCATTTCGACAGTTACACTATCCTTTCCTGGAGCCTTGCCGTTCTTATTATGTATTGCTGTCCCTGACTGGCTCTGATCTTCATATAACTGGGAATAAAACCTTCTGACAATCTCTAACATTTGGGTACGCGTCCTGCACACTGTGCCATCCTCACGCTTTAAAGCATATATTTGCGTTCTTTTGTTTCTCAGCTTCTGTTTAGCTTTGTTAATTCCTTTGTTTTCTTCCAGGGTTTTTTGCACTAGCTGCATATTGAATCGGCGCGTGTCCTCTCTGATACGTTTTCTTATAGTTTTGCAGAGCTCAGTGTACTCGACCCTGCCAAAAGGACTACCTGCATTTCTCATTGCTCGCCGTTTCTTCATTAAATCAATGGTCTCACTGGAGATTTTTGTTTGTTTGAGACATTTTTCCTCTGGTGCTATTGAAGCAGCCGTTTGAAGTACATTGTTGGCGATTTCTTCATATTGAACTGATATTTCCACCTCCTCTGGATCTTGCAATGCAGCAAACCGGTTTGACAAAGCAATCTCAAAATGGCTTCCTCTGTCCAGCAGTTTTCCAGAATCCACCTTGCCCTTCTTTGATTTTACCATTTTTTCGCGCTCTTTTCGACAGTCAATCCGAACCCTTGCTCGTACAATTCGGTGGTCACTTCCAACATTAAAATTGTTAAGGACAGTACAATTGGTAAATATTGTTTCATCGTTGGTCATGATGTAGTCAATTTCGCTTGTGAGCCCAGATGGACTTTTCCATGTCCATTTTCTGCTGATATTTTTCTTATAGAATGAATTCATAATATATAGTTCTTGTCCTTCAGCAAAATCAACTAATCTGTCACCTCTATTGTCTCGCTCACCAGTTCCATATGGGCCAGTTGCATTTTCGTCTGTTCTTGTTGTTCCAATTCTGGCATTAAAATCACCCATCAGGATTTTGTACCTACATTTCTCCTTGTATAAAAGCTGGGCCACATCATCATAAAATTCCTCAATTTCCTCATCTTTATGGCTTATAGTTGGTGCATAAGCTTGGACGATTTGAAGCCTAAACTTTTTATTCAGCTGAATGACGCATTGGGCTAATCGGTCGGATGTACTTTCAAATTTTACCACACTGTCCTTCAGCTTTCGATTGATGAGGAATCCTATTCCGCCACATCGGCCATTTTCCGTACCTCGAGTGTAGAGTACGTGTCCAGTTGGTTCCAGTTTGATTAACTCTTCACCCTTCCTTCGTGTTTCACAGAGCCCAATAATATCCCAATGTATGTTGTCAAGTTCGATTAACAGTTCTTGCAATCGGGCCTCTGTTTTCATAGTCCGTATATTTAACGTTGCAATGTCAAAAGTCCAATGGCAGCCTGATCTAACCCGGTGATTCTTAGCACCCTCTGCCTTGGGGCAGGTCTTCCCGCTGGCGTAGGTAGTTGCCCCTTGGCCTCCGGGGAATGAGGGCCGTGTTTGAGGTTGTACTGTCATATTTCAACATACTGAAATACCATGTTGAAGGTATGGACCGTAATCTGCCACGCTGGTCCAATGCGGGTTGGCAGATTTTGGATCATGTTAGTCTGAGGCCTCCGCCTTGACCTGTCCGCCAGGGGTGACCCTCCCAGGAGCATAGACTCCAGACGGCATAGCTCAAAGCTTCATTGCCCTACTCAAAATATACCTACTCAAACTAAACCTACTATATATATAAGCCTACTATAACCTACCTACTATATATATATATATATATACCTACCTATACCTAAACCTACTATATATATATATATATATATATATATATATATATATATATATATATATATATATATATATATATATATATATATATATATATATATATATATATATGGTTATGGATTCAGTCATTTGTAATCAGGTCTATGCTAAGAAACGATATATTAATAGTCTTCTATCGATTATAATATTTTCAATTCTGTACCACACGAATAGCTTAAAGAAATCTTAAATATCTATGAAATAAACCGGCCAATAATAAATCTCTTGAAGAGCTTCATGTCAGTGTGGAGAACCAAAATTTAATTTAGGGAGGGTGGCCATAATATCACAACTGAAGAAATTCCAATAAAACGAAGTATTTTTCAAGGAGATTCACTCAGTTCTTTCTGGTTCTGCATCGGCATGAACCCTCTCTCAAACCAACTGAGTTCGACTAAATATGGCTTTGGTTTGAAAAATAACGGTGAAGTCACGAGGCTAAACCATTTGCTCTACATGGATAATCTAAAATTATTTGCCTCATCGAATAGTCACCTGCAACAAATGTTAGGAATAGTGGAAGAATTCTCTAGTGATGCAAGAATGCAATTTGGATTGGAGAAGGAGATTGGATTGGAGATTAAACATCAATAAAGGAAAACTTCTGAACAATGCTTTTGAGAACGCAAAACGGAGAAAAGATTGAGACAATGAGTGCTGTAGAGCCATCCGAATTGATCACGGGGTACTGAAGTAGTAAGACAAGTTTTAAGAACAAAGTTAAATAGCAGAAATTTGTCTAAGGCTACGCAACACCTACGCAAGTTCGGTGTTGAACTATTATTTCGGGATAGTTAAATGAAACGGAACCGATGTACAAAATCTGCAACGTAAGATCAGGATACTGCTCACAAAATCGCAGAAACACCACCCTAGAAGGGATATGGAACGCACAACATTTCCGCTACAACAAGGCGGTAGATGATTGGTCGATATTAGTAAACAACTGGACCAACAAATAGGAAATCTGCGGAAATATTTCTTGAAGCAGGCGGAAACATACATAAAGCTGTATGCCAGGCTGATCCATACCACTGCGACTAAACGAAGATCACATTCAAGTCTACGCAAAGACAGAATTTGAGAAATTACAATCATGGAAAGAAAAACCTCGATATGGGGACATTTGAATGAGGTCACCCAGGAACAAATCGACATATTAGCGTCGAAGTACTGACTGATTGCTGGACAGATGTTTCCAGAGGCAGAGGATTTCCTACTGGCAATACAAGTCCAAGTTGCGTATAGACCCGGTTGGATCACGCAAAGCATTCTGATTCATTTTTGAGTATTCTTTCTGATCTTCCACACCTCTCTCCTTGGATCCTCTTTCTCTCCTCCGTCCAACTTGTCCCCAATCTCCTTGAAACTTCGCTCTCTGATGCGACGTTCCACATATGCGACGTTCCATATATGTATTTTGTTTCTGCACTTGCTTCTGTCCTCAATCTCTGTCGGATCCATTTGTGCCCTTCATAGGTCAGTTCTGACTTGTGTGATCCATGGAACTGTTAACTTGACCCCTTGTATGTATGTAAAAATTTTGTTGGCGTGTCTTGTCGGTGGGAGTCTACTGATATGTCCGTAAAATTTCAACCATCTTTTTCTTATGTTCGCCGCTACGTTGGACATTCTCTGGGGTCTTCCTGGAATATAGTCTGTATCTTTCCTCTGTTAGTTTTGGGCCGAGAATTTTCCTCAAAATTTTGCGTTATTCTTTTAGTATCTTTTCTATTCCGCTGTTTGTGTGGAGCGTAAGTGTCTCGCTTGCGTATAGTACCTCTGGTCTGATTACTATGTTGTAGTGTCTTATTTTTGTGTATCTGGATATGTATTTCTTCTTGTAGATATTGTATGTCTTGCCGTACGCCCTCTTCATCTTCTGTAATTGAGTCTTCTGTGCTATCTTCTCTCCTCCTCTGGGTTCGAGGATCTCGCCCAGGTATTTGAAATGTGTGACCTTTTTATCTTGCCGTATTTGATGTTAAAATTTTGATCATCTAATTTTGAGCAAAAGAATTCGGATTTTTGAAAAGAGATTTGTAGGCCAACTTTCTCTGCACATTCCTTGAGGACTTCTATCTGTTTGGTTGCCCTCCTGTCTGTTGTTTCATTGTCTGCGAGTATGGCTAGGTGGTTCGCGAAGGCTAGGCATGAGATTTCTATATTGTTTTTAGTTCTTCCGAGTTGTATTGGTTTCCAGTGTCCTTGATTTTTCAGTTCCTTTTCTCATTCCCTTTGACTTTGTCCAGGACCAGGTTGAAGAGGAGTGGGCGATCCATCTCCTTGGCGTACTCCGATTTTAATCAAGAAGGGTTCGGATATTTCTCCCATAAATTTCACTTTAGAGACTGTCCCGGTCAGTGTCTGCTGATCAATTGTAGTGTTTTTGGGTCGAGTCCTTGTTCTTCTTGGATGTTGAAAAGAGATTTTCGGTCGATGCAGTCGTATGCTTTGTTGAAGTCCACCAACGTGCAGATTATTGAGACGTTCCTGATAGCTTTTTATTTCAGTATTGTTTTTAAGTTAGAGCTTTGTTCAGTGCATGAGCGACCAGGGCGAAAGCCTGCCTGGTACTCGCCAATTTGTGTTCTAGTGATTCCTGTGTTCTCTGGAGAAGGCATGCTGAGAGGATT
This sequence comes from Cosmopolites sordidus, assembly GCA_031761425.1. NCBI lineage: Eukaryota > Metazoa > Arthropoda > Insecta > Coleoptera > Curculionidae > Cosmopolites > Cosmopolites sordidus. The sequence goes on from JARFXV010000387.1 coordinate 374,620, forward strand.
TTGTAAGTGACTTGTAGTAAGGAGATTCCTCAGTAGTTGTTCACATCTGTTCTGTCTCCTTTCTTGTGCAGCGGGTATATAAGAGCACATTTCCACTCATCTGGTAATATTTCTGTTTGCCAGATGTTCGTGATAATTTGCGCGACTTCCCGCAGTGAGTTTGATCCGAGGTTTTTCAATAGTTCCGCGGTAATACCATCGGGATGGATTCCTTGATCTAATTTCGTGTCGAATTTCTGTAGGTGTGCCTTCTTCTGATGAATTCTCCTTGGGGTGAACTTGACCAAAGTCAATCAAAATTCTTGTTAGGTAGTGGTCTGAGTGGATGTTTGTGCCCTTGCGGACTTGAACATCATGGATCTCTCTTTGATGTGGGTATGAGATCGCAAAGTGGTCTATCTGGAATTTACCAATCTGTTGTGTAGGCGATCTCCATGTCTTCTGTTTTCGTGGAGATTTTCTGAGGGATGTTGAGATGATCTTCAGGGTATTCTGTTGGCATAGTTTGATGAATCTTATGCTGTTTTTGTTGGTGAATTTGCCTACGCTTTTCTGATGGATTTTTCCCTACCGATTTGTGCGTCCAGTAAAATTTTCCCAGTAAAATTTTGATATCATCCTTTGGGACCTTGCCATTATCTTTTCTAGTGTTGCCCAGAATTTGTTTGGAGACTTGGGGTCTTTCTTGTTGTCCCCGTTTGTAGGAATATGTACGTTAATCATGGTGTATTTTTTATTGGCGCACTGTATGCGCATTATCATTAGTCTATTGTTTATGGGGGCGATTTCCTTAATAGAGTTAACTATCCCTTTGTGTACCACAAAGACCATGTCCAGAAGCGGAGCACCCCTGGCAACTCGTTTGTTGGGAACGTGCAGACGTTTCACCAAGGTCACACTTGGCATTCTCAATGCTTTATCGGATATACTGCCGGACTAATAGTCTAATAATGTATATATATATATATATATATATATATATATATATATATATATATATATATATATATATAAAAAGGGTACATATTGGATGTAATTACGATGTCTAAAAGATGTTAAGTACTTTCGAAAATTTTAAAGGGTTAATGAAATAAAAAAAGTTATAAATTATAGCGTTTTTGTATAATTGTTAAAAAAATTTGTCGACGATTTTTTAAAATGGACACATTTATGGAGCAAAGAATAGGCCTTAATTTTTGTTTATAGAACGAAATTTCTTTCTGATGTATTAAAAATGTTAAGAAATCAATACGACGATGAAGCTATTTTAAAAAGAGTGTTTACGAGTAGTGCAAGGACTTTAATGATGGTAGAGAAGCAGCCGAAGATGACTCTCGTTCAGGAAGACCCTCCACAGCAACCAATGTATCAAGGATGCGGTACTGAGTAATCACAAATTAAATGTTAGAGATATTGTTGCATAAAGATGATGCACGATCGCATAGAGCAATAATTATTCGAAAATTTTTCGCCAAAAATCAAACATATACCTTTCAACGAGCACCATGTTCACCAGAAATAACACCGTCTGACTTGCGCAGTTCCATTTGTTTTGTAACAAAATACAGAAAGTCTCGTATAAAAATTGTTTCGAAAACTGGAAAAAACGTCCGAATATATATTGTACGGAGAGGGGAATACTTTTTTAGTGTTTTACTGTTTTTATTGTGTGTACATACTGTTTTATTTAAAAAGTCACCTTATAACGCTTGTTATTTCTTTCTTTCACAGTATATTTCATAATAAAAATGCTATGTTGCAGATAATATTTAAAAGGATATTTATTTCTATAAAATATACACGATTATTAGCGATTTAGGTGTGTTTAATTTCAGATTATTAATAGTAAGACAATTTAACGGTTTTTTTTTTGGTTTATACTATAAAGCAGCAACATTGACATTTATGTTAATATTATTAATCATTTGCTGCCTGTTTAAAAATATATTCATATGAAATTGGTTAATTATATTGACAGTAATTTTCCATATTTATACCTGCATTACTAATTATGGAATGTAAGTGATATCAAGAAAAGGAAAATATTGGTTTATAAAATATATCCGATGTTGAAATATTAACTTTAAACATCGTTTGTCTGTTTCAGTGAGAATCAATTATTTATAGACTTATTAATGCTTGTTTAATCTGTTTTTTTATGACCTTTTTCCCTGTGGTAATTACGTGATATTAAAATTTCTGCTTGAAATTTAAATGCCACTCGTGTTCGGTAGATGGTGTTAATTCACCATGGAAATATACAAAATTCAACAGCACGTAGAATCAACAATATGGTCAACATAATCGGACATCGGAATTTTCGATAGGGATCGCTGTCAAACTATCATGGCAAATGTCATCATGGCAATCATCAAACACAATCAAATCTGGCAAATTATCATGAAACGTTTAACATCAGAGCAACGCTTGCAAATTGTCGAGATTTATTATTAAAATCAGTGTTCTGTGTGCCAAACTTATAGTTTTTTGTGGTGCACATAATCGCCCACCCGAGCTATGTATTCGCCTAAATATTGACAAATCCCGAACGTGGAAATTAAAAGTAATTAATTAATTACAAATTTAATACAAATTTTAACTTTTTTATAAACCCCGGAAGAAATGTATACAAATATGTTAACCTACCTTCGTTAAACCTAAAACTGTTAGCAGAAATATTCTATGACGTCACATTTTTTTAATATTTATTTGTTCAATTCAAACAACAAATATCTTGTTTCAAATTGAATTAAAATGTCGAATAAAAAGTGTAAACAAAGTTATTAAAAAAAAGACCAATTGTAGATTCGTTAAAAAGTGCATATAGTCATTATTTTGTTTTTTTTTCTCCTTTATTTGGGTTTTTCGCCACTATCTAAAACTCATCAAAAATACCTGTTCTTATTTAAAGAAAGAATCACTGGGTAAAAACAAAAAACCAAACGGACGTTAACGTTAACGTTTCGGAGGATAAATAATTAATTAATAATTTAATAATAAATAATAATAATAATTTAAATAATAAATAATCGTTGCTATGCCTTCGGTAGATTTAAATTCAATATGGTTCCCGATTCTAAAGAATACAATTAAACACATTTAAATATTTGAATACACAATCACTACAATAAACAATAACACAGTAAACATTACCTATATATATTTTTTGGTAGTATGTCACTGTCATGAAAATTTATTGTTGTCAATGTAAGTATCGTTGACATATACAAAAAAATATATTTACTTTCATTCGTTAGTTTACATATTACAAATTAATATAATTTATTTTTTAGTTTAGTTTTGAAAACGGGGGGAGGGGGGAGTATACCTTCCATTTGGTTCATCAATGTTACGGAGAGAACCTAATAATCATGAAAATGATGGTTACTTTCATGTTACGAAAACAGTGGAATATAATACAAAAAATAAAGCCAGTATTCTATATGCCAATATTCCGTCTGTCCTTAAGCCAATTTTACATTCGAAGATCTTCCATATCCAATTTGTCGAGTCAGAATATACTAGAAGATGACAATGAAAGTGATGTTGAAGTTAAATTGAGTTCTAGTGATTTTTACGGTATCTCTCTTTAAGGAAAAACTTCGCATTTAATTAAACAAGCCGAATTAAATGATCTTATAAGAGCTTTACAATTATCAAAATATCATCAGTTTGAAAGCATGTTATCTGTTAATGAAAAAACTGCTTGGAAGTCATTCAAAATGGTTGTCGAAGAATTTTTCGGAAATACAAAAATTGTTGTTGCTGATTTATGGAAAAATATTCAACAGATGGCAGTGAACATGTCATTGAAGATTCATTTCCTGCACTTGCATTTGATTTTTTTCCCTGAAAACTTAGGAATTATGAGTGACGAACAGGGGGGACGTTTTCACGAAGATTTACAGATTTTAGAAGAACGACATCAAGAATTTTGGGACAAAAACATGTTAAAGTTTTTTTAAGCAAATAAATATTTCTAAAAGCAGAAGTGACATTATTTTTCAGGATAACTCTTACCTAAATAAACAATAATTAACAACTTTCAGCTGAGGTATAAAAACCGTGTAAACGAGTGTTATTAAAGGTGGGTATTAGCTTTGGAAGTACTCAAACAATCATCAGAAATTATCTTGTTTTCAATAAAATCTATGCCCGGGTTCCGAAGTTGTGTGGTTCAAAGATCAAAAAAATCATCCGATTGCAAATCGGTCAGAGACTTCTGAATCGATTTCGCCGAGAAGGAGAGATTTTTTGAAGCATATCGTGACATGTCATGGAACGTGGGTGCATTATTACACTCCAGAATCAAAAATGGTAAGTAAGGAATAGCAAAGGAAAGAAACCTGCCCTGTAAAAGCCAAAATCCTTCTCTCAGTCGGTAAGGTTCTTGCGACCGTTTTTTTTCGACTGGAAGGGAGTTTTGCTGATTGATTTTCTACATGATCGACGTACTGCCACCTGTTGGAGGCAACAAAATCCGTTTACAGGATCAAAAGGTGCGGTGTTCCCATTAGAGACATGACAACGCCAGACCACACACAGCGGTTTTGACGAAAGAAAAACTGGAGAATATGCATTGGGAAACCCTTAAACACACTCCATACAGCCCAAATTTTTCACACTGTGACTATTTTTTGTTTGCTTCCTAAAAAGATGCACTTGCAGGGGTACGATTCGACAAAGATCAAGATGTTGAAGACTACGTGCTTAAACACCCTCCATACAGCCCAGATTTTTCACCCTATGACTATTTTTTGTTTGCTTCCTTGAAAGATGCACTTGCATGCAGATGCACTTGATTCGACAAAGATCAAGACGTTGAAGACTTCGTGCGCAATTGGCTGCTGATTTAAACTCAGTTAAGTTTCTACGAGCAAGACATTCACAAGCTTTCAAACCGCTGGGAAAAATGTGTAGAGCGTGGAGGAGACTATGTCGAAAAATGATCAATAGTTTTTTTGTATTATTTTACAAATAATAAATATGTATAAAATAATTTCGGATTATATTTGATTCACTCATATAGCTCGTCTGAAATGCTTCGTTCACAATTTTTTATACAGTGTAGAGTGACTTTAATGTATATACCGCCTTTATCTTACGATATGTTGACAATTAAGAAAATTAAAAAAAAACTTTTTTATGTATGATAATATAGCTGAAGGATTAGGGAAAGAGCTCTTTTTTATCTATCAAATTTGCACTTCTAAGATTTTCTTTTATACAAAAATTTATACTTGTAAGGAGTTTTCCAATAAGAGTGGCAGAACTTTGAAATGTAATAGAGGCAACGCTGTTTGAAATAAACAGTGCGTCCATTAAGTATTAGTACTGGTCCGGGAAAATGTGATTAAATCGAAATACCTGGAATTTTTTATGAATTATTATTCGAAATATTCTCCCCTCGCTTCGATAAATTTGTTACATCGATTCAATAGTGATTCAAATGTGTGCTCTAGCTCATTTTGTGGAATAGCATCCAAGCACGTGTCGAAGCTGTTTGGATGGTCTGAATCCTTTCGACTTTAATTTCAGCTTTGGGAACAAGGAGAAGATACAAAGGGCTAAATCTGGTGAATTCGATAGGTGGTTGATCACATAGAATAGGTGTGGCGCATCATCGTGTAACAAACTCCAGCTGTTTGAACAGTTGGAACCAACTTTTTGTGGATGATGCCTTTGCTATCGAAGAAAACAGTGACCAAAAACAGGAGATTTGAGCCACATTATTTTCGAATATGAAAGATGATGATTTCAAATAAAAAGTTATCATTGTGTCTCATTTTAAAGTTATAACACATTTTTGCTGGACAACGTTTAATGAAAAAATCAATTTTGGATTGTTTTAGCTTCTCCTTTTGACTTTTTTGTCAAAATTTCCACTTTATTATTAGTATCTATCGTGTAATCGTTCGTAGTAATTATCAATAATCATTTCTGAAGAAGCTACAGTGCTAGTGAAAAACGTCAAACAGTAAAAATACTTGTTAATAATTTTACACGACTGGTTAATCTTGATAAATTTTACAAGTAGTATATTTTTGGTTTTTCACAAAAATGGAAAAGTGCCCTCGAAAGTAACAATACAAAAACATCCCTTTTCCGGCCTGGCTCCTCCAATCCGTCTTTTCGTCGACTGGGAAACTGACATGCCGAGACGCGTACAAGCGGTATCGAGAAGTTTGGGCGGAACGACATCACTGCCACGTCACCCGGAGGTGACGCGGGTGCGGCTGCGACGTTGACGTGCCCGACTGACACATTGCGAAATGAATAAAAAAATTACAAACGGAGAGAGGAAAAGCCCCGATATTGCTATGACATTTTACAAAAAACGACAATCATTTAACTATAACCTATCGTTTCTTGTAAATCATAATAAAAGGTAATTTTTCTAGTGTTTTCGATAGAGGTTGATGTCAAACGAACTGTGAGTTTTAGTTCCAGTATAGTCTGGCAAATCATAATGGAATGTATGACATCAAAGCAACGTTTACAAATTGTCGAAATTTATTATCAAAATCAGTGTTCTTTACATCAAACTTATAAAGTATTTTATGGTGCACATAATCATCCAAGCCACGCAGCCATTTTACGATGCTCAAAATTAAAACAAAAATAAGATAAAAACTAAGATCTCTGAAGAAAATATCATCGCTGTAGCTGGCAGTGTTGATGAAGATCCCAATTTACCAATTCATTAATAGGGATCGTTACAGTGCGATGATCAATGATTATTTAATTCCGAATTTGAATGGTATTGATCTCGAGGAAATGTGGTTTCAACAGGACGGCTCCACGTGCCATACAGAAAACCGATTTATTGAGGAAACAATTGGGAGAGAAAATGATTTCGAGGAACGAACCAATTAATTGGCTAACAAGGTCATGTGATTTAACGGCTTTCGATTATTTATTTTGAGATTATGTTAAATCTTTGATTTATGCCGATAAACCAGCCACTCTTGACACCTTGGAAGCTAACATAACTCGGACACTTGCCGACATGAGACCCCAATTGCTTGAAGAAGTGGTCGGAAATTGGATTAACATAATGTGCTTTCGTCATGATCATCCTCAGGGTCATCAGCCTATGTCAGTCCACTGAAGGATAAAAGCTTCTTTAGCATGCTTCCAACTCTCGCGGACCTGCCTTTCCTCTGCCACTCAGGACCAATATACTTAATGATCCATCGTGTTTTCGGTTTTCTACGTGGACTTTTGTGGTCAAGTGGTATTCAGTTCAGGATCGCCTTGTTCCATCTATCGTCCCATCGTCTCGCTACATGGCCTGCCCACCTTCATTTCAATTCCGTTATTCTTCCCATCATGCCACTAAGTTTTGTTTGTTCTCTGGCCCATGTACAGAACTTTCTATCCAGTCTAGTAATGCCAAGCATACATCTTTCCATTCTCTTCTGTGCTACCTGCAGTTTTTGAAGTGACTGTGATGTCAGTGTCCAGGTTTCACTTCTGTAAGTCATACCGGGCAGGACATACTGATCAAAGACTTTTCTTTTCAGGCAAAGTAGTAGTTTGTTCTTAAATACCATGTTGAGCCTGCCAAATGCCTGTCAGCCACATTTAAACGTTGTTCCACCCCCTGGACGGTATGCCCTTTCATTGAAATCCTTTGACCCATATATATACATATATATACATATATATATATATATATATATATATATATATATATATATATATATATATATATATATATATATATATATATATATATATATATATTCCAAATTCATTCGTAAAATAGAAATTATTTTGCCCTCAGCAAATTTATTGAACAAGACCTGACTCTTCTTCTGGCTTATTTTCAAGCCAAATGGTTCTCCAATCGTTTGCAGCCCTTATATGTGTCTTTGCAGTTCCTCTGGGTCTTGTGAAAGAATAACGATATCATCTGTGAATCTAAGATGGTTTAAGTATGCACCATTGATCTTTATTCCATCCTGCGCCCAATCCAGCTTACGGATCACTTCTTCCAGGCAGGCTGAGAAAAGAAGAGGTGAAATTGCGTGATCCTACCGTACACCCCGTTCTAAACCTCAAGATCATAAAGGTGGACTGTCACTGTAGCTTCATCATATATCGATCCTAGTAGGTTTGCATAGGCTTTCTCTAAATGAAAAATGCTTTTTCATAATTAATAAAAGTCAAGCACAGTGGTATAGTGTATTCGTTGTGCCTTTTTATGACCTGTTGTAGAACCTGGATGTGATCCATTGTACCGAATCCACTTCTGAATCCTGCTTGCTGTCTTGGTTGTGCGTCATTAAGTTTTCTTAATATTGTTTTGGTTATTATCTTGGTGAAATCTTTGTATACCACTTATAGGAGGCTTATTGAAGGGTAGTTCTTTAAATCTTCCTATGCTCTTTTTTATGTAAAAGAATTACTTCTGACTTATGACCTTATAAAAAGTACCTGACTTATTCATATATATATATATATATATATATATATATATATATATATATATATATATATATATATATATATATATTCTGAAGAATGTTTCCCCCTTTTTTCCAGATTCTTGCTTTGTTTCGAACATTGTTTGATTCACTTTTGCACGAGATAACCAGCTCGTTTCACAATATTAGATCATTGAGGTATACTTAGCTTCCATACATACAGCTTCGCAAATAATCTAACTTTTAAAGGACCGCTTGTTATGTAGTTTATGTCTTTCTTAACTTTTGTAAAAATGTTAAAACATTTGTAAAATGTTTCTGGGTCATATGTTTTTTGACACAATAGCTACTCTTTGAAGCCCATAGTGCGTGCAGATATTTTCGCGTGCTTTCGTTTCGACTAATGCTTGAAAGTGCTTCGAGTAATTCTTGAGTCAATTTCAGCGAAATATATTTTTTTCAGGTTAAGTGCTTTTGACTCATATTTGTATCCAAGTTAAAGTGACATATCTATGTCACCTCACGGTAATTGTTTTAAAAAATAAGTTATTACATTTAATGTTATTTTATGACAGTTTATTTATGTATCTATATTTTATTATTTATAAAGAGCTATCAAACTAGTAGTATATATTTTTGTAAAACGTTATAGCAGCCTTTTTTCTTATTCCCGCCAAAATTGACGTTTATGTTTAGTATTGTTTAGCAAATCATCATGAATAGATATACAGCTACACAGCGTACACAAATTGTTCAAATTTATTACAAAAATAATTAATCTATTCGGGCAATGTTTCGCATCATCCGTGAAATTTATGGTTAACATAATCGACCTACAGAGGTTTATATTCCTAAATTAATTTCAAAATTCGAAGCAAGTGGTGGTGTTTATGATTCTAAGAATCGAACCCTTCAAAATATATTGAAGAAATCAATTACTCGTCGTTTTCAAGAACTTGTGCTTTCTTATGGCACTACATGGAATATTCGTCATAAAGATATGACTTTCAAGACGTATAAAAATTTAGTTAACCCAAGAACTCAAACCAAATAACCATTTGTAGCCTAGAAATTTTGCAGATTGGACTTTAGAGCAACTTGAAACAGATCCATTTTTTCATGTAAAAATTTCCTTCAGCACTGAAGCCCATTTTTAGTTAAATAACTTCGTACATAAGCAAAATTGTCGCATTTGGAGTGAATAAAACCCACGTGTTGTATTTGAAATATCTTTACTTCCACAAATTAACAATTTGGTGTGGTTTACGGTCTAGAAGTGTAATCGAACCGTAACTATTTGAAAAGGAAAATGGACATGTAGTTACTGTTAATGGAGAACCCTACTGAAACATGATTACTGATTTTTTCTGGCAAGAATTGGATGGTTATGATCTGGACGACATGTGGTTTCAACAAGATAGTGCAACATGTCATACATCTCGTGACACAATCATTTTGTTGAGAGAAAAATGCAATGACCCTATAATCTCAAGAAATGCCGATGTTATCTGGCCACCAAGATCATGCGATATAACTCCATTGGATTTTTTTCTCTGGGGTTATGTAAAATCATTGTTTTATCCCAATAAACCGCAAACACTCAATGACCTTAAAACCAACATTTGTGAAATAAATGGCGGTTTATGTGGCATAGCAATCAAAAATAGATATTCCAGATAAGAATTAAAAAAATCCAGATGCGGTCATTTACATAAAATTATTTAAAAAATGCCATGAACCAATTTTTAAATTAAAAATAAATCATGTTGATATCTTATATCGTTTTGTTTCAAATTAAAAATATGTAGTTCTTATTTTATAACCCTATACGAGGTGTGACTATTAAATAACGAAACTGACGCTGTAAAACATTTTATTTTGATTTTATACATATTTGCTTATTACCACCTTCAACTTACACCCTTCCTCTATCCCTATAACGCTCCATGCGAATCTTCCATTGTTCAAAACAGTGCTGGAAGTTTTCTCCTGCTCCTGCTCTCCTTTCCTCAGCACTTGCAGAACGCGTGCCGCTTTCTCTTTACACAGCTTCAACGGACTCAAATATTATTCCTTTTAATGCAGATTTTACATTAGGAAACATATAGTAGTCGCACGGCGAAAGATCCGACGAATAAGGCGGATGGTCTAACACTGGGATGCTGTACCTGGCTAGAAATCTCTTGACAGACAATGCGGAATGAGCCGGCGCATTATCTTAGTGTCCTTTGACTTGTCCTTCTACAATTCGGGTCTTTTTTCCTTATTCTTTCACGGAGTTCAGTAAGAATGTGAAGGTAGTAATGTTGATTAATGGTTTGACCTTCAGGAACCCAGTGAAGGTACACAATCCCATAAATATCGAAAAAAACAATCATTGTTTTGAATTTTGATTTGCTCATTCGAGCTTTTTTTCCTCTCGGTAAATTTGGGCCTTTCCAGTGCATGGATTGGTGTTCTGTTTCAGAATCATTAGTAAAAAAGCACGATTCGTCACATGTTATTATCCTTTCCAATAAGTCTCCAATAAGTCAGGACAAATGTTTTTGCGAGCTTCTTGTTGTTCAAACGTGAGAATTTTGGGCACCATTTTGGCACAGACTTTTTGCATGTTAAAATTATTATGTAAAATTTGCCGTACGCATTTTTTATGAATTCCTACAGTTTCAGTAATCGCACGACTACTTAGCCGACGGTCACATCCAACCAGATTACCGATTTTTTCGATATTGTTATTCATTTTTGACGTGGAATGGCGATCCGGGTGTGGATCATCTTCAAAGTCTTCTCTGCCATCTTGAAAACGTTTAAACCACTCAAAAACACGTGCACGAGATAAACATTCAATGCCATACACTTCTTTCAATAAATTATAAGTTTGAGTAGCAGTTTTTCAAAGTTTCAAGTGACATTTTACAACAATGTGTTGCTTTATTGTTACAATTAACATTTTTTCGGCGAAACAAAAAACAACTCAAATGCGAATGAAGGCTATGGTTATACGGATTTGTTTACAGAAGCGAGAGGTACTGCATTCGAGGTACTTCAGGCTAAACAGCTCGTTGGTCGTTTGCGTAGTTCTTCTGTAGCAACGTCAGTCTCGTTATTTAATAGCCACACCTCGTATATGTTATGAACATTTCATTTCTGGCAAATTTTTCGCGTCTTCCTTTGAACTAGTTGGCGCTTCCCAGTCTACGCCGACCTAGGCCCTTTAAATATAAGTTAGTTATCATCTATCCTGTATATTTTTATCTTGAACTAAATGTAAAACACCCATTCCATGTGCCTGTCTGAAACTGCCAACAAACAGGTGATAAAAACCTTTCCGCCATTGTCGGTTCCAATCGTCGAGGCACAGGTGCAAAAGAAGAAGAAGAAGAAAAAGAAGAGCGCGGAGAAAAAGAGGGATAAAAAAGAGAATTTTTTCGATATTTTTTTAGAATCCTCATATCCGTATCGTATAATAACCATCACCGGTGATAATTTATGATACCTACAGAACTAATCCATAGTCCCATATTAAGAATAATCTGAGAATTTATACGATTGTTATGTTAAAATATCATCTTTTCGGTATCGAGATGCGGTGCGGTCCATTTCGGGCCGGATTAATTTATATCTGGAGGTCCTTTTCTCGGGCCTAGAGCTTTTGTGTGTCACCTGTTCGACGGCCGTGACCGTTCGATAAATCACCGAGAAGTTCCAGCGGGTCGGTGCCAGCACTATGGGAAAAAATAGTGACTATCTCGGTCTATCGAACTGAATGAAGGTTTCCTAGTCTATTTTGACTTTTCGAATTGTTTATGAGTACTAGGAGTTATATTCGTCAAGGTTTCAATATGATTTTCAAATATATCTACCAATTTTGATTAATTATAAAGGAAAAGTTGATTCAATAAATATACAGTAGGGGTCATGAAAAACGGGACAGTCTGAAATTTGAAATATAATTGTTCATAAAATTGGTATCATGTATTTTTTCATCGCGGCATGGATCGACTAAATTGCCCAAAATGTCCAACAAGCCGATTCCACTCTTGTTCCAACGCCTCCATTAACCGACCAGTTTTGGAGACCGTGCGCGTACGAATTCGTCGATCCAATTCCTCCCTGAGGTACTTAATATGATTCAAATTAGGGAATTAGAAAACTTTGGGAAGATCACACCAGTTTCGTGATTTGTTTTTGCTGAAGCCACTGCTTGACAAGCCTCGATGCATGTTTCAGGTCATTGTTGTCTTGGAAAATCCAGTCAGCGGTCATCTTTTCTTGGGGGTATTGAAGCACTGCTCCCCAAGATGTTACGGTATCATTACACCAGACCATAACAGGACCGCCCCCGTGTTTTACCGTCTGAATCTGGTACTTTGGGTCGTTTCTTTTTCCGATAGGATGGCGCACATAATGAATTCCATCCGTAGAAAACAAGTTGAACTTGCTCTCATCGCTCCAAAAAACACATCCCCAATCCGCCACTGCCTATTCACGGTGTTTCTGAGCAAATTTGAACCGTGCCAGTACGTTTTTCTTCGACAGTAGCGGTTTTTTCGACGGTTTGACTCCGATCAGGCTACTTTTACTAAAATTAACTTTACAAAATCAGTCATTCTCTTAGAAATTACCGCAGTTCACGCTGGGCTGTGGATTTGTGCAACTGAATGCCGTGATTCTCGGCGGCGTATCTTCAGATGCCTGTGCTCTTTTTGTGAGGATTTGTGAGGATCCTGTTTGCCGCGTGGTATCCCCGGTGAGCCCCCAATTTTTATGAATCCTGCTTACGGATGACTTCGTCGTGCCATATTGCTGAGCAACACATCACATACAATTAATGACCTAACCTCATCATACAACTGCTTCTTCTTAGATATCTAAAAAACGCACATTAAACACATTTTTTACAAGTGTTCCGTTTTTTATGACCCCCTCATTTTCTTGACATATTTTACAAAAAAAACAAATAACATCATTTTGAATCATTCAAATAAAAAATCGATTAAAACATCGAATAACAAAGAACAAAATTGCAATTCAAACAAAAAAAAGAACCAGTAAAAAAATACACGACACCAATTTTATAAACAATTATACTTCAAATTTGAGACTATCCCGTTTTTATGACCCCTACTGTCATTTAAAGCGGTTTTTTTATTTCTTGAATAAAACACAAAATTTGCATTCATTTCAAAAAACTTTATATTGATAATTGAAGCATAGCGTATGACATTTAAACAAGAAAGACAATATCTGCCAAATGATCACCTCTTGGAGCCCCACAGACGTCCACTCTTTGGTAAACAAAATTTCATGATATTTTGGCATAACCGTGGCTCTATCTTACCAATGACTTGAATAATTTCATCCTTTAGTTCAGAAATCGATTGTGGATTGTTCTTAAAGACCTGGCTTTTCAGGTTACCCCAATGGAAATAGTTCAACGGTGTCAAATCACATGATCTTGGTTGCTAATTAACATCACCGTTTCTTGTAATAACTCGCCCAGGAAATTTTTCGTTCAATAATTCAATTGTTTCATTAGCAGAGTGCCTTCCTGTTGGAACTACATGTCCCCAGATCAATATTATTCAACTCAGACCACAAAAATCCAGTTATCATCTTACAATATCGAACACCATTCACAGTTACAGTTTCACCAGCAGCATTCTGAAAGAAATACAGCCCAATTACATCTCCTGACGATAATGCATCAAACATTGATTCGTTTAGGATATAAAGGTTTTTCATAAATCAATCGTAGATTTTCCTTACCCCTTACTTCTTTAATTTTGCTTATTAATGTGGCCACCAATTTCAAAATGTGTTTAATCTGAATAAAAGATTTTTTGAGAAAAATCATCTGTTTGTTCTTTCATCGAATTGGATGCATTTGGATATGGACGATCGGCAAAAAGTCATGAACAGCGACAGCCCAGTGAATCGCGATCCATCTGATAATAGAATTCGCATCATAGGTGATCATGTCATGCACTTTTTCCACCAACTCATCACGATTTTAGTTTTTGGCCGGTAGTGAGTTGTGTTCCAAAGCGACATGGCCGTTTTGAAATCCCTTTTAACACTTAAACATATATGTATGGGATACGCAACATCACCATAAACTATTTTCATCAATTTAAATGTTTCTGTGAAAGCTTTACCGAGTTTGAAACAAAATTTAATATTAGCTTTTAGTTCCATTTTGTTTTTGTGATGAGGTCTTATTCTATCCTATTGTTTGTCTTTGCTTCTTCTGGTATTTTCTTCCACACATCTCGGTTCAGTATATTTTCCCACCATGCTTGTATTTCCAATGTCTTCCCGCACCTCCCACCTCCTTTTTCGTCTCCCTCTTCTTCTATTAGTATTTGGTCTCCACATTGTAATTTTCTTTACTACTTTGTTGCCTTCCATTCTACTTATATGGCCAAACCAGTGTAGTCTTTACACTTTTATGGTTTTTATTTTTATTTCAAAATTCATTAACCTTCTGTGTTCATCTTCTGCAACTTTCTTTAATCCATATATTCTTCTTATTATATTTCTTTCGAATATTCGTAACTTTTCCTGTTCAAAGCTTCTTAAATTCCTCCGCCCCATAGGTCACCACCGGTCTAATAGCTCTTTTATATACCTTCATTTTTGTATTTATACTTATGTTTTTGCTTTTCATAATGCTCTTCAATTTATAATAGGCTCTGTGTTCCGCCTGTACTTTGTGATCAATCTCTATGTTTCTGCCTCGTTTGCTATTTATTATAATTCCCAAATATTTAAAATTTTCCTTTAGTGAGTAGTTTTCTTTAATTTTAAGAAGTTTCGTTGTTTTTCCGGCATATTATACATACTAGCTGTGTCCGGAAAATAACGCAATTTTTTTTACCATTACATTATTGTGGATATCGTTACAAACGTTTAATATTCTTCGAAGTAGTTCCCTTGGGCATCTACACACTTTTTCCAGCGGCCCTGAAACGCACGGTACACGTCCTGAAAGGCTTCAACTGCGAGCTGGCTACAACGGGAACTGGGAGCTGCTGCTTGCACGTAGTGGCGACCTCCTTTCTCACTCGCATGACCCTTTTTCGCAGGAGACTTGTTCAATTTCGAACAAAATTTTATTGCATAACGTTGCTCGAGTGACGATTCGTGACACAGCCACTAAACAGGGGTGCGAAGAAATAACGATCCCGAAGCTCCAACTGCTCGAGCATACTGTTAAAAGGCATTGCTTTGAAGTTGAGAGTCCCCCCACCTTCCAACCGGTCGGAACGCACTGCGGCCACTTTAAGTACCAGCACAAAAAAAATTGCATTACTTTCCGAACACATCGTTCACACTGACATACACTGAAATAATTTTTGTCGCAATGTTGAAATAACATTCTAAGCGGTTGGTTTGTGACGTTACCGCAGTGATGTTGACTGATGTGTGAATTAAAAAAAATGTTTTAACAATGTTCATTAGCTTTTAGTTAAGTAACATTTTAGTAAAAGAGTTTATCTATTAAGTAAATTAATATTTGCCAGATTTGCTTTTACAAATATTTCTTAAAAATGTCAATTGTTATCGCAGCATTTTGATTTGTGATTTAGTAACTCGACAATCTTTAGGTTTGGTTGTAAAAACGTTTTTTTCTTTAAAATGATGCGAAGAATCGTTGGTTAAAATTACGAAAGTATTTTCCCTTCAAATGCTCATATATTGGAAATTAGACGTTTTATCGAAGTTTTGCAGCCAGACTCGAAAAGTACGCATTTCGGAGCAGCTAATATCTTGAAATCAGCGATTTTTTTTATCGATTTGTCGAAAAATTTTACGTTGTTTGCGTTTTACGTGTTTTTAAAGTTTACTTTTTACCCTGTGAAAGTTTGCAGAAAATGTAAAGTGGTCCGATGGTGATTAAATTCACCTATCTGATAAATATTTTTACGTAGAATCGACTGGCGAAAGGGGCCCATCGCTATGTCTAATTATTTTTTGAAATATTCGCGAAAACCTTTTAGCGTTTTGAATTTTTTAAAATTCTTCAAATTTTCAAATGTTCATATCTCGGAAACTAGACGTTTTATAGGAGTTTTGCAGCCAGATTCGAGAACTACACGCTTTGAAGCACCTAATATAATCAGCGACTTTTATTTTTTGTGATCAGAAAATAACCAATTAATAATAAAAGAATAATAAACTCACCTGTGATAGAGAATTTTTCGGTGAATCGACTGACGAAACGCGCATATCGCTATCTCTAATAGTTTTTGAAATATTGGCGAAAAACTTTTAGCGTTTTGGAGTTTTCTACATTCTTCGAATTTTCAAATTCTCATATCTCGAAAACTAGACATTTTATCGAAGTTTTGCAGCCAGATTCGGGAAGTAACCGACTCGAAGCACCTAATATCTTGAAATCAGCGATTTTTATTTTTTTTCAATTTGTCAATTTGAAAAACTTGTGACCCCACCCCCCTGTGAAAGTTTGCCGAAAATAATAAGTGGCCCTATGATGATAAAACTCATCTATAATAGATAATTTTACGCAGAATCGAGGACAACGCGCGCATCGCTATCTTTAAAAGTTTTTGAAATATCCGCGAAAAACTATTAGCGTTTTGGGTGTGTTTATATACTTCGAATTTTCAAATGCTCGTATCTCGGAAACTCGACGTTTTATCGAAATTTTGAAGCCAGATTCGAAAAGTACATTTCGAAGCACCTAATATCCTGAAATCAGCGGATAAGCTTTTTTATTAATTTGTCGAAAAATTTTCACCCCAAATATATTTGGGGACACCTATATCAAAAGAATTTAACAAATATTAATTCTCCATATTCTTTCATTAAGTTTTATTTTACCAACGATATTATTTAATTTTTTCCACAATAATTTTCTAGGACTGAGGTTATAATTAACCAGTCATTAACGTGATCATCATTCAAGAGGGAATTTAAAAAAATAATAATTTTTACGCCATTGTATCGTAGTTAGTTTTAAAATTAGATTTTGTTGGGGGATTTATGAAAGGAGAAAAAGAATGAGCGCTGCAATTTTGTTTTAATAATGTACTGTGCATATTGCGAAATTGTGTTTAAGCACGCAACGTGAGTATACAGAGAGGCCCAAATAAAAATTATTTTTTCAGGCGTATGATTATGCTGTATGCACGTTATGTTATATGCATTGTAGGGAATTTTTGCCTCTAGTAAATTGAAGAAGTTAGAATGTCTGATGATAATATACGTATATATATACATATATATATATATATATATATATATATATATATATATATATATATATATATATATATATATATATGTGTGTGTGTTACATCTAAACCTATAATCATCCTTCTCAAATCGAAGCAGTAGCGAACACCTTGATTTCCAGAAAGATACACGAAGCGAAGAACTACCAAAAATATCCACAGCCCTTAGACAAAATGAATATTCAGAAAATTGTATCATGGAGGCCATTCGTCGTCAGGAAACCCAAACACGAAGAACAATAGAGTATCATGAACCAAATACACCAAAGGTCCTGCTACCATACGTAAAAGGAATCACAGATAGGATAGGCAGACTACTAAGGAAACATAAGATCAGAACAGCCTACAAGCCACATAAAACTGTCGCAAACATCCTAAAGAAACCCCAAGGATAAAGTTAGACTGGTAAATCATAGGGTGTATAGTATATCTTGTTTCGACTGCAACAGAACATAGATAGGACAAACAAACAGACGAATATCGGCCAGAATACAAGAACATAAGAACAACTGATAAAACAAGCAAACCACTTCCGGTCTGTTCCAGCACCATCAACAAACAGGACATAAAATCAATTTTGAAGGAGCCAAAGAAATAGCGAATATTGAAAACTACAAGATCCGAACAATCAGAGAAACCCTTGAAATAGAAGAAAGGGGTGAGCTAAATACGCGGAACGACGCTCGCAACATTCCAAAAGTATGGAAATCCCTTCTAAAAAAAAGAAGAAACGCGGCAACGTGGCGGTGAGGTAGAAAAATTTATAAACGGACGCGCGACAGCGTTGCCGAGCGCCGCAAATAGTCCCCAACTACCCCGATATAATCTGCGCAGTCGCCGGCCGGCTATAAAAGCAAGCACAACGTCCCATGCACGTCAATTGGACTCTTCAGTCGAAGCGGACAACACTTGAAGATGCCAAATGAGATTTTGGCGAAACGTCGTGACTCTTCCCAGAATCAACCATGAATACTCATTCATATTTAGGTTGGGACTTTGGGGGGAGGTTTCCATTCCATAACTTTGGCGCAGTTATATAACAACCAGGTCTTAATTTTCACCGATTTGTGCTTGGGATCGTTGTCTTGGTAAAAGTTAAATCGTTTTTCTGTTCCCAATTTTTGACCACTTTGTTTCAGGTTTTGTCGTAAGATGTCAAGATAAACATTTTGGTTCATAACCCCTTCTGTGGTGTAGGGCCTATTAATAATTTTGCCGATTTCCCGTTACATTTTCCAAGTTTGTAATATTGAATCTCCAACTCTCGTTCTGCTGTACTTGTTTGGCCCCTCTGACGCCCCATTTCATTAAAGATACAAAAATGTATAACTTGCAAGTTTATTATACTGCACTATACTGTAATAAATTGAATTCTGAACGGAACAATTGAGTAAGATTTTTTATTGCAATAAATTGACGGTATACTAGTTTCTATTTGACTATAAAAAATATTAAAAACAATTTTTTTCCAACAATTTCGTTATTATAAGAATTTCGAATAAAAAACCTTTCATCTACAGCCATATTTCTCTTTTAAATGTGCACAGTAAAATTAAAAAAGATTGTTATTTAAAATATAACCACTTATTTGAAAACATTTCAAGTGTACCAGTTTCAGTTTGATATACTGTACCGTAAAAAGTACCCCACAACCAGGATTAAAAACCTAAGGGTTTCCAAAGTAACAAATTGTAAAGTTATTAAAGCATCAATCGGAAATCTATGATAAAAATTTACATTCAGCAAATATGTGTAAAATCTTATTTGACAAATATTAATTAGTTATTAATGAACAAATAAACTAATGAACATTGTTAAATAATTTTTTTATTATGAATTATACCCCACATCAGATAAAAACGACGTAGCAACTTTACAATATCGTCACGACAATGCTAATTTAAAATAGCAAAAAAAAGTTCGATTTAACACCAAAAATATACTTTGTACGCGAATATCTTTATATGCTTCGTATCTACGGAGAAACTGTCGAAAACTGCCGAGAGGAGCAACATTTGATTAAGTTTCCCAAAGATTTTTGGATGCGAGTAGTGTGTTTCCAGAATTTCAGCGAGAAATCTGTCTTGAAGATCTAATACATGTTGATGAAGATGATTCTACCATAAGAGTAACGCGACAAGAGTTTCCCATTGAATTGTACTTAGAATACTAAAAGAGCAATTATACTACCCTTATGATGTGCAGAGGGTATATCCTGGCAAAAATATTGTGAATGGTTTATTGGCTAAAACCAAACGAATCTAAATTTTGTGTTTAATATCTATTTTGTTTTTATCAACCGATGAAGCTTTTCAACAGAAATGGGATGGGAAGAATATTAAATGTTATAAAACAATTAATCATGTGTTTCTTAAGGTGAAGTAAACCGTTTAAAGCGAGTTATAGTATAAACAATTAGTGCTAATAATTTCAACTTTGACATTAGAGGATCAAAATGTGTAAATTTCACTTTTTTTATTGGTAACAAAACAACCCAAACCAAATTTATGCTGATACTTAAGGAATAGGTAAGTAGAAGTATATTAAATTTTAGTTAACCTTAAGAGACTAATGCAACAAAATATTGATGTAACAAAAGACGATGAAATGATGTTCTATTTGCCTCCCTAATTTTGCCCGATTTTTAATACTGCCTGAATCATTGAATCTTTTCACCATTTTTGAAACTGTAGACTTTAAATCATATTAATTCCATAAACTCCAATTAAATTCATATTAATTCCATATAAAAATTGAAATAAATTTGAAATTCATAAATTGACGTTGTTACAGTGTTAGCTGTAATTAAATACTTCATCTGTCATCCATTGTTTCATAGCCTACTAAATGAAAAATATATTTATCCTAAGACACACCTTTTAGCTAGTTTTTTAAATGTAGTTAAAAAAAAAACTGCATAATTACAATATTTACCTCGTTAAATTTGAAATAAAATGTTCTTCCCAACAATCTCAAATTCAAGTACTGTTGTCAGTTAAAAAAATCAAATTAACCTTGAACTTCAAATGCGTTAAAAGAAAAAAAAATGAAAATATATCCAAAAATTGGCAAACATTTCCTGATGTTTGAATACAAAATTTCATTAAGAAATATATATATATATATATATATATATATATATATATATATATATATATATATATATATATATATATATATATATATATATATATATATATATACACGTATGGGCCCTGGTGGACCACGCGAAATACAATACAGGCGTTTGTTGTTGTTAGCCTTCCTTTACGCCCATACTAATTTCATTCTTTCCCTATGAGCTTTCTCCCTTTCATCAGACCAAGTTGTTCCAGTCTTCCTACATTTTTCTCTTTGGCCAACCTTCCAAACGTTAACCTTGTATCTAAAACAGCAGCTATCCTGAATTTCACTTTGTGTAATATTTGCTGATCTTAGGTCCTCTTTAATTGCATCAATCCATTTAATTATTTCTACTTTAGCTCTACTTCTATTTTCATATAATTTGACTATTTGTCTAGTTAGTCTACTCAGATTCGTCCACTTTTATGTGTCCGTAAAACTTAAGTCTTCTTTTTCTCATATCGCTATGTATATCAGTGTATTGTTTGATTTCTTGGTTTTATCGAAGTCGGTATGTTGTGCTATTTGTTTGTTTTGTGCCTAAGATTTTTCTTTCCTTCTTTTCAATGTCCTCGATGTCTCTCTTTCTATTCTAAATGAGGGTTTCTGCCCCATATAGACATTCTGGCTTAATAACTGTGTTGCAATGTCTCAGTTTTGTGTTTTTAGATATGCATTCTTTGTTGTAAATATTTTGGGTAAGTCTCAATGCCGTTTCCATTTTTTGACATCTACCCTTGTTGGCCGCTTTTTCCAACCCATTTTCCATGATTATTTCACCCAAATATTTAAATTGAGAAACTCGTCTGATGTTACCATATTTTGTTTTTAGAAATGGTGTTCTTAGTCTGTTGCAGGTCATATATTGTGTCTTTTCAAAGGAAATTTGGAATCCTACCTTTTCTGCTGTTTCTTTTAGGATTTCAAACTGTTTTTGTGCCGTTAATATATCTTGGGCCAAAATTGCTAGATCATCAGCAAACGCTAGACAATTAATTTTGATGTTGGTTCTCCCCAGTTTAATGGGCTGGTCAATATTCAGGGCCGACTTTTTTTTTCACGCCACTCCTATATTACTTTTTCTAGAACACAGTTAAATAAGAGTGGCGAGAGTCCATCCCCTTGTCTCACTCCAGTTTTAATTTCGAAGGGCTCTGAGATGTGACCCATGAATTTAACTTTTGACTTTGTGTTAGTTAATGTTGCTTTAATAATTGCCAACATTTTCAGATCTAGTCCTTGTTTTTTCAAAATTTGGAATAAAGATTCGCGGGCAATAAAATCATATGCTTTTTTGAAATGTACAGACTAGATTTTTAATGTGCAGTTTTTGATGTTTTAGGATCAACTTTAGATTCAGGGCAGGATCTGCCCGGTCGAAAACCTGCTTGATATTCATCAATTTTAGGTTCTAACTGTCCCTGTGCTCTGTCTAGTAGACATTGAGATAGAATCTTGTAACAAACTGGGAGAAAAGATATCCCTCTGTAGTTGTTTACATCCGTTCTATCTTTTTTCTTGTGTAGTGGATGAATTAGAGCATCTTTCCAATCTTCCGGAATCCGTTCAGTTCGCCAAACTTCTTGTAGAATTTTGGTTATTTCCTTGATTGTACATGGACCAGCGGATTTCAATAGTTCAGCAGTGATTCCATCTTCACCAGAAGCTTTGTTATTTTTAAGTCGCTTGATTCGCCTAATTATTTCATCTTCATTCGGTGGTAATAAATCTGGGTTTGTTTGTTTAGGGTTTAGTGTTGGTAATTTCTTTGTTCTAAGTTCTTTGCAATTGTCTTGGTTATTTAGAGCTAATTGTCCGTTTTCCTTTTGGAAGCAAAGACTTTGGGGTTGATAGCCTCTTAATTTAGTTTTAAATGTTTTGTAAAAGTTTCGGGTGTTATTTTTTTGGATATCTTTTTCTATTTCATTAAGTTGATTGTTTTCATATTTTTTTTTAGTTTGTCTAATTAGCTTCGATGTTTCTTTTCTTACTTCCAAAAAGATGTTATAATTTATTGCTGTTATATATATATATATATATATATATATATATATATATATATATATATATATATATATATATATATATATATATACTGATTTTTTTGTCGAAGAGTGGAACACCTTGTACATGGTCATATTAAATGACGAGACTGCAATTTATATTTTAAAAAAATAACAACAGAATGATTTATTTTTTTCCTGTTTGACATTTTTAAAATAAATGTCACTAGATGCAATTTAGTTATGAACTAATTATACGACAAAAAAAACGATTTTATCCTGTGTATGTTGTATGAATTTAAAATACAAAAATATTCACACCCAGAGGCATTCGTGCTCGTTATACGGCTGCTTTTCAATAGGTTTTTGTTCGTCGAGATGCGCCAGTATTTTTATTCGATTCCTTAATGAGTTATGGCTTCGAGCTTTTAATATTCCGATCTTGAAATAAATTGCCCTAAACGCCCGTTGCTATCACTACATTATTAGGCATGCATACATTATCGAGCGGATAATTATCATTTTAAACACTTACAGTGGAATAGGTTAGTGGAAAGTTATTCTCTATGTTTATTAATATCAAATAAGACCCTGAGAGGGATCTCTCTCCAGCACCAAAGTTCCTGAAGTAATTTTTTAATGTTCCATGCTTCAGTGGGATTTAACAATAGTGGGAAAACTTAGGTTTATGATATGTTTGTTTGTGCTGTATTAACACCGGCCAATAAGTCCCCGGTCTGACATAGAGATGGCATCACTTATAAAAAATCCTTACCAGTGGTCGATTGTGCCAGCCTTCAAAGGTGATGTCTCAAAATTTCATGATAATCTGTCTATTAATTTTTGAGTTGTTAGTAGCGTCACTTAAAGCACTGACGCTACTTTTGTTATTTTCAAAACAATGAAAAAAAATCGTATGTTAATATTAAGTATTGCTTTTTGATGAAGAAAAATACCGTTGAAGTAAAACACTGGCTTGGTAAACATTACCCGAGCTCTGCCTCAGGAAAATCAACCATAATTGATTGGTATGCTGAATTCAAACATACAAGCACCGATAACGCTGAACGCTCAGTGATCTCTGGAACGCCAGAGAATCAGAAAAGTTAACAAAACCATATCGCAAAACTATAGAGTAAATATGCAATAGTTGATATCACGATGATTCGAAAGTAAGTATTTGAGCATTTTGCATGAACATTCAGAAATATATAAATTGCTATCGAAATAGTTACCGCGTTTGCTCCCTGCGGACCAAAATCAACAACGTAGTAATGATTATGAGTAATATATGGACCTGTTAAAACGAAATAAAAATGATTGCGATGGTTCGGGCAGAGAGTGAATATAGTGCGGTTAATGCGGGTGTGTGGAAGGAGGAAGAGAGGAAAAGTTGAAACAAGTCGATCGCTGAAAGTCTGGCGAGGCAAGGGGTTGCTTGGACTTACTATTTTTCTCCATTTTATTGTGTTTCTGGTTGCATCTCGCCATCCTCCTACCCTTGCTGAACTTAAATCTTCCTTGCATGCCTCCAACCACTTCTTTCTTGTCCTCTTCTTCTTCGTCCATCTCCTCTTGACAATGCTTGTTTTGTCCATCTACTATCAATAATTTTACCCTTAACACATGACCCAACCACCGCACTCTAGAGGACCTTACTATCTGACTTCTAGATGGTTTTCTATATAGAAGTTTAATTTCTGCATAGTAGTTCTCCTTCTCCATATTGTTTCTTGTACTTTCACTTCATCAAATATCTTCCTCAGTACTTTTTGCTCCCAAACATTCAATTTTTCTTCTCCTTTTTTGTTCATTATCCAACAATCACAGCGATGTAGTACCTTGGGTTGTATAACTGTTCTGTATAACCTTAATTTTGCTGACCATGTTATTTTTCTTTTTTTTAATCTAAGCATGTTATGTAACGGTCCCACATCTTTGCTTCAATTTGCGATCCTTTTTTCAATATATTTTATTTCACCGCCTTCACTGATTATGTTAGTTCAAAATCTCAAATCGTCAGATTATTTGACTCTTAAATTTTAATCAAACTTGTTCTCCATAACCGCCCTCTGTCATCTCAAGAAATTTTGTCTTATTTTCATAAATGTGCCGGTCATACTCTTGAGCTTCTTTTTCAAACAGTCTAAAGATTCTTGCTAGTTGTGTTGTTGTTATTGACATGCGTACTCTTGCTATTGTAAAATGTTTCTCCTGCTCTTACTTGGCTTTCTAGGAGTATTACGTTTAACACAGCGTTAAATAGTACTGTAGATAGGGGATCTCCTTGTTTCAATCCCTTTCTCACTTCGATTTTTTCTGTGGACAGTCACCACTGTGTATTCTGTTTTCCTTAGAGTCATCTTTGTCCTTTGCATGATATTCTTCGGGACTTGGAGCACGTTCAATGCTTGGTACAACTTCCTCTTTATGATTGAGTCATAGGCTTGTGTGAAGTCGATGAACTATAACTTCCAGTTAAGTTTCTGTTCATAAGGATTATTTTGGATCATTTTCAGGACTAAAATCTGATTAATAGTGGATCTGTCTTTTTTTATACCCTCCTTGGTATTCTACCACTTGTTAGTTTAAATATATTTGAAGTCTGCTTCTTATTGCTCTTGCAATAATCTTATAGGCTACATCGAGTAATGTGATTCCTCTATGATCTAAGTATTCTGTTTTATCGCCTTTCTTATATAGGGGGCATCGATCCAACTGTCTGGCATTTTTTCTTCCTCCCATATCCGTTTTATCAGTCCATATAACCTTGCAAATAATGTTTTTCCTTCGTGTTTAATTATCTCCACTGTTATGCCATTGAGTCCTGTGCTTTTGTTGTTTTTCAGGTTCTATATAATTCCTTTTACTTCTTCTTCGGAAAATACTTCCACTACCCGATCCCATATATTCTTGTTCTGGCCCTTCTCCGTTTCGTCTTCTTTGTTTTTCATCATTTCACCCTTTAAGAGATCTTCAAAATGTTCTCTCCACCTGCCTAGTTTTCCTTCGATATCTTTTACTAAGTGTCCATCATTGCTTTTAACGTACTTTGGTTGTTTTGTACAGGGTTCTATCCTATTTTTGGCTTCTTGATTAAAGTTTAATTCATTATTCTCATCTTTTTTGAATTTGTCGTAATTCTTTATCAGTCTATTCTTGCTAATTGCTTCCCATAGCCTTTTCACTACTTGCCTTGCTATTTCATATTGTCTTGTTATTACATCTTTTGAGTTCTCCAGCATCTTTGCCTGCTATTTTCCTCAACTCAATTGCTCTCCTGCAGTCTCCATCGAACCCCCTCTTTCCGTTTACTTTTTGTCATCTATATAATCTGCCTATTAATTTTTGAGTTGTTAGTAACGTCACTTAAAGCACTAACGCTACTTTTATTATTTTCAAAACAATGAGAAAAAATCGTATTCACATTATCTTACGGTTAACGGAATCAAACGCCTTAGACATATCCACAAAGGCTATGAATAGGCTTTCAATTTGTTCTCTGCAGACGTAGCGAGAATATCATATCTACTGTTCCACGGCCTGCACAGAATCAAAACTGACTGTCAGGCAGTATTGGTTCAGCAACTACCAGTCAGTCTCTCATATATATATATATATATATATATATATATATATATATATATATATATATATATATATATATATATATATATATATATATATGTATGTATATATATTTATATTTATTAGGTGCTTGACCGGGAATGAGCCCCACCCATCCCTGCAATTGGAGGGCACATGTTTCGCCTCTCGATATTCAGGATCGTCAGGGTACCGACACATGCTCTCCCGTCAAGAATAGGGAGATCCCAACCACAGTCAGCAACCTAGACTCTCAAGTACACCCAACCGCTGGGTTGCACAATCTCATGTTTTCAAAAAAAAAATGTTCATTTGCCGATTGGGTGTATTTGACACTTAACTACTGTTATCTCATTGGACGCTGTCCAAAGAAATCTAACATTAGATATATAGAAGGTCGGCGGGAGTATAGGTTGCTGACTGTGGTTGGGGTCTCCCTATTCTTGACGGGAGAGCATGTGTCGGTACCCTGACGAGCCTGAACATCGAGAGGTGAAACATGTGCCCTGGATGTGCAGGGATGGGTGTGACTCATTCCCGGTCAAGCACCCAATAAAAATGTTCATTTGGGCGGAGATGCAGGTTGCTGTATATTCCACATGAGATTGTGGAACCCAGCGGTTGGGTGCACTTGACACTCAACTACTGTTTCATTGGACGCTGTTCAAAGGAATCTAATATAATATATATATATATATATATATATATATATATATATATATATATATATATATATATATATATATATATATATATCTGTCATATTTCAACATACTGAAATACCATGTTGAAGGTATGGACCGTGAAGGTTGGAAGCATGCTGAAGAGGCCTTCATCCTGCAGTGGATCGATACGGGCTGATGATGATGATGATGATGATGATATATATATATATATATATATATATATATATATATATATATATATATATATATATATATATATATATATATATTCAGCTGACATTTTCATCATAGTAGTATGGTGGAAACGTGTGACAGAAATATGTGGAAAGTCCTGAGAGAAGCCTATGTCCAAAGACTGGACATAAAAAGATGTTGGTTTATATTTCATAACACAATATCACAAGATGTCGATCGAATATCATTGTCAAGGAATATTAAATGCTTGATAATTTATAAAGTGAATCATGGGATTTCATTTCAGAATAAAATAAGAATTAGACAAGGTGTTGGCGATGAACCACTATTAAAATCAGTTGATTTATGTCGCGTATTAGCCACATCGTAAATCACGATCTAACCAGACCAGAAATGCGTGTTTTCGATCACATTTTTGTGTCTACAAGTGGCCTATAATAACACATTTCAGCCCCGACCACAATAATAACAATAATTAATATAATTTAAGTGAAGCGGTTTAGTAAAAGCCCGTTGACTCTTATTATACTCTCTCTCTGCGGGCGAATTGTAATCTCTTATTTCAAGCGAGCCACAAATCTCCCGCCCATGACAGGTATATCTACGGAATTCCTTACCTGTTTCTAATGGAATGTTATGAGATTTTTTCTGTTTCATATAAAAGAGCCCCTCCCTCCCCTTTCTCGACCATTATTTAAAAGGAAATAACTTCTGGGCGAATCGGACCGAATGTATAAATCATCGCGTTCGGATGGTCGAGATTAGAATCGGACTTTGCGAAAATGAGCGAAGAATTTGACGAATTTCTTTGGCATTACGACGTGGACGGACTGTATCGCTCGATGGGAATCTCCGATAACTTTTATTTATTTAACAGGCTTCTCTTGTCTATGACACGTATCCGCACTGTTTGAGAAAAATCATTTCCAACGTCTTGAGTCTGAGGTTTTCGGGTATGACCTGAACCAGTCTTGGATCCTATTTTATTAGCTTGAATTACCAGGTTTTAAGTTAGCGTAATATTTTTTTCGTGTGGTAAACATGTCGAGTTGCGAACCAAATATACGCGAGTAAAAACCATCGTATACCTATGGAAACTTACGATAACAATGTATCAACTTAAGATGCTTGTGGCCGTTGGTTTAAACGATTTAAAAGTGGTGATTTCGACTTGAATGATAAAGAACGCTCAGGTCAATCGAAAAATTTGAAGATACCGAATTGCAAACATTGTTGGAAGAAGGCGATATGCAAGCAACAAACGACAGAGTTGGTCGCCGAAACAACGATGTTGGTCGCCGAATCATTTGTAATCCTCTGCATGCCATGGAAAAGATCCAGAAGGCAGGAAAATGTATACCATATCAGTTGAAGGAAAGATAGATGGAAAAGCGAAAAACGTTGTTGGAATTTTTTGCTTTCTCGACATGAAAGAAAGAGTTTTTTTACATCGGATAGTGATTGGAGATGAAAAATTGATATAGAGACAACCCATAATGCAGAAAATCATGGCTTTACCTAATAAACATCGACTGCAAAGTCGAATCGCTTTGGAAAGAAGACAATGCTGTGCATTTGGTGAGATCAGAAAGGTGTCGTGTACTATGTGCTTTTAAAACCTGGTGAAACAGTTAATACCGATCGCTACCAGCAACAAATGATTAATTTGAACCATGTATCAACTGTAAAACACGAAAAAGTAACTTTGCAGTACGACAAGGCCCCATCACAAAGAGAAAGCAGTCAGAGAAATAATTTCTGCTCTTGGCTTGGAAGGGCCATCACCGAGGTATGTTACACTTCAAACTACTAAACATCGAACGAATCATTCAACATTAAATTTTCAATTTCAATAGAAAAATTAGTATTTATGTAAAATGTATTAAAATTAAGGTTAGAAGATGAAATATGCGTTTTACCCCTATAGAAAGTTCCTACAAATATGTTTTCTAAATCTTGTTCAATTGACCCTTCTACACTCGACGAAATAGAGCAAAAAAATCACGAATAGAGAGACAGGTACGGCCCCGATGCCACCCTCCCCAAATTGACGCGGTTTTGGTAAGGGGAGTGCGGAGGATCGGGGGGTGGTTCGGTTCTAAAAATCCGACATGGGATTCGTGGTTTTTCCATCAATTCGGTTCATGAACAATTCAACGGAAACATCAGCAGAAGCGTCTATTGCGGCTAAATGTCAATGGGCGAAACACGCCGACTCGTTAAAAATTTAAAATAAAAACTAGTAGAAAATTGGAAAAAAAGCCCGCCACATATGCTCGATTGATGTTTTTTTTCAATTATTAATGTGTGAAAGTGGCTGTTATACCGAGCAGAATAAAAAATACAGAGTTTAACAGAGAAAGATTTTTCAGGTCTCCGTATCTAATGTGGGCAAAGTGTTCTTTATATATGGTTAATATAGATCGTTTAATCTGTTCAATATATCTTGGATCACAACATTGACAACTAATTTTATAAATCGTCTATTTTTCATGTTGATCTACTTTCAATTCTTCTACTGGAACGTTTGGTGTGAAACACTAAACTTGAAGAGATTTACCACTAAACACCAAATCACTTTTTTTGAACTTCTCGACGCAAGTTTCGCTGAGATGATTTAATCTAATTCTAAAACTAAACTATGTTCTATTTATATGAAAAATCCTACCTAACGAAGCGTGTAAAAATCATGAATCGTGAGGTTTACTAAGCCTTACATTAAGAATTGAAAAAGTTGACTTAACGGGATAGGTCCTTTATCTCGGTTCATGATTTTCTTACATTTTTCTGTTTGAATGCTTTCATATGCATCCAAAGGCCTATTATTATTAACACTTTTAATTAGTCTTAAATTACTAATATCTATAGTGTGGTCGTTATCTTTTAACTCAGAAGTTCGACAATCCAGAACTAGATCTTTTAAATAAAGGCCTCAATTTTGCTTTGCCGGCATCCCGCAGTGCTTTGGAGGATATGGTAGACGGTATTGAAACTGGTATTAAATACTTGCCGGAGTCTTCCAAAGCTTTCGTTAGAGAGTCATTCATGTAAAAGTAAAATTGCAAAAAATATTTCAAATAAAAATCAAAAAATGCCAAATATTTCTAAGATTGTCAAGCGTCTGCGAGAGAAGGATTGTTTTTATTTAAAAGCTGATAAGGGAAATAAGGTTGTAGTAATGAACAAACCTGATTACTTTGAACGCGTTGAAAAATGAATTCAAGACGGTCCTTATAAACAATTACCTAGGAATCCATTGTCAAAAATGATTGACAAATTCAGAGATTCATTGAAATCTTGTAACAGCCTTATTTTTCCTTCTCTGAAAAGCATACTACATGTTTCTAATCCAAAAGTGCCAAGATTGTATGCTCTACCAAAAATGCATAAACCAGGAAAAACAATGAGACCAATTGTATCAGCCATTGAATCTCCAACATATAACTTGGTAAAGTGGTTAACAAAGGAATTTGAAAATCTACCAAACCAACTACCTTCCTGTTCTGTGATAAACTCAAACAAATTCATAGAAAAAGTCAAAAACACACATCTACAGGAAGGTGAGATTTTGGTTTCCTTTGACGTTTAATCGTTGTTTCCGAGTATCCCGATTCCACATACCTTGAAATACCTGAGGAAGTTACTCGAGTTAAACGGTTTTAATAACAATCCTTAACAAGAGTACATCTCCTTAACAAGATTATGTATGAAGCAAAACCGTTTTCAGCTTAATACCAGGTTTTATGTACAACAAGAAGGAACGGCGATGGGCAATCCTCTGTTCTTAGCCAACTTATTTATGAGTAAATTTGAAACCGAGGCAAAAGATGAATTTAGTTACTTACCGAAGATATGGTTAAGGTATGTGGATAACGTTTTTGCCATTTTCGATTCGAAAAATGTAAATTTAGATGATTTTATTAAGTACTTCAATAGCAAATTCCAAAATATAATATTCACGTAAGAACTCGAAAACAACGATAGTTTACCATTTCGGGATGCTTTAGTCAATAGAAACAATAAAAATAGGTTGGATTTTGATATTTTCAGAAAAAACACCACCACTTCGAGATACATTCTTAACGATTCAAATCATAGTTTCCTAGGTAATTTGAAAGTTCTGGGTAATCCAAAGGAAAAAGTAGAGCAACATGAAAAGTCGGGGATTTACGAAATTAGTTGTCAAGACTGTGATCGAAGGTATATTGGGCAAACAAAAAGATCCATATTGACAAGATATAAAGAATATACTGCCCACATTAGATATGGGAGAAATGAAAAATCTTCTGTTGCCCATCATGGAATCGAACACCACCACAGTATAGATATTAGTAAATTAAGACTAATTAAAAGTGTTAAAAATAATAGGGCTTTATTTTAATATGCAAGCATTCAAACAGAAAAAGGTAAGAAAATCAGGTTTTTAATATAAATAGAACATAGTTTAATTTTAGAATTAGATTAAATCATTTCCTGATGATGCTAACATGGTTAGCGAAACGTGCGTCGAGCAGTTAAAAAAAAAGTGATTTGGTGTTGAGTGGTAAATCTCTTCAAGTTTCAAGTTTAGTTGGTCTACTTTATTCTTTGGTTTACCCAGAACTCTTAATTGGTCTGTAAACTACCTCAATGTTCACTTTTATCAAAATCTTGTCTAGTGCGGCATCAGTGTGGGCATCAAACAGTATTGCAATGAATTTATTTTTGTGATATTCCTTTTAAAAAGTTGAAAATTATTTCGTTGATTGTCTAAGCTAACGTTTTCTTGGTTTGAAAACATTCTTAGTTAGGAAACAAGTTTACACCATTACCTTCGAAAAAATCTTCGACTTTTCAAAAGGAACCGAACGCGAATAAATTCATGGTAATACCGTTTGATGCCCAATTAATACGAGGGTTAAACAATATTTTGATGATGTGAATTCCTGGGTAATCCAAAAAATAAAGTAGATCAGCATGAAAAACCACAGATTTTCGAAATTAGTTGTCAATTGATGCTGATGATACTAACATGGTTAGCGAAACGTGTGTAGAGAAGTTTGAAAAAGAAAAGAATCTTCGAGTCTTGTTGAAAAAGCATTATGAAGACTCTGCTCCTGTACATTTTATAGTGATTTACTAGGTTTTCAAGTTGTCTAACAAGCACGAGTGACGCTCCATACTTAGGAATTAGGCTATCATGGAAAATAGTGAACTCGTGGAAGAAACGGGTATTTTCGAAGACTCTCAAAAAATACCTTAATAAAATATTGGCTTGAAACTTATGGAGCGTTGTTAGTAATGACGTGCTTTTTAAAAATGCTTCAAATAGAAGGAGACCTATCAGAAAGATTTGAAATCAGAGATGGCAAGGAGTTTTGCTGTTACCCATATTGTACAACCTTATACAGAGAAAGTTATAAGAAAAGTGGATGTTAATAGTTCCGACCTAATATATCCGGTAATTTTCAATCAATCAGATTTCATCAAATCAGATGCCTTGACACTAATATTTTTATGTGAATTAATAATGGCATTAATGTTTGAAAACAATTTCGGACAAATGCCCGCCACTGCGGCTACTTCAGACAAAGCGCATTCTATCAATCCAATATCCGACCAGTTTTTCCAGTAATTGGAATCTTATGTCCACAATTGGGTTTTTGAATAAAAAATAGTTATCGATTTTTTTGCGAAAATTTATGAATGCGAAAAACTTTTAAAACATTGTTTACAATTAATTATAAATGAATTAAAATTTTGTAAAATATCAAAACAAAAGCGCCGGGATTGGCTGCTCTGTGACGTCATTGTGTTAAAATGTTTTCACGAAAGTACTGTCAATGGCGTCTTTCTGTGTATATATTAATTCTTCTATTGGAACTTTCGGTGTGAAACACTAAACTCGAAGAGATTTACCTCTAAACACCAAATCACTTTTTTAAATTTCTCTACGGACGTTTCGCTAAAAGTTATTTGGTGTTTTGTGGTAAATCTCTTCGAGTTTTGTGTATATATTGTTAAAATTATTGAAGTTTAGTACACAAAAATTTTGGTTACTAATTTAATTCAGTAACGTGTGTCAAAGGGTTCATAAAGGCCAATTCTAATAATATACCTGGTGTGGATATTTTTATGGTCACAGATTTCGGTTCAATTGCTAGATTTCAAGCATCAACAAAGCTCTGAGTAAAGCTTATGCAGTTACCTTAAGTATCAATGAAAAACTATGAACAGTTCAAGACACTCAATGTCACAATTGTGTAGCTTGGTTATTACGGTTAATTATTAATTAGCTTATTAGTTATTAATTAGCTTATTAATTACGGTGTGCTTCCTACCGTTTATGATTTTGATGAGGTTTCTGGGTTTTTTTTCTAGATTTTAATGAGAAAGAGCACAGAAAACTGGGTTTGAATACATTTAATCAGAATACCACTTGTTTTCATTAATGACATGCGCACTTTCCGTGAAGCACTTCAACAATTACGGAGATGTTAAAAAATAGCTTGATGACTAGACCACCTAAAAAGTTGTACGGTTTTTCTGGGAAGGTATATACAAAATGCCAGAGAGATGGGCAAAAATGTGCAACTAGCTATGGCGCATAATTTGAATAAACCACTTTTTTACCTTTCTCCCATTTTAAACAGTTTTTTAAGAAAAATTAAGATAATACTAAGATATATTATCACAGCCAAGACTCTGCTAGGCCTGTAGAACTAAAAAATTCACCCTTGCGATTACATCCTGGCGATTGCGATCGCATCGCCATCTATCGAACTCTATCCTCATAAAGCGAGCAAAAATCATTAGAATTCGTTAGTCCGAACGTATTAAGCGATCTACTCGAAAAAATTACACATATTCATTTTCTATTTCGTGCATCTTTCGGATTATTAAGTGCAATCATTGCGTTCAGCCCACCAAATTAAATTCGTTATTCGCATTATTCTGTCACACAAAAACATTGTTCGGAACAGAACTAATTTACCGTTTACGGTTGTTACTTTAATGACTGTACAATTTTTACTAATTCTGCTTTTTTTCCGTTCGCGACGGGCGTATCATTCGATTTGACGGTATCATTACAAAATTACGGTGTGCTTCCTAACGTTTATGATTTTGATGAGATTTCTGGGTTTTTTTCTAGATTTTAATGAGAAAGAGGACAGAAAACTGGGTTTGAATACATTTGATCAGAATAATTCTGATCTTTTTAACATAAAAGAACTATAAAGGTAATGCATACTTTTTTATTATATATACGAGAGTCGGTTGAAAAGTACTTATAATATAAACAATTACTTTATTCACAATTATACAGGATTATCCGGTTATCCATTTCGTGGTTCGGAAAATACAGCGCTGTATTTTGACAACTGTCAAACTTAAATGTCATCCAAAGTGTGATTTGTTTACAACGCATTAGAATTGTTAAAAGTTTTTACAAAAATTGTGATTCTGCCGTAACCACGTTTCGCGTCTCACGAGCAGAATCTGGTCGCTATAATCCTCCTTTTGAGTGCACAATTTACAACACAATCAAGAAATTTGGAAATACTGAGTTTGTTACGAATGTGGTAAGACATGTGCATCATCGTAATGCTCGCTCGATGGAGAATACCGAAAGTGTGGCTGTTACTGAAAGTGTGGCTGAAGAGCCAAGTTTATCGATTCCTCGGCATTCACAGTTTGTGAGCTTGTCTTGCGGCACATTTATGGCTTATTTTGAATTGGAACTTGCACCTTTATCCTTACAAAGTTCAACTCATTCAAGAATTGAAGCCCGCCGACCATTCACCTGATTTTTCGAACAAAATCTTCAGCGATGAGACTCATTTCTCGCTCGGCAGATACTTAAATAAGGTGACTGTTTGGTGTGCGTTATGGTCTCGTCTGGGTCTGGTCTGGGTCATTAGCCCGTACTTTTTCCAAAATGACGAAGAAGTGACTGTTACCGTCAATTTTGAGTGCTATAGCCGTATGATAACTTTTGATTATTTTTGGGGAGAAATTGAAGATTTCGATCTGAGCGATATGTGATACAAACAAGGCGGCACCACAAGCCACACAACAGTTGACCGCCGAGATCATGCGATGCGAAAGTCAGTATTTTAGATTCCCATCATCAGGATCGGAATTATTCAATTAGTTTGTTCACTCACAGCCACTAGTAGATTTGGATCGGCTAGTTCGCGTGTGGCCTATCTCTACGACAGATCTACCGATCGCGATTCATCGCTCAGACCTAGAAGATGTCTTCGAGTTTTTCCAAGTTCACTGCAGGCTCAACAGATACTTCCAGAGAGACCAGCCCCAGCAGAGGTTCGGGAATAGCACGGTTCTGACGAGGCACGGATAGACCACCATTCAATCCTGCTTCCAGACACGTACTAGCCCAGAAAATCTGATAGGAAAGCAGAGAGGTGGTAACGGCATTGGCTGATGCTTTCATAAGTTAGATTCTTTAATTTATGTCAACGAAATCTGCATTTTGCAGTTATATGGACGTTTTATACAATGATTCTGAGGTGATAGAGACTTTTACCATAAAAACCATAAAAGCCGGAGAAAAAGCATGAACAATCTGGATAATCGTTCTGACGAATCGAAGATATCAAGCGTTTGCTCAGAAAGGTCTTACGATTAATTCAAAAGACCCTCAGACGTAAGTAAGATGCTTTTGGTTCGGCATGATTTTTTTTTGTTTTCGAATCGATATTTAATGCTTCACTAACAACAAACAGTGACTAAACTTGAAGAGATTTACTTGATAGAGATGTTCTATTTATATGAAAAACCCTACCTAACGATTAAATCCAGATTAAATCATCTCCTGATGATGCTAACATGGTTAGCGTCGTCGTAACGTAGAGCGTCGAGCAGTTCAAAAAAGCGTTTTTTAGTGGTAAATCTCTTCAAGTTTAGTATTTCACACCAAAGGTTCCAACAGAAGAATTGAATAATTAAGCAAATAATTAATATTCACATAAGAAGAGACATATTTTATATTTTTTGAGTTTTAGATCGTGGCGAAAAACCCAAAAAAATAAGAAAATATATAAACGCGCCACAATCATATATATAGTGATATATATATATATATATATATATATATATATATATATATATATATATATATATATATATATATATATAGAACGAATTCATAATATAAAGTTCTTGTCCTTCAGCAAAATCAACCCATCTGTCACCTCTATTGTCGCGCTCACGAGTTCTATATGGGCCAGTTGCATTTTCACTAGTTCTTGTTGTCCCAATTTTGACATTAAAATCACTCATAAGGATTTTGTACCTAGATTGCTCCTTGTATAAATGCTGCTGGGCCACATCATCATAAAATTCCTCAATTTCCTCATTGTTTCCTTATAGTTGGTGCATATGCTTCGACGATTTGAAGCCTAAACATTTTATTCAGCTGAATGACGCATTGGGCTAGTCGGGCTGATATACTTTCAAATTTTACTACACTGTTATTCAGCTTTCGATTGATGAGGAATCGATTTCCCCACATCGTCCATTCCCCGTACCTCGGGTGTAGAGTACGTGTTCAGTTGTTTCCAGTTTAATTAACTCTTCACCCTTTCTTCGTGTTTCATAGAGCCCAATAATATCCCAATGTATGTTGTCAAGTTCGATTAACAGTTCCTGCAATCGGGTCTCCGTTTTCATAGTCCGTATATTAAGCGTAGCAATGTTAAAAGTCCAATGGCAGCCTGATTTAACCCGGTGATTCTTAGCACCATCTGCATTGGGGCCGGTCTTCCCGCTGCCATAGGTAGATGCCCCTTGGCCTCTGGGAATGAGGGCCTTGTTTGAGGTTGGACTGTCATATTGAAATACCATTTTGAAGGTATGGACCGAAGTCTGCCACGCTGGTCCAATGCGGATTGGCAGATTTTGGACCATGTTAGTGTATATATATATATATATATATATATATATATATATATATATATATATATATATATATATATATATATATATATATATTTATATATATATATATATATATATATATATATATATATATATATATATATATATATATATATATATATATAAAATATCGGCAAGAAACATACGACAGATCAAAGTCGCAAAATAAACCGTATATTTGTCCGTATAAAACTGGTGAATCTCGTTTTGCATATAAAGGTATTTCGTATCGTTATAAATATCGTAGCGGGCCGAGGTGAAAAACGAAACAAAGAAATGAAGAGAAAAAAAAATGAAACGACGGGACGAAAGAAGACGAAGAAAAAAAATGAGACACAACCATCGGTCGGTATTAACATTTCACAACAAGCCCGCGATGCCAAGGCAAAGAAAAAATTATGCAAAAAAGCCTAAGCTCATGTTCGCATCCGAAAAATTCCGAAAAACCTGTAACCCACCGACCGAAGGTTATCAATTATTCAGATGGGTTTTCGGCCAAAGAAACCATTGACCACATACGAGTAACGGCTCGGACTGGGGATATTAATGCCATATCAAATTCCACGTTTCTGGTTTTTTGTATAGTATACAGGTCACTGTAGAAGTTTTTGAAAACACTTAGAAGAAAAACTAATTTATAGGTTTAAAGAAATTCGTTACTTCATATTTTGACTTATATTTGACCTCCCTCAAACTTCGTCTTCGATCTGATCGATCTTGCCAGTTTTGTGTTTGTGTATGGTAGTTCTTCAGAAGGTCTTGTTGCGCGGTTCTCTCATGGTGAGAGTCCTCCTCCTAATACAGTGGTGAGACTGCTAGAATGAGACTGCCGAATAGTGGGATAAATAGACCAGACACCATGGGAGAACATTTAAAAACCGATTATTAAAAAATTAAGTGACCCATCTTTAATTTTTATGGATAATGATACGTATCATAGTATATTATTAAACAAGATACCAAACAGCTCATGGAATAAAGCTACTATTCAAGATTGGTTAACTGATTTTATATTTTCATTTTTCAATCGAAATGCTTAAAACTTTTTCATCGCATTTTCAATCGAAATGCTTAAAACTGATAGAAATGGTAATACACAGCAAGACGTATAAACATGTGGCGTGAAGCACTTCACAGTGTTATTCCTGAGATAAGGAAGAATTCGATCAAGCATACAGAAAATTAAAAAATTAAATGATATAACAGAGAGCCTATACTTGATCGATAAGGTCTTCCGTTAACTATAAATACTGCACATGATAGCAGTCATTCCAGTCAGTACTTTTCAGATTCTGATTAATGAAAATAAGTGCATGTAGATATTTCATTGTTTTTTTCTGTTTAGTACTTGTATATTCTATATCAATAAATGTCATTGGTAACTATATATATATATATATATATATATATATATATATATATATATATATATATATATATATATATATATATATATATATATATATATTTATTATTTTAATAACCATTCAAATATTAAAAAATGTTGTCGTTGGTTTTTGAACGATGCATTTTACATGAGCTGAATCTATTTAGAGGTACTAAATTGACAACACTTGTAAAATTTTCAATATTTATATAATTTTGTTAGTTACTTTGTAATTTGCATTTAATTTAGATGATTTTTTTGATGTTATTAAATTTTAAATTGTAAAAATGATTCGCTAAAGTAAGGTTATGATGTTTATTACAACAATCTGGCAACAGGACAGTCAAAATGTTGATCACGTGCAACTATTTTTTCCTTTTTGCGAGCTATATGTACATATATATATATATATATATATATATATATATATATATATATATATATATATATATATATATATATATATCGCGAAGGTAGAAACGAGATTAGAACTAGTACCAGGACTTTTTCAACGTATTGGGCAAAATAGGTTAAAAAGGTGTCAGACTTGCATAAAGTCAAATGGTGGAAATTTTTAACATTTAATGAATTAAAACAATTAATCACAAGTTTTATAACGTAACGTGTATGTTTTAAATCGTATTATGCTGAGAAAAATTAGTGCTACAAATTTTAACTTTGACATTACATGACATCAATGTGTAAGTTTTCCATTTTTTTGTAAAAAACTTTTTTTTTCAAAATAGATTTTAAAAAATTACTCAAAGATATTTCGGTCTGTTTTAGGGTAAATCTATTTCTCATTTAGTAGGCTATGAAAAAATGGATGGCAGAGAAAGTATTTGATTACATTTTACAACTGCTAATGCCAATTTGTGATTTTTTGTGAGTTTTTGAAACAAACCGTTAACTTACTGATGTTTTTATTCGGATTTACTTTATTAACTACTCGACAAACTTCGTAAGTAAGTTTCCTGTCACCGTATCCAACAATTGTTAGTATTTTAGTTTTTTTCTTTTTCACTTAAATACATATTAATTCCAAATAAAAACTGAAAGAAATTGAAAATTCACAAATTAATGTTAACAGCTGTCAAGTCTAATCAAATATTTCACATTGTTTCATAGCGAAGTAACCAAATAAGCCTGTAAAACAGACCAAGTACAGTTGATATCCAATTCAAGTACTGTTGATATTAAAAAAAAATCAAGTTAGCCTTGGCTTTCAAATATGTGACAAGAAAAAAAAATATCCAAAAAGTGGCAAACATTTCCTTATGTTTGTGTGCAAAATTTCATTAAGAAATATCAAAACGTTCTCAAGATCGTTTTGATATTTCGATCGATTTGATCGTTTCCATACGGAACAGCGACCGTGAATATATATTCAAAAAGAGTGCCCTTCAAAATGTCAATATTATCGGTAAGGTTGTACATACTACATTATGGACCATATATTCCTTACACTTGCACAGTTCTTGAGTAAACGGAGCTTCAATTATTATAAAAAAACCAAAATTAAAGGTGTTGAAGTTCTTTTTCTATTAGTTGTATCATTCCAAGTTTTGATACTAAAACGCACCAACTTGCGAGTTAAATATTTCAATAATTTTGCTTCATATCCTTCAAAAGGACCTTCATACAACCTTCAAAAGGATATTGATAAGGATAAGGATAAGGATGTGTTTCCAGCAGTTCCCTCAATATTTTTTAGTGTGTAGTAGTTATTGAGCATCTTTTCTTACATTGTCTTGCCATCGGGTCTTTGATCAACCTCTTTATCTATTACTCTCTATTTGTTCCTCCATGATTCTTCTTGGTATTCGCGTTTTTGAAATCATCGCCACCGGGCTCCGCCCATCTGAGCCTTTGATCTAACCCTCACCTACTTTACAATATCCAGATCTTCACGAACTTCATAGCACAGCGAATTCAAATGCTCTACCTCAAGCATTTCTTCAATTTTTTTCGCAGAGATTCGCCCATTCGCCGCTATAAGTAACTGAGATATTGAGTTTCGTGTTATCATCGCTGATTGTCCAGTTTTGTTTTTCTCATTGATTAATTCTCATTTTTATCATATTTGTTTTGTTTGTATTTATTTGTAGTTATTTATAGATTCTTAATGATGTCTTCAATCTTGTTAATATGTTTAAGTTGTCTATATCTTCTACGAGGGTGGTTATTTACATATCCGAAATTGGGAACAATAGGCGCCATCTGACATATACAACGTAAAGGTTGGCATTGTTGACTGTATCCGCACTCAGAACGTTTTGTCACGGTTTTGTACGGACGCTATTTGTGTTGTCTATTGACTTGAAATTTTTATCTCAGTGAAAAAATGGAATTAACTCGTGAGAATTTTCGGCCGATGACTTACTACGACTTTCGACGTGGATTATCTCAACAACATCGATCAACTCACTTTGACTCCTGCCAATGAAGCATCATCTAAAACCACTGTATATCACTGGTTTAGCGAATTCAATTGCGGTCATAGTACGTTCACGGTCGGATTTAAAGATCGTTCAAAATCGGTTGTTGTCAAAATCTTCATGTTACATACCGTGAGATTGAGGCATCCCTGGACAATAGTATGGCAAGCATACACAAGATTTTACATACATCGTGAAAAAGATTTGTGAGCGTTGGACTGGTGCATAATTAGCCAATCTCTCAAAAAAAGGATCGTGCCGATTGCTGGAAAGAAATGGTCAAACATTACAATGGTGGTGCGTCAAAAGCCATTTATAACATCCACACGTGAGGAATCTTAGATCTATGCGAATGAGCTTGAAAGTAAACAGCAGTCGACTACAGTCCTATGGGTCTGTCAAAATGAACCCAAACCCAACAAAAGTTGTTCGCGCAAGAAGCACTTTGGAACAAATGTCGCCTGTCTTTTTTGGGATAAATTGGCATGTGGCTACAGTGC
Organism: Cosmopolites sordidus; assembly: GCA_031761425.1. Classification (NCBI taxonomy): domain Eukaryota; kingdom Metazoa; phylum Arthropoda; class Insecta; order Coleoptera; family Curculionidae; genus Cosmopolites; species Cosmopolites sordidus. Next base: position 416,192 of record JARFXV010000387.1, read on the forward strand.
CCATAGAGAATCGTAGAATGAACAATTTCGAATAATACCCAACCATTTGTTTGCCAGAAGCCTTTGGATCGAACAACATCGGATCGAACAACATAATATTTGATCGGTCAAAACATCGAATCGATATGTCGTCCGCCGTACAGTTTTTATTCTCATCCATGAAGCATAAACTACTTAGTTAACGATTTTCGAACGCCAGAAAAAGCGGTTGATGCGATCAAAATGCATATTTTGGAGATACCTCAATCAAAATGGGAAAAGTGTTATGAAAATTGATTCAAACGTATGCAAAAGTGTATCGATCATAGCGGAAAATATTTTGAAAAACAACAAAACCATTTTCAATGATAAATATTTATTTTTATTTATTAATCCGTATACATAAATAGCAACCCTCGTACTACCTGTTTTTCTTTATTTATTTGGATTCGATTTACGTTTATGTCTGTTCCGCTGATGACTTTGTTTAATACTGTATTAACTTCTGAACCCTGTTTGATATTCGCTTATTCCTTGTTGGTATTATTCTCTGTCTTACAATGTTTATTAACACTTTATAAGACATATAGACATACATTATAAGACTATAATAGGACATATAACTATTGTGGTTTGTCTTTTGAAGCATCTCTTCGCAATTCCGGACGTAGCCTGAACTAATTGTTTATCTCCAAACTTCAGACCTTTTGAAGATATGCTGTCTATATCGGGAGCTTTATTGCTTTTGAGTTTTGTTACATGTTTCTCCACCTTTTGCAACGATGGTTCTTTCACCATAGATTAGACTACATTCATAAACTGTGGCCTACTATTTACATCTTCTCTGATGGTTCAATATAACAGCGATTCAAGATTTTTCTTCCATCGATTTAGAATACTAGCAATCACTATCTGAAAAATATTGAAAGGTTTTTTCAGTCTTAATATTCTGGAAAAAATTTCGTCTCCTATTTGTCATATGCTTCTTCTATTTCCTCAATTTCCCCCATTTTTAATAATATTAGATGTGCTTTATAATTAACATAAACGCTCGAAATGCCAACAAACATAGGAAGAGGAGAGAAAAGCAAACAGACGTTGATTTTAAGTAACAGACCTGATAATTGTTCGGTCGATCTTTCCTCAAACTGTATCCGTAATGGAACGCATTAGCTTATAATCCAATTTCTTCAAGTCGGCAAACACACAGGATAACATTATGCGCGTTAACGCTGGTCTCTTTTTTTTTACCTTGTTTTCAGCCGTTCAGATTCGCATATTTATTCAAATGGTCCCTGATGAATATTCAAAACTGTTTTAATTACATAGATTGTTAGGCGTATGGGGGTATTAAATCATGTTCGTTCCGATGGAGAAGACTGAGGTGGCTACCAGAAGAGACTTTGGTAATTTAGAGGAGTCAGTCGTTGTTTTTTCTTTCTCTAGTCTGTTGAAAATGTTATTAGCTTACGAGAAGACGAACGTAAAGCAAATAAAATATTGTGAGGTATATAAATAATATCGAAGCGATAGCAACATCTTATATACAAGGGTTTTTCGACAAGCTCTCGGCCTGACCCAGATATGTTGCAAGTATGACCAAATAACTATGTCAAGCATGGTTTGTTAGATGGCGTGGCGATTGGCGAACGAGTAGAGTAAACAAGTTTCGATATTGTCTTAAAAATGAGGCAAATAAAATATTATGAGGTGTATAGATAATATCGAAGTGATAGCAACATCTTCTCGGCCTGACAGAGAACTGTTGCAAGTATGACCAAATAACTATGTCAAGTTTTGATATTGTCAAAAAAATAAATGAAGTTTGTACTGTAAAAATGAATGAAGTTTTATCCTTTGTTATCGATGGTAAAAAATATGAAACTAACCCAGTACTTTACAAAAATAAAAATGAAGAACTGATAAGGGAAAAGGAAGATACACTGATGTCATTGAAGGGATATTTTGATGAATTACATAATTGACATGAAGCAGTGAGTAGTGAATCAGGAGATATGGTGAACGATAGAAATGGAGAACAAATAAAACAAACAACATTGACAGATAACACATAGGTCAATGAGTCCCCGGTCTGACAAATTTTTTTGCAAATTTCGGCTTTCTTCCTCAATATATTCTCCTTGAAGAGCAGTACAATCATTTCAATGCTTCTCTAACATTTCTACAACTTTTTTATAGAACGATTTCTCTTTGCTTTTAAAATATCCGTCAGTGTCGACAATTACCTTTTCATTGGAGCGAAATTTCCTTCCAGTCCCTGGGGGCCAGATCTGGGGAATGCGGTGGATGAGGAAGCAATTCGAAGTGCAATTCATTCAATTTAGCCTTCTTTGCCAACGATTTGTGACACGCTGCATTGTCTTGGCAAAAGAGCACTTTTTTGTTCGTTTGGAGCGTTTTTTGCGATCTCGCCTTTCAAACGCACCAATAACATTATGTAGTATTCGCTATTGATTGTTTTACTTTTTTCGAGATAATCGATGAACAATATTCCATGCGCATCCCAAAATTCAGAGGCCATAACCTTGCCTGTCGATGGTTGTGTTCTTGGTCGCTTTGAACGGCTTTCATTGGCTGCTGTCTACTCAGCTCACTGCTGATTTAACTCCAGTGTATAGTAATGGATCCATTTTTCATCCATTGTCACATAACCCATGAAAAAATCCTTTTTATTTCACTTAAACAGCCTCAAACATTGCTCAGAAACATCAATACGTTGTTGTTTTTGGTCCGCTGTGAGCAAACGCGGTACCCATTTCTATAACAAATTTACGCATTCCCACTTTACGAACCACTTCATTTGGACGTCCAGAGCGTTCAGCATCATAGGTGCTTGTACAGCCACGTTTGAATTCAGCATACCTATCAATTATGGTTGATTCTCCTGGGACAGAGTTCGGGTAAATGTTAATCAAGCCATTGTTTTGCTATTTTTCTTCTTTAAAAATAATGGTTAATCAACACAAGAATGTTTTTTTCCATTATTTTGAAAAAAAAAAATAAAAATAGCGTAATTTAAAGCCCATCAACTCAGAAACTTGTAGACAGATTGTTATAAAACTTTGACATTTTGTTGTTTGAAGGTAGGCACAATCGACTACTTGTAAAATTTTTTCGTAAATGACGCCATTTATAGGTCAGATCGGCGACCGATATTGACCGATGTGTTATAAGACGACTGATTGAACTTCTAAAGAATAACAAGGGTCCAGGCAAAGATGGAGTAACGGTAGAAATGCTTAAGAATGGATTAGAAAAACTGGTTCAGCATTTACGAATACTATTGGAAAAAATTGGATATATGAGAAATTACCGAAGATCTGAAATGAAGCGGTACTGCATCCTTTTTATAAGAAAGGCGATAAAACAAAATGTAGCAGTTATAGTGGTATAGCGTCTTTGAACGGAGCATATAAGCCTCTTGCGATGTATATCCAGGACAACTTGTTCGAAACCTAGTATGAAAGAGAATTGGTGAATATCAAAATGGATTTAGGAAGGAAAGATCAGTTATCGATCAAATATTTACATCAAGGAAATACAAGCTGAAAGTTATCGAGATAGTAAGGACACGGTAAGGATTTTAAACAAGCTTTCGATGAAGTAAGGAGACTTATTTTGATTAAATCACTACAGGAGTTAAATGGCAATGAAAAAATGTAATATGATAAAACTTACCCTGTAGGGAACGGAGAAGAGTGTTCTAATAAAGAGAGGAGACCTATCAGGAAAATTTGAAGTCAGAGACGGATTTTGGCCTGGAGACTGTCACTCATATTGTTAAACCTTGTATTACAAAGAGTTATAAGAGAAGTGAACATTAATAGATAGTGTCTGACATACTATAGACGGCACCAATTAGCATTTCCTAATTATAACGCAATTATAAACGAGAAGTAAGACATAGTTACAAACAATCTGCATGAGGTTGGAGATAAATATGAATTATTAATAACCAAAGAAAAAAACTAAATATATGATTTGCTCAGGCAAGGAATATAGGACAGGTGAATACTTAACTATAACAACAGAATGAGAGACCACATACAAGTTTGAGGAAATGGAACAATTTAGATATATGGACCCAGTATTTTACAGGAAAACAAGCGTAAAGGAAGCAGTTCAAGAGATCATAACGGTAGGAAACCGAAGTATTTACTCCCATAAAGGATTATTACGGATTATTACTAAAGATAAGAATTTATAAAACAGTGATAAGATCAATAGTTGCATTTGCAAGTGAGGTATGAACGCTAAGAGTGACAAAAGACAGACAGAGTAAAGACAGAATAGGGGATAGAATGGTACTAAAAAACATATTTAGAGGTAGAAGAGTTGAAAATCGATGGAAGATGAGAACAAACCAGGAGTTGAACGAGCTTCATAGGGGTTGTGAAGGAACCAAACGTCATAGGAGTTGTGAACTCCTAAAGAATGAGATGCTGAAACCATATTTTTAGAATGCAGGAGGATCGAGCACTAAAAGAATTACTGGAAAGTAGTATAGGAGGCAAGAAGAGGATTTGTAGAGAATGAAAATTATTGTTTGGAAAAGGAAAACTGAGAATAGAGAAGCATGGTGACAAATAGTCAATCAAGTCAATGAAGAGACAACAATCAATCAAGAGCCTACTAGGCCTGTAGAGCAGTTATATTAATATTATTAGGATGGTAAAAAAGTGGTATAGTACATGTATTAAGGCCTCATATACCTGTGCTCGCGCTGAAAACCGAGTAAATTTGAATGTTAAATGGGGAAAAAAAATAAATTTTTAATTTCATATTTTTTTATTAACTTTTCAACCATAAGAAAAAAAATCCCTCCGCCAAATTTTTACTACTACATTATTTTACAATATTCTAGTTTATTTTTGCAGATTGGATAATTTTTGGTGAAGTTATGATGCCGACAAGGAGACGCTGGTTTTTATCGGTAGTTCATTTACCCGTAAAAAATAATGTTAATACTAAAAAAAAAATCTTATAGTTGAAAAGTTAAACCCACTAGAATCACTTGAGAGTCCGTGACATTTCTTATCGTGATTTTTTTGGTGGTCTCAGATTTAAGCACAGTGCGAGGAAAACTTTTACAAAACTTCAACAGGTTTTCGGGTGGTGAAGACGAACCTCCTAGCGGAAGATCTTTAACTGGAAGAAATTATGAAAATCCGAGATCTCATGCGTTCTGATCGTCGGTCCGCGAATAGAATGACCGGGGACTAGTTGAATTTGACTCACGCAAATGTTGGATATTGACCAATATTATTGGGGATGAAGAAAATCTGCGCGAAAAACCTTTTACAGGATTTAAAAAAGCCTTGGAGGTCTTTAGCTTCTGTTCTACTTATAACTTGCTGCCAATGCATGCGGTCTATAGTTCTCTCCTTTCAATTGGATATTCCCAGTTCTTCTATATCTCTCTACACCTCTTCCTTGGTCTTCCTCTTCTACTTTTACCTCCTTCCTCTTCGTACAACATCTTCTTTACAATTCTTTGTTTTGCCATTGTAATTATGTGTTACAACCATATAATTCTTCGTGCTCGAATTTTCGGTGTTATTTTCGGCTTTTTGTAAATGTTCAATATATCTTTGTTTGATCGTCTTCGCGATGTATTTTTTGATGTTCTGACACCACTCAAAAACCTGAGAATGATCCGGAACCAAGGATATTGCGTGCCATACGAGTTGACACCGAGAGAGGTTGAACGCCCATTGTTTGCTTGTGAACAGTTATTTAAGTATTTCTGCATCGCATTTTAACTGAGGCCACAAAATGGGTTTAATACGATAACCCTAAGCGTCCAAAAATCCGACGGCCAAACAATATATTCATGGCTCCAAGGTCATGCTCTGTGTTTGGTGAGACCAGCTCGGTGTAGTATATCATGAGCTGTTAAAACCGTCTGATACAGTCACAGGGGATCGTTATCAAATGCAATTAATGCGTTTGAGCTGAGTATTAAAAGACAAACAGTAATACAGCGAAAGACACGTTAAAGTGATTATGCAGCATGACAATGCTCGGCCTCATGTTGCGAAAGTGGTCAAAACATATTGAAAACATTGAAATGGAAAGTCCTACCCCATCCACCGTATTCTCCAGACGTTACTCTCTCTGACTATCATCTGTTTCGATCGATGGTACACGGTCTGGCTGACCAGCACTTCCTGTATTATGAAGAAATCAAAAATTGGATCGATTCGTGGATCGCTTCAAAAGATCACCAGTTTTTTTCAACGCGGGATACGAATGCTGCTGGAAAGATGGGAGAAAGTAGTAGCCAACGTATGTATGCAGCATTTCTTCTTCTTCCTTTAAAATCCGTTTCAGGAAAATATTTGCTACGGATCACCATGTGACTCTGGAGTATTCAAACTTCTACTGAAGGCACATGCGATATTGGCATGTCTAGTCTCCAGAACGAAAGCTAACAATGTTACCAGATTGTCCGCCACGCCACCAGTCTCATTACTCTATTTACACACCTCGTATACGACAGTACACAGTATTAATATTCTGTATACTTTTTTGATTAGTCTGATTATTTAGATTCTGAAAGAAGAATATTTTAAATCTGCACTTCTTGTATTTCTAAAAGCATCGGGCCATGCTAGTCATCGAGAGAAAACAAAAGTGCTGCTAGTCACGATCGTCCTATTCAAACACAAACTTATCCCTTCTCGTTCCTTGCACCCCCTCACCTTTCCGCACCAACGAATATCCCCTCCAAAACCCCCTTGCCCCCCCTCCAACCTCTCGCCCGTTCGATTCAAAGAACAGGTAAGTATACTTTCCATTCGCTTATCGATTACACAAAGTGCCGTTCGTAATAATCACAACCGGGATCATAATGAAGTAATGTGTCTCCCTTGACTTGAAAAGCGGGTGGAGTGGGAGGTGAATGTTGGGGAGTTTGCACCGTGGCACGGAGCCTCGGGGATGATTAGATGGGAGTGGGGGGGAGTAGAGGGGACAGTACGACAAGATCGATCCCTATTAATGGCAATGGCGAGCTGGTTTTGCGCTAAAGCATGAAAACTAACGGGAAAATAGAAAATGGGAAAGCCGGGTTGTTTGATGTCGGAATTGAAACTTCAAGAGATAAACTTTTAAATTCTCCGGTGGTTGAATTTGTTTAGTTTTCGATCATAAAAAATATTTTTTATTCCCCCTATTTACAATATTCATAAAGTTGTTGGATTGATGCAAAAGTTCTTCTGAAAAAAATTGAAGAAATTCGAAATACGAAAATTCGAATACGAAAATTCGAATACGAAAAATTTAATCTTCAATTTCATTTCTTGAATTTTTCTAATTAAGCCTAATTTTGGTAGTGTACTTACGATAAAGATTTAGTTCCACCGACCGTGAAGATAGTTATTAAAATAGGCTTACTGTACTAGATCTTTGATCTTGAGTTTCAAAATCAAATATTTCCCAATTTTTTTAAAGTTGGTATTCCAACATCTTTTAAAATATGTGACAAAATAACTAATTTTGCAAAAGAGAAGTGGGTTAACTTAAAAATCAAACATTTGTATAGTAAAAGGAGCAGACTTGAAATTAAAAAAAAAAAAAAAAATTAAATAAGGAGATGTTTCGGTTAATAATGTCGATTTTTTCGCAAAATTTGAGCGTTTATTACCTTAATAGTTAAAATATTGGTTATCGTTCCCTATTACTTTATCCATCTTTCTGTCAAAGACTGAATTCCGCGCCAAAAGACTTTTGGTTTTTTAAGGCAAACCATTCATCAAGCCAAATTTTCATTTCTTCGTAAGTGTTGTTCTGAAAGTCTGTTCTGCATCGATCGAAATAAGTGGTAGTCCAAAGAGGTTAAGTCCCATGAATGATGACGGAGAGTACGATAGGACGGCCCATTTAACAGATTTTGCAGCACCTGGTCGAGCATTGTATGTTTAAAAATTATTTTATCGTGTCTGTGAACGCATTTTGGTCGTTTTCCTTCAATGCTCGGGTCAATTTTATCAATTATTGTCGATATCGACCGCCAGTAATCGTTTCATCAAGTTTCCGCAGTTCATAATATCACGTTGATCAAAAAGTTTCCGGAATTTATTCAGAAAATACAAAATACAAGCTTATTCATCAAAATTGATATTGTTCCCTTCAAACTACTCCCCATAGACTGCAACGCACTTATGCCAGTGCTTGATCCAATCCTCTAAACATTTTTTATAGTCAGTGTTGGAAGTGGCCGTCAGAGCCGTCTTCGATTTTTCCATAACCTCCTCTCGGCTACTAAAATGCGTTCCCCGTAGTGTTTTTTTGACTCGATTGAACTGAAAGAAGTCGCAGGGAGCCAAATCAGGTGAATTCGGAGGCTATTGGATGATATTCGTTCCGTTCTTAGTCAAAAAGTCGCGGATAATTCGACGGTGCGTTATCGTGATACAAAATCCACGAATTGTTTCACGCAAACGACTCATAACGCCCAAATAATACTCCTTGTTGACCGTTCATAAAATTCAGGTCTTTCTGAATTTTATGAACGGTATAACTTTGCTGCAACATAGCGAAAACCCAAATCATTAACTAAAATGCCTTGAACAGATCCATAAGCAATGTTCAAGTCCTATGGTAGCTCTCTGATGGTTAATTTGTCATTATTGACGACCATTTCTATCCTTTTATAGACGTTTTCGATGTTGACGGCCTGCTATTGCGTTCGTCATCATCGACGAACTCACGACCACTTCTGAAACGTTCGCGCCACTGATAAACATTAAACATTGAATCCGTTTTTAACGCAAAAGTTAATACAAACTCGTTGTTGCAAACGCAATTCCACTGTTAAAATTGTAAAAATCGAAAACACACACAGAGGTAGATGTACTCAAGACGGCGTAACTTTTACAAATGTCAGGCTATTATATTGAGATTTGGTGGAAATGTCAATAACAGATGTGGCAACTTAGCAAATAAAAACAGAACCCTAATCGGGTGACTGAAAGCGGCATCCTATGGTCATTCCGTGAACGATTTGATTAAGATGGCATACAGTGAACTCCTATTATCCTATTGAATACGCAACAAAGCCTTTATTCCTTGTATATTGCGCACTGGTTGTGATGTTGAAAGCTGGTCTGGATCTACCCATGATTATTTGCGCTTTGGGTTGTCAAAATAGATCCACTTTTCATCATCTGTAACAACTCGATGTAAAAAACCTTTTCTTTTCTGTCTGGCAAGCGAAATTTCACAAGTGGCTTTTCACTTTCCTTCAAGTCATATGGATACCATTTTCCTTACTTCTGGATCTTTCCCATTGCATCCAGTGATGTTTACAAATATGCATGCTCAAACTTTTTCAGTTGTCTTGGACGCCCTCGCCCTTTATATCAAAATCACTACTTTTAAAGCGTTTAAACCATCGTTCACAAGTTAGTTACTTGGGTTAGAGCATATTCACCATAAGCTTCAACTAACAATCGATAACTTTCACCAGCTGTTTTATTCAAATGAAAGAAGGTTACTAAACCTCCCCGCGAAACGTCTTTTTTTTGTACATAATTTGAGTACGTTCAAAGCTATCCAAAAATTATGTTTTGCACAATGACAATTAATAACGGAATGGACATTTGATGGCCTATATTTCCTCCAAAACGCCAAAAACGCCAATACTCTTAGCAAAATCGACATTATTAACTGAAACACCTATTAAGTATTGTAGAACACTAATTGAATCATCTCCTGATGATGGTTAGCCAAATGCGCATCGAGAAATTTAGTGATAAATCTCTTCGAGGTTCCAATAGAAGAATTGAGATAAACTTTATGCTAAATTTTCCACTCCAACTAAAACTTTAATGCAATACTGTCTCATTCTCCTAATGATGCGAACGTGGTTAGCTGGGACGTGCGACAATCGACAGAATTACGAGTAATTTAGTGTGAATGCAAAATTTATAAGTAATAGTCAATTTAATGTTCAAGGACAAAAAAAGGAATAAAACACGATAAAAACATTTTCGGGATTATCTCCACCACTGTCGTTTCTCTCCCGTTCTTCTGACCTCTCCTATCACCCGCCTCCCCCTTTAACCCTTCGCTACCGGAAAAAAAAACATCACCGTCTACCATACCCTTAATGGTCCGCTTCAAGAGACGACTTTTAGGTCAATTAAAAATTTACCGGCGACACCGAAAATGCTTTAACCGTTAAAAATTAAAAGATCGCAAAAGCGACAATATGAATATTTAGATTTTCCGTGACGTGGATGATCGTCCGGGGGTTGGACGCCTTCTTGTCGGGAAAAATGAACGTCATACCCGGGTTTTAATATATTTAGATGCCATCTATTATGCAACAGGGGTGGGGATTTGTTTTTCCAGCAGGAATATCTGAAACCAACTTGAATTGGGTCCATCGAGTTATTTCTGGAAAAAAGCCAAAGGTAAAAAGTCATTTTTCTATTGTAAATACGAGGGTTGTTCGAGAAGTTATCGTAGACATTTGATCATGATTGCGTCATTTATGTGTTAGGTCGAGAACTTTTCAAACAACCATCATAATAATCATTTCTGTAGCGTCTATTTTATAACAATTAAATTGTCAATTTTTTGTAATTTGACCTTTGCCCGATCCTCTTCAGAAACGAATCTTATTTAACAATGGGTTCTTGAGGGCGTTAGTTTCTTCTTACAATAGATCCCACAAAGCTCTTTCTAATATGTGGGCCTATAAAACACTTAATTATAGATACAACTTTATAATTAAATATCGAATTAATCAAAAGGACAATAATTCATTAGTTAAAATAACTTGAATATTTCTTCACGAATAATAATCGTAATCTACAGGAGATAGATTGAAAAATCTGTGTGATAATATATGTATAGATAAATAGATATTTATATAAATATAAATAGATAAGATAAATAGATAGTCAAAAAACAGCAATAAACTATAACATCTTTTTGAAAGTAAGAAAAGAAACATCGAAGCTAATTAGACAAACTAAAAGAAAGTATGAAAACAATCAACTTAATGAAATAGAAAAAGATTTCCAAAAAAATAACACCCGAAACTTTTACAAAACATTTAAAACTAAATTAACAGGCTATCAACCGCAGAGCCTATGCTTTCAAAAGGAAAACGGACAACTAGCTCTAAATAACCAAGACAATTGCAAAGAACTTGCGAAATATTTTGAACAAATACTAAACTGTCCTGAGCCCTTAAACAAATTACCAACACTAAACCCTAAACAAACAAACCCAGATTCATAACCACCGAATGAAGAGGAAATACTTAGGCAAATCAAGCGGCTTAAAAATAACAAAGCTTCTGGTGAAGATGGAATCACTGCTGAACTTTTGAAATCCGCTGGTCCAGGTACAATCAAGGAAATAACCAAAATTCTACAAGAAGTTTGGCGAACTGAACGGATTTCGGAAGACTGGAAAGATGCTCTAATCCATCCACTACATAAGAAAGGAGATAGAACGGATGTAAACAACTATAGAGGAATATCTCTTCTCCCAGTTTGTTACAAGATTCTATCTCAATGTCTACTAGACAGAGCACAGGGACAGTTAGAACCGAACATTGGTCCAAGATATATATATATATATATATATATATATATATATATATATATATATATATATATATATATATATATATATATATATATATATATATATATTTATAACGGGTAGAACGCACTGATCGAATACTTTTCTTTTCAGGCAAAGTGGGAGTCTGCTCTTAAACACTATGTTGAGCCTACCAAATGCCTGCCAGCCACATTTAACACGCCGTTCCACCTCCCGGGCGGTATTCCCCTCCGTGGAAATCCTCTGCCCAAGATATACAAAGCTGTCCACAATCTCTAAATCCCTTCCTAAAACTGAAATTCTTCTGTCCTGAGCGAAGTTATTGAACATAACCTGACTCTTTTTCAGGTTTATTTTGAAGCCAAATGGTTCGCCAGCCCTTTGCAGTTCTTGTATGCGTCTTTGCAGCTCCTCTGGGTCTTGTGAAATGAGAATAATATCATCTGCAAATCTAAGATGGTTTAAGTTTGCACCATTGATATTTACCCCATCCTGTTCCCAATCCAGTTTACGGAATACTTCTTCAAGGCCAGCCGAGAAAAGAATAGGCGATATTGCGTCACCCTGCCGTACACCTCGTTCTATATCGCGTTACCCGTGCATTCTACCCGTTATGACATACGGAAGTGAAACCTGGACACTCACATCGCAATCAATTCAAAAACTTCGGGTGGCACAGAGGGGAATGGAAAGATGTATGCTTGGCATTACAAGACGAGACAGAAAGTCCTGCGCATGGATCAGGGAACAAACAAAAGTCTGTGACATCATTGGAAGAGTAAAACAGTTGAAATGGAGATGGACAGGCCATATAGCGAGGCGATGGGACGACAGATGGACCAAGGCAATCCTGGAGTGGATACCGCTTGATCGCAAACGTCCGCGAAGAAGACCGAAAGCACGATGGACTGATGACATCGTTAAGTATATTGGACCCGAGTGGCAGAGGAAAGCCAGAACCGTGAAAGTGGGAAGCATGCTGAAGAGGGCTTCATCCTGCAGTGGATCGATACAGGCTGATGATGAAGATATATATATATATATATATATATATATATATATATATATATATATATATATATATATATATATATATATATATATACTGTTAGATTTTCTTGGGCTACGTCCAATGAGACAATTATATTTTATAGATAAAAATTAAAAGACTAATAAAGATGGCGTTGGAAAACTAACAAGCAGAAGGAAAATCGGAAAAAATCAAAATTAACAGAAGAGTAAGACAAGGAGATGCTCTTTTAATAACAATTTTCAATCTACCATAACGTTAGACGGAATAATCAATAAAGAAGACATAAAGGAAACTATAAGGAACAAATCCGTACAGATAATAGGACGACCTGGCCGCTATAGCTAGAGATGAAAAAAGTTTTGAAAGAAACACTCACACAACAGAGAGAGAAGCCCAAATTAGATGTTTACATTTAAAATAAAGAAAAGACAAAATACATGAAGTGTAGCACGGGCGTAGCCAAGGGAGGGGGGTTTTGGGGGTTCAAACCCCCCCCCCCCCCCAAAATAAGCCAAATATTACCCAATATTATACCGAAAAAATACGAGGAGTCAAGAGAGTTAAATTATTACATTTGAATTGAATATATTGAATCATACAGATGAAGTAGTGGACATATTTAAAAGAAAAAGCCGAAGATTTCTTCTTTAATGGTTTTAGATTTAGCGTAGAGGAACGAAATTAATTTAACCATTTCATTTAAAGTTAAGAACTTTATAAATATGTCGTAATTTTTCCGATGAATATATAGATATTAAATTTCATGTAAGTATATTTTTGTTTTTGTTTTATTTACTTCAAACTAGACCCCCTCCAAAACTAAATTCTGGCTACGCCCGTGAAGTGTAGTAGACCGATTGCAAACAGAAATGAACAGAAAATTATATCGAGAAGTTTATTTTAAAGAGGTGGACAATTTTAAATATCTAGGTGTGCTATGGTATAGAAACAACAACAGGAAAATGGATATAGAGCATAGCATCCAAATAGGCAACAAAGCATATTACAGTTATAAGAATAGAAAAAGTTACACATAACAGAATGATTCAATATGAAACAAAGAGGCGAATCTATAAAGTAATCATAAGATCCACTGTAACGTAGGCAGCAAAAATGACCCTCACCACCAGAGAAGACGAAAAGCTGAGAGTTTTCGAAAGGAAAATAATAACAATAAAAATAAGAACAATATAAAGACCCAAGAAAGATGGAGAAAAGTAAGCAAGCCTAATGAATCACGAAATCGGTTACTCAATGAAGAAGATATGGTGCGTTATGTAAAGGAACAGAGAATTAGATGGTATAGATATATCCACAGAAAGCAGCAAGAAAGTACAGTACTGGGGACTGACCATTACAAATTGGGGACTGATGGGTAATAGGTTAAGATGAAAGCCGCGAACAAGATGGAGAGTCCAGGTTGACCCATACATAAAACGAATCGAGTTACCATGGTAAAATTCGAAAATAATAGACAAGAAGGAATGGAGAACAATTGTGGGGGTAGGGCCAAGACACAAAGCACACTGTATAGGCAACGGGAGTAGCAACGGATGTAGATGCGAAGTGACCTACTCCAACAGAAAGATTAGAAAAAAATTCAATGGTGGCACCTCTTCCGTAACATGCTAACATATAGGTTTTTACTGGAGTTAATATTACGATTATTCTTTCGAGATTCTCCATTATTCGCATATATGTACACTGGGAATCAAATATCTATATTTGTTTATTTCAATATAGTATTGTTTATGTTACTAAAAAAAATAACGAATACACTTTTTTCATATTCAATATTCATTAAAGCAAATCCCATACTATAAACCCATCAGGGTCGCTGTCAAACGTATTCTTTAATTCATTAAAAAAAAAACATATGTTATAGCAAGAAAGTATTAAGCGAACGCCTATTGAAAAATTCATTATAAAAAAGGAGGAGTGTTCCCAACAACATCAAACAGAAAATTAAATGTTTTGTGGTAGACGTTTTATAGAAGAAAATGCAAAAAAAAAACATCTGCTTTTGTATTAACGGATCGAGCTAGCTCGTTGGCGATTGATACACTGCCCAAACAAATGAATTTTGTTGGACTTCTCATAAATCAATATATATATATATATATATATATATATATATATATATATATATATATATATATATATATATATATATATATGTATATATATATATATATATATAGAGTCCAAAGAATTCTGTCACTGCATATATACGCCATCCGACGGGAGGTCGGCGAAAGTATGGGTTGTTTACTATGGATAAGGACTCCCTATTCTTGACGAGAGAGCATATGTCGGTACCCTGAAAAATCTGGAACATCAAGAGACGAAACATATGCCCTTCAATTGCAGGGAACGGGTGGAGTCCGTTCCCGGACAAGTGATCATGGTTGATGCTCCTGCTTATCAAACAAACTTAACTAACAAAATTATTCAAAATATATTCTAAATGCTTTATTATAACAAGTGAATGAAATATATCGAAAAAGAATATGAGCGCAAGTCAGGGAGTTGTTCGTGCAAAAAAAGTAAATAAAAACGTAAAGTTAAACCAAAAAACACACGATGTCTTAGAAAGTGCAGAGATTAGTGAATAGATTAAGAGAATGATGATTTATTGAATGATATATTATTGTAATAATTATTGTTAGTTTTAGTATTAAGGAGACTTAATATTAAATTAAAAATGAACTGGAATAAAATTTGTAATATCACAAACCGCAAGTAGAGATGACGATCTAAAAAATTATCACAATAAATAATATAATATTAATCACATGTACCAGAGACCTAAGAGACAATGCAGAAAGGAAGAACGGTCCGAATTTTGAGTTGGATATATATATATATATATATATATATATATAATATATATATATATATATATATATATATATATATATATATATATATATATATATATATATATATCATCATCAGCCTGTATCGATCCACTGCAGGATGAAGGCCTCTTCAGCATGCTTCCAACTTTCACGGTCCTGGACTTTCCTCTGCCACTCGGGTCCAATATACTTAACGATGTCATCAATCCATCGTACTTTCGGTCTTCTTCGCGGACGTTTGCGATCAAGCGGTATCCACTCCAGGATTGCCTTGGTCCATCTGTCGTCCCATCGCCTCGCTATATGGCCTGCCCATCTCCATTTCAATTGCTTTACTCTTCCAATAATGTCACAGACTTTTGTTTATTCCCTGATCCATGCGCAGGACTTTCTGTCTCGTCTTGTAATGCCAAGCATACATCTTTCCATTCCCCTCTGTACCACCCGAAGGGATGTGAGTGTCCAGGTTTCACTTCCGTATGTCATAACGGGTAGAACGCACTGATCGAATACTTTTCTTTTCAGGCAAAGTGGGAGTCTGCTCTTAAACACTATGTTGAGCCTACCAAATGCCTGCCAGCCACATTTAACACGCCGTTCCACCTCCCGGGCGGTATTCCCCTCCATTAAAATCCTCTGCCCAAGATATATAAAGCTGTCCACAATCTCCAAATCCCTTCCTAAAACTGAAATTCTTCTGTCCTGAGCGAAGTTATTGAACTTAACTTGACTCTTTTTCAGGTTTATTTTCAAGCCAAATGGTTCGCCAGCCCTTTGCAGTTCTTGTATGCGTCTTTGCAGCTCCTCTGGATCTTGTGAAATGAGAATAATATCATCTGCAAATCTAAGATGGTTTCAGTTTACACCATTGATCTTTACACCATCCTGTTCCCAATCCAGTTTATGGAATACTTCCTCAAGGCCAGCCGAGAAAAGAATAGACGATATTGCGTCACCTTGCCGTACCCCTCGTTCTACATCAAGTCCCACTTCAAGATCATCAAGGTGAATTGTGGCTGTAGCTCCATCATGTATCGATCCTAATAGGTTAACATATGCTTTGTCTACCTCCTGGCTAAGCAATGCATCCATTATGGCATGCTTTGAGATGGACTAAAATGCTTTTTCGTAGTCCATTCGGTTCTGATCTTCATATAACTGTAAAGAAAATTTTCTGACTACCTCTAACATTTGTGTACGCGTCCTGCTCTGATACGTTTTCTTATAGTTTTGCAAAGCTCAGCGTACTCGACCCTGCCAAAAGAACTCCCAACATTTCTCATTGTCCATCGTTTCTTCATTAAATCAATGGTATCACTGGATATTTTTGTCTGTTTGAGACATTTTTCTTCTGGTGCTATTGAAGCAGTCGTTTGAAGCGCATTGTTGGTGATTTGTTTATATTGAACTGATATTTTCATCTCCTCTGGACCTTGTACCATTTGCACCATTGATCTTTACACCATCCTGCTCCCAATCCAGTTTAGGGAATACTTCTTTAAGACCAGACGAGAAAAGAATAGGCGATATTGCATCACCCTGCCGTACACCTCGTTCTACATTAATTCCTACTTCAAGATCATCAAGGTTAATTGTGGCTGTAGCTCCATCATATATCGATTCTAATAGGTTTACACAGGCTCTCTCTACACCTTGGCTAAGCAGTGCAGCCATTATCGCATGCTTTGAGATGGAATCAAATGCTTTTTCGTAGTCGATAAAAGCCAAGCACAGTGGCATGGTGTATTCGTTGTGCCTTTCTATGACCTGCTGTACAACCTGGATGTGATCCATTGTACTGAATCCACTGAATCCTGCTTGTTCTCTTGGTTGTGCGTCATTCAGTTTTTTGTTATATACATATATATATATATATATATATATATATATATATATATATATATATATATATATATATATATATATATTTATATATATATATAAATGTATATATATATATATATATATATATATATATATATATATATATATATATATATATATATATATATATATATATATATGCAAGTCTGACACCTTTTTAACCTATTTTGCCCAATACGTTGAAAAAGTCCTGGTACTAGTTCTAATCTCGTTTCTACCTTCGCGATATATATATATATATATATATATATATATATATATATATATATATATATATATATATATATATATATATATATATATATGCTAGGTGTGTTGGTAACTACTTTCCGGTTTTTGTAACAGATTCCACTAGCCATAAGTATGCAATATTATGATTTGATACATATGTCATTTTATTCTGTGACTAACCTCCAATCATAAGAACATGTGAACGTGGTTTCGACAATTCAAATGAGGTGATTTCAACGTTCAAGCCAAAGAAACTTCTGGTAAACCTAAAAGGTTTGAAGATGCGGAATTCGAGGAGTTATTGGATGAAGACCCAACACAAACTCAAAAACAATTGGTAGAAAAGGTGAATGTGAGCCGAGTCGCAATTTGTGAACGATTACAAGAAATGGGAAAGATCCAAAAGATGGGAAGATTGTTGCTACATGAATTGAATGGCAGATGATTAGAAAATCGAAAAATCGTCAGTGAAATTCTGCTTCAAAGGTATGAAAGGAAGTCATTTTTGCATCGAATAGTAACGGGTGATGAAAAATGGATTTATTTCGAAAATCTCAAGCGAAAATAATCATGGTTATCACCTGGCGAAACCGGCCCATCGACTGCAAGGCCAAATCGCTTTGGTCGCAAGACCTGTGTCTGTGTCTCTGTCTGGAGGGACCAGGTTGGTGTCGTATATTATGAACTTTTGAAATTTGAAGAAACAGTTGATACTGATCGCTACCGACAACAAATGATCAATTGGAACTGTGCATTGATCGAAAAACGTACACAATACAATACGTACACAAGGTGATTTTGCAGCATGACAACGCGCCGTCTCATACAGCAAAACCAGTCAAAGAAGTGTTGAACTCACTTGGATGGGAAGTTTTATTGCACTCGCCGTACTCTCCAGACCTGACTACATCCGACTACCACCTTTTGGCATCGATGGGGCACACGTTTGCATAGCAGTACTTCGCCGATTTCGAAGAAGTTAAAAAATGGCTCGACGAATTGTTTAGCTCAAAGGAGAAAGTGTTCTTTTGGAATGGTATCCATAAATTGCCTGAGAGATGGGCAAAATGTATAGAATCAAATGGCCAATAATTTGAATAAATACATTTTAATTATTCATAGTAAATAAAGTGTTTTCTTTAGCGAAAGAAACGAAAAGGAATAACCGACACACCTGGTATATATACATATACATATATACAGGGTGTTAGGTAAACATGCGGCAAAAATTAAAGGGGTTATTTCTTGACTTATTCTAAAAATATTTTGTTGTATGATGATTTTTGAAAAACCCCTTTGTTTCGAAGATACTGGGTGAACAAAATTTACAACATTAACAATATTTTATTATCAAAAAGTACCTGTAAAGTTGCTCAATCTACAATAAATGTTTGAAATGACTTCCAGCCTTGATATAAGTATTCAATCTTCTCGTCATTGACTGCCGAACTCTTTCAAACACATCAGGGTCGTTTCTAATCGAGTTACACCCAGCAATTATCCGATTTCGCAAATCATCCAAATTCTTCAATGGAGTAGCGTAAACTAATGACTTTAGATATCCCCAGAAGAAATAATCCAGGGGGTTTACGTCCGGGGATCGAGCAGGCCATGCATGTGGCCCACTTCCACCAATCAAGCGATATCCGTATGTTGCTGTTAAAAAATCACGAGCAACCAAACTGAAATGTGGTGGTGCACCATCGTGCATAAACCACATTCCATGCCTTGTTGCCAATGGTACATCTTCCAGAAACTCAGGCAGCGTTGCTTCCAAAAAGTTGCGATACACCTCGCCAGTAAGTCTTTGTGATAGAAATACCGTTCCAATTAGATAGTCACCTACAATTCCAACCCAAACATTCAACGGGAACAGATGTTGAAAACTATCTTCGCATACCTCATGCGGATTTTTATTTGCCCACACATGGTTATTATGAAAATTCCTTATTGCGTTTCTTTCGAAAGTGGCTTCATCGGCGAAAAGAATTTGTGTCAGGAATAGAGGGATGCGAAGTAAAGTTTGCAATATCCATTGACATAATGCAATACGTGGAGGAAAATCAACAGGTAGTAGTGCCTGAACGCGTTGAATGGGGTATGGATAAAACAAATTGTCCTTAAAAATTTTCCAAACTGTCCAGTGACTCACATTCAAAGTATTAACAATTTTTCGCGTAGAACTACCAGGCTCTTCCGCTATCATGTCCAGCACATTCTGTTCCAATTGTACCGTTCTTACAGTCAGTGATCTTCCTGACCCTTTAGTTCGTGTCAATGTGCCTGTTTCACGAAGACGTCGATGAATGTTTTCGAAGATTTTTCGGTCAGATACATTACGGGTAGAAATCATTCACTGTACAATCGCCTAGCTTGTAATACATTGCCATCAGTAAGTCCATTCATGAAGTGCATGTCAGTCATCTCGGCGTTTGTATACATTATGATAGAGGACTTCACTCACTATTTAACGTCACTCAATCTATGTAAACAAATGCGACCGATGAAATCCACTTACTAGATAAAACAGCCATTCCAAGTGATCGAGATCGAAAAAAAAATTTTTGTACTTGATAAACTCATTGACGTACACCTTACTTTTATTTACAAATATAGATTCCAACAAATATCGAATATGGTTGTTGCAATTTTTGTTCGCCCTGTATCTTCGAAACAAAGGGGTTTTTCAAAAATCATCATAGGACAAAATATTCTTAGAATAGGACAAGGAATAACCCCTTGCATTTTTGCCGTATGTTTACCTAACACCGGCCACTTCGCCACCAATTGTTTTGCATACCATAAATATTTAAGATGCTCCTTGGATCATAATGCCAAAAATGGCACGAAACCCATCCCTTCTCCAGCAAAATGCTTTAATTATGATTATTTGTTGTTTCAGTGAATAAATCTTTCAAAATCTGCCGTTACCATCAAAGCTACATAAAGCAAACAAAACTTCCGCCCCTCTCTTTCAAAAATCAACAACTTCAGGCCTGTGCCTCCCATATTTAATTCATTGTATTTCGACTACTACCGCAAACGGTATCCCACTCTCCTATGTGGTAGACAGGTCTAGTAGACAGATAGGTAGACTCCTATTTAGATAATACGTCTAGTATCTATAAAAACAAAGCCAAAAGCCAATTCAAAAACTTCAAAATATATAAAAAACAGATCTTTATCTTCTTCGTCAACTCGTGTTTGTCCATCATTGGACATAAGTTTTCCGTTTGGCTTCTCATAATTCTCGGTTATTTCCATCTTTTTATCATAGGAGTCCGGTTGTATATTTGATATCGTCAATCTACCGATATGATGGTGTACCTATGCTTCTGCTTCTTAACCTCAATTGGTCTCCACTGAAGGACTCCTCTGACCCATGTATTATCAGTGATTCTCATAATTTGACCTGTCTAATTCAACTTCGTTCTCGTCACCATTATTGTAAAATATAGGTTACATAGATGTCCAAAGACATTCCAATCGAGCAACGAACCTTGTGTTTTGAGGGTGAATTTGGGATGAACTAATAGATGTTAATACTTAATAATGTCGATTTTTTACTAAAATTTGAGCGTTTATTTCCATAACAAAATAAATTATCATAATAATCAAAGTATTGGCCATCGTTAGCAATAGCTAGTCGGTCAAAATGGCATATTGAATGACAGTTCAATGATAGTCAGATAGTTCTTAAAATAGCTCATATAATATAGGAAAAAATAATAATTTTTTCCCATATTTCTGTCAAAGAATGAATTCCGCACCAAAAAACGTTTGTGGTTTGAGGCCAACCATTGATCAAGCCAAATGTAAGTGTTGTTCTGAAAGTTCGTGCTGCAACGATCGAAATAAGTGGAAATCCGAACTGGCTCCGAGTCCGGCGAATACGGCAGCCGAGGTAGGACGTCCCATTTAACGTTATCAAATGGTTTTTTACACTTTTGCAACATGGGGCAGAGTTTTATCATGTTGAAAAATAACTTTATCGTATCTTTCGGCATATACTGGTCGTTTTTCCATCAATACTCGGTTCAATTTTATCAATTATTGATCGGTATCGATCGCCAGCAATCGTTTCACTAGGTTTCAGCAGTTCGTAATACACAGCTCCCAAACTATACCACCAAATACATAGCAAATCCTTCTTTCCATGTCTGGTGTTGACACTGGTTGACACTGGTTGTGCACTGGTTGTGATTGTGAAGGATGGTCTGAGTCTACCCATGATTTTTACGCTTTAGGTTGTCAAAATAGATTCACTTTTCATCATCTGTATTATCGATGCAAAAAAACCTTTTCTTTTCTGTCCGGCAAGCAAAATTTCACACGTGGTTTTTCGCTTTTCAATGTCTCTTTTCTTCAATTCATATGAAACCAATTTTCCTTCCATCTGGATCTTTCCCAATGCATGTAGGAGTTCGGAAATGGTGGATTTGGCAACACTCAATGCTTCTGCCAATTGTTTAAACGTATGTGTTCTTCTTCCAATAATGCTTGCATCATCCAATAATGCTTGCAAATCTTCAAACTTTTTCGTTTGTCCTGGATGCTCCGTGTCTTCTTTTTATCAAAATTACAACTTTTATAGCGTTTAAACCATCATTCGCAAGTTTCTTGGCTTAGAGCATGTTCACCATAAGCTTCAATCAACAATCGATAAATTTCAGTAGGCGTTTTCTTCAAATAAAAGAAGCTTATTAAACTTCACTGCAAAACGTGCTTTTCTGGTACATAATTCGACATATTCAAAGCTATGAAATACTATGTTTTTGCACAGTAAAAATTAGTATCGAACTGGCTTTTAATGGCGTATGTTTAACCTCCAAAACGCCATAGACGCCATTAATCTATACCGACAAATGAATTAATACGGCCATCTCTTAGCAAAATCGACATTATTGACCGAAACACCTATTACAATATGTCCTTTTACCAATTGGGTAGTAGTTAGTTTTTCTAGATGGTACATTTTTTTGTCGCTCAGTATAAATTCCCACCACCTGTTAATATTTTTGAGCAGTATATCTCCGTGTCACTCCGACATTATGCGCTCGCCCAATAATAAGATTCCGAACCATCGCTAATATCGTTATGGAAATAACATTTTCCCTAAGAGGCTCCCACATTAAAATTACATTAAATTCTAAGCATTTTCGACTGCGTCAGCATGCATACAACCAACTATGAACATTATCGATGCTTTTAGCTATTTTTGCCTTTTTTTGAATCTATTCGACTGCAAAAGAGCATTCAGTCCTTTTTAAAAACCTCATAAGTTAACAGGTTTCTCTTTTCCTCGCTTACATCGTTATAGTTTGAGTAAAAGGGTGTATTTTAGCCCGTGTTTGGTTAGATTGTGTTAAAGATGTGATCAAATATGATTTTCATGGTCATATATTTTTCTTTATGGGTAAACTAAGTAACGGGTCTTTCAAATTGAGCGGTTTTTTTAAATTCTGGAATAAATCACAGATGGCGTTGTGAATTTACGTAGGTTCAGTCTCATTTCAGAAGTAATGTATAACATTTATAAAATTGGAGTCGTGCACAATACAACAACGCGTTAAAATTGTTCAATTATTGTTTGAAAATGGTTTAAGGAAATTTCATGATATTTACGCTGAATATGCTGACGTGCATTTAATGTATGTGCTTGCATCATGTAATACCCTACAAGCTAGAAGGCTTTATGAAGAACGATTTCCTAATAGAAGAATTCCTGATAGGAAAACCTTTGAAAGAATGGATCGTCGTTTGATGGAAACAGGTAAAAACTACGATATTTTATTTTTTACTTGTACTTATCGAATGATAAAGATTTAAGTGTCGCAAACAATTTTAGGAAGGTTGGATAAAGCTAATCACAACTGTAGAAATCAAAGTCATCGCGGGGAGGGTGTTGATGAAAACATACTAAATGCCGCAGAAGCAGATCCTTCAACAAGTATCCGAAAATTGGCTGTTTGATTGCGTAAAATCGACGGTCTCTAGAATCCTTAGAGAGCAACAGTTGTATCCGTGCCATCTTCAAAAAGTCGATGCGTTTCCTTCTGAAAACTTTCCGCGGAGGTTGGAATTTTCTAATTAGATTTTAGATCGGCATAGAAACGATGCAAATTTCATTGGTTCAGTTCTATTTACGAACGAAGCTGGATTTTCTAAAAACGGAAGCATAAACTGAGGAAAATCCCCATGCTTCTATTGTAACGCATTATCAGCATCAATTTGAACCCATTAACGTTTGATCATCGGGCAACATTTAATTGGATCATTTGTATTGACAATAAAGTTAACTGGAGAACTGCATTTGGAATCTCTTCAAAATAATTTGCCAGAACTGTTAGAAGATCTACCTCTGGCAATACGATGTGATATGTCGTTCATGCATGATGGGATCCCACCACATTTTAGTCTAGTAGTCTGAAAATAGTGTGAGACTATACACACCCTGTATAGTAGTAGAGAAGGACCAGTGGCTTGGCCTCCTTGATCACCTGACCTAAATCCATTAGATTTTTTTTGTGGAACTATTTAAAAATTTTAGTTTATGCCACAATCGGGAAAACGTATTGGAAATGATTAATTTTCATTGTCGCGAAATTAGGACTAATTTTGAAGCATTGTGGAGGGTCCAACAATGTTCAATTTTTAGAGCTAGAGAAAGTCTAGCCTAGAAAGTCTAGAAAGTTTCTAGAAAAAGTTTCTAGAACTAGTTTCTAGAAAAAGTTTCTAGAACTAGTTTCTAGAAAGTCTAGTCTAGAAAGTCATCAACGTGTGAACCGGAATCATCGGGCAACATTTAATTGGACTATTTGTATTGACAATAAGGTTAACTGGAGAACTGCATTTGGAATCTCTTCAAAATAATTTGCCAGAACTGTTAGAAGATCTACCTCTGGCAATACGACGTGATATGCCGTTCATGCATGATGGGATCCCACCACATTTTAGTCTAGAAGTCTAAAAGTAGTGTGAGACTATACACACCCTGTATAGTAGTAGAGAATGACCAGTGGTTTGGCCTCCTTAATCACCTGACCTAAATCCATTAGATTTTTTTTGTGGAGCTATTTAAAAATTTTAGTCTATGCCAATCCAATGCAGAATCGGGAAAACGTATTAGAAATGATTAATTTCCATTGTCGCGAAATTAGGACTAATTTTGAAGCATTGTGGAGGGTCCACAATGTTTAATTCTTAGACCTAGAGAAAGCATAAGAGTAGTAAAAGGAGCTCCTGTTGAACCGACATACAAAATTATTCAATTAAAACCATATTGATTTTTTTTTTCGTACAGTTCATTTCATCGATGTCGATCAAGAGAACTTTTTTTAGTTTAAGGTTTCAGCTATCCGAGAATACTATTGTTGTGGCTTTATTTTACAGGGTGTAAAAACGTAGCATTACTGTTTTAGGGTTAGTCAGTCTCTGGCAAACTAAATAAGGCAAATGTGATTAAAAGGGTTAATTTTAAGGAGACTTACTTACCATAACATTAAAAAAATATTAAATTACACCTTGTACTTCAAAAAGTTATTAAAAAAATAACAATTTCCAGGAGCTTCTGTTATGAACCCATATCCCCGTAGGAGGGACCGTAGGAAAAAAGTGCACAGGAACTTATCATATTATTTTTATGTGTTCTATCTGAATCCAGAGCATATTGATTTGGTACATGATAATGTTGCTGAAGACCCAGAAATTTCCATTAGTCGACGTTCACAACAATTTGGACTCAGTGAATCCATAACATGGCGCATTTTACGAAAGGATTTAGCTCTGAAGGCATATTAGGTTCAAATAACACAGGAACTAAAGCCACTGGATCATTCAAAATGTCGTGCATTTGTCTATTGGAGCAAAGAACAAACCGATGATTTTTCTCAAAAAATAATCTCTTCACTTGAAGCACATTTTAAAATTGGTGGTTACGTTAATAAAGAAAATTGCCGCATTTGGGGGGAGGAAAATCTACTATTGATTCATGAGAAACCTTTACATCTTAAACGAGTCACTGTTTGGTGTATATTATGGCTAGGAGGTGTAATTTCTTTCAAAATGCTGCTATCAACAAGATCGTGCTACATCTTACTCTGCTAATGAAATAATTGATTTATTGAGAATAAAATTTCCTGGACGAGTTAATGCAAGAAACGGTGATGTTAACTGGCCACCAAGATCATGTGATTTGATACGCTTCAATTGTTTCTTTGTGAAAAACCAGATCTATAAGAATAATCTACAATCGATTCCTGAACTAAAAGATGAAATTATTTGAGTCATTATTGATATAGAGCTACGGTCAAAATGTCATCCACGATTTTGACAAAAGAGTGGACGTCTGTGGAGCTGCAAGAGGTGGTCATTTGGCAGACATTGTCTTTCGTGTTTAGATATCACACACTATGCTTCAATTACCAGTAACACGTTTTTTGAAATCAACGCAAAATTTTATTAAAAAATTTAAAAACCGCTCGATTTGAAAGACTCTTTTATCCATTGGGGGACAAAAAAGTACAACACCCACTATTCATATTTGAATCAAACTAAAATAGAATAAAAAATAAAAAAACTGATACACTTTTTGTATGTTTTTTAGTTTTTTGTATATTATGAGATTGTAAGTATTATGGCAAAGTAAACAATTCAGAAAATTTTGCTCTGGAAGATGAAAGTCTCTTCGACGTACTTCTAACTCGTGCGACATATATATATATATATATATATATATATATATATATATATATATATATATATATATATATATATATATATATATGCTCAAAAGATAGCGTAGCGGGGCTGTGGAAATAGATAATAAATCACAGAAAGAAAACTTCCATCCGTACTCCACGTGTCCGATCGTTTCAAATCATCCGCCACCGCCACATCGCGGCAAGACAAGTACCTCCCAGGACACCGGTTTCTGGCCTAACAACCGTTGTCAGCTGGGCTCAAGTCTGATAAAAGGAGGCAGCTAATGAGAAAAGATCAGAGCTAGGCCAAGTCAACTGACCATGTTCTTATTGTCTTATGTAGTTGTCTGGTACGATGTTGGCGGCTGATTTGAAACGATCGGACACGTGGGGTACGGATAGAAGTTTTCTGTTGATTTAATATATATATATATATATATATATATATATATATATATATATATATATATATATATATATATATAGATTATTAATAATATATATATAGATTAACGCTTGGTTAATCTTAAAAGAAATCTGAATGGTCAATATGATAACAAGTAAAAACACAGTGCTCGGAAACAATCTCTAAGTCTCAGAGATTTGCTGTTAGAGGGCTACGTGAAAAACCAGGTCTATAAGAACAATCCACAATCGATTCCTAAACTAAAATATGAAATTGTTCGAGTCACTGGTGAGACAGAGCTACGGTTATGGTCCACTCTTTTGTCAAAATGTCATCTAACATTTTGACAAAAGAGTGGACGTCTGTGGAGCTGCAAGTCTTTTTAAATCAACGCAAATTTTGTGTTTAATCAGGGGTGTGAAATCAATCGAAGTTTTCAAACGAGCCTCGTAAATTAAATTTTCTTAGTGACTTGACAGTTTCTAAACGATGCAATATTTAATGACATCACTATAATACAGTAATGACAGAATACTGATAGCTAATCGACTATAAATCTGAGCTCGATATCATACATTTTACAGATTATACACTGAAATTGACTCACGCATCCTCACCTTTATATATAATTAATTATTCCTCTGTTTTCCATCGCTTCCTGTCACCTGTCATTCTGCAGTTCCCGCATTCTGCGCGAGAACGAAGAGAAAAAAAACCGTCCTGACAGCCAGTCGATTCTTAATCGTCCCAATGAGCTATCAACCACGATCCCATGCAAATCGACAATCGCGTTATTTATATTAATGTATATTTAATAGGAATTGCATGACGGTTTATAATAAGTTTTGTTGTTTTTGGTGCACGCCGCGGTATAAAGAAAACATAATTTATCGAATAATTAACTGATTATTATGGACGCTGATTTTATTTAGGTTCTAAAATTTGAAACGAGTTTTTCATGGTTAACGATCAAAGAATATCATATTAATAAACGTATGAGGGTCGTTCTAGAAGTCCTCGCCTTGATACAGAGATGGAGCAACTAAATGTCTACGATATTTGTCTCAGCGCGCTCGTTTCGCTAACCATGTTAGTATCGTCAAGAGATGATTCAATCTAATTAAATTAGAAAATCAATTAATCTACTCTCAATCAATGTTATTATTATTATTATTTTTTTTATTTATTGGAACTTTCGGTCAGTAATTAAGTTTTAATTTTAAATTTTTTTATTAA
Source organism: Cosmopolites sordidus (assembly GCA_031761425.1). NCBI lineage: Eukaryota > Metazoa > Arthropoda > Insecta > Coleoptera > Curculionidae > Cosmopolites > Cosmopolites sordidus. Next base: position 444,131 of record JARFXV010000387.1, read on the forward strand.
CGTTTCGGTTCAAACAATGAACCATCCTCAGAATAATTGTACAATACATATAACTTTTATAAAAAACACAAACTTACATTTAAAAACCTACCAATATTAAATTAAACAATTAATTTTTAATTTTTTTTAAAATAATATGTGATAATTTTGTATAAAATTCTTAAATGACACGTTTGACTTTGACATATTTAACAATTGTTTCACCTTTAATTTTTGTTTTTTATTATAACCTAATTGTTTTGAATTTGTTAAGTGGAATATTAGATGCAAAAATAAAAAATTATGAAAATTTATTATTTAATAATGTTATTATATATACAACTTAAATTATCTGTATCATTTCTGAAATTAATGGTATTATATGTTTTTTTATATAAATCATTTCTTTTATATTTCTTTTTTTATATTGTTTTTCAAAATCTAGGATTTTTATGTCGTTAAAATTATAGTTGTGTTCATTATCTATAGCATGCCTTGAAAGGGCAGTTACGTTTGGTTCTAAGTTTCTAATGCTTTTTTTATGTTCATTAATTCTGTTTTTTAAATATTGTTTAGTTTGGCCAATATATGAGCTTGGGCAGGCAGTTTAAGCAATCAATTTTGTAAATTAAATTTGTTTGTTCCATTTTGGATGTTTGTGGTTTTAATTTTGTAAATATTTGTTTAGTGTTATTATATATATAGTACAGTATATAGTATATATATATATATATATATATATATATATATATATATATATATATATATATATTTTTTTTTTTTTTTAATTTTTAAAATTTTTTTTTTTTTCACGTTTCTGCGGTCTCTCTCCTTTTGTAGTCGGATTGCTCAAGACGACTATGTTATGTTATTATATTTATCTCATTATTTAATATTAATCTCATCCATCAATAATCAATCTTAGATTAGATCATAATCACATTAAATTGAAGTATCTCCTGGTGATGTAACATCACCATTCTGCCCCATGGTGGAAACTAGCTATAAAGGAAAGAAAAAGTGCATAAAAGAGATTCTGCATCCGCTCCTCTCGAGAACAATCGTATCAAATATAAAAAATATCTTATTCTGAAGTATATTATCCTCCGAACGCTCATCATAAACTCCATTTCATGTGGAGCTTCTCCGTACATGTTTTGGAGAAGAATCCGCGGAATGAGAAGAATCCGCGGAATGAGAAGACTCCGCGGAATGAGAAGAACCCTACTGTCAGGTATATCATAAATCCTTGAAAATGGAAATTATTTATTTTTCACTGCAGATATAGCGTCCCTACTTCTCTAAAATATCTGATTCGCTTCCTAAATCAACCTCAATTTGACCAACCTTGTATTTCAGGTAATATTCCTTAAATATTTTAGACAGGCGGTTATTGGTCATTAATTCGTTCAGAATGGAGATACTGGTATACCACACACATCTCATTAGGTCTACTCCTATTTTCATAAAAGTCGACATTTGTCTAGTTTGCCTACTCGGATTCATCCGTTTTATGTGTCCGTAAAGCCTTCTAAAATCTTCTTTTTCTCATATCGCTATGTATATCTGTGTATTGTATTTATTTGTTTGGGGCCTAAGATTTTTTTTAATGATTTTTCTTTCGTTCTTCTCCTCGATGTCTCTCTTTCTATTCAGAATGAGCGTTTCTGCCCCGTGTAGACATTCTGGCTTAATAACGGTGTTGTAATGTCTCAGTTTTGTGTAATATTTTGTGTGTGTGTCAATGCAGTTTCCATTTTTTGACATTTACCTTTATTGGCCGCTTTTTCCAACCCGTTTTTCATGCTTATTTCACCCAAATATTTGAATTGAGATACTTACCTGATGTTTCCATATTTTGTTTTTAGAAATGGTGTTCTTAGTCTGTTGCAGGTCAAGTATTTTGTCTTTTCAAAGGAACTTTGGAGTCCTACCTTTTCTGCTCTTCTTTTAGGATTTCTATCTGTTTTTGTGCCGTTAATATATCTTAAGCCAAAATTGCTAGATCATCATCAAAAGCCAGACAATTAATTTTAATGTTGGTTCTCCCTAGTTTAATGGGCTGGTCAATATTCAGGGCCGACTTTTTTTCACGCCACTCCTGTATTACTTTTTCTAGAACACAGTTAAATAAGAGTGATAAGAGTGAATAAGAGTGATGAGTGTTAAATAAGAGTAACATATCACCCATGAATTTTACTTTTGACCTTGTGTTAGTGTTGCAATAGAATCATATGCTTTTTTGAAAACCACATATGATATTTTTATTGTACAGTTTTCTTAAACTTTTACAAAGTAAACGCTTTGAAAATGATGGATGAGATTCCACCGAAACGTCAGCGAAACCGTCCATCAGTGGACATTCAGCTACCACGGGATACCCGAGAAACTATCATTACATTTCACACCCGTGAAAACTACTGCGCACACTTGCTCCTATATTGGGATAAGTGTACGCATTTTGACAAGATTTTATTTTATTCTTTTTCTACAATTACAAATAAGTAAATTCTATCTGGATTTTCGTACGTTTTCAATTAATAAAAGCTTTAAATGAATAACTTTGTTTTATTTCATACTACTTGATATTTTCAATTTTACGGTAATTTAAAGAAAAAATGCACACTTTTGCCCCTCATGACTCTACATAGTTTCTGTGTTAGGCTGGAGACTTTTCAGTCCATCTTCGTATTTGATTTTTACTATTAAATTCAGCAGTTTTTTTTATATACGCTTTTATTAAGCAATGTGATTAATATCACTTGAGAACTGGGTCTATATTGCAGTTAATTACCTATGTTATACAGTGTATAGTCTACGACAATTTTCTAAATAAACCACCTACCAAAACATACACACAAAACGAACAACGTTCCCTTATAATCAGCTTTTCCGGAATCCCGGCCGCGTCACGGTCCAAAAAGGGTAACTCCTTCATCCCCTTCATCCGTCACACTTCAAGCCCCCTTCGCCCCTGCAGTGGCATCAACGGCAGCCAGCGTTCTTAATACATTCCCGTTCCTAATCCCTTTTGTCACTGTCAGCGACTTACAAATGTATTTCGAATAAATGAATATTTTGTTCGGGCCCGTTGTGGATCCTTTCGTCGCATCTAAATTTAGTTCCACGTCGTTGCCAACAGGTTCGGACCAAGTGAAGAATGTCCACGTGTGTTGTTGTTGTGCAATGTCGTTTGATTTTTGAGAAGAGATAGTTGGTGAATGATGACGAGTTGAACGAGGACAATTTTGATGACGACGTGTTAGAGATGGGTATTTGATTTGAATCGAGAAAGAAGGCTTGACGACTGAGTCCCGATCGTTATCGAGGCTCTTGTAACCGTTTTTACCAAGTTTCAAGTTTTAGTTTAGTTTAGTATTTAAGTATACGTGGTGCAAATAAAGTACGAGACTAGTATAGTACCGTTCTATCTGGTAATATTGTTGACTTCCCCTTTGGAAGGGAGGTAGGCCAACATCCGACGCGTCTTCAGTTCGAGTTTGAATTCGATCGTGTAAATACGCTCGTCACAAGAGTCACTTGGTGGTCCATGAAAATTATTTTCAAGAACAGGATTTTTCTAGTGCATCCTGAAAATGAGTGACAAGAATTTCGATCAACGATGGGCTATCAAATTTTATTTCCGATTTAGGCGCAGTGCGAAGGAAACTTTCGCAAAACTTTATAGAAACAATGTTTTTTCAACGCTCAGGTTTCCAGTTTAAGCATTTAAGCATTTTCAGAAGACCGAGACTCGATTAAATATAAACCTAGCAGCGGAAAGAGTTCAACTACAAGAAGTGATAGAAACGTCCACAGAATACGGCAGAATATGCATTCTGATCGTCGGCTGATGGTTAGAACGATCGGAGAAGAGTTAAATTTGACTCACATAACGATTAATCTGATTTAGAAAATGAGTTTGATTTCACTTAACGAGGTTTTGTCGAGTATAAATATTACTGTGACTCCGCAGCTCCCTTATTCAACCGACTTGAAACCCTGCGATATTTTCCTTTCCCCAAAATTGAAAATTCTGCTCAAAGAACACTATTTTAGTGCATTGAAAAAGATTGAAAACGCTGTAAACGATCCATGACCCGTAAGGGTGAAAAAATTGTTTCCAGTGCTATGTGACTTCCTAAGGCCTAATATTACTTTGATAGAGACAATGTAGATAAATATAATATCTATAATCTAAAGTTCTTTCGACAGGATTCCGAATAATAATAGCAATCCGCTAAGGCGACGTTGTTTCTCCCTTACTTTTCAACATTGTTATTAGCACCATTACAAAAAAACCTTTAGAAACAGTCACGGATTATAGTTTGGTATACATATTTTTTGACTGACCTTATGTTTGCAACTTTGGGAAATACTGACGCAGAAAAACAAATAAACCGCATTTCAGTAACTGCCCAATGATTTAGTTTAGAAATCAACGCTAACAAAACAAAACAGCAAGGTATTTAAATATATGCGATTAACATTACAACAACTAAAAGTGAAGAATACAAAGAATACGAAACGGATCAACAGCATTTTCACAGTTGCGATGGTGCCACTGAAAAAAAGGACCAACATAAAGGGTGATTTTTTAGTGTGTTGAACTTACGATAGGGGTCGCTGTCAAGCAAACTATGAGTTTGCGCACCTCTAGTGACAAAATTATTCAGTATACAAGGTGTGGCTATTAAATAATTCTCACGTTTGAACAGAAGAAGCTCGCAAAAATGTTTGTATTGACACATTGAATGCCATTGAAAATGACCCCTGGAAAGAATAATAACATGTGACATATCATGGTTTTTTACATATTATCCTGAAACAAAGCGCCAATCCGTACATTGGAAGACCCCAAATTCACCGGTAACCAAAAAAGCTCAAATGAGCAAATCAAAATTCAAAGCAATGATGGTTGTTTTGTTCGATATTCATTGTATACCTTAACTGGGTTCCTGAAGGTAAAACTATTAATCAACATTACTATCTTCACATTCTTGCTGAACTCCCTGAAAGAATAAGAAAAAAACGACCCGAATTGTGGAAGGACAAGTCATAGATTCTCCATTAAGACAATATGCCGGTTCATTCCGCATTGTCTATCAAGAGATTTATAGCTAAGTACAGTATCCCAGTGTTAGACCATCCGCCTTATTCGCTAGATCTTGTGCCGTGCGACTTCTATCTGTTTTCTCAGGTCAAATCTGCATTAAAAGGAACAATATTTGAGTCCGTTGAAACTGAGAAAGAGAAAATGGCACGCGTTCTGAAGGAGCTGACAGAAGAAGACTTCCAGCACTGTATCGAACAATGGAAGATTCGCATGGAGCATTGTATGGATAGAGGAGCGGTGTATATTGAAGGTGATAAGTATATATGTATCAAATTAAAATAAAATGTTTTATAGCGTCAGTCTCATTATTTAACAGTGAGAGCAACGTTTGCAAATTGTCGAAATTTATTTTCAAAATCAGTGTTCTGTGTACCACACTTATAGAGCACTTCGTGAATTTTATGGTTCACATAATCGTCCAACCGAGCGATGTATTCGCCAAATTATCGACAAACTCCGAACGCATTTCACGACGCTCGATATGAAAACAAAAACAAGACAAAAAACTGTGCGTTCCGAAGAAAATATCGCCGCTGTTGCTGGCAGTGATTAATTCGTCGCCGTTGGCAGGAATTTGGGCTTTGTTTTTGGACTACGTGGAAAATTTGATCTGGAAGAGATGTGGTTCCAACAGGAAGGCTCCACGGTGAGAAAACGAAGCGGTTTTTTCGGGGAACGGGCCAGTTAATTGGCCACCAAACGCGTGTGATTTAATGCCTTTAGATTATTTTCTTTTGAGTTATGTTAAATCTTTGGTCTATGCTGATAAGCAACAACTATTGCTTGAAACAGTGATCGACAATTGGATAGACAGAATACGATTTATCAGAGGTATCCGCGGAGAAACATTTGTCCGAAATTGGTTTCACACATTAATGACATTCGATGTTATGTGCGTGTAATAGCTGTGTAAAGTGTAATAACTGTTGTTTTATTTCATACGTCTCACTGTAAAATTCTAAAAATATGTATTTAAAGCGAGTTTTAAAAAAATGGTCCAAATTACCAGACTTTCTCCTATAGAATGGCAAGTTCTTGTCGTCAATTTTGCAAAAATCCAGCGAATAAGTTTTGTTATATATGCGGACGATTTACTTTAAATTCACAAGCTAGATCTATATCCGAGGAAGTCAAAAAAGCCTATCTTTTATATAAATAAAGTATCAAATTGGAGATCAAAATAAAAGGTGCTTCTTCTGCCTCTCCATATTAAGTTTGGACTAATGCAAAACTTTTTCAAAGCCATGGACAAAAAATTTAATGGTTTCAAATACCTAAAGGAAATATCTCTTCAATTAAATAATGCAAAACTAAAAGAAGGCATATTTATTGGACCTCAAATAAGAAAGTTTCCAGGTGATTTCCGTTTTCAAGAAAAATTAAATGAAAAGGAATAGGCCGCTTAGAACTGTTTTGTAAGTGTAGTAAAAAGATTTCTGAGCAACAAGATAGATGTAAAACTATAAAAACCTCGTAGACGAACTCTGGAAAATCTATGAAATACCAGGCTGTCGCATGTCTTTAAAAATGCATTTTTTACACTCCCATTTGAGTTTTTTTCCCGGAAAATTTAGGTGCAGTCAGCGACGAACAAGGAGAGAGGTTTCACATGGACATCAGGACCATTGGTTTTTAAAAAGAGATGATCTACATAACACAAGAAGAAAAAGTGAAAGTTCTTTCACTGTATGACATCTCATGTAATATAATTTTTATTCACATTATACTCAGTAATGTCTTTGTATAAATTTAACACGTTTTGCATGTTTATGTTAAATAAATATAAGATTGTAAAAATATGTAGTCACCTCTTTTTTCTCCACCATCGATCCCCTGTAACAAAAAAAACTGTACGTGTTACTGTAATTAGCTTATCATTTTCGGATTTAGGACTACAGCAAACATATACACCTATTTTCATCAATGTTACATCAAAACAGTTTAAATTTGTTGACTTTGGAGTTAATCGGCGATCTTATCTTTGATTTTTACAATGTTTTCTTTACTGGTTGAGGTGGAAGGTCTTCCCGAACGAAATTCATCTTCGGCTGCTTCTCTACAAAGACGTTGAATTCGAGAAAGACGTTGAGACGAGAAATTCTTTGTACCACTTCTACATATGTTTTTAACATAGCTTTATTGCTGTAACTCTTCCAAAATATTTCTAATGCATTAAAACAAGAAATTTCTTATTTAATGTAAATTATTTGGTCGATAAATGTATGCATTTTAAAAAATTGGCGAAAAAAACTTGCTTAAGTTTTTAGAAGAGTGTGCGTTAGCGACACTCGACTAGCCTGTAAGATTTCCAGATTTATCGCCGACAGAACATGTACTAGAGAGCGTTGGTTAAAATATTGACCGATTGCCTCGGCCGTAATTACATTCTCCTCGATAGAAAATTAGTTTCTCATAAAGCATATTTCAATAAACTTGAAGAGATTTACCACTAAACATCAAAACATTTTTTTGAACTGCTGGACGCACGTTTCGCTAACCATGTTAGCATCATCAGGAGATGATTTAATCTCCTGATTTAATAACCCACCAGATTAAATCATCTCCTGATGATGCTAACATGGTTAGCGAAACGTGCGTCGAGCAGTTCAAAAAAGTGTTTTGGTGTTTAGTGGTAAATCTCTTCAAGTTTAGTGTTTCACACCAAAGGTTCCAATAGAAGAATTAACATATTTCAATGTTTATAACTAGAAATCAGATCTGGAGAATAGGGGGGATTTTTAAAACTTTCTAAACCAACGTAGTGAAAGGAAGAGTGTTACTACTGAAGTGCAACTTTCGTAATCGAGGCTGTTATCTTAACAAAACGAAAAACTTGTTTTTTTCCTCTTTCCTTTTTCAAAAATGTGTTCGAATGATGATTCCGATTTTTTAACCATCCCCGGATATAGACTGATTCCATAAATTTTGTATAATTTTGTAAATTTTGTATAAATTGAATTAAATTAATAATTAAAGTTCATCATTAGTAACATTTTCAGATATTTCAACTGAAAAAACACTCTAATGAACAGTATTATAGTTTTTTTCCTGTTTTTCTTTCCCGATTCGTTCTCAGATTCCGATCCGTCTTCGAACCTTTCGGTCCTCGCGGATCCATTTTCGAAAAAGACGCTGCCGCCGCATCCAGTCAATATAGGGGCCCCCTTTGTCCCACGATTTATGGCTTGACACTTTCTGATGCGGACAAAAACGCCGTGTTCGAATGTGTCCCGACGAACATATGGTATAAATCACTTGACGGGTGTGTGTGTCTGTGTGTGTGTATCTCTGACTATCCCCGATCCCCTTAGACTACGACGACGACGAGGAATAAATTTGGAAGCGCTGAAAATGAACTAGAAATTTAATTTCTTAGAGTTGGTTCGTTCGAAGAGGGTCTGTCTTGACTTGGTGGTGAGATGAGAGGGGTGGAGGGGGAGAGAGCGAGCGGAGTCAAGTGGTTGATTGGATTTCGGTTTTTGGGAAACGAGATGGATTCCGATATAAGAAATGGCCTTTAAATCAATTTAATCAACTTGAAATACTCCGCAAATCCAAAAATGTCGCAACTAAAGTTAATTCGACATTTCAACTTATTTCTGAGTTCAATTCTTCCATTGAAACCTTCGGTGTGAAATACTAAACTCGAAGAAATTTACAACTGAATACCAGATTACTTTTTTTTAACGTCTGGACGCACGTTTCGCTAACCATGTTAGCATCATCGGGAGATGATTTAATCTAATCTAAAATTAATGTTCTTCTATTATTATTAATTTTATGACAACCGTACCTAATGAAGCGTGTTAAAATGATTCGAATAGTTGGAAACGGACAGTTTCATAATAAGAAACAGTTTCCATAACAAGATGACTGGTTTATATTGTATGGAAGATAATAGGTGTTTCGGTTAATAATGTCGATTTTATTAAGAGATGGCGTAACTAATACATTTGTTAGTATATAGTGTGTGACGTCTATGACGTTTTGGAAGGTAAACATACGCCATCATAAGTCAATTCGTTATTAGATATAATTGTGCAAAAAACATAGTTTTTCATAACATTGAATACGTAGATTTATGTACCAGAAAAAGAAGTTTCATTTGAAGAAAACAGCTGCTGAACGTTATCAATAATCGTTTGAAGCTGATGGTGAACATGCTTTAACCCAAAAAAAAAATGCGAACCATGGTTTAAACGCTTTAAAAGTGGTGATTTTCATATGAAAGACAATACACCATTTTCGAACACGTATACGTAATGAGAAAGATTCAAAAGGAAAGAAAATGAGTTTCATATCAATTTAAGGAAAGAGACATTGAAAAGCGAAAAACCACTTGTGAAAATTTCTTTGTCAGGCAGAAAACAAAATGGTTTTTTGCATCGAGATGTAACAGGTGAGAAAAAGTTGATTTATTTTGATTATCCAAAGTGCAAAAAATCATGGATAGACCTAGGGCAGCCTTCAATATCAGAACCAGTGCGCAATATACATGAAAAGAAGACTTTGCTGTGAATTTGGTGGAATATTAGGGAAGCTGTATATTACAAACTGCTGAAACCTGGTGAAACGATTACTGACGATCGATATTGCCAACAATTGATAAAATTGAACTCGCCACCATGTTGTTAAATGTGTAAAAACTATTTGGAAAATGCTAAATCGGATGTCCTATCCCACCCGCCGCATTCACCGGACTAAGCCTCTTCGGACTACCGCTATTTCGATAGATACAGTACGGACTTTCAGAACATCACTTACATTCTATGAAGAAGAGAAAATTTTGGTTGATGAATGGTTGACCTCAAAAAACCAAAGGTTGTTTTGGTGCAGAATTCATTCAGAATTTATTTTATTATGGAAATAAACGCTCAAATTTTGCGAAAAAATCGAAACACCCATTAGATTAATCAATTTTTCTTTAAACAAAGATAATTATAACAAAAAATTAACATTAGTTAGGGAGGTGTCCAAAGGGAATTGTTACAATATGAATATTATAAAATGATTAATTTAATTAGAAAACATACGTTTTGACAAATATTAAAAGAATGTTCGACTTTTCAAAAGGAAGAGAAGAAAAATAAATTAATGGTAATACCATTTGATTCCCATTTGAATTAACACGAGGGCTAGACAAAGACTCAAATGATTAACATTTGGATTTTATTTAATAAAACAATTAATAATGTGTTTCTTACTGTACCGTGAATTGTCTATACAATTGTTATAGTGTGAAACATTACTAGTTTCAACTTTGGCATTAAACTATATTAATGTGTAAGTTTTTCTTTTTATGCAAAAACAAACCAATTAAATTAATTTAACTGAGGTAACTGATACTTGATGGAAATTCATTTTAAATAAATAAGCACAGATTAATATCTAAAAATTTGCACTATATTTAAAATTGTATATATAACAAATGTTTCGACCCACAGTTTTTCAAGTACAAACTATATTAACTGATAAAGTTTAATATAATTTGTACTTAAAAAAGGCACTGTGTGTCGAAACAATTTTTATATATACATTTTTAAATATAGTGGAATTTTTAAATATTAATATTTTCTTATTTATATATATATATATATATATATATATATATATATATATATATATATATAAATGTATGCTAGATGTATGTATAGAAATGTATATAGATGTATGCTTGGCATTACAAGACGAGACAGAAAGCCCTGCGCATGGATCAGGGAACAAACAAAAATCTGTGACATCATTGGAAGAGTAAAACAGTTGAAATAGTGATGGGCAGGCCATATAGCGAGGCGATGGGACGAAAGATGGACCAAGGCAATCCTGGAGTGGATACCGCTTGATCGCAAACGTCCGCGAAGAAGACCGAAAGCACGATGGATTGATGATACTTGATGAGGTGATACTTGAGGATTGATGATTGATGATACTTGAGGTAACTGATACTTGATGGAAATTCATTTTAAATAAATAAGCACAGATTAATATCTAAAAATTTGCACTATATTTAAAATTGTATATATAACAAATGTTTCGACCCACAGTTTTTCAAGTACAAACTATATTAACTGATAAAGTTTAGTATAATTTGTACTTAAAAAAGGCACTGTGTGTCGAAACAATTTTTATATATACAATTTTAAATATAGTGGAATTTTTAAATATTAATATTTTCTCATTTTTATATATATATATATATATATATATATATATATATATATATATATATATATATATATATAATGTATGCTAGATGTATGTATAGAAATGTATATAGATGTATGCTTGGCATTACAAGACGAGACAGAAAGCCCTGCGCATGGATCAGGGAACAAACAAAAGTCTGTGACATCATTGGAAGAGTAAAACAGTTGCAATAGAGATGGGCAGGCCATATAGCGAGGCGATGGGACGAAAGATGGACCAAGGCAATCCTGGAGTGGATACCGCTTGATCGCAAACGTCCGCGAAGAAGACCGAAAGCACGATGGATTGATGACATCGTTAAGTATATTGGACCCGCGTGGCAGAGGAAAGCCCAGGACCGTGAAGGTTGGAAGCATGCTGAAGAGGCCTTCATCCTGCAGTGGATCGATACGGGCTAATGATGATGATGATGATGATGATACTTGATGGAAATTCATTTTAAATAAATAAGCACAGATTAATATCTAAAAATTTGCACTATATTTAAAATTGTATATATAACAAATGTTTCGACCCACAGTTTTTCAAGTACAAACTATATTAACTGATAAAGTTTAGTATAATTTGTACTTAAAAAAGGCACTGTGTGTCGAAACAATTTTTATATATACAATTTTAAATATAGTGGAATTTTTAAATATTAATATTTTCTTATTTATATATATATATATATATATATATATATATATATATATATATATATATATATAAATGTATGCTAGATGTATGTATAGAAATGTATATAGATGTATGCTTGGCATTACAAGACGAGACAGAAAGCCCTGCGCATGGATCAGGGAACAAACAAAAGTCTGTGACATCATTGGAAGAGTAAAACAGTTGCAATAGAGATGGGCAGGCCATATAGCGAGGCGATGGGACGAAAGATGGACCAAGGCAATCCTGGAGTGGATACCGCTTGATCGCAAACGTCCGCGAAGAAGACCGAAAGCACGATGGATTGATGACATCGTTAAGTATATTGGACCCGCGTGGCAGAGGAAAGCCCAGGACCGTGAAGGTTGGAGGCATGCTGAAGAGGCCTTCATCCTGCAGTGGATCGATACGGGCTAATGATGATGATGATGATGATGATGATGATATATATATATATATATATATATATATATATATATATATATATATATATATATATATATACACAGTCCGATTCACAAAACCTGACGATTACGTCAGAACAGTAATCTGACAGCTAGGAAATCCTTATTTCAAATTTGCTACGTGTTAGACAAAGAAGTATTACTGTAAGTAAATTCAAAAACATAATCAATGTGTTTCACACAAGTTAGAAAGAGAAAGCCAGAAAACCGGTTACCCTAGTTATATCGTATAATTTCATGTGTAGTTCCCATTGATCACCTCATATCATAGATAAGATATATATATATATATATATATATATATATATATATATATATATATATATATATATATATATATATATATATATATATATAACCTAAGATTGTTGACGTGACGACCATAGTTTAAGTGATAAAATAAGGATATTTTCATTATATATTGTATAGTTTATAATTTTATCGCCATAAAGGGTAAACCATTCAGTTCTCAGCCCCAACAGCTAATAATTAATTTGTTGAACTATTTTGAAAAAGAGAAATCTAATGGGGGTCCCCTAATACCTCTGTCAGCAATTCAGAAAGTAAGTATAAAGTAACAACTGCAGAAATCGAAATAAAATGTTAAAATTGCAAGTTATACCAGGAATATGGGTTAAAATGTATCAAAGAAATTCTTGTAATTTTATTATGTGCATTGGGCCTGATAGCATTTTTAATTTTTTAAGGGTAGATTGCAGTTTTTATTGTTTAAATATTTTATTATTATATATTAGGACATCTGTTTTATTTAATTTTCTTGTATTTGCTGCAACGCGTAGCTCAAGCATTAGATATATCCATGAGTACTGTGACCAGAATCCGAAAATAATACTGTAGTAAAATCCCCATAAAACACACGGCCCCGAAAAAAAGCAAAAACATTTGATTTGTCTGATAGCAGCAAATGTGAAATACGATATGTTATTTATCGCATGTATTCTGAGAGTAAGTACTTACAAAATTAATTATTTTAAGGAGCTTTTATTTAAATTATTAGTATTATTATGTATTTAATATTTTTCCTCTTTTAGAAAAGCACATCACACAAGTTTAAGTCATGCAAAAAAATCAGTCTTGTCCATAAGCAATAGTTCTTTGCAAAGGGTTCTACCATCTATTGGTTGCAAATACAAAAATGATAACAGCAGGAAATATTTGATTGAAAAAGCCACTATTGCTGCACAACGTACAATATTTTTGAGGATTTTTATAGAAAATTTAGAGAAAAAAAAACGTAAAGTCGTTTTTCTAGATGAAACTGTGATATTTTCAAAAGGAAATACTAGAAAATCTTGGCAAGACACTTCTGTAAAAAGTGTAAAACGTTCATTAGGCTTTGAGGGAAAAAGATTTATTATACTAGATGCAGATTATGAGAATGGCTTTATTCCAAATGCAGGCCTGGTATTTTCTTAATATTTATTTCTATATAAATATTTATATAATCAAATTATTTTATATAATCACAATAAAAATAGTGATTATTATGGGGAAATGAATAACGACTTATTTCTGCAGCCAGCTTCTGTGTAATTTAGAGGAACGATGTCTTAGGTTTTAGAGGAACCATAATAATGGATAATGCTCCATATCATAGTGCATTAAGTGAAAAAATGCCAGACCTAAGTTTCAGAAAACCGGACATTATGGAATGGTTGGAAAAAAATAATATCGATTTTCAAATGAACCTAACAAAGTTAGAATTATTACAAATTGCAAAAAAGTATAGAACATGAAGAAGGTATAAAGTAGATGAGGAGATTCGGTTACATAGGCATGAAGTGCTTCGTATACCACCTTACCAGTGCGAATTTAACGCCATAGAGGTAATATAGGCCAATGCAAAACAATATTATGACAAACATATTTGAAGGGATGGGCATAGTGATAACAATATTTTAGCTTTGTGGCAAGAAGCCTTAAACCAAATTACTCCAGAAAATGGAAGAAGTGAATAGACCATACAAATAGAATCATACTAGATTGGTACAAAAAATAACAATAATTACAGATGTGACACCCTTAATTATTACCATTAATGATGAAGATACCGATTCTAGCAGTGATTCTGATGCAGAAAATTAATTTAACAATTTTTCTATTTAATTTTATCCTAGAAGAAGAATGTGGGGCTCTGTGAAGTGGGGAAATAGAAAAAGAAGAAGCCAAACATGAACTTCTTAGCGTCATATATAGTAAAATTCACATGGGGAATTGAACCAAATGGAATGTGGAATTTTATGCTTATTGAAGAATTTAAATTCAGGAGGTTACTGGAGAACAGGGCAGTAAACTATATTTACATGAGTTTAGTACATGTATTCTTATATTTTAAGAAACCCACTGAGGAATGATATACATGTTGGTTTCTATAGGTTTATTGATTATTATAATTGGTGGTTCAATTTTCACTATTTTCAAAATAATGCAAACATACTGTTTATATTGGCCTTTTATTGTATCATTGTATTAAACAAGATAATCCATAAGTATATTTAAAATATAAATAATGTATGTAATGCCTGTTCTAAAATACAAAATAAAGCCGAAACGGTTATTATTTTAATGTATTAAAACCTTTTAGAGTTTGCTGGTTTCCAACTGTATGCAAGTTCTTTAGATTAGGTAATTTTAGGTAAAAAGTTCACCATTGAGGATGTGCTGAATGAATCAATTGTGTTCCTTGGCTTGTTATTCCACTTTTTCTAGTTGATTCATTATTATAATGCCTGGATCTATGACAGTTGGAATGGGACACAACTTTTATATAAAAGGAAGCATTCTCCTCAATTTCTTGATTCTGTTCTTTAAAATGTGTAATTAAAAGTTGCCATATATCATTTAAAAACAAGTAATATTCGCGATGTAATTTGGAGAATGTAAAAGAACAACCAAATTAATACTATTGGCATAATTAAGTACTTGAAAAATCTGCCTTTAAAACTTGAATGACAACTTTTCTCCTTGCACTTAAACTTGACTTCTTGGAGACCACATTTGAGACCAAGACATTTGGTTTTACCTTTATAACCAATGCAAAAGTTCAGCAAATGTTCTTGTAATTTTTTTTATAGGCCAACATCCTCAGCTTGAACATATAGAGTTATGCTCCATTTATATTTAAAAAATGGCGTATAGCACCTATTTTAGACAGAAAGCACTGTTAAAATAGTTAAAGTTTTAATAAAAAACCGGTAAAAATATAGGTTATAACGTATTCCTGACAAAGCAAAACAAAAACCATGTTAGATGTACAGAACAAAAATCATAGATAAAATGCTGGGTGGGTGGTTAACAAGAATCTTAATAAATGTTATTATATTTTATTCGTTTTATATTATTATAGTTATTTAAAACTACAAAATCTACAAATAGGCGCTCTAGTGACTGATTTGCGATCTAAAGAGCTGGCATCTGATAGGTGGCTCGGCGATCTGCGAAAGATCTTTCTCGTTGGCCTCGCTCATAATCTGAATGGCTCTAACTCAGACATACGTACAATTCTTAGTTCAGATGGAGTTTGTTTGTGACGTAATCGTCAGGTTTCGTGAATCGGACTGTATATACACATTTCACATCTCTTAAACTCAAAAATTAATGAATTGACTTTTAACCTCTCGCTCACCCAGCATACAGCGCCGACTACGTTCCGAAAGAAAAACATTCAGGACTAAAGAAGATGTAAAAACTGGCTGCGCTTTGTTCCTCCAAATATTCATCTTGGTACCAAAGACGAATGGAGTTACTAGCTTAAAGGCAGATTGGTTTTTAAGTTTTTAAAAAAAGTTTATTAATTTTTCGATTTTACATGAGATGACGATTTTACATGATACTGGAACTATTGTGCGTTAAGGTATTGATCAAAACTTATAAAATTTAGTATATGACAGTGAGTGCACGTGTAAACATTATATGTTTTTGTTTCATTGAAAATGTCGAAATTTATGCCAAATAAACATCATATGCGGGAAGCTTTAATTTTATTCTTTCATCTGAAGAAAACTGTTGCTAAAATTCATCGTTTGCTTGTAGAAGCTGATGGAGAACATGTTCCTACCGAAAAAACTTGTAAAAATTGGTTTAAACTTCTCAAAAGAAGTGATTTTGATTTAAAGATGCAAAACTGAAAGTATTACCCGATGAACATCCATGTTAAACTCTTGAAGAATTGTCAGAAGCATTTCATGTTGAACCAACAACTGTTGTAAAACATGTACACAAACTTGGATTCATTCAGAAAAAAGGAAATTGGGTACCGCATGGATTGACCGAAAGACAACAAAAAAAGTGTTTAACCACATGTGAAATGTTGCTTGAAAGATATAAAAAGAAGTCAGTTTTAAATCGAATAGTTACTGGTGATGAAAAGTGGATTTATTACGACAATTCTAAGCGAAGAAAAGCAATAGTTAAACCAGGTGAATATCGACATCAACGCGTTAAAAAAAATCATAAATTACGAAGAAGCGAAAAATTGGGTGGATTTGTGGATCGCGTCTAAAAATATTGAATTCTTCAAACGTGGAATCTATTTATTGCCCGAAAAATGGCGAAAGGTCATAGCTATAGATAGCAAATAATTTGATTGAATATAATGTATAGTTAGTTTAAATTAAAATTGTTTTTATAAACCAAACAAACTGAAAAAATTAATTTCGGCCCCTAAAGCTGGGTCCACATCAATACAATACGCTGTGAGCAGAGATCACACACAAATTTTGTCACCGTACAGTACGCAAACGAATCATCTGTTGTTCACCGGATAATTCAAACAAATTGTTCTCGTAAATTCAATATAGACGCAGAATTTTACTGGTGTGGATCCAGCTTAATACTTTTGTTACATCCTAGTGAATATTTATAAACGGTAGAGTAAATGCACCGTTTTTACCTGATTTTGCTTTCTGTGATATTTCACCGAAACGTTCTAATAATATACATTGTTTTTTTTCGATCAGAATGTTTTGAAGTGTTCACGTGACCCTAGTTTTGAACCATGTTATTACGTAGATCTTACGCAAATTCCACAACACGCTGTATAATCTTTTCGTGTTTCGTGTAGATCGTTTGTCAACGTCGACACTGTATATTTTCTCAGTCCATCGCCCGGTTTCTCGTTTCTAAAGTAAACCGTTATCACCTGCCCATAAAAATATTTACATTTGGATATTCGCTATTAAATAAATAGTAAAAGACCGTTTGTTTACTGGACAAGAGCGAGAACTATATAAATATCAATTTTATTTTTGTAAAACGCAAAGATTAGCTAAAAAACTAACGAATTGACTGATGTATGATAGAATTAATTAATCATTGCGCAGCAACGTGTTAGTTTTTTCAGATGTTTAGAGAAAAAAGAAAAAAAAAACTGTATTGCGATAGTTTTGGTGTACTCAACATTATCAGTCATCATTTTTAAACAAAATATTGTTCTTTTTTTAAATCAAAAATTGATTTATTTTTCAATGTAGTTTCCTTTTAGATCGATAAACTTTCTACAACTTGCCGAGTTCTCTTTATTTGGTGTCAATTTCTTCCCACTCCGCCATTTCTTTTTGTTTGGAAAGAAATAGAGGTCTGAAGGGGTCAAGTCGGGAGAATAGGGTGGATGTGACACCAATTTAAAGCGCAAATTGGGCAAGTTAGCGGTTCTCACTGCGGACTACAGGGCGGACGTTTTCTCGTGATAAACCAGCCCATTTTTCTTCGCCAAATAAGGAAAGCATAATAACACATCGGTCGATAAGTTCCGGGTGTGACAAATAAAACACGCAGAGCAATACAATCACTCCAACGCTTTTCTAACATTTTTACACCTTTTTTATAGTACGATTTCTCATTGCCTTCAAAATATCCTTCAGTTTCGGCAATTACCTCTTCATTGGAATACCTTACACATGGAATTTTCTTTCCAGCGAGGATTGTTTTGAGGTCTGAGAACAGGAAATAGTCGCTAGAAGCCAGATCTGGAGAATAAGGTGGATGAGGAAGCAATGCGAAGTGCAATTCATACAATCTCGTCCTTCAAACACGCCAATAGTGCGATATAATATTGGATATCGATAGTTTTACCTTTCTCGAGATACGCAATGAACAATATTCCATGCGCAACCAAAAATACAGAGGCCATAACCTTGCCTGCCGATGGTTCTGGGTATGGTCACTTTGGACGGCTCTCTTCGGATGCTGTCTACTCAGCTCACTGCCAATTTGACTTCAGAGTAAGTGAGACTTTTACCTACAAAATGCCTTCATCATTTGAGGTTATAGCATGAGCTGTTTGTTACATTAGCAATTAAATGGATTAAAATTACCTGATTATATGTTTTTTTTACACAACTGATGGGGTCAGGATGTTCTGTTTGTTAGGCCATTTTCTGTTTCGAAATGAAGTGAACAAAAATACGTATGTTTGTTAATATGGTCAATCAGTTGGAATCCTCCATCACCTCGTCCACATTTCTTAACTCACAAATCACATTTAGCCCACTACATTTTTTATTTCTTTATATCTTGGACAGAGGGTGTTTGTTTCGTTGATTTAATAAGTTTTCGACGATATTTAAGACAAGGATTTGGAAAACTAAGAAACTAATATAAATGCTCCGAAATCTGGACATATCCCATAACAACAACGTTTTTTTGCTCCTTTTTTTACTGATAACATTATATAGTTGTATTGAAATGCTTGTATTAATATTTTACTTAAAGTATATAACAATTAAAACTGGACTATTGATAGTGAATTAATAATTAAATATATTTTTTATTAATTGAAATTTTATTGAAAACATAATATTCACAGCTTATACACGCAAAAATTGCTCGAAAACATGGCGGAAGTTGGAGCATGGGCACAAAAAATGTTCAACTATGAAAAGTCCTATTTGGCCAGTAGTCACTTACAGCTGTGAGATATGGACTTTTTATAAATAAAAAAGAAGTGATAGAGAATCTTTTATAGAAAGGTACTAAAAAAAATGCTGTGAATGATAACATAAATGGGATATTTTGGTAGTATTTAGAACTCAAGCAATTATATAAGGATCTGAATATTGTAGACTATGTAAGGGTACAGCGATTCAGATGGGCGAGAATGTCAGAAAGCCGAAAACCGAAAGGGGATAACAGAAAGTCATGCAGATCAAAACACAGTGTATTTTTTTCCTTTATTTGGGTTTTTCGCCACTATCTAAAACTAAAAAAATATCATAAATACCTGTTCTTATGTAAATAAAGAATCAGGGGATAAAAAAAAACAGAGACAAATTTCTCAGTGATTCTTTTTTGTAAAAAACTTACCTAACGAACAAAATTTTAAAGATATAAAAATGTTATAAAAAAATTGCAAACTTTTAACGTTAACGTTTCGGAGGGTACTCTCCCACCGTTTTCAAAACTAAACTAAAAAATAAATTCGCAGATGATATCGTTCTTCTTTCACAAGACCCAGAGGAACTGCAAAGACACATACAAGAACTGCAAAGGGCTGGGGAACCATTTGGCATAAAAATAAACCAGAAGAAGGGGCAGGTCATGTTCAATAAAATTGCTGAGGACAAAATGATTTCTATTTTGGGAACTGATTTGTGGATCACTATATATATATATATATATATATATATATATATATATATATATATATATATATATATATATATATATATATATATATATATATATATATATATATTATTATTCACGTATGGGCCCTGGTGGACCACGCGAAGTACAATTAGAGGCGTTTGTTGTTGTTAGCCTTCCTTTGAGCCCATACTAATTTCATTCTTTCGCTATGAGCTTTTTTCCTTTCGTCAGACCAAGTTGTTCCAGTCTTCCTACATTTTTCTCTCTGGCCAACCTTCCAAACGTTAACCTTGTGTCTGAAACAGCCTCTATCCTGAATTTCACTTTGTGTAATATTTGCTGATCTTAGGTCCTCTTTAATTGCCGCAATCCATTTAATTATTTCTACTTTAGCTCTACTCCTATTTTCATAAAATTCGACTATTTGTCTAGTTAGCCTACCCGGATTCATCCGTTTGATGTGTCCGTAAAACTTAAGTCTTCTTTTTCTCATATCGCTATGTATATCTGTGTATTGTTTGATTTCTTGGTTTTCTCGAGGTCGGTATGTTGTGCTATTTATTTGTTTGGGGCCTAGGATTTTTCTTATGATTTTTCTTTCCTTCTTTTCAATGTCCTCGATGTCCCTCTTTCTATTCAAAATGAGCGTTTCTGCAGCATATAGACATTCTGGCTTAATAACCGTGTTGTAATGTCTCAGTTTTGTGTTTTTAGATAGGCATTTTTTGTTGTAAATATTTTGTGTAAGTCTCAATGCCGTTTCCATTTTTTGACATCTACCCTTATATAAATTAATAATTGAATTGATTCCAAATATTTGAATTGAGAGACTCGTCTGATGTTACCATATTTCGTTTTTAGAAATGGTGTTCTTAGTCTGTTGCAGGTCATGTATTCTGTCTTTTCAAAGGAAATTTGGAGTCCTACCTTTTCTGCTGTTTCTTTTAGGATTTCAATCTGTTTCTGTGCCGTTAATACATCTTGAGCTAAAATTGCTAGATCATCAGCAAATGCCAGACAATCAATTTTGCTGTTGGTTCTCCCCAGTTTAATGGGCTGGTCAATATTCAGTGCCGACTTTTTTTCACGCCACTCCTGTATTACTTTTTCTAGAACACAGTTAAATAAGAGTGGCGAGAGTCCATCCCCTTGTCTCACACCAGTTTTAATTTCGAAGGGCTCTGAGATGTCACCCATGAATTTAACTTTTGACCTCGTGTTAGTTAACGTTGCTTTCATAATTGCCAGCGTTTTCAGATCTAGTCCTTGTTCTTTCAAGATTCGCGGTCAATAGAATCATATGCTTTTTTGAAATCCACAAATGTACAGACGAGATTTTTATTGTACAGTTTTTGATGTCTTAGAATCAACTTTAGATTCAGGATCTGTTCAGGGCAGGATCTGGCCGGTCGAAAACCTGCTTGATATATATATATATATATATATATATATATATATATATATATATATATATATATATATATATATATCTCTTGGACAGAGGGTTTCAATGGAAGGGGAGGTGGAACGACGCGTTAAAAGTGGCTGGCAGGAATTTGGCAGGCTCAACATAGTGTTTAAGAGTAAACTACCACTTTCCTTGAAAAGATTTTCAGTCTTTGATAAGTGTGTCCTGCCCGTTATGATATACCGAAGTGAGGCCTGGACAATCACATCAGGGTCAGTTCAAAACATTCGAGTAGCACAGAGGGGAATAAAAAAATGTATGCTTGGCATTACTAGACGGAATAGAGAGAGCTGCACATGGATCAGAGAACAAACGAAAGGGTGTGTTATCATTGGAAGAATAAAGCAATAGAAATGGAAGTGGGCAGGCCATGTAGCGAGGCGATGGGAGGAAAAATGGACCAGGGCGGT
Organism: Cosmopolites sordidus; assembly: GCA_031761425.1. Classification (NCBI taxonomy): domain Eukaryota; kingdom Metazoa; phylum Arthropoda; class Insecta; order Coleoptera; family Curculionidae; genus Cosmopolites; species Cosmopolites sordidus. Next base: position 466,040 of record JARFXV010000387.1, read on the forward strand.
CTTGGACTGGATACCGCTTGATCGCAAATGTCCACGGAAAAGACCGAAAACACGATGGACTGATGATATTATTAAGTATATTGAACCCGAATGGCGGAGGAAAGTTCAGGACCGCGAGAGTTGGAATCATGCTGAAGAGGCCTTCATCCTGCAGTGGATCAGTGGATTGATACGGGTTGGTGATATACTGCTTATTGATCTTAAGTCTGAGAGGGCAAGTGGGCGAGTAATTTTATATATATATATATATATATATATATATATATATATATATATATATATATATATATATATATATATATTATGCGATATTGCCATATCCTCTTATTTAGATCGTCGCCATAAGCACACATTTTTCAAAGCAGTGACTGAAGAAATGATTAACGATGAAATATTGAAGCTAAAAGAATGAGTGTGAGAGATTCTCTGGAAACAATTACAAAACAACTAGGGACGCCCGTTGCGGTTACTAAGCCATGCTTAAAAAGCGATGTCGTCATGATACTGGCAAAGAAGAAAATATGTAAAGAAGGAAATGCTACTGTAATGCAATAAAAAAGAATAAGTTTATCTGAAAGTCCTATTAACTGGTGGAGCGTTAATCGTAGTGAATTTAAAATGCTATCTGCTATAGCACGACGATATTTGTCGCCTCCACGCACTAGTGTGTCAGGTGAACAATTATTTTTCGCTCGGGATTAATCTATGAACCTGAGCGAAACAGGCTGGAACCTGAAAAGTTATTACTCTGTATTAAGTGTATTTTACCAATTTTTAAATTTTTTCGCTAAAAATTTGATTATAAAATAAAGACTATTAAAACTTAGCATCTTTTTCATTTATTTATATACCTAAATTGAGCACTTCTTTAAAAAAACCACATCCCTGATTCTCAGGAAGTTGTAGATCAGATTCTGGTGAAGAATTGGAATCACCGGGAAACATGTGGTCCAGATATAAAGGCGCAATCGGTACAAGTAGTTCCTGACTATGAGGAACTTGCCTGAGTGCCGAGGGTACAAATTGGATACTGATTTATCCCTTTGCTTTTTTAAAATCCCTTCTCCTTTAGTGATACAAAAGTAGCAAAATTACTTAATACTATCATAGGAAGAAATTTGATTTTTGAGAAAAAATTTGTCAACCAATTTTATTACTTCGTTTGGTGGTATACTCGGGAATAAATTTTGTATATCGAGAGAATTAATTCAATAATAAAACATTTTAGAGCTACTATCAATTACGTTGAATCAGAATTACTTTGAATTTGACAATTCATTTTATGTTTCTAATTACGATTTGATTATGGGGAACCCTTTAAGTCCTTTACTGACCGAAATGTTTATGGACAACTTAGAAAATAAGACAAATCAACATTAGTTGACCAAGTCGTAACTTTACTGGTACAGATATGTGGATGGCATTCTAATAAACAATTAATTCCATTCCTAACTCACAAATTCTTTACATAAAAACATTAAATTCACAATTGAAGATGAACAACATAATAGTATTAACTTTTTAGACTTAACTATTACTAGAAAAGGCATTAAACATGATTTTGCAATTTTTCATAAACTGTCACATACAGATTTAGTTATACACAATAAATCTTGTCATCCTTATTAACAAAAGATGACACTATTTAACTCTTTAATACGTAGATTATTAAATATCTCCATGTCAATAGATAATTATAATAAAGAATCGAATGCCATCAAACAGATCACAGTATATAACGGATACAACCCAAACATTATAAATAAAATAATTAATAAAAAAAAAGTTATAATAAACCCATTAATTTAATATATCCGGTCAATGTCGAAAATGCAGCATTCAAAACAATTACATATACGGGAAAAACTACCAATTTAGTGTCGAGATATTGATCAAAAACAAACAATAAAAATGTTGCTTTAAAAACAAACAATAGTCTAAGACGCGTCATTAAAAACAATAAAAATCAAACAAGTAAACTGTATAAATAAGGAGTTTATTTAATTGAGTGCGGGTCATGTCTATGAACTGTTAGACAAACAGAAAGATCTTTCTCTACTAGGCTCAACGGATATACAAGAAGTTATATCAAATAACAAAATAATTCTCATTATGCTAACCCCTTAATGTTAGAAAGCATACTTTCAATGATAATTTTATAATGTTACATAATGAGAATAAATTCCAAAAATCAAATCTTTTAGAGAGCATAGAAATCAACAACAGAAAACATTTGAATATTTTGTTAAATGACCATCTAGACTTGAACGGTTCACCGTTATTAAACTTATATTGTCCTAGACGTTAACAAAGAATTAATTTCCCCACTATCATGTTTTATGGTATTATTAAAAGTAAAGTGTTTGGGTTAGAGGCGCATCAGCAACTAGGCTATTTAGCGACTGGACCTACAGCTTAACGTGGGTTCCGAACCACGGTCATCAGCTTCCGATAAACCCAGGCCAGCACCCCCCTCGCGCTATAAACCCTTGGTTATGTACCTACCCATAAGTCTATCAGGAAACCTACCGACTGGCGAGTGACCAACGTAAAACACTTCTCAGAAGGCATCCGGCCTTACCCAGCTTTTAACTGGCGTGACTGAGGGGTAATTCGTAGTCGGATTTTACACTCTTGCCTATAAACAATCACAAACATTTAGGAAAGATAAACGGACAGAAGAAAGAAAAATAACCATCCGAGCGCTGGAGTCGAACCAGCTACCGCTCCAGCGCGGATTCGGCAAAGCAGACGCTCTTACCGCCGCACCAACGCGACCGGCTGGTATTATTAGGTCGATTATTAGTTTAGTATAGTTTGTATTTGAAAAAGGCACTGTGCGTCGAGACAATTGTCATACATATAATTTTAAATATAGTGGAAATTTTTACATACATTTTTGTTTATTTACTTGTAATTATTGTTGTCAAGTTCCTTCTTGCATGACTATGGGCTCAAAAAGTATCCCAACTACTAACATGTTTTCGACTTCATTACATGCTCGATAGTTACTTTTTTTATATAGTTCGCAAATATGTCGGTTTGCCAGCGGAGGTTCGTGGGGGAAAACAGGTGGGGCACGTAGAACGAAATTTTGAAATGGGGAAGGGAAAATGCGTCGCAACCAAATTCTTCTGCTATATAGAAATACGAGTGTAACTGTCAGACATCATATTTTCATTTCATTTTTTAATTTGGTAGGTGCGGCACGTACCCTTATGGACAAACCGCCACTGTTCTCTCATTTTCTATTAAATGTTTTGCTTCGATATATTTTTTATACCATTTTTCTCTTCCATGTCGCTGTCTTAACTGCAATCTCTAATAGAGCATCCGTGTCTCCCAGACGTAGATATAATCACAGTTTTATATACCCTCGATTTCTTTCTTCCGTGATAGATACCTTGCTTTTGAAACTCTGCGTTGTGACCCAGTACATTTCCTTACATATATATATATATATATATATATATATATATATATATATATATATATATATATATATATATATATATATATATATATATATATATATACGTATTTAGATGAAAGGGTATTCAACAGGAAACGCGTCAGTTCAACATGCAGTGAAGTAACAAATGCTATAGAAGCGATGAAGAATGGAAAGGTTCCAGGAAAGGACAGTATAACTATTGAAATGTTACATAAAACCTGTAAAGACCTGGCGGTCGGTTACATAAAATACTGACAAAATTGTACTCAAAATATCTCAAAATTACCCAACCTATGGAAAAATGCTGAAGCGATAAATGATTTTTCATTATAAAGGAGCACAAGAAGATTTAAAAACAGCCACCCAATAAGTTAAGTACTAGTATTGTACAATGTTTGTATAAGTACTAGTATTGTTCAAAGTTTTCACCAGGATTCTATCTAAAAGAATATTAAGAACCCTGAATGACGCTCAACCATGAGCGTAAGCAGGATTCAGGACTATATTCAGGACAATGGATCATATCCAGGTTGTCCAACAGGCCTTAGAAAGTCACAACGAATACACCATACCACTGTGCTTGGCCTTTATTGACTATGAAAAGGCAATTGACTCAATATCAAAACAAACCATAATGGATGCATTGCTTAACCAAGGAGCATATGTGAACCTACTGAGATACATGTTTAACGAAGCTACAGCGATAGTTCACCTAGATAATCTTGAAGTTAAAATCAATATAAAAGGGATGTACGATAAGGTGGCTCAATATCGCTTGTTCTTTTCTCAGCCTACCTTGAAAAGATATTCCGTAGTCTGGAATAAAAATAAATGGTGCGTACTTAAGCCCCCTTAGATTTATAGATGATATCGTCACCTGTCGCAAGATCCAAGTGAACTGCAAAGTCATATACAAGAGCTGCAAAAGGCAGGAAAACCATTTGGCTTGAAAATAAACCTAAAAAAGAGTCAGTTTATGTTCTACAAATTTGCTGAAAACCAAAGATTATCTATTTTAGGAAGCGATTTAGAGGTTGTGGAGCACTACATATATTTTGGGCCAAGTATTTTAATGAAGGGTGATACTGCCCGGGAATTGAAACGTGGTGTTAAGTGTGCCTGGCATTTATCATCTGGCATTTGGCAGGCTCAATAAAAAGCGATTTAGAGGTGGTGCACCAGTAAATGTATCTTGGGCAAAGGATTTGAATGGAGGGTGGTACTGCTAGTCTGATAGGTATTTGGTAGGCTCAACATACTGTTTAAGAATAAACTCCAACTTGTTTGAAGATATCAAATATATAAAAATATATGGAAGTGAAACATGAACAGTCACATAAAAATCAGTTCAAAAACTTCGGGTAGCACAGAGGGGAATGAAAAGGTGTGTGCTTGGCATTACAAAGCAAGACAGAAATACCTGCACATGGATCAGAGAACAAACGAAAGTATGTGACATCATTGGAAGGGTGAAATAATTGAAATGGAGATGAGCAGGCCATCTAGTGAGGCGATGTGACGACAGATGAACCAGAGCAATCCTAAGATGGATACCCCTTGATCATAAGCGTCCATGAAGAAGACCTAAAATATAATGGATCCTAAGACACAATTTGAAATCATCAAGTATATTAGACCCGAATGGCAGAGGAAAGCTCAGTACCGCGCGAGTTGGAAGCGTGCTCGGGAAGCCTTCATCCTGCAGTGGATCGACAATGGTTGAATGATGATGATGATGATATATTTATATTTATTTTCAATTAATTTTTATTTCTCGCCAATATAATCACGTTATCAACATATTATAATCTTTGATGGCTTTTATTTAGAATAGTATCCTGTCTGTTTATTCGACTGTATCTAATAACGTGTATCTAAACAGATATTAAGCACTCTTTATTATTTTGTTTAGTTTCTTTCCTATTTTTTGTACTATTTTATTTAATTTTTACTAAATGTTCAGTTTCTTCTCCTTCCTGTAGCTAAGTATACTGTATTTTGTAACGTTATCCAAACTAGTTCTATTAAGGTAGTACTATCGGTTATAGAATTACTTTTTAGAATGAAATGAAACTTGGCATATTAGTACATTATAATAAGATAATGAACCAGTTAAATTTTTACAGAGTTACAGAGTTACAGAGAATCAGAGAAAGGAAATTAATAAAAAATACCTTTTGCCAGATGATAAAGCACAGATTTTATTTTATTTTACAAAAAGTACTGTTCAGATTACAATGCAACTTGTATCAACAGAAAGAAAAAATATTTTCGGTTGCTTTTTGGTTACTTTTTGGTTACATTTTGGTTACTCACAAATCGAGCTTCAGAGAGTGTGATAAGAGTAATTAGCAAATAATTAAGAAAAATGTATATGGTAGTTGTATGTGGCAATGCCGTCAAACAGGTTATGACGCGCGCGAAATTTAAACATACATCGAATGCGGTATGTGGGGATATCAGTGTCATATACATTTTTTATTACAAAACATACGAACTACTTTTTATTAATACAATTATATTTATTATTATTATTCACGTATGGGCCCGAGTGGACCACACGAAGTACAATTAGAGGCCTAGAGTTATTAGCCCTCCTTTGTGTCCATACTAATTGCATTCTTTCGCTATGAGTTTTTTTCCTTTCGTCAGACCAAGTTGTTCCAGTCTTCCTACATTTTTCACTCTGGCCAACCTTCCACACATTAACCTTGTGTCTGAAACAGCCTCTATCCTGAATTTCACTTTGTGTAATATTTGCTGATCTTAGGTCCTCTTTAATTGCAGCAATCCATTTAATTATTTCTACTTTAGCTCTACTCCTGTTTTCATACAATTCGACTATTTGTCTAGTTAACCTACTCGGATTCATCCGTTTTATGTGTCCGTAAAACTTAAGTCTTCTTTTTCTCATATCGCTATGTATATCTGTGTATTGTTTGATTTCTTTGTTTTCTCGAAGTTGGTATGTTGTGCTATTTATTTGTTTGGGGCCTAGGATTTTTCTTACGATTTTTCTTTCCTTCTTTTCAATGTCCTCGATGTCCTTCTTTCTATTCAAAATGAGCGCTTCTGCAGCATATAGACATTCTGGCTTAATAACTGTGTTGTAATGTCTCAGTTTTGTGTTTTTAGATAGGTATTTTTTGTTGTAAATATTTTGTGTAAGTCTCAATGCCGTTTCCATTTTTTGACATCTACCCTTATTGGCCGCTTTTTCTAACCCATTTTCCATGATTATTTCACCCAAATATTTGAATTGAGAGACTCGTCTGATGTTACCATATTTTGTTTTTAGAAATGGCGTTCTTAGTCTGTTGCAGGTCATGTATTGTGTCTTTTCAAAGGAAATTTGAAGTCCTACATTTCCTGCTGTTTCTTTTAGAATTTCAATTTGTTTCTGTGCCGTTAATACATCTTGAGCTAAAATTGCTAGATCATCAGCAAATGCCAGACAATCAGTTTTGATGTTGGTTCCACCCAGTTTAATGGGCTGGTCAATATTCAGGGCCGACTTTTTTTCACGCCACTCCTGTATTACTTTTTCTAGAACACAGTTAAATAAGCGTGGCGAGAGTCCATCCCCTTGTCTCACTCCAGTTTTAATTTCGAAGGGCTCTGAGATCTCACCCATGAATTTAACTTTTGACCTTGTGTTAGTTAACGTTGCTTTAATAATTGCCAGCGTTTTCAGATCTAGTCCTTGTTCTTTCAAGATTCGGAATAAAGATTCGCGGTCAACAGAATCATATGCTTTTTCAAAATCCACAAATGTACAGACGAGATTTTTATTGTACAGTTTTTGATGTCTTAGAATCAATTTCAGATTCAGGATCTGTTTAGGGCAGGATCTGCCCGGTCGAAAACCTGCTTGATATTCACCAATGTTAGGTTCTAACTGTCCCTGTGCTCTGTCTAGTAGACATTGAGATAGAATCTTGTAACAAACTGGGAGAAGAGATATCCCTCTATAGTTGTTTACATCCGTTCTATCTCCTTTCTTATGTAGTGGATGGATTAGAGCATCTTTCCAATCTTCCGGAATCCGTTCGCCAAACTTCTTGTAGAATTTTGGTTATTTCCTTGATTGTACCTGGACCAGCGGATTTCAAAAGTTCAGCAGTGATTCCATCTTCACCAGAAGCCTTGTCATTTTTAAGCCGCTTGATTTGCCTAACTATTTCATCTTCATTCGGTGGTAATGAATCTGGGTTTTTTTTGTTTAGGTTTTAGTGTTGCTAATTTGTTTAAGGGCTCAGGACAGTTTAGTATTTGTTCAAAATATTTCGCAAGTTCTTTGCAATTGTCTTGGTTATTTAGAGCTAATTGTCCGTTATCCTTTTGGAAGCAAAGACTTTGCGGTTGATAGCCTGTTAATTTAGTTTTAAATGTTTTGTAAAAGTTTCGGGTGTTATTTTTTTGGAAATATTTTTCTATTTCATTAAGTTGATTGTTTCCATATTTTCTTTTAGTTTGTCTAATTAGCTTCGATGTTTCTTTTCTTATTTCCAAAAAGATGTTATAGTTTATTGCTGTTTTTTGACTGTTCCAATCTTTGAATGCTTTACTTCGGCTTAATACTGCTTGCTCCCAAACTTCATCCCACCTTCATCACACATCCCACCTTCATCACCTTCATCACACGGATGTTTTCTACGTTTTTGTAAAGGGACCAACTTTAAGGCCGTTTTAATAATTTTTTGTTTCAATTCTTGCCAGTTCTGTGCTGGTTGTTTATCAAGCTCTTCTGTTAGGGCTGGTTTTATTTTCGTTGGGTCAAACTTTGATTTTAGCTGCCTTTTTTGAATAAGTTTTCGAGGTTTTAAACTAAGTTTGATTCTAGTCAAGTAATGATCTGTGTCTATATTTGCTCCTTTCCTGACTTGAACATTCAAAATCTCTTTATAATTGGGGTACGAAATGGCAACATGGTCAATTTGAAATTCACCCATGTACGTGTTTGGGCACCTCCAGGTCTTTTGTTTTGATATTTTCTTCTTAAAATGGGTTGATATTATTTTTAGATTAAACTGCGAACATAGTTCAACCAATCTTCTACCATTATGGTTAGTCCATTTATGAGCGGGAAAATTGCCTACTGTTTTCCTGTACTTTTTTCTTTCCCTAGCTGGGCGTTGAAATCACCCAATAGGATTTTTACATGGTTAGAGGGAATTTTAGATTATATTTATTATATAAACAATTATAGAACAATTATATTTATTATATAAAGTAACATATAACAAAATATCTAGTATTATATAAATAAACGTTAATATTGAAGATTTTTTTAAATATATTTTTCTTTATTTTCGATGTAATTAATTTTTTTTTGGCTTTAGTAACTTTCAGAGCACTATGCTCATCTTTACCTAAAACTTGCACTATATCAGCATACTTGTTTGTTTTAATTGCGTCATCAAGCATTTCATAGGTCCATTTTTTTCCTCATACCTGTAGATCACAATCTTTCAATATGTCTAGTTCTTTCATTGCGTTAGGCAAATTTTTCGAAAATTATATTTTATGGCAACCATCTTCCCAATTCAGAAAAGTACCAAATAAATCATTTGTTGTAATGATCCCATATTTTGAGTGAAACAGAGTTACTGTAAGCATGCTTCTATCTCTTTTTCTTTTACGCGGCGTTGCTAAATATAAATACTACAGGAGTCAAATAACACAGAGCACGCATTTGACACTTTTGATATCGACAGTACTACTTCAATTTGTTCGGAATCATGATTTTTTTTAATATGCTGATTAATGAACAAATGCAAATTCATAAATAAAACATAAACTTGAGTATGCAATAAAAATGTAAAGGTGTAAGTATCACTATTGTAGACTCATGCAATATCTGTTACATTGTTATTTACCAAAAAATCGAAGAACTATACTTGAAAATACTACAATCCACTACAAATCTGTATTTCTTCTATAAAAATCGGACTAATTCCAAAAGGAATGTATTTCACCCGAATCTGAATAAAAAAAAAGAAAACCAATAGAGATTATGTCACCAGTCAATGTCGCCTCGATCAGCGAAAGGTCTCTAAACATTTATAACGTTCAAGTTTCAAGACACCTCCCATTCATCGTAGGTGGCTTCGAAACAAAAACAAAAAAAAGTCGGAAAACAAAACAAGCTCGCCCCGAACAAAACTGTGTGTGTATATATATATATAGGAAAAAACGTAAATTTAAAGTGTCCCTTGGCTTGGTCTGTTGGCGGGGACCGAAAGTGCCACTCAAAAGTCCCATTGTGACTTCGGTTTGTTTTGTAACAGTAGGAGATTTATGATCGGAGTTGGCCGTGCCGGCGTTCCTCCTACCCTCTCCCCCCTCATTTCTACCGCCCTCCTCTCGCACTCTCATTCGCCATTCCACTTTCTCCGAACGGAACAGAAACAAAACATTAATTGAACAGAAAGTGTAGCAGACTGGTTGTTGGTCGATTTTCGTCGTCGTTTTGCGGCCGTGGTGATTTATGGATGGAATTTTTGGGACAATGTGGAAATGAGAGAAAACAAGACGAATCTTGTCGAAGTAAAACAAAAATAATTTTGTTGGACCGATGTTAGATACAGAAGAAAATAAGGCTAAATACTTTCATAAAATACAAGGGCGCTCCGCTAATTATTAATCTTACAGTGTAAAAAAATTAGTACTTTTCTGTAATTTATTCATATTTCTGTAACCAATTTTTAAAGTCCTGTCTTATTTCGTTCCCTGTTCATACACCCGCATCTGTGTGGTTGAATTTTATTTATTTAAAAAGTGGATATATATATATATATATATATATATATATATATATATATATATATATATATATATAAAACTAAACATATACTAAAACAGAAGGGATTTCAAAAAAGCAAAGGGATAAAATTCAGTATCCAAATTTGCCTTCTGCACTTAAGCCAATTTCTTATAGCCAGGATCTACCGGTACCAATTGCGCCTTTAAACCTGGACAACATGTTTCCCGGTGATTCGAATTATTCAGCAGGATCTGATCGGCAACTATCTGAGAACACCAGTTGTAACACAACATTTATAACAACTATCAGTGAACCTCACTTTATAACTCCGAATGAATTACATTATTTAAATAAATAAAAAGGAAAGGAAAGGATTTACGGTTAGAGGCGCATCAGCATCTAAGACTATTTAGCGACTGGACCTACAGCTTAATGTGGGTTCCGAACCACGGTCATCAGCTACCGACAAACCCAGGCCAGCACTCCCCTCATGCTATCAACCCTTGGTTATGTGTCTACCCATAAGTCTATCAGGAAGCCTACCGACTGGCGAGTGACCAACGTAGAACACTTCTCAGAAGGCATCCGGCCTTACCCAGCCTTTAACTTGCGTGACTGAGGGGTAATTCGTTGTCGGATTTTACACTCTTTCCTAGAAACAATCACAAACACTTAGGTGTGGATATGTGTGGGCGTGTGTGTGTATATGTGAGTGTATATAAGTGTATGTAGGAAGTAAGACGGACAGAAGAATTAAAAAAAAACACCCATCCCAACGTTCGAATCGAACCAGCTCCCTTTGGATAGCAAGGCAGGCAGGCCCACCAGACCACCGCGCCCGTCTTAAATAAATACACAAATAAATAAACACACACTTTTTTTGCAGTTGTATATAAACTTTATATGCAGTTAATAGTAACAAAAACAAAATCAATATACAAAAATGGCAATAATTGACACTGTTCAAATGATAAAACATTCTATTGTTTCAAAAAATAATTTAACAGTCTATTAAATACATGCACATTAGGAGCGCTCCCAATGTGGGCAGGCAAACCTTTGAAGAGGCAAACACCTTCCCAAATCAATGTCTTCTGAAGGCCAGTTGTTCTCACAATTGGTACATCATAATTGTTCTTAGAACAGATATCGTAAGAATATATATTTTCTCTTTGCACCGAAAATTTATTTAAATAATGGGGTAACAAATTATGTTTTATTTTATATATCAATGGCCCGCGCAACTGAAAACCAGTTCAATGACTGCATCATCGGTCTGCTGACGGTACTATTTAGTACGTGGCCTTTGACTATCAAAACAAAAATCAGAACTTCTTGGTTCCAGACTTTAACAGATGAACCTGTTAGATAAAATGTGTTTCTCGTGATACAAGTGTTTCTCTATACAAAAAACGAAATGTAACATTTTCAAGTTTTTATAAAATGGAACGATCGCTTTGTGTCTGTTGTGATATTGACGGTTTAATGAATGAGTTTAATATGGAATATGTACCTTCCGAGTGACGTATTTTCATAGATTCGTAGAAATACAACCTAAAAGCAATCTTGTTTCATAAAGAAAACAAAAATCCATATATTTCTTTAGCCCATTCAGCGACCATGAAAGGAACCTATGATAACTTAGTAACTATAGTAAATAGAGTTAAATATGAACAGTATCAGTGGGATATTTATAGGGATTTAAAAGTGATAGGTACATTGCTAGGACTTCAAGGAGATTTACCCTAGTATTACCCTTTTAAACTTTGTTAAAGCCATAGACAAATAAGGTAATGGTTGCATGTACCTGTGATGCAACACTAAAAGAAGGAATATTTATTGGACCTCAAATAAGGAAGCTTCTAGGTGATTTCCATTTTCTAGAAAAATTAAATGAAAGAAAATTGGCGCTTGGAAGTATTTTATAAGTGCAGTGAAAATATTTCTCGGCAACAAGAAACTGTTGAAAGCCTATGAAATACCAGGGTGTTGCATGTCCTTAAAAATGCATTTTTTACACTCTCATTTGGATTTTTTCGGAAAATTTTGGTACAGTAAACGGCGAGCAAGGATAGAGGCTTCATTAGGATATCAGGACGAGGGAAGCAAGATACCAGGAACGCTGGAACCCATTTACGTTGAGCGACTACTAGTTTTTAAAAAGATATGATGCTACAGAACACAAGACGAAAAAGTGAAAGTTATTGTAATATATTTTTTATTCATATAATCCGTAACAATCTTGTAAAGTAATTTATTTGCAGAGATTTATATAATATTTATATTAAATAAATATTTGATTGTAAAATTATGTCGTCTCCTTTTTTTGCCCGACCACCGACCCCCTGAAACAAAAAAACTGTACTGTAGATTATAATTTTCCGATTTAGTACTACAAAATACTTCATATACACCTATTTTCATCAATGTTACCTCAAAAAAGTCATAATTTGTTGACCTGTGTAATTAGAACGATAGTTGCTTGATTATTGAGCTGTTTCTGGGTCATAAGGATATATCCATATCTCATTAGCATTAATTATGCATTTCCGAATTTCACTAAAAAAAAGAATTTCAACACTATGTTTAAAAAAAAATAGTGTTCATGCATCAGCATTAAAAAAATCATTTTGTAAATTTTTTCCTCAATGAATTTACCCATTTTAAAAAATCGCCGACATAGATTTGTAACAATTACAAAAGACGCTAGAATTTCTAACATGACAAGCGAAATGATATGAAACGTTTATCAGTTGTCAAGGGGAGTTAGATCAACTGTTTGAATATACTAACACGAAGAACAGGAAGGAGCCTTACCTATCTCTATGCACATATAAATGGAGACGGAAACGGCCATATTGAAACACCACAGATGGTTATTTTCGAATTTTAGTAGTTGTGTCAACAACTTAGAAGTTTAATAGTAGATTTGTGCAATTTTAGTGTATTTTAAGCAATAATAAGTGCCGAATAAGTGTACTGGAATACTGTTTTTGTGTGTTCCAGTGTAAATACATATTAATACTTATTATATTGACAATAAAAGCAATAATATCGGAATTAAGGTAAACACACAAAATATAGTTGTGGTTGTTCCCTGACACGAAAAAATTAAAATTTAGGCGTAACATTACATAGGTAAGTGCTTTTAATTCTAAATTTGTCAGTTATTTAGAAATAAAAACGTATTTTGTTTGAATGAAATTTTAAGGTTATGAAGTAAACATATCGCCTGGTATGCATAGGCGTAGTCAATTAGATTTAGGTAAAATAATTTAATTATAATGTTATTCAAGGTAGTGATTATCTTTTTTAAGAACTTAATTTTTTAACGTATGTTCTAAAATGTTTAGTTTTCTGAAATACTGGGCCTTAAAATTTCAGATAATTTTTTAGTTTTCGTTTGATACATATAAAACATGTTACTTTAATCATATAATCTATAAAATATAACTAATCATACAGAATGTTACCTTTTTTCATAATCCTTTTCAGAAATAATTGTATTAATATATGTAAGTGTTACTTCCATGTTGATTTGGATTTCATGTTATTAAACTAGTTTATCTTATTTCAAGATTTCCCAAAGATTCCAAATAAAAGAACACAGTGGGTTCATTTTATTAAAAAGCTAGACTTTATTCTAAACCGCAGTATGTTTTTATTTTCCCATCATTGCGCTGATGTTTGTTTTGCTCGAACATTTAAGGTAAAAGTGAGACTACTACCAAATTCAGTTCCAATAATTGAAGTGGACTGTTTTAAATATGTATTTTTTTATTTTATCACTTTGATAAGCATCTTTCAAAGCATTTACTCCTGAAAGTTAGCTTTTTTGGTTGTTGTAATTAATGAGTTTATTCTCATTCTCTTATTAGATTTTGGCAACGAGCCCCACCCATCCCTCCAACGGTTGCGTGTATGATGACACTCAGCTACGGTTGTTTCATTGGACGTAGTCCAAGAAAATCTAACACTACATATATACGCTATCCGACGGGAAGTCAGTGAAAACATGGATTGTTGGCTGTGGATAGGGTCTCCCTATTCTTGATGGTATGATATATGTCGGTGCCCTGAAGAGTCTAAACATCGAGAAACGAAACATATGTCATCCAGTTGAAGTGATGGGTGGGGCTCATTCCCAGTCAAGCAACCAACAAAAAATATAATATATATATATATATATATATATATATATATATATATATATATATATATATATATATATTTATATACATATGTAATTCAATAATATCATCATCATCACCATCAGCCCGTGTCGATCCACTGCAGGATGAAGGCCTCTTCAGAATGTTTCAAACTTTCAGGGTCCTGGGCTTTCCTCTGCCACTCTGGTCCAATATACTTAACGATGTCATCAATCCTTCGTGCTTTCGGTCTTCTTCGCGGATATATGCGATCAAGCGGTATCCACTCCAGGATTGCCTTGGTCCATCTGTGATCCCATCGCCTCGCTATAGGGCCTTCCAATGATGTCACAAACTTTCGTTTGTTCCCTGATCCATGCGCAGGACTTTCTGTCTCGTCTTGTAATGCCAAGCATACATCTTTCCATTCCTCTCTGTGCTACCCGAAGTTTTTGAATTGATTGCGATGTGAATGTGCAAATTTCACTTCCGTATGTCATAACGGGTAGAACGCACTGATCGAAGACTTTTCTTTTCAGGCAAAGTGGGAGTCTGCTCTTAAATACAATGTGGAGCCTGCCAAATACCTGCCAGCCACATTTAACACGCCGTTCCACCTCCCGGGCGGTATTCTCCTCCATTGAAATCCTCTGCCCAAAATATATAAAGCTATCCAAAATCTCCAAATCCCTTCCTAAAACTGAAATTCTTCTGTTCTGGGCGAAGTTATTGAACATAACCTGACTCTTTTTCAGGTTTATTTTTAAGCCAAATGGTTCGCCAGCCCTTTGCAGTTCTTGTATGCGTCTTTGCAGCTCCTCTGGGTCTGGGATATATATATATATATATATATATATATATATATATATATATATATATATATATATATATATATATATTTATTATTATTATTATTCACGTATGGGCCCTAGTAGACCACGCGAAGTACAATTAGAGGCGTTTGTTGTTGTTAGCCTTCCTTTGTGCCCATACAAATTTCATTCTTTCGCTATGAGCTTTTTTCCTTTCGTCAGACCAAGTTGTTCCAGTCTTCCTACATTTTTCTCTCTGGCCAACCTTCCAAACGTTAACCTTGTGTCTGAAACAGCCTCTATCCTGAATTTCACTTTGTGTAATATTTGTTGATCTTAGGCCCTCTTTAATTGCAGCAATCCATTTAATTATTTCTACTTTAGCTTTACTCCTATTTTCATAAAATTCGACTATTTGTCTAGTTAACCTACTCGGATTCATCCGTTTTATGTGTCCGTAAAACTTAAGTCTTCTTTTTCTCATATCGCTATGTATATCTGTGTATTGTTTAATTTCTTGGTTTTCTCGAAGTCGGTATGTTGCGCTATTTATTTGTTTCGGGCCTAGGATTTTTCTTACGATTTTTCTTTCCTTCTTTTCAATGTCCTCGATGTCGCTCTTTCTATTCAGAATGAGCGTTTCTGCAGCATATAGACATTCTGGCTTAATAACTGTGTTGTAATGTCTTAGTTTTGTGTTTTTAGATAGGCATTTTTTGTTGTAAATATTTTGTGTAAGTCTCAATGCCGTTTCCATTTTTTGACATCTACCCTTATTGGCCGCTTTTTCCAACCCATTTTCCATGATTATTTCACCCAAATATTTGAATTGAGAGACTCGTCTGATGTTACCATATTTTGTTTTTAGAAATGGCGTTCTTAGTCTGTTGCAGGTCATGTATTGTGTCTTTTCAAAGGAAATTTGGAGTCCTACATTTTCTGCTGTTTCTTTTAGGATTTCAATCTGTTTCTGTGCCGTTAATACATCTTGAGCTAAAATTGATAGATCATCAGCAAATGCCAGACAATCAATTTTGATGTTGGTTCTCCCCAGTTTAATGGGCTGGTCAATATTCAGGGCCGACTTTTTTTCACGCCACTCCTGTATTACTTTTTCTAGAACACAGTTAAATAAGAGTGGCGAGAGTCCATCCCCTTGTCTCACTCCAGTTTTAATTTCGAAGGGCTCTGAGATCTCACCCATGAATTTAACTTTTGACCTTGTGTTAGTTAACGTTGCTTTAATAATTGCCAGCGTTTTCAGATCTAGTCCTTGTTCTTTCAAGATTCGGAATAAAGATTCGCGGTCAATAGAATCATATGCTTTTTTGAAATCCACAAATGTACAGACGAGATTTTTATTGTACAGTTGTTGATGTCTTAGAATCAACTTCAGATTCAGGATCTGTTCAGGGCAGGACCTGCCCGGTCGAAAACCTGCTTGATATTCACCAATGTTAGGTTCTAACTGTCCCTGTGATCTGTCTAGTAGACATTGAGATAGAATCTTGTAACAAACTGGGAGAAGAGATATCCCTCTATAGTTGTTTACATCCGTTCTATCTCCTTTCTTATGTAGTGGCTGGATTAGAGCATCTTTCCAATCTTTCGGAATCCCTTCGGTTCGCCAAACTTCTTGTAGAATTTTGGTTATTTCTTTGATTATACCTGGACCAGCGGATTTCAAAAGTTCAGCAGTAATTCCATCTTCACCAGAAGCCTTGTCATTTTTAAGCCGCTTGATTTGCCTAATTATTTCATCTTCATTCGGTGGTAATGAATCTGGGTTTGTTTGTTTAGGTTTTAGTGTTGCTAATTTGTTTAAGGGCTCAGGACACTTTAGTATTTGTTCAAAATATTTCGCAAGTTCTTTGCAATTGTCCTGGTTATTTAGAGCCAATTGTCCGTTTTCCTTTTGGAAGCAAATACTTTGCGGTTGATAGCCTGTTAATTTAGTTTTAAATGTTTTGTAAAAGTTTCGGGTGTTATTTTTTTGGAAATCTTTTTCTATTTCATTAAGTTGATTGTTTTCATATTTTCTTTTAGTTTGTCTAATTAGTTTCGATGTTTCTTTTCTTACTTCCAAAAAGATGTTATTGTTTATTGCTGTTTTTTGACT
Source organism: Cosmopolites sordidus (assembly GCA_031761425.1). Lineage (NCBI taxonomy): Eukaryota > Metazoa > Arthropoda > Insecta > Coleoptera > Curculionidae > Cosmopolites > Cosmopolites sordidus. The sequence goes on from JARFXV010000387.1 coordinate 483,342, forward strand.
GTTCCAATCTTTGAATGCTTTACTTCGGCTTAATACTGCTTGCTCGCAAACTTTATCCCAGCACGGATGTTTTCTACGTTTTTGTAATGGTGCCAACTTTAAGGCTGTTTTAATAATTATTCGTTTCAATTCTTGCCAGTTCTGTGCTGGTTGTTTATCAAGCTCTTCTGTTACGGCTGGTTTTATTTTCGTTGGGTCAAACTTTGGTATTAGCAGCCTCTCTTGTATAAGTTTTCGAGGTTTTAAGCTAAGTTTGATTGTAGTCAAGTAGTGATCCGTGTCTATATTTGCTCCTTTCCTGACTTGAACATTCAAAATCTCTTTATAATTGGTTAGTCCATTTATGAGCGGGAAAACTGCCGACTGTTTTCCTGTACTTTTTTTCTTTCCCTAGCTGGGCGTTGAAATCACCCAATAGGATTTTCACATGGTTAGAGGGAATTTTAAAGATAGTCTTTTCCAGAATTTCCCAGGACTTATTTACTTTTTCAGGATTAGATTTATTTTCTTCGTTAACTGGGAGGTGTGCATTGATTAATGTATAGTTTTTGTTAGCACACTTGAGGGATAGTGTCATAAGTCGATTATTTACTGGCTGGACATTTGTTATAGAACCAAGAATGTTTCTTGAGATAGCGAAAGCAACACCGAGATGTGGTGTATTTTTGAGTATTCTTTTGTCCGTTTTACTTTTTAAAAGTCTGTAGTTGCCGAATTCCAAGGTGTTATCATCTGTCAATCTGGTTCCTGCAAAGCTAAAATTTGGAATTTTTGCTGATTTAATGTTCGCCCCAATTCGTGTAGTTTTCCTGGACGCAGGAGAGAATTGATATTTACCGTTCCAAAGAAAGTTTTTGTTTTCGGTTTCAGACGTTGGCCAGAGGTCTCCGACTCCCTCTGAAAGATTTTGCGTTTAAGCCCGGACGCCCCAGAATCCGAAAGCCCGGTTGTACCAGCAAAGCTGGCAGAGGATTGTCTACCTCCTGGGGTAATTTTGTAATTACTAGAACGCTTCATCTTGTACTTTGAATTAAAGAATTTGAAAAAAAAAAAAAAATATATATATATATATATATATATATATATATATATATATATATATATATATATACCTAATTTAAATATGAACATTAACTCAGTGCAAGATGCAACTGATTTACTTACCAATTTTTGGAAATGATTTGATTTTATCACAGGAGGTTCCAATTTCTTGATAACTTTTTGTCATATTGGCCACATAAGACACTTTACTCTGAAAAAATAGACTTTTTTAATTAATTTAAATTTTTACATTTCTCTGCCGTATCTAGTAAGTCTTCATTAATTTAATACAGAAACGATAATTATACAATAATTTATTGTTTTAAACAACTGTAAACTTCTATCAGTTTTTTGTTTTTTTTTTCATACTGCCCTACGCCAAACCGGAAACAGTAGTCGGCCATATGCAGCTACCATTCTGTTTCCACTTACTGAATCATCTGCTTCTCCCTGTAAATTTATATTCCAAGGATCAACTTAACAAACAAATGATCGTATCGCTACGTAAAGCGCGGGAATGTTTAAAACAAAAGGCGAATAATCCTTGGTTTTTATTTGACAGAGCATAATATTTAAAAAATCAGATAAACTATAGACAATGTTGTAAAATTATGACAAAAAGAAAAATCTAGAAACAAATCGAAAAATATGAACTGAATCATATTGAAAGATTCGAGCTAGAAAACCAAAAACTGTATATTTTCAGATTAATTTTTCTCTAGACACGTTTCCTATGTTTACGCTCGAATTCTCGATTGTTTATTATGTTTCAAGCTTCGAACCAAACACAGCATAATACACCGAAATTTCATTTAAACAACGCTTTCGAAAAAGTTCACCCGTACAACTAATATTTATAAAGAAAATTTATAAAAGTAACGACGGAGATTTCGGTGGCTCTATCAGAAACAATACAGCGTACTCCACAATACGATCCACTGTTCTCGCCGGTTTTGGTTTTATTAATAAACCCGGAGAAAAACCGTCGAAAAATAAATGTTTTCCTTTTCGGGACCGTCCCTTATCAACGCCCGACCTCTTGTGAAAAGTAAACATCCAGCGGTGGATGTACGTGTTGGAGCCAGTTATTTATAGGCCGGCGAAGGAGGTGTTGGGGCTGCGAGGGGAGGCTATACGTTAACTCGACACACTAAAAATATAATAGAACTCAATGCCGATATCGGTTCTTGTTTTAATTTCAATAGCGAGGAAATACGTGAAATGAACGCGCTTTATTAATATAATAGATATTTCTAGCTCTTGAAATAATGGGTCTTTCAAAATGAGCGTTTTTTAAAAATTTTTGAATAAAAAACAGAATTTGCGTTTATTTGAAAAAAATTTGTATTGATAACACTAGTTTACAAATTTTAACTTTTTTTATATACCCCAAAAGAAATATATATAAATAAATATATATACATATATATATATATATATATATATATATATATATATATATATATATATCAGAGTATAAATATATATATATATATATATATATATATATATATATATATATATATATATATATATATCAGAGTATAAATATATATATATATATATATATATATATATATATAGTTGTGTATATATGTATATTTGTGTATTGTATATATATATATATATATATATATATATATATATATATATATATATATATATATATATATATATATATATATAGTTGTGTATATATTGTATATATATATAGAGTGTTCGAAAAAACTCTGGAACACGTCGATTGGTATTTTTAGATGCGCATTTTTTCAAAAAATTTTTTTTATACAGGGTGTGTCATGTAACAGTGGCTAATACCAACTTTCTTATTTTAAATACAACACCCTATATGTTATTTAATTTTTGGATTCTTCAGGAAATGCTGGATATATTTCATGTAAAATATCCTAGACTTATCTTATCTACAATACACAATAGAAAGATGGTGTTGGCTTCTGTTACATGATACACCCTATATAAAAGGTTTTCGTTGGAAAAAATGCGCAACTACACTTTTTTTTAACACTGTAAACAAAAGTGTGGAAATTTCAAGACTATTTAGTTTTTGTATAAATTTTTTATTTAAAACATTTAATGTAACAAATGCTCGAATTGTGAACCCTGGACGTCCTGGCAACACCCCAACCTTAAGTAAAACTGATTCCTGACATTATGTTTGTGGCGTAATTGACCTAATGCTGTCGGTAATGCGTCCTCTTAAATCATTCAGATCTTGTGGCTTGGTCTTGTATACGACGCTTTTGAGATATCCCCATAAAAAAAATCCACTGGAGTGAGGTCCGGGGACCTTGGTGGCCATTCTAGTGGCCCTTTCCTCCCAATCCATCGATATGGAAACACATTATCGAGGTACTGCCGCACATTAACTTGATAATGGGGGAGTGCTCCATCTTGTTGGAACAATTGAGGATTTCTTCTATTAGGGTAGAAATTTATAAGATTTGGAATGAGCTGATTTTGGAGAAAGTCTAAGTAATTTACCCCATTTAAATTTTGATCGAAAAATATTGGACCAATTATTTGATCTCCTATAATACCTGCCCAGACATTAATCTTTTCAGGTCTTTGCGTGTGAATTTCCCGCATCCAGTGAGGATTTTCTCTCGACCAATAACGGCAGTTCTGGCGATTGACATGCCCATGAAGAGTAAAAGTAGATTCATCAGAAAATAAAACGTTTTCCACTCTCAGAAGGTTGTTATCTATTCTGTGCATCATTTGTTCGCAAAACTCCATTCTCCTGTCGAAGTCGTCTTCACTAAGCTCTTGAGTAGGCTGTAGCTTATATGGATGCATTTTATTCTCTTTCAATATTCTGGCAACCGAAGAGCGACCAACATTGTTTTCCAAGGCAACTTGTCGAGTTGAGGTATGCGGATTGTCTTGGAATGCAAGCATAACATCCAATTTTTTGTTATCGGCCAACGACACTGCTTCCTTCTTAATTTGTCTCACGTGTCCCAGTTCTCTAAATTGTTTTTCAACTTTACTTACTGTACCTTGGGATATGGGTGGTAAGTCAGGCTATTTTTCCCTAAAGAGACGAATAACTTCGGCTTGAGTACGTGTCCTATCTCCATAACCTATCATCATTAAGATAGTTATTTTATGTCTCTCTGATAAATACACCCTGTTTAAATCAAATGAATCACACACGTCAAAGAAAACTAATTTAAAAGGCACGTTGATTTTTTTGACGTTTCATACAACAAATACCTACCTTTGAAAACCTGATTTTTTATCTTTGCCTATTTGCTGATAATGTTCCAAGAATTACTTAATATTTTCGAAACAGTTGAAGATAAGTCTAGGATATTTTACATGAAATATGTCTAGAATTTCCTGAAGAATCCAAAAATTAAATAATATACAGGGTGTTGTATTTAAAATAAGAAAGTTGGTATTGGCCACTGTTACATGATACACCCTGTATAAAAAAATTTTGTTGAAAAAAATGCGCATCTAAAAATACCAATCGACGTGTTCGAGAGTTTTTTCGAACACTCCCCCATTTATTTATTAACGAATTTATTCCATTTGGCTGGGACACACGGTATATATATATATATATATATATATATATATATATATATATATATATATGTAGTGTTAGATTTTCTTGGACTGCGTCCAATGAGGCAGTAGTAGTTGAGTGTCATCAGACACCCAACCGTTAGGTTCCACAATCTCATGTGGAACACACAACAACCTGCGTCTCCGCCTAAATGAACACTTTTGTTGGTTGATTGACCGGGAAGGAGCCCCACCTATCCCTTCAACTGGATGACATATGTTTCGTCTCTCGAGGTTCAGACTCTTCAGGGCGCCGACATATACCATACCATCAAAAATAGGGAGACCCTATCCACAGCCAACAATCCATGTTTTTCGTTGACCTCCCGTCGGATGGCGTATACATGTAGTGTTAGATTTTCTTGGACTGCGTCCAATGAGACAGTAGTAGTTGAGTGTCATCAGACACCCAACCGTTGGGTTCCACAATCTCATGTGGAACACACAACAACCTGCGTCTCCGCCTAAATGAACACTTTTGTTGGTTGATTGACCGTAAAGGAGCCCCACCTATCCCTTCAACTGGATGACATATGTTTCGTCTCTCGAGGTTCACACTCTTCAGGGCGCCGACATATACCATACCATCAAAAAAAGGGATTCTTATTATCCATCCATGAAAAAAAGTACATATATATATATATATATATATATATATATATATATATATATATATATATATATGTACTTTTTTTCATGGATGGATAATAAGAATCCCTTTTTTTGATGGTATGGTATATGTCGGCGCCCTGAAGAGTGTGAACCTCGAGAGACGAAACATATGTCATCCAGTTGAAGGGATAGGTGGGGCTCCTTTACGGTCAATCAACCAACAAAAGTGTTCATTTAGGCGGAGACGCAGGTTGTTGTGTGTTCCACATGAGATTGTGGAACCCAACGGTTGGGTGTCTGATGACACTCAACTACTACTGTCTCATTGGACGCAGTCCAAGAAAATCTAACACTACATGTATACGCCATCCGACGGGAGGTCAACGAAAAACATGGATTGTTGGCTGTGGATAGGGTCTCCCTATTTTTGATGGTATGGTATATGTCGGCGCCCTGAAGAGTCTGAACCTCGAGAGACGAAACATATGTCATCCAGTTGAAGGGATAGGTGGGGCTCCTTCCCGGTCAATCAACCAACAAAAGTGTTCATTTAGGCGGAGACGCAGGTTGTTGTGTGTTCCACATGAGATTGTGGAACCTAACGGTTGGGTGTCTGATGACACTCAACTACTACTGCCTCATTGGACGCAGTCCAAGAAAATCTAACACTACATATATATATATATATATATATATATATATATATATACCGTGTGTCCCAGCCAAATGGAATAAATTCGTTAATAAATAAATGGGGGGAGTGTTCGAAAAAACTCTCGAACACGTCGATTGGTATTTTTAGATGCGCATTTTTTTCAACAAAATTTTTTTATACAGGGTGTATCATGTAACAGTGGCCAATACCAACTTTCTTATTTTAAATACAACACCCTGTATATTATTTAATTTTTGGATTCTTCAGGAAATTCTAGACATATTTCATGTAAAATATCCTAGACTTATCTTCAACTGTTTCGAAAATATTAAGTAATTCTTGGAACATTATCAGCAAATAGGCAAAGATAAAAAATCAGGTTTTCAAAGGTAGGTATTTGTTGTATGAAACGTCAAAAAAATCAACGTGCCTTTTAAATTAGTTTTCTTTGACGTGTGTGATTCATTTGATTTAAACAGGGTGTATTTATCAGAGAGACATAAAATAACTATCTTAATGATGATAGGTTATGGAGATAGGACACGTACTCAAGCCGAAGTTATTCGTCTCTTTAGGGAAAAATAGCCTGACTTACCACCCATATCCCAAGGTACAGTAAGTAAAGTTGAAAAACAATTTAGAGAACTGGGACACGTGAGACAAATTAAGAAGGAAGCAGTGTCGTTGGCCGATAACAAAAAATTGGATGTTATGCTTGCATTCCAAGACAATCCGCATACCTCAACTCGACAAGTTGCCTTGGAAAACAATGTTGGTCGCTCTTCGGTTGCCAGAATATTGAAAGAGAATAAAATGCATCCATATAAGCTACAGCCTACTCAAGAGCTTAGTGAAGACGACTTCGACAGGAGAATGGAGTTTTGCGAACAAATGATGCACAGAATAGATAACAACCTTCTGAGAGTGGAAAACGTTTTATTTTCTGATGAATCTACTTTTACTCTTCATGGGCATGTCAATCGCCAGAACTGCCGTTATTGGTCGAGAGAAAATCCTCACTGGATGCGGGAAATTCACACGCAAAGACCTGAAAAGATTAATGTCTGGGCAGGTATTATAGTGTGGAACACAGTATAATGTGGAACACACAACAACCTGCGTCTCCGCCTAAATGAACACTTTTGTTGGTTGATTGACCGGGAAGGAGCCCCACCTATCCCTTCAACTGGATGACATATGTTTCGTCTCTCGAGGTTCAGACTCTTCAGGGCGCCGACATATACCATACCATCAAAAATAGGGAGACCCTATCCACAGCCAACAATCCATGTTTTTCGTTGACCTCCCGTCGGATGGCGTATACATGTAGTGTTAGATTTTCTTGGACTGCGTCCAATGAGACAGTAGTAGTTGAGTGTCATCAGACACCCAACCGTTGGGTTCCACAATCTCATGTGGAACACACAACAACCTGCGTCTCCGCCTAAATGAACACTTTTGTTGGTTGATTGACCGTAAAGGAGCCCCACCTATCCCTTCAACTGGATGACATATGTTTCGTCTCTCGAGGTTCACACTCTTCAGGGCGCCGACATATACCATACCATCAAAAAAAGGGATTCTTATTATCCATCCATGAAAAAAAGTACATATATATATATATATATATATATATATATATATATATATATATATATATATATATATATATATATATATATATATATATATATATATATATATATACTAATTTTAAAACTTCTACCCTATCATTGTTATATTAATGCCATAGAATTAATTTGGGCTAATACGGGACATACTATAGAACATATAGGTAAGGAGGGATTTAATGATGAAAGTACAAAATATATGGAAAGAAGCATTGGAACAGTGTAATGAAGAAGTATGGGAAAAGTCTGTAGCACATACAGATAATTTAATTGAAGGTTTTGGCCCATAGTTGGGCCTATAATTGGGAAGTTGGGCCCATAATAATCAACGCAAATGAAAGTTCCTCGTGTGAATCTGATAAAGATATATAACTATGTAGTTAATGTGATTGTTTCATGAATTTATTAGTTTACCTATTTATTTAGATATAGGAAATATTATTTTTATTTATGTATTATTGTATTTATTTATGTATTATTTATTATATATTCAGTATTTAACACTATGTTTAAACAGAATAAGAATTTGTATATTCCCATACCTCGGTAACATTTTCATATATAAATCATATAAAAATTGGTCTCGACAATAATATTTATGGGGTAAATAAAATGATTTTGATCAATAACAAATTAATTTAATTCGTTAACTACTTCCTACTAAAATTTCGTGATAACTTGAAATTTTCCATACAATTTTAACCTACAAAATTCTTCGATCGATCTGACTTTACAATTTCATGACACACACTCGAAATTTTACGTTAAAATATCGATTTATAACAGAACGTTTTATAATTTCATGTTATAACTATATACAAATAAATGGATTCTGGATTTAAATCATAAACATAAATCTCGGTTTTTCGAGGCACCAACCACGTCCATTATAAAAGTTTACACTAATTTGATTAATAATTTTTGATTCGATTCAGATGGATAAAAATTGATAACGCACCAGTAATCTTTCCGCGGTTCAACTGTAATATATACACCCAACATACCAATTCTCGTTAATATTGGTTTTTGAATATTTCCAAAAATTACCAAATAAATAAATCAAAAATTTATACTAAATATTTTCACAGGACATATTTTTGCAAAGAATTTTTTAAAGATCTATAAAACACTTACCAATTCTGACGTATTGCACAGAACACTACACGAAAACGTTTATTTTTACTTTATGACTGGACAAATGAACTATACCCACATAAAACGATGCTATTTCACCGAAGACAAAAAACATGGAGCAGGCCTATCTCAATGATAAACATTTTTTTTTCGCCACCCATGGCTAAGCTGATTGAGATTTCGAACCGTCTTTTTACTGTAAGAAAGGCTTGCTTGTTATCGATAACAGTGGTGGAGCGGGATTACTTAGAAAATATATTTTATTTGTTTTTACATTGTATCGGTACAAGGCGTCGCACAGTGGCGTAGTCAGGTTTAATATTTAAATTAATTTTTTAATGTGTTGAAGTGAAATACAATTTTATACGTGTTCTATTTTCTTTTCGTTTTGGTCCTATGCCTATCTTTTACTTCCTGGTGTAAGTTTTTTTTTAATAATTCATCCTGCATTATTAGATCCAGGATTCCATTAATTCGTGTCTTAGGTTTTTAAGTAAATGTCCATGTCTTACTACTAAATATCTTGCTATTCTTTTTCTACTTCTGTTTTTATAGTCTTTTTATAGTCGTTTTTATATTCTCTATATAAAAATGTATTTTTCATCATATAGACAATTTTTAGTGCTGTCCCGTTCTCTCATATATTTGTTTTTCTGTTTTACCATAATTTTTAATGTAATTTCTTTGTCTTTCAATCTTATTTTATGTATTTTCTGTTTTCGTGATATTGATTTAGTAGTGTTTGGGTTTTTTACATTCATTTTCGTATGTATTATTATAAGGCCCTATTTAATATTTTTATATGTTGTAATTTTGATTCTAATGTTCTATGTAGTTCTTTATACCCCTCCCTGTCAAATGGCACTTTCTGTGATAAATCTCCTAGTGTTTTTACAAAAATATTCTGACCACATTTCGTGTTTTCGAATTAGTTTTCAACTTTTTTAGTTACTAATTTATTTGATATTCCTCCAGATTCTTTTTCTTGAAATGGTATGAAATGTTTTTTCAAGGCCTTTTACGGTTGGATAGTTTTTTCTACAAATTATATATATATATATATATATATATATATATATATATATATATATATATATATATATATATATAGGTGACACAATAACAACAGAACAATAACAAGGTGACACAGAACAAGAGGAATTTTTTAAATGCTTAGTGGTAGCCATGAGCAGGTGGCAGCACTGCGGGACAGTGACCTTGCGCAAGTCAACACTTTGCCAATTTAGTAACCATGGATCAGTAGAACGGGTAACAGTGTTACCCATAAAAAGGTTTTATAAAAACAGTGATAGTTTGGAAGCTGCGAAGAGGGAGTTTTTACTACTTAGGAAGTCATTGTACCCTCTCATCAAAACATGCGATAAAAAGTTAGATTAATAACTTTAAGAGACTGGTTCTGCCTTAAAGAAGAAAGGACTACCAAAAAGTGCTCGTACTCCATAGAACTTTGATGTTGTACACGAGTCTGTCTAACGGAGCCCACGGCATTCAATTCGTAAGCAAGCAGCTACGGTTGAAATGTCCCGGAACAGTGTTCGCAGAATTCTTCATTTCGATTTGAAATTTTATCCATACTGCTGCATATAGCTGCAGACACAAATCCTAATAAAGTTCATGAGCGCCTTTTACACGCTAGTAAGTAACATACTAGCTAGTAGTTACACGCTAGTATTTACGCCCTTTACGCGTAGTTTTTAAAAAATGATACATTCTATCAATGTTCCTTAAATGGCAAATTTTAAGGTTTCAATTATTATGAATAAAATGTTTTTCTTCTATCAGTCTTGGCTTTATTGGATTGTAAAAAAAATCCCGTTTTTCTGTGTCACCTTGTATATATCCAGGATGAAGGCCTCTTCAGCTTCTAACCTTCACGGTCCTGGGCTCTCGTCTGCCACTTGGACTCGAGTCCAATATAATTATCGATGTCATCAGCCCATCGTGCTTTCGGTCTTTTTCGTAGACGTTTGCGATCAAGCAAACTTGTTGTATTCACTCCAGGTTTGCCTTAGTCCACCTCTCGTCCCATCGTCTCACTATATAGCCTCACTATACCTTTGTTGGTTCTCTGATCCACTAATCAAAGGCTTTTCTTTTCAGGTAAAGTGGGAAAACGTTAAAAAAAAGTGTTTAGGAACACACACTCTTAAACACTATTTCGACACTACTGAACGACGCACAACCAACAGAACAACCAGGATTCATAAGTAGATTCGGTTCAACGGATCACATCCAAATACTGGATATTTGCTGAGGACAGAAGAATTTCAGTTTTAGGAAGGGATTTGAAGATTGTGGATTACTTTATATATCTTGGGCAGAGGATTTCAATGGAAGGGGATACCGCTCGGAAGGTGGAACGGCGTGTTAAATGTGACTGGCAGGCTCAACATAGTGTTTAAGAGCAAACTCCGACTTTGCCTGAAGAGAAAAGTCTTCGATCAGTGCGTCATGCGCGTTATGATACAGGGAAGTGAAACCTGGACACTCACATCGCAATCAATTCAGAAACTTCGGGTAGCACAAAGGGGAATGGGAAGATGTATGCTTGGTATTACAAGACGAGACGGAAAACTCTGCACATGGATCAGAAAACAAACGAAAGTGTGCGACATCATTGGAAGAGTAAAGCAATTGAAATGGAGATGGGCAGGCCATATAGCGAGGCGATGTGACGATAGATGGACCAATGCAATTCTGGAGTGAATACTGCTTGATCGCAAACGTCTACGAAGAAGACCGAAAGCACTATGGAATGATGACATCGTTAAGTGTATTGGACCCGAATGGCAGAGGACAGTGAAAGTTAGAAGTATGCTGAAGAAGCATGCCTTCATCCTGCAGTGGATCGACACGGACTGATGATGATAATTATATATATATATATATATATATATATATATATATATATATATATATATATATATATATATATATATATATATATATATATATATATATATTAGCCTGCTTTTCTGCCAAAATGAACATTCTGATAGTTGCTTGATCGGGATCGAGCCCCACCCATCTATTACACTGGAAAACACATGTGTAATCCAAATAGATCAATACTGTGTTAAATAAGCTACTATTTCTTTAAAATAAGTTATATATAAATATAAAATCGATAAAAATAACCTGAAAAAATATCTGAAAAAATTTTGTTTCCAATGTTTTGATTAGGAATTCAATAAGTACGACTGTACAGGCTCGGGTGTTGCCTGATATGACAACATGTGATTTTTCCCATTTTCCATTATGAAAACTCATTCCGGTTGAGGCCCTTCCGGACCACAGCGTCCTCAGTTTCTGGCTTCCTTGGTTGCATATTGGAGAGATGAACCAGTTAGGTTTTTAATTTGATATGTTTGTCTTTTTGGAGGTTTGCTGCGTGATCTAGAACCATCCTTCCATCTCAGTGCATCAACAGTCTCTGTAGATTACTGCTATTCTTGCGTTCAACGTGGTCGAAGAATCTTAGTATTTATTCATGAATAATTTGGGATAATCTTGTAGTAAACTTCAAGAGATTTACCGCTAAACACCAAAACGGTTTTTTGAACTGCTCGACGCACGTTTCGCTACCCATGTTACGATCATCAGGAGATGATTTAATCTAGATAGGTGTTTAGTGGTAAATGTCTTCAAGTTTAGTGTTTCACACCAAAGGTTCCAATAGAAGAAGTGATAATATTGTAGGTTTATTATTTTTTAAATAAAGGATGCGTCTGTTCATCTGACAGTCCACGGAATGCGGAGCACTCGCCCCCAACATCAAAGTTCGAAAAAATCAATGCGCCTGATGTGTTGTTGTTTAAAGGTCCATATTTCAGTGCGATATTACAATACTTGAAAAACTAAGGTTTTTTCTCTCCTTTTTTTTGTGTTCTGCTTTATGTTACTATGGCTCCAGATCTTCTGCAAATTATTATTATATTTCTTGCCATTTCGCATATTCTTCTGATCTCATGAGTGCTCCCGCTTTAGTTCGATGTTATAACCCCAAGTCATATGAATTGGCTTACTACCTTAAATTGCCCAATCTAATTAACATTGTACATGTTGCGGTGTTGACGATCGATAGTCATACATGTAATTATTTCAAGATTTAAAGGCTCTAGTTAAAATCAAATACAAAAGAATCTGGAAGGGTCGGAAAAGCCAGAGATGGGGGATATTTATTATTATGCTGGTATCTTTTTCATTTTGAAAAGCAAGTACTTTAAAACGATGATTATAAGCGTGACTGGTCAAATTTTCCGCTTGTTTCAACACGGGGCATCGCAATAATCGACAAATTACGATCGGAAAGGCATTTTTACGGTCGCGCCCTCTGACGGCGGACGTGCGAAATTAAACGATTCGCGTGTGACCGATCCGCCGCCCAAACAAATAATCAACGTCTAATTTTCGTTATTTATTTCGTCGATAATTTAGCTGGTCGCCATTTTGTCGTCGCTCGCTGCCATGACTGTCGCGTGATTCGAATTGTTTTTGCCGTTTTGGCGAAAAAGATAGAAACTGTATGGCCATAGTAAAAATGCAAATCTGCGGACTTAAAAGTGAGTTAATATGTTCAAAATAAATTGGTAGTATACGAGGCCTCGGAGGAAATGGTTAACCAGAATGTCAGCAGTAAAAATACAACTCACCATGGTAGAATTTTAGATTGGAGAAGGTTTGCTACCACGACAGTCCTGTTTAATATAATATTGAATAAAATTATTAGCGAAACAGATATAAACGCAAACGCAACAGAGAAAAATTAAGAAAAACAAGTCTTTCAAATTGAGCATTTTTTGAAATACTTAAACAAAACACAGAATTTGCGTTGATTTCAAAAAACTTTTTATTGATAATTGAATGCTTCCAATAGAAGAATTGAAACGAGTGGACGTCTGTGGAGCTGCAAGAAGTAGTCATTTGGCAGATCCATAGATGTCCACTTTTTTCAATTCTTCTATTGGAACCTTCGGTGTGAAACACCAAACTCATAGAAATTTACCACTAAACACCAAATTCTCGACGCACGTTTCGCTAACCATATTAACATCATCAGGAAATGATTTAATCTAATTCTAAAACTAATTTACTACCTATATAATAGGTAACAAAATAGAAAAAAGAAAAAAAGAAAGAAAAAAAATGTACAGTGAAGTTTACCGAGCCTTACATCAATAAATGAAAAAGTTGACTGAACGAAATAGTTCCTTGATACTTTTCTTACATTTTTCTATTTGAATGGAAATTTTCTAATGAATCCATATGCATCTAAAGCCCTATTGTTATTAACACTTTTAACCAGTCTTAAATTCCTAACGTCTATCTAGTAGTAATGTCTGTAAGAAGAATAACATGAAAAGTCAGGATTTTCGAAATTAGCTGTTAAGATTGACATATTGCAGTTAAATTGGGCAAACAAAAAGATCCATATTAATCTTATGTTGCCCAGCATGCAATCGAACATGACCACAATATAGATATTAGTAATTTAAGACTCGTAAAAAGTGTAAATAACGATATGGCTTTGGATGCGTATAAAAGCACTCAAATAGAAAAATGTAAGAAAATTATGAACCGAGATAAAGGACCTATTTCGTTCAGTCATCTTTTTCAATTATTAATGTAAGACTCAGTAAACTTCACGGTTCATTTTTTCTTTCATTTTTCTTTTTTTCTTTTTTCATTTATCCTTTTTTTACATCCTTACCTTTTACATGCTTTATTGGGTAGGTAGTATGCTTTCTAGATAGCAGATTAGTAATCGGGTTATAATATAAATAGAACATAGTTTAGTTTTTGAAGTAGATTAAATCATTTTCTGATGATGCTAACATGGTTAACAAACGTGCGTAGAGAACTTTAAAATAAGTGATTTGGTGTTTAGTGGTAAATCTTTTTGAGTTTAGTCCACACTTTTGTCAAAATTTTGGATGACATTTTGGCTTAACCGTTGCTCTATCTCAAAAAATCACTCGAACAGTTTCGCCCTCTAGTTCACGAATCGGTTGTGAATTGTTCTTATAGGCGTGGTTTTTTACATAACCCCAAAGAAAATAGTCCAACGGTGTCAAATCACATGATCTTGGTGGCCAATTAACATCACCGTTTCTTGCAATAACTCACAACAAAAAACAACAAAAAATTGGAACAACAAAGAATTGGAAAAATTGAAAAACAACAATGTTGGAACAACAAAAAATCTCCAGATTAATATTATTCAAGTTAGCCCCAAAAGTCCAGTTATCATCTGACGATATCGAGCACCATTCACAGTTACAGCTTCACCAGCAGCATTCTGAAAGAAATACAAGTCACACCAAACAGTGACTTATTTAGAGTATACAGGTTTCTCATGAATTACACATTTTAACAAGTGCTTCATCTGAATATATGATTTTTTGAGAAAAATGATCTGTTTGTTCTTTTATTCTACCTTTTCGTTCATTATTTTCTTTTATTCTTTTTATTCGCAAATTTGACGTTTTAAATGATCCAGTGGCTTTAGTGTTATTTGAACTTTATATGTCTTTAGAGCCAATACGCCATGTTATCGATTCATGGAGTTCAAATTGTTGTGAACGTCGACTAATGGAAATTTCTAGGTCTTCTTTTTGTATGTTTTCCAGCTTATTCAACCAGTTTCTTGATTTGTTTTATAATTCGATTGATAGTGCTTGATAGACGATCGTGGAAACCGTAAATATGATGTAATTTTCTAAAAACATTTTTCACTGATCGCCCATTTTCATAAAATAATTGAACAATTTTAACGTGTTGTTGTATTGTGTACGACTCATATACATTAAATGCACTTCTGAAATGAAGTTAAACCTAAGCAAAGTCACAACGTCATCTATGTTTTATTCAACAATTAAACAAACAGCTCAATTTGAAAGACCCGTTATGATCGAAAATCGTTCAGAAATATTTATAAAGAAATAAAGGTGAAACTAATCCTAAAGCAATTGATCAATATTCCCTACTCTGGTTTTTCTAACATTTTCAGGCTCTTTTGTAATTGGTTTTAACTAGAGCCTTGATCTCAAAATAATTGAGGAAAGCAGTTGATGGTACCACACACATAGAAGCTGGCTTTCAACATAAGCTAAAAATTGATGTAATGTTCGTTGACCTCACGGCGGCCTATAACACCGTTTGGCGCGAAGGTCTCCTGATTAAATTTGTGAAGCCTGTCCTCTGCCACAAACTGACAAAGTTCTTAAATAACATGCTCTCTAACAGGCTCTTTCAGATATTCTTGGGCGATAAAAAAAAGTAGATGGCGTAGAGCCAGCAATGGCCTGCCCAAAGGCAGTGTTCTAGCTCCGGTGCTTTTTAATCTCTATGAAGTGGATATTCCAGTAACCCAATCAAAGATCTTCCAGTACGCGAATGGTCTGGTACTGGCTTATAAAAGAAACACCCTCGTAAGCTGTGAGATGGCACTACACCAGAATGTCCTAGCCCTAAAATATTATTTCCACCAAATGGCAACTCCAATTGAACCCCAGTAAAAGTGAAGTGTGCACATTTCACTTAAACAACAAAAGAGCGCACACTCACTTACAAATAAGCGTCGACGATAAACAGCTGAAGTATAACGAGCGACCTAAGTATCTCGGTGTGACACTGGATCAAACCCTTATCTATAAACATCATCTAAGAAAACGCGCTAAGAAAGTTGCCTCCAGAGTCAATATAATCCAGAAATTAGCCCGCACAAATTGGGGCGTAAACGCTGTCGTACTCCGAACTGCTACACTCTCACTTGTATACTTGGCTGCTGAATACTGCGCACTGGTATGGCTTACGTATCAAACACACAACTGAATAGTGCTTTACATATTATTACCGGCAGTGTAAGACCGACGCTACTCCAATGGCTCCCAATTTTAACCAGTGTTATCCCATTCTCAAATAAGAAGGCAATCAGCAGCAGTGAGGGAATGTAGTAACTGCCAAACCCCTGCGAACATTGAGTTAGTATAAAGTATTGCTTTATGATACAAAATCTCCCCAACCTAAGGCTACGACCGAGAAAGCCCCCGTGGACTATGGGCTCAACAATAACAGGAGAAGATTTCCACCTGGAACAGAAGTGGAGAGATGTGTGGTCTGCTACGGTCCCTCATAATGGATACCTTATACACAATTCATCAGAACGTTTCCCCGGCTTCGAACTGGCTCGTCAAAAATGGGTCCAGCTTAACCGTTTCCGAACTGTCCAAGGAACATGTAACTACTTAATGTATACGGTTCAAGATATTTCGTTGTCTTCCGGCAAAATGTTAATTGCCTCTATAAATTTCATTAAACATATTCCTAGTTTCTTCAAAGACGCCAGAGTCGGAATGGTTGAACATCTGAATAATTTTCTGAATGAATTTTCTGGTTAAACATCTGAAAAAATAAAATATTGTTAAATAATTATTATTTTTATTATGTATGACTAAAGCATTGTTAATTGTTTTTTTGTATTTTTAATTTATTAGTACAATAAAAACTTAAATTTAATTATACATAAATAAGTGGTTCTATATTCTTAGTAAATGATACATAGGAATCTTCCATTTTAATGACATGGTTAATCGAATTTATCCAACTTTCTTTGGGAATACTATCACAACCTTCCTAATTAATGTTGCAGCACTTGTACCTACAGTCGGATAAATGTTTTCTGCTCTAACATTGCATTTTACCTGATGCCACATATGCTCAATTGGATTAAAAATACAGTAATACGGGGGAAGGCGTAAAACCGTATGTCCTATATCGACAACAATTGGGGTTTTGATTAAAAAATAATTATCGATTTTTTTAGATTATTTTAAGACTTTATCATAAATAATATTGATAATCAATGCGAAAAACTTGTTATAATTAATTATAAATAAATTAAAATGTACAAAATTTTAAATAAAATCACGTGACTACGAACGCGCCGCGATTGGCTGCTATGTTTGTAACGTCAGAATACCAGTGTTTTCACATCAGTGATAACATCAAAAATAACATTTTGATGTAAGTTTTTAAAAAAATAATAATAATGTAAATGTAAATAAGAAAAAATATATATTTCTATTAAATATAATTAAACTATTTGTAGGGTGTCACGAGAAAGTTACGGTGACAAGTCTATAGGTTTTGTCCAACTTAAATAATGCAAAAATGGTATTTGCAGGGCAAAAGGACGTGTATGTTTAGAACATAAAGTTCGGAGTAAAGCTTATACAGTTACCTTGATTATTAATGAGAAATTAAGAAAAGTCCGAGAAATCCAAAATTTCACGATTGTGCAGCTTCAGCAGGTAATAAATACTCAAACAAAAAAAAATAATATAATGTTATAAACAGTAATATTTTGTATATATTTGATGACAGGTGGTTGTAAACATGCATTAGCACTACTTTGTGAACACATCGGAGAAGTGAAGATCCAACACCCACTGAAGAAAAATGTTAAATTTTGAGTAACCAAAAGAAATTTTCTAGTTTTGTAATTATTTTTTGAACAATAAAAAACAATATAAATCATAATTAGAAAAACAAAACATATACATACTGTTTAAATCACTAATTGTATTTTTCAATAAAAAATACACTGTTAAATATACATAAAACTTCACCCATATATATATATATATATATATATATATATATATATATGATATAGATCATATAGATAATATATTACAGTAGATTATAACATGTAAACTACATTAATAATCAATTCAGAATAAAACAATCACTACTCAAACTTATATACATATTTGTTTGATCGAATTCATTGAAGTTTACAATACAGATTCTTCAAACCATTACACTAAACTCTATTAAGAATATTTTTAAAAAACCCACCCATACTACATTATTGTTTTAATTAAGGTTTATAATTAAGGTTATAAATAAATCTGGCTGCTACCATCCTGCTACTACCTGGCTGCTACCATGCATGACGAGCCAGAGATTTCCCAAATAAGAGAAGGCATCTAAACCGTTTTTTTTAGTGGAAAACTTATAGTCAAAGTGTGGGACTCTCCTGTTAAAGTTTACCCACTGGAAAACCTACTGTCAGCTTACTATCAGTCGTCAATGCCTATAATAAATTTCAAACCTTGGTTGTTTAAACATACCCTATCAAATGAATATGTTCAATCAATAAATGAAATGTACCAAAATCCTGAAAAACTAAATATTTTAACTGTTTTGTTTTTATTTAGCATATAAATATAATTTTTGTTTGGACAGTAGATTTGCTTTTCTATTTTTCTTTTTTTTTTGCATACTCATTTAAATGTTTGTTTTGATTCCATGGAAAACTGCTTTGCTAGTTCTTAATTTAACCAGTTGGTGGTAATCCAACTAATCATACAAATTTCTGTACTTTTCGACCATCTACAAATTAAATAATCCTGTAAAACTTTCATAAGTATAAGACTTTTCATATACGACTACCTTCCAAATCGGTAGTCGAATTTTGTTCTTGTCTGTTCTTGTCTAATTCTTGAATATTATTATCCTACAAAATTGACAATCCTGTAGGGTTTTTTTATTGTTACTACCCTCAGTTGTGTTGCTACATCTAGATTCTTTGCGGACATACAGGAATATTCGTTCTTATAAATTTGGCACGTTAATTTGTTATCCCTACATGAATTAAATAATATAAATAAAAGTTATAAAAACGATTGCAAAAAGAAAAGGAACCCTAATCTTATTTCATTCTGAACTTACCTTTGAGCCTCTATATCTTATGTAAAGATATATGAGAATAACGTCGAAAACAGCATCGAAAGCCTAAATAACAATTAAAAGCAAGTATGTTTTCAAATCGATCGCAAAGGAACAAAAGTAGTCTTTGATATAAGTTGAACCTATAGAGATAACCGATAGATAAATTGATTTATTTATCTGAAACTCCGATTGTTTCGGAACGTCTGTTCAGAAAGAGGGCGAATTGCCACGAGCCGAACCGATTGGCCTTCGGTATGTTGTGTGAGTCACAAATTGCTCCGATTGTTTTCGGGAATTGTCGGCTTGTCATCGATACTTGGTTTAAAAATTTATTTTTCAATTTGATATAACTTTTTAATTATAAGGAAAAAATATAAATAAGAATTGTTTTGTTGTAAAACTTATATATATGGTCAAAAAAAATTTGTTCAAAAGCCCAATGGTATCACATCCGTATTCGTTTTTAATATTAAATGTCTTTAATATTTCTAGATCACATTTTTTATATGTATGTTCGAATCCATACTCGAAACCACCATGTAAATTTGTAATCATTTTTCCCTTGTTTGCTGCGGCTTTGGTTTGGCATTTTCTTGATGTATCTACCCATCCTTTTGCTGGCGACTCATGTATATCGAACCATGTTTCATCAACGTAGATAATGGGACGATTTTCTAATCTGTATTTTTTTATAGAGTTTAAGTAGTCAAACCACTATCGTCGCAATCGTTGTGATTCCATTAATATTTGTCTTTTATTAATGGTCCGATATGCAAAACCCATTAGAGATAATCTTTTCTGGAGGCTAGTTATGCATAGCAATGCAGGCACAGTCTGCTCTTCATACCTAGCTAAAATTTTGCTTCGAATTAAGTCTCTGTCGCTTTTGTTCACACGCTTGCTTTTACCAGAATCACTACGAACTTTTTTGGCTTTAATTGGCTTCGCCACAATATTTTTAACCGTAGACAACGACGTTTTCGTTATTGAAGACGTTTCTGTTGCGACTGCATTTACATTAAGCCCCCTATTCAATAAAGAAACTTACACATTTTTAACAATTTGCTTAGTATCGAATGCTAAATGTTTTCTTTTAAAATTAGCTCTACGGCAGGCACAATGAACATTATCTTGCCAGGAATGCCACATTTTTAGTACATGTGGAATAATAAAATACTATCGAAATTATAGAACTGCACTATTTAAGAAAATAATGCGAACTAAACTAAAATATTTCGAAACTATTAAACCAGATATAAAATTAATTTTTTGTCTGGTTTGTTTTATACTCGATCTTGCATTCATTCTTGATATGTCATATAAAATTATAAATAATTAGTACTTGACATAATTTTTGAATACGGACTATATCGTATGGCTTAGTTAGATCAATCAACAAAAGATGACCTGCTCAGTTCCCCGTCCCTTTCTTTCCATTCAACTCCCATGAAATAAATTCTGTTTTACTAAACTATAAAAACCGTACGAAATTATTTTCCAATTCAATATTTCTGCTCGTTCCTGTTCGATTTCAACCGATCCGATAAATCTGACGGTCGAATTATTCAAACAAACTCAACAGCTGTTAAAAGTTCGGGAGATTGAGCCCCCAAAATCGACGTCACGCGTCACAATTACCTTTTTTACACGTGATTTTCGCCGAGTTTTACGACGAGCCGATACAAATTTCGCGCTACAACAGCGATACGGGACAGTAAAAATTTTATTATTCGTTCTTTTATGGGGCTCGCCAGCCAATATTGAACAGATATCGTTTATTGGCCATTGTAAATCTCGACGCCGCGTAGGATAGAACACGTCAAAAACACCTGTCAAATAACCCTTACCTACAATAAATATCCTATATTATTCAAATTTTATGGTATCTGTTCCCTTAAAATAAATATGCTATAGTATTATGTTAGACTATTAGTTTCAGTGTCCTTGATTCGATCTGAAATTATTATTTGTGTGTGTTTTCATTTTCTAAACATTCTACATTGAGAGGCATCGAAAATAGTCATGATCAAAGAAAAGCTGGATTTGATACACGACTTGGTATTTAATGATTATAAAAAGTACACTAAAAACATGCGGTTTTCAGAGTCTCAAATGTTAAGTGTTGAAGTTATGTATGCAGACTTCTGAGACATAAAAATCTTCGATCCAGGGGGCATTCCATTCTCAAACTCAGCTTTTTTTTATTTTTACCCTTTATGATCTTAGCAGGTGGCAAAAATGTACCTTCAACCCTACAACCGGTTATGACATATTCAGGGTGGCCCATAATTTATCCGCCAAAGTGCAACTGGTAATAGTAGAGATCAAAATGAGGGGATTTGTGGCAAATGTTAGCCATCAAAAGATACAGAGTGTTGAAAGTGAAATTAAATTTTCGAAAACTTGAGATAATTTAAAAACGGTTGACGATATCAAAATCAAACGGTTCAAAATCGGAGTAGCTGGGGTTTCGTTTGCTACCTACTTTGTGGGGAATTAACTCACTCATAATTTTTACCCTATAAAGCTGCGAATATTTTGATTTCAAAATAGAGAAGAGTCATAATTTCCACGTAAAAAAGGTATCCTTGGTTAATGAATGAATGAATGATGCTTTATTACCTAACTGGCTATTGCCCAATTAAAAGACAAGTTAATATCGATATCTCACATCCTTTGAGAGATATTCATGATTGAATATTCCTTTACACATCTTGTCGATATGTATATATATATATATATATATATATATATATATATATATATATATATATATATATATATATATATATATACATTTATACATTTTATATACATTTTACAAAGTGTTCCTTGAATATTATGTACAAATTATGTGGTCTTAATGACAACTGCCTTCTTCTTCTTGGGGGTACCATATCCTCATTGGACGTTGGCAATTACCATGGCCCATCTAATCCTGTTGGCCGCTGATCTAAATAGTTCGGTTGATGTCATTCCTGTCCATTGCCTCAAGTTCTATAGCCATGATATCCTTCTTCGACCAGGTCCTCTCATTCCCTCCACTCTTCCCTGTAGTATAACTTGTAGTAAAGAGTATTTTCCTCCTCTCATGACATGTCCAAAATAAGATGCTTTTCGTTTCTTTACGGTGACAATTACTTCTCTTCTCTTGTTCAGCCGCTCCAGAACCTTTTCATTGGTAACGTGGTGTGTCCAGGAGATTCGAAGTATACGGCGGTAGCACCAAATTCAAATGCTTCAAGTCGTTTTACAGTGTTCTCTGTCAAGGTCCATGCCTCCACCCCATAGTATAATATTGAGAAAACATAGCATCGGAGAGTCCTAATTCGTAGTCTGATGTTTAGTTTTAGATTGCATAATACACCTCTCATTCTGTTAACTACATTTCGTGCTTTTTCAATTCTGATTTTTATTTCTCTAGCGTGGTCCCAATCTGCGTTCAGGTTGCATCCCAGATATGTAATGTTTTGTACCTGCTCTAGTTTCCTGTCATGCAAGTAGAAATCAGCGATTATGTTCTGTTTGCTGATAATCATAACTTTTGTTTTCTCTATATTGAGACTTAGACCGTATTCTTTGCTCTTTTCTGCTATTCTATTGATTAGTATTTGCAGTTCTTCTGCAGTTTTTGCTAGTAGTGTAGAATCATCGGCGTAGCGGATGTTATTGATGTTTACTCCGTTAATAATTAGTCCCTCGTCTGTTCCCTCGAGTGCCTCCTTGAACAGTTCCTCTGAATATATGTTAAACAGCATGGGTGACAGAATGCACCCCTGTCTAACTCCTTTTTGGATGTTTATTTGAGACGAAGTTAGGTTTTCTGTTCTGATCGTTGCATTTTGGCGCCAGTACAAGTTGGCTATTATACGCCTTTCAGGTCCATCTATTCCGATTCTTTCTAGGATACTTAACAGTTTATCGTGTTTGACCTTATCGAATGCTTTCGAAAAGTCAATAAAACATGCGTATACAACTGACAACTGCCATTGTTTTTTATCTCTCCTATTAAACGTAGGTGGAAACAAGTTTCTCCAATCTTGAGTTGGTATTAAATGTAAAAAATACCCAGACTTAATCAGTTTCCTAACAGTGATTTAAGGGATATACTCTGCGTTTATACATAATTAAATTACAATAATCACGCTGCTGTTAGAAGGTATGAAGAGCTCTATCCTACCAGAATCATTACAGATCGACAAATTGTTCAAAGAATTTTCAATCAGTTAGGCGAAACAGGTTCGTTTTATTACAATAATCCTGGTGGACGACCGAAATGTATAACGGTAGAACAAGCACAGGACATTTTGGAATCTTTTCAAGAGTTCTCGATAAAGAAAAATTGTTTCATTGCCATTTTTCGCCAGTTCAAAATTTATTACCACAAGATTTACCAGCTAGATCAGAATTTTGTCAAAAGACCCCATGTTCCTGAAAAAGATATTGTTTACTGACGAGGCAACTTTTACCATACGCAGAATTTTTAACTTGCGAAATAATTATTATTAGGCCCTGGGAAATCCACACCTACCAAGAGAGCGACATTTCCAGCACAAATTTTCAATTAACATTTGGTGCGGCATTATCCACAATTTTTTAATCAGCCCATTTGAGTTTTCGCAAAGAGTGAATGAAGATCAATATGTGCAGTTTCTATGAAATTATTTATTAGAAGTTTTGGATGGTATTAGACCTTTTGGTTACAATGCGAAATGATTTGAATCAACGTTTTCCACATCACTGGATTGGTTTTCTGAGCCACCTCGTTCAGTCATTAATGCGTTAGACTTTAATTTGTGTGGTCATATGAAGTCTTTAGTGTACAATGATGAAATCAATACACGATATGAACTTTTACAAAAAATTCAACAAGCGCCCAATGTTATTAAAAATGAAGAAATTATCTTTTCAAATATGAGACGTCACTTAACAAACAACCTGCGAAAGTGTATTAATGTAAACGTTGGACACTTTCAATACCTTGAAGTAAATTTCAAAAAATTGTAATTTTATATAAAGTCCGTTGTATTTTTGACATATTAATGTTTTTTTTTTCCTCATATTCAAGCCACACTTTCTGAAGTGCACATTTTTTAGCCATCGACAATATATGCAATGGAATATTCGAACACGGATATCTCGTAAACGGAGTGATATATCGATATTGACCTATTTTCAATTGAAAATATTCCGAGCTTTATAGGGTAAACAATATGGTAGCAGGTCAATTGTCAAGGTCAGGTCAAGGCTCTATATCTTTTTCACTGCATTTGAATTCTGTTAGGTGTTTGACCGGGACCGAGCCCCTCTCCCATCCCTTACATTAGAAGGCACATGTTTTGTGTGTTGATGGTTAGACTCATCAGGGTACCGACATATGCTTTCTCATCAAGATTGATGTTTCCCTCTTCTTCCAAGTATTGCCATTTAAACTCTTTTGGGTCGCAATATTTCAATGTCATCTGCCTGGGTCGATCATCCAGCACGTGGTGCATTGCTAATATTAGAATTGTTTTTACGAGACTCTCTGAACTAGAGACCAGCAAAATCAGCAGAATCGTCAACGTCACCTTACACAGCACAGTTCCTTCTAAAAACCATGTTTAACTTTTCGGAAATTAAAAAGCATACTATGTCAAAAATGCTCTATATTTTTGTCACTTTTAGTCAAAAAGTTTGGTTTTCCCAAGGAAGACCATCATATTAAAACTGCCAAAGTATATTAAAGTGCTAAAAATGGGACGAACTTTTGCAGCAATCCAATGGTTTGATAATCTTTTAATTATTGATCTTATATTATTGATGTGCTAGCTCACGTGTTTGCATTTTAAAATTCTTCAAATATCCCGGAAAGTGTTGCCGTATTACAAGAGGTAATAAATCCGAACCACCCCAACAAAAACGTTTAAATCAAACAATATAGCTGAAGACCGTCCACCATTTGACAACAAAAGACCGAAATCTCCACTTTTGTTCGTCGAACGCATTCCCAGAAACTGGCCAAAATGCATCAGTTGAAGAAAAAAAGGCAGCCCGTTTCTAGGAAACCTCCGTCACGGGATACGCCCCCGAGTCAAGCCGGACAATGAGTCTGTGTGAATCGAACGTCGACTTCGAATTGAACACCAGGAAGTCGAACGGTTCTAGGTAGTATACTGGGTGTTTACTAAATAGATTTTCGAAGGAAACTTTAGGAGACTTTTCTTTAATCTTTAAATTATATCCTACAATGATCAAAAAGTAAGGTAACTAGTTTTAAAAATTCACACTCTGGACTATCTGACTGTCATGACTTGACATCTGACAGACAGAATTTTGATATGTTTGCTTGTTAAGTTAAAAACTATGGCGTCTTCTATAATTATAACATTTCTTGGCGATTTTTAAAATAGATAAATTGTTTGTAGCAATACATTAAAAATGTTAAAAAAGCATATTTACAATATGTTCAAATACTTTAGTGGTAGTAGAGAGTAGTTGGAAGGAATGATTGAATGGGTTCAAAATTATCAAGTCAATCATCAAACGGACTAAAAAAATTTCTTAAGTGGCATCCACTCCAGGATTGCCTTTCTCCATCTGTCGTCCCATTGTCTCGCGATATGACCTGCCCATCTCCATTTCAATTATTTTGCTGTTCCAATGATGTCACATTTTCGTTTGTTTCCTGATCGATGTGCAGGGTTTTCTGTCCAGTCTCATAATGTCAAGCATGCGTTTTTCCATTTTCAGTTTTACATCCGTATATCATAACGGACTGGACGCACTGATCGAAGACTTTTCTTTTTAGGCAAAGTGAGAGTTTGCTCTTAAACACTATGTTGAGCCTGCCAACTACATCAAACACGACGTTCCACCTCCCGGATTCCCCCCTTCATTGAAATCCTCTACCAAAGATATATAAGGTGGTTCACAATCTTTAAATCCCTTTCTAAAACTGAAATTCCTCTCTCCTCAGCATCAGCATAACCTGGTTCATTTTCAGGTTTATTTTTAAGCCAAATGGTTCGCCAGCCCTTTGCAGCTATTGTATGCGTCTTTGCAGCTCCTCTGGGTCTAGTGAAAGGAGAATGTTATCACCTGCTAATCTAAGATGGTTTAGGTTTGCACTATTGATCTTTATATCATACTGTTTCCAATCCCGATTACGGAATATTTCCTCAAGGCAGGCCGAGAAAAGAATAGATGATATTGCACTCTACCGGTCACTCTACAGGGTACACTACTACATACTACTACTACACACTACTACAAGGTGAATTCACGCTGTCGCTTCATCATATATCGATCATAATAGGTTTACATATGCTTCGTCTAACCTCTGCCTAAGTAATGCATCTTTTATGGCTTGCTTTGAGATTGAGTCAAGTGGTTTTTCGTAATCGATTAAAGCTAAGAACAGTTGTGTGGTGAATTCGTTGTGCGTATAGCCTGCTGTTCAACCTGGATGTGATCCAATGTACTAAATCCACTTCTAAATTCTGCTTGCTCTCTTGGTTGTGCGTAATTCAATTTACTTTATATTCTTTGAAATATCATCTTTGTAAAAAACTTTTTACATTACTGATAGAAGCCTTATTGGACAGTAGTTCTTTAAATCTTCCTGTGCTCCTTTTTTTTGTAAAATAATCATTTCCGCATCTTTCCATATGTCAGGTACTTTTTCTTCTTCGAGACATTTTGAATATAATTTTGCTAATGTTTTATGTAAAGTCTGACCACCAGCTTTTAGCATTTCAACAGATATACTGTCCTTTCCTGGAGCCTTGCCATGTTTCATCGATTCTATAGCATTTGTCACTTTCTCCTCTAGAATATGTGGAACTTTACTGAAAACTAACATTTTCAATCAAAAAAGAAGAAAAATGTGGAAAATTTCTAACGTCCCAACACTTTTCTATCCGAGCGACATACAACATCGATCTGTTTACTGAAAAAACAGAGCTCTGTAACGTTGGCTCGCTCCGCGATCGTAAAATTATACTCATTCCAAAAACTGCCCGTATAAAAGCAGATTAAACTGTTTTAAAACAGACTATAAAAACTATAAAATTAGGCATTAATTTTCGTTTTACTATGCAAAAATCGACGCTTAATTTTAACGGTGCCATTCCTTAATCGAGATATAAAATACATTATGCGGAAAAACAATAGATTATCTGACAATTTAAGGTGATAACGTGTGGTAATTACCGGTTTGGAATTAAAATAATTTCTCGCTCGTTATTTGATCGGAATATTAATCAGAAACATGTTATTTATTGGTGTTTAGGTTATGGGTACGTGAGAGGAAATTGATATATGTCGGAGATGATATTTGAAAGTTATCAGGTGGCAAGGTCTCATAAATATTACGCGAACAAAAAAGGTTCGAGCACCAAATTTTATGAAGACTTTTCCACTAAGAGTTTCAGAACGTTCAAACGTAATATTAGCAACACTGTTTGAAAAGTAAATATCATTCGTAAACTACTGTGTTTAGTATATAGAAAACAGTTGGAAGGTGACTTTTAACAGGTGTTTCTGTTGTTGGTTTCGCTAAGAGTTAAAGTTTAATGACCTTCTTTCATTTGAAGAGAATGGCTGCTGAAAGTTATGGATTGTTAGTTGAAACTTATGATTAACATGCTCTAACCCAAAAAACTTGAGAATTATGGTTTAATCGCGCTAAAAGTGACGATTTTGATATAATAGACAAGGAGCGTCCGGGATAGCCGAAAAAGTTTGAAGATTCAGATTTGTAAGCATTATTGGATGAAGACTCAATTCATACGTTGAAACAACTGGCAGAACCATTGCATGTTGCCTAATCTACCAATTTTGATCGCCTGCATGCATTGGAAAAGATCCAGAAGGAAGGAAGGAAAATGGGTTTCATATGAATTGAAAGAGACATTGAAAGGTGAAAAACCATTTGAAAAATTTTACTTGTCAGACAGAAAAGAAAATGTTTTTGTATTTTGACAATTCAAATGGCCAAAATTCATGGGTAGGTTAGCTTTCAATAACACAATAACTATTGAAACCTGGTGAAACGATTACTGACGATCGATACCAACAACAACTGATAAAATTGAACAGAGCATTGAAGGAAAAACGATCAGAATACATCCAGAGATACAATAAAATCATGTTTCAACATGATAATGCTCAGCATCAAATTGCAAAATGTTTACAAACTATTTGGAAAATGGGGCATTTCATGTGAAGCGGACAACGAAAAAAAGTGAGATTCTGAAATTTAGTCATATTGAACATGTTTGTACTTCTAGCGGATATGAATGTAATAATAATAATAATAAAAATAATAATAATAATAAGAAAATCAACAGAGAGCGGAAATTAATAATTGAGTAGGAGATCAAAATACCCCGGTACTTGCTGGCTCGCAATAAGGAAGGCTGTCACTAGGACCGAACGCACTCCACGTATCAGATGGACACGCGAAATGAATATTGATGTAATGCGTGCCTATTACTACGTAAACCAGTGCGGAGATAATCCGCTCCCTGGATGGAGGCATGCACTCCACCAAGAATATAAAAAGAGGTTCCCTGAAACTCAGCTGTCGGAACAAAACTTAGCCGACCGTAAAAATGTAATTCTAAGGAAAAACTATCTAACCGAATCGGAAGTAATGAACATCAAGAGAGAAATCGGTAATGAACTACATCAAAACATTACATATCAACAACATAAAGAAGATACTATAGACGTTCTTAACTCGAATACAGAGGAGAAACAAATAAAACAAACTCAAAATGTATCACCAGAAGCATCATCGTCTAAAAATGAAGAATCAATCTCGCAACGTAACTTTTCTAACATACGAGAGAAGTTTTACAGCAATTTGGCCAGTTTTACTGGCTCAAACCCATTGAATAGACCAAAAATTCCAGTACTGCGTAATATTGCAAAATCACGTATTACTCTAATGCAGATTAATAGAGTTTTGGAATCACATCTACCTGGGATGACAAATTTAAGCGATATACATCTTGCATTATATTGTGCAGCAGTGACTGTCATCGAAATTTCAGGTCAAAAGACTTACACCCATAACGCGGCTGGTCGTAGTATCCAAAAAATACACCTGTCTGGAAAACGCGCCTTGAAAACAATATCAATGAGTTCCGGAGGAAAGTTGACATTATCTCAGAGTATCTTTCTGGTAATCAGTCAAATAAAGTAGCGAGAAAAGCAAAAATAATTGCCAATAAATCTGGCATTGACTTCGATGATTGAAACCTGACAGAAAAATTGTTGGATCTAAAAGATCGGTTTAGGCAAAAAGCTAAATCGAAAGGAGCCAGGCTAGCAAGATATAATGAACTAGAAAAGCGAAAATATCAAAATTCAGTATTTGCAAACAGCCAAAAGAAATTTTATAGACAACTCGAAGCAGAAGGTAACAGCAAGTCAGAACTTAAGAATATCGATGTGTCTTCCTTTGCGGAATATTGGTGATCGGCTTGGAAAAAATCAGACGGCTACAAAAAATTGGCTCCTTGGGTTAAAACCATTCAAGAACAGACAAATGCTCTCCCAGATATGGAGTCTAACGATTTCACAGAGATTGACATTTGCACTGCTGTCAGGAAGACTCACAACTGGAAGGCGCCTGGACCAGATGGATTGCATAACTTCTGGATTAAAAGCTTTACAACCGCCTATCCCGTACTTGCAAATGCATTTAAAGAGGTTTTAATAAATCCAGATACTTTCCCTGACTTTCTAATGGAAGGCAATACATACCTATTCTTCAAAAAAGGGGACGTTAAGCAACCCAATAACTACAGACCAATCATATGTCTGTCAGTGTTATATAAACTGTTCACAGCCCTACTCAATGAAAAAATCTACCAACATTGTGATAAAAACAACATTTTTGAAGAAGAACAGAAAGGATGTATAAGAGCAAGTATGGGCTGCAAGGAACAATTGACGATCGATGCTGTAGTTCTTGAGCAAGTGCGAAAAAGAAAACGCAACTTAAATATCTGCTATATAGACTACAAGAAAGCATTCGATAGCGTCCCTCACGATTGGCTGGTTGAGGTTCTGAATTTCTATAAAATTAGCCCCCAGATTATTAATTCTTTAAAGTGCCTGATGGGGAAGTGGAAAACGAATCTTTTTGTCGGCCAACAATGCATTACTGCTACAAATATCGAGAGGGGAATTTTTCAGGGAGATTCCCTTTCTCCAATTTGGTTCTGTTTAGCATTGAACCCTTTGTCCACACTACTCAACAACAGCAATATTGGATATAAACTTAACATGAGGAATCCAAGAAAGCTCTCTCATCTACTATATATGGATGACCTTAAATTATATGGAGAAACTAGAGAAAAATTAAACTCATTGATAAAAACGGTTGAAACATTCAGTAGGGATATCGGAATGTCGTTCGGACTGGACAAATGCTCTACCATTAGTATACAGAAGGGAAAGGTTCAGAGTCAACATTCAACACTTTGTAACATACAACAACTAGCACCAGAAGAATCCTACAAATATTTAGGAATACCCCAAAAGCATAAACTTGATCATAACCAGTTAAAGAAGGACTTTTCCACTCTATACCAAAAGAGACTTACAAAACTTTTAAACACCAAACTGAACGGAGGAAACCTCATTAGAGCGATCAACGGTTGGGCGGTGCCAACTCCTGACATATTCTTTTGGCATAGTTAAATGGTCAGAAACTGACCTTGATGAACTCGATAGGTTGACGCGCCGAACATTGACAAAGTTCCGATGCCTGCATCCAAACTCATCTACGAAAAGACTATACATCCCAAGAAAGTTGGGGGGTAGAGGCCTTGTATACGTAAAAAATCTCTGTCTCAATCAAGAAAATAGAATGAGAAAACACTTCCTTGATTCAAACAGTATGTTAATGAAATTGGTTGCAAATGAGGATCGGGGTTTCACCCCACTGAACCTAAATAAACAAAATCGTATTGATAGCAGAACAACACTCACGGACTGTGTTCGAGAATGGAAAGGACAAACATTGCACGGAAGGTTTCCTAAGTCACTCGAAGATGACATCATTGACGAACAATTGTCTCTGAAGTGGCTGACCGATGGACTCTTGTACCCAGAAACATAAGGTTTCGCGATATCTATTCAAGATAGGGCAACAAGAACAAAAAACTATGAAAAGCACATACTGCATTTGGACGTAGTCGATAAGTGCAGGAAATGCGGTACTTTGGGGGAAACAATTGAGCACCTTATTGGCGGTTGCCCGGCCCTTGCTCCTAATGCTTATTTAGGACGGCATAATCAGCTGACAAAAATTATATATCAACAAATTGCAAAAAAATACTCGCTATTAGAAAATGCACCTCCTCCATATTATAAATACTCGCCTTCTCCTGTACTTGAATCATCCGATACCATTCTTTATTGGAACAGACCAATCACTACTGATTGAACGGTTGATTATAACAGGCCGGATATTGTTCTAATCAACAAAAAGGACAAGAGGGCTTTTATAATTGACATCGCAGTGCCACTATCTCACAACATTAGAAAAACTGAGATAGAAAAATCCACAAAGTATGAAAATCTGGCATACGACTTGAAGAACCAGTGGAAACTGAGTAAGGTAGATGTAGTGCCCTTCGTTATATCCGCCGAAGGCCTGATAAGTAAGAGATTTTCAAAGAACCTCGAGAGCCTCGGGATCTCGAGATCGATTGCCATAGTGGGACAGCGTGCCGTGCTCTTGCAGCCGTGTCACATTGTTCGTAAGATATTATGCTAGGGTGAGAGGAGCTGAATTGCTTTTTCATCTTGGCATTGGAATACCGGCCAGCATGAGCTGAGATTCTACAGTAAGGATGAGCAGAACAATAATAATAATAATGCCGAAAGCCTGATAAGTAAGAGATTTTCAAAGAACCTAGAGAGCCTCGGTATCTCGAGATCGATTGCCATAGTGGGACAGCGTGCCGTGCTCTTGCAGACGTGTCACATTGTTCATAAGATATTATGCTAGGGTAAGAGGAGCTGAATTGCTTTTTCATCTTGGCATTGGAATATCGGCCAGCATGAGCTGAGATTCTACAGTAAGGATGAGCAGAATAATAATCATTTATTGAATCCTCAAGACAATACAAATATGCATGGATCAAGTCAAAACAAGAGCATGCACATTGCCACACTTCTGTGCATACAAAGAACATATAATACTTAAACCTACATATAAATATTTTATTCTTGATAAGGTATATAGTTTAACAATTTAATAGTTTAATAAAGTATTTATTCAATCACCACAACAATAAAAATATCCATGATTAAGTCAGATTGACAGAATTGATAGAATGTTCAGTGACACGACCTCAGAAATAATACATGAAATGATAATCTTGCACAAATAAACATTGTATACATAAATATGCATTGAATATAATTATTGATACGACATATATTCTTCTAAACTATAAAAACTATGACTTATAAGAAATTCGCGAACTAATTTTTTAAATTCGTTGTCATTCTGAACATGCTTAAATCGCTGTGGCAACTTATTATACAGCTTCACACCCCTATAGTAAACATTATGTTCAACTATCTTACATGAATGTATTGGTAAAACAAGTTCATCAGAGCCTCGTGTGTCATAGTGATGAAAATCACTATTTTTTACGAATATTACAAAATTTCGCCTAACAAAGATGATAATCTCCAAAATATATAGTGATGGTAGAGTCAAAATCCTGCATTGTTTAAAAATTGGTCGACATGTTGACAGTAGTGTCCTATACATACATGTGTAGGATAATGTGTGTACACATAATAATTTTTTTTAATTATTTGATGTTGAGTTGTTAAGATATGGGATTCTATAGAATTCACCTGATTGACGGAAGATTTTCTTTGGAATTTTATTTTCATATTGAAGTAAATTTTAATAACATAATAAATGTAGTATTTTGTATAGAAAATTTACTGTTCTTTTTGATTTTCAAATCGGATTCTAAATTTGAATTTATAATAATAGTCATATATTTTTTTAATAACTTCGATCATTTTAATTTTCATTTTTTTTAATGCAAAATAAAGCTTAATATTTATACATTTTACCATAAAAATGTCAAAATAAGATCTAAATTAGTTTACGCAGATGTAACACAATCATACATAGTACGTAGATGTCATATAATCATGTCATACGGATCATTTACTGCTACCTACGATAAAATGCCGAACTGATCTACTAATTGCTGTGCTTTTCTCGCTTGTCCTCTGTAACTTTTAAATTCTTCGGCAAGTTTATTTTCACTCCAAGATTTAGGTGCTACAGTCAGTATCATTGTCTTCATAGAAGTAGATGTAGACGGATCAATAGATTTCTCATTCAGCAGCTTCAAAATTTCTTGCTCTTGGTTTTGGTCAGTTTGGGTCGAACTATGTTTATACTTATCATATTACAGAGTGATAAAATGCCGAACTGATCTACTAATTCGTTTGCTTTTCTCGCTTGTCCTCTGGAAGTTTTAAATTCTACTGCAAGTTTCTTTTCATTCTAAGATTTAGATGCTACAGTCTCTTCATAGAAGTAGATGTAAAGGGATCATTAAATTTCTCCTTTAGCTGCTTCAGTCGACCATGGGACGACAGATGGATCAAGGTAATCCTAGAGTGGATGCCGGTTAACAAAATTTTTTAGCCCATTTGATGATTGACTTGATGATTTTGAGCCCATTCAACCATCATTCCTTGCAACTACTCTCTACTACCACTAAAGTCTTTGTACTACTTGCAAATAGACGGATCATTAAATGTCTCATTCAGCAGCTTCAAAATTTCTTGTTCTTGGTTTTGATTAGTTTGGATCGAACTATGTTTATACTTATCTTATTACAGAATGATAAAATGCCGAACTGATCTACTAATTGCTTTGCTTTTCTCGCTTTTCCTCTGGAAGTTTTAAATTCTCCTGCAAGTTTCTTTTCACTCTAAGATTTAAGAAGGAATCATTAAATTTCTCCTTCAGCTGTTTCAAAATTTCTTGGTCTTGGTCAGTTTGGGTCGAACTATGTTTATACTTGTCTTCGGGAACGTATCTTGGGAGTTTTTTGGAGTTTCAACTGATGATTGACTATTCTGCACTAGATTTTCTGCCACTATCGGAGGTGTTTCAACCAACATTCGTTGCCTGCAGGATGCACACACATACAGAACAGCACATACACACATTGAGGAATAATTCCATTTTTCAGCATATATATATATATATATATATATATATATATATATATATATATATATATATATATATATATATATATATATATATATATATATATTGACTTCTTTGGACTGCGTCCAACGAGGCAACAGTAGTCAGGAGTTCAACAGCAGTAAAAAAACTCCATTTATAAGCCATCCGACGAGAGGTTGGCGAAAATATAGGTTGTTTGATTGTGGGGACTCCCTATTCTTGGCGAGAGAGAGCATATGTCGGTACCCTGATGAGTCTAACCACCAACAGATGAAACATGTGACCTCCAATGTAAGGGATGGGTGGGGCTTCCTCCCGGTCAAGCAACTAACCATTGCTAACTATGGCGGAGACGCAGGTTGTTGTGCATTCCACATGAGATTGTGGAACTCAACGGTCGAGGGTGTATAACTAATAATAATATAAAAAATAATGATGTTAAATGAAAAAACTTACAGGACAGAAAGCCTTGCCCATGGATCAGAGAAAAAACGCAGGCAATATAGCGAGGCGATATGATGACAACTGGACTAAGGCAATTTTAGAGTGGATATCGCTTGATCGCAAACGGCTAGGAACAAGACCGAATGCACGTTGGAACTGATGACATCTTTAAGCATATTGGACTCGAATGGTAAAAGAATGCTCAGGAAGTTGGTAGCATGCTAAAGAGGCCTTCATCCTGCAGTAGATAAACACGAGCTAATGATAATGATTATATTATTATATAGTGTTATAATATAATATAATGATATATTTCTTCCATTCGATTTGTTTTCTGTAAACCTCCTCCAGTTTCGAACTCTCAGAAAACCTGTTGAATTATTTTTACGTTGTCAGACCACCTTGATTTCGTCTTTTTTATCCTTTCTATGTCTCCTTTAAAAATTCGCTTCTGAACCCTTTCCTCGCTTATGCACTCCAGATACCCTTAGGAATTTAATATGTTCTGCTATGTTCATATGCATACATCTCCTTAATTTCGTGATTGTATCTACCAGATGTGGCGGTTAATCATTCTTAATTTTTTCCTAAAAGAAAACACACATTTAAGTTGAGGGAAATGTCCAAACATTCTTCTTAATATGTTTCTATCGAATCTAAATAACAGCTCTTATAATTGTTTTATAGATTCTCAATTTGGATATTATTGTTACAGATTTTGAATTTATTAACTTGTTATATCAATTATATGCCGTGTTGCCAGATATGAGTTAATGACATATTATATTAGTAGAAGTGAACTATCTCACTATTTCGATGTTCATGTCATTAACAGTAAAATTCTGTCCAATTCTTCTACGTGTTTTCACTGACATAAGTTAACTTTTTGCTTGGTTAACCTGTAAATTATTTTTAATTGCATTCTTTGGTACTTCCGGGAACACTTACCCCACATCTTGCAGTGCTCTTGCAAGTATGCTGATACAATCGGCAATACCAATCAGCTGTGTAAACTTTATTAATAGTGACTATTAACGTTTTATACTTAACATATATTACAGTGATTTACAGACTTGCGCCATCACTCTCTGGGGCCGAGAACTTTTTAAACGACTCCTCTACAGAATATTGAATTAGAGAGCAGAGATCAAGCGAGGGGTTGAAAATATTATGGAAATATCTAGTAGAAAGTCTAACACTCACCAGGATGTATGAGGGAAAAATAATATATTGTTTGAAATAAAAAAAAATAGGAGGCAGCCGGAAAATATCTAAACAATAGTTAACGAAGGAAGAAAAAACTTTTGTCTGGAGGAAGTGTGCATGAAAATGAGGAAAATTCAAATTAAACAATTTCACGAGAAACAATAGCTGAATTTAAACTGCTTCCACGTGATTCTCCGGCACAATGCATCCCATTGTTTCGGACGACGCGGCCTGAGCCGTAACCGCCACCACGTGGTCCAAGTGCCGTTCCTAAAACGGTCTTATCGTCCAACTGAAATCTGAATTGGCCGCCAGGACGTAAATAGCAATTAACAAACAATATGGGCGCGAGATATCTTTATAAGGTAAGTCACGATTTCACGTGTGAGCCGCAAAATGATACATTGTATATTGTAATTTGCTCTTTAGCGATGTTTTGAAATTAAATGAGGAAAATTAAAGCATTTTGTACGTTCATTAAAGAGCAAAATTTTTTTTTAACGTCAATCGTACATAATATTTATTTTTCAATAATTTTTTTCGTGCTATTTCGGTCAAGTACAATCCTTAATTTATACCAGGGTGAATCAAATATAAAAAGGATGTTTTATACATATTTACTGTTTATAAAATAACACAAAAAACTATTGATCATTTTTCGCCATAGTCTCGTCCACACTACATATTTTTTCTGGCGGTTTGGAAGCTTGTGAATTCTTTGCTCGTAGAAACTTTGAGTTTGAGTCATTAGCCCATTGCGTACGAAGTCCTCAACATCTCGATCGTTGTCGAATCGCACCCCTCCAATTGCATGTTTTAAGGGCGCAAACAAAAAATAATCACAGGGTGACAAATCCCAGCTGAACGGAGAGTGTTCAAGGCTTTACAATGCATATTCTTCAGTTTTACCTTCGTCAAAACCGGTGTGTGTTTCCTGGCGTCGACATGTCTCTAATGGGGACGTCTTTAACAACTGGACCTACAGCTTAATGTGGCTTTCGAACCACGGTCATCGGCCACCGACAACCTAAGCTACCACCCCCCTCAGGCTCTCAACCCGAAGTTATGTGTTTACCCATAAGTCTATCAGGAAGCCTAACGATTGGCGAGTGACCAAAGTAGAACACTTCTCCGAAGGTATCCAGCCTTACCCAACCATTAACTGGCGTGACTGAGTGGTAATTCGTTGTCGGATTTGACACTCTTGTCTAGAAACAACCACATGCATTTAATAAGGAAATACAGACAGAAGAAAGAAAGAAAAACAACCATCCAGGCGCTGAAATCGAACCAACTAGTGCGCCCACAGCGGTTTCGGCACAACAACGACAGACTGCCGCTCTACCGTCCGCGCCAACGCGATAAAGAGTACTTTTGTACTTTGTCAATCAAAAGAAAAAACGCGTGTGAAAGCCGTCTATACTTGTGGAAACTTACGGTGACAATCTCCGAACGCAAGACGGTTGTGGGCATTACTTTAGACGATCCAAAAGTGGTGATATCGACCTGAAAAGGTAAAGAACGCCCAGGTCAGTCGAAAAATGGTGAAGATAAGGACTTGCAAGTATTTTTGGAAGAAGACGATATGTAAAATCAATGACAAATGGCAGAGATTTTATATGTAGATCACCAACCTATTTGTGGTCGATCCCAAATTAAACAAGTTTTTTAAAAGACAAAATTAGAATCATTAACCGCCACACGTGGTATAAAGACACGTCGATTGGTGATGTCAAAACTATGTAACGAACTAATGACATTATACCAGACATTCATAAAAGATCCAGTTTAATAATGTTACTCTCAAAACATGTGATCTTCTTACTGGTTATTTCTGGTCCTATTTCATGAACTATTTTTCACTGTCCCCTCGTAATCGAAAAATTATGAAAATAAAATGTAGAAATATACGAAAAAAGTTTAGGTTTGATTCAAAAGTTATTTAAATTATATTAAATGTATTTTGAACTTGATAATGTACGGTGTATATGTTCGAGTAAACATTCCAATCTTTATGGCAACCATAAAAAATAAAACAATTCGTATCTAATCTATTTCAACAAGGAAAAATTGTCTCCACGTGACCAGTTGACGTCACCAGTATACATAGCCAACATCCACATCCAACATCTTTCTCATTTGCCGTATATCCTTCACCTGCTGTGTGCAATAACAATTTTCAACCAGCTGCCACGCCCATCGTCGTCGATCCGACCAACTACCAGTCCGACCATTCGTACATTATCAACGTGCAACCGAACGAAGAGGTGGAGTTTTGAACTGAGCCTTAAAAAAGGCGAGAACGCTTTCGTATCTAAATGATTTGACATCTTTGGTTACCTTGTAAACATTGTGTTGGTAGCCGCAGAGTTGGGTAAATATTAGTGTTGAACGAGAGCAGAACTAGTTCGAATTGTTTGGTGTGTCAGGCGGTAGTGCGAGTAACAGGCGGATTAGATGACTTGGTCTTTTTTGTGCGAATTAAGTCCTGTGAAAACTTTAACGTAACCTTGATTTTGTATGTTATAATATCCTGATGTAATTGATATAATCGTCAGATAATTTTACAGAAAGAAATAACGCGACTATAACATACAAAATGTAAAGCGATTCACATAATTAAGCACGTGATCAACATTTTAACTGTCCTGTTGCTAGATTGTGATTAAACATCATAACCTTACTTTACCGAATCATTTTTACAATTTAAACTTTAATAACAATTTAAAAAATCAACTCTAAATTAAATGCAAATTACTAAATACTAAAAAAATATAATAAATGTTAAAAATCTTGTAAGTGTCGTCGATTTAGTATCTCTAGATAGATTCAGCACATTTCAAAATGCTTACGTTCAAAAATGACCGACAACATTTTTTTAATATTTAAATGGTTATTAAAATAAAAATATTTTATAATTACCAATGACATTTATTTATATATTAAATGCAAGTACAAAACAGAACAAACAAGGAAATATTTGTATACCCTTATATTTTCATTAATCAGAATTTGAAAAGTACTGAGTGGGATCACTGCTATTATCTGTAGTATTTATAAGTAAAGAAAGAACTTATATTCGATCAAGTCAAGATCAAGAGATATATGGTCTCTGTAGCACCATTTTATTATTTAATTTTCTGTATGTTTGATCGTATTCTTCCATATCTCAGGAGTAACAGTATGATGTGCCTCATACCCATGTGTTTATTACATTAATGTTATACAATTCCCTTATAAGTTCAACTGGGTTGAAAATGCAGTGGTGTGGGGAAATATGCAAAACTTGTTGCCTATATTTTTCTGATAAGTTGTCTACTATATATTTCCGTGCTGGTTTATTTCTGAAGAGTATCCGCTTAGGAAATACATATATCAAAATAATAAATTTGCTTTTGGTACGTACTCTGCTACAATTGTTAAAAGGTCAGTTTTAAGCATTTATTTGAAAATGCTATATTATAATTAGTTAACCAATTTTAAAGTAAAGTAAAGTAAAGTGTTTGGGTTAGAGGCGCATCAGCAACTAGGCTATTTAGCGACTGGACCTACAGCTTAACGTGGGTTCCGAACCACGGTCATCAGCTTCCGACAAACCCAGGCCAGCACCCCCCTCGGGCTATAAACCCTTGGTTATGTGCCTACCCATAAGTCTATCAGGAAACCTACCGACTGGCGAGTGACCAACGTAGAACACTTCTCAGAAGGCATCCGGCCTTACCCAGCCTTTAACTGGCGTGACTGAGGGGTAATTCGTAGTCGGATTTTACACTCTTGCCTAGAAACAATCACAAACATTTAGGAAAGATAAACGGACAGAAGAAAGAAAAATAACCATCCGAGCGCTGGAATCGAACCAGCTACCGCTCCAGTGCGGATTCGGCAAAGCAGACGCTTTTACCGCCGCACCAACGCGACCGGCTAACCAATTTTGAATGGCAGTTTTAGCCCATGAGCTTTTTAGTATTTTGTTTAACAACGTGATGCGGAGCATTATCCCTAAAAATTAATTATGGCTCTCTTAAGTTTTTTAATAATTGGGCTTTTGAATAAACATTTTTTTTATCATAAATGGAAAGATCATATATAAGTTTTATAACAAAACAATTTTTATTTATATTTTTTCCTTATAATTAAAAAGTTATATCAAATTGAAAATATATTTTTAAACCTAGTACCGATGACACGCCGACTTCCCGAAAACAATCGGAGCAATTTGTGACTGCGCACAATATACCGAAGGCCAATCGGTTCGGCTCGCGGCAATTCGCCCTCTTTCTGAACAGACGTTCCGAAACAATCGGAGTTTCGGGTAAATAAAACAATTTATCCATCCTAGTCATCGCTCTATAGGTTCAATCTATATCTTTGACTGTTTTTGTTGGTTTCCGATCGATTTGAAAATATACTTTTAAGTTGTAAGTTCAGGATGAAATCAGATTAGGGTTCCTTTTGTTTTTTGCAATCGTTTTTATAACTTTTATTTATATTATTTAATTCATGTAGGGATAACAAATTAACGTGCCAAATTTATAAGAAGGAATATTCCTGTGGGTCCGCAAGGAATCTAGATGTAGCAACACAACCGAAGGTAGTAACAATAAAAAAGCCCTACAGGGTTGTCAATTTTGTAGGATAGGAATAATAATATTCAAGAATTAGACAGGAACAGACAAGAACAAAATTGGACTACTGATTTGGAAGGTAATCGTATATGAAAAATCTTATACTTATGAAAGTTTTGCAGGATAATCTAATTTGTAGATGGTCGAAGAGTACAGAAATTTGTATGATTAGATTAGCAAAGCAGTTTTCCATAGAATCAAAACAAACATTTGAAATAGTATGCAAAAAAAAAAGATAAATAGAAAAGCAAACCTACTGTCCAAACAAAAATTATATTTATATGCTAAATAAAAACAAAATAGTTAAACTATTTAGGTTTTCAGGATTTTGGTACATTTCATTTGATAGGGTATGTTTAAACAACCAAGGTTAGAAATTTATTATAGGCATTGACGACTGATAATAAGCTGACAGTAGGTTTTCCAGTGGGTAGACTTTAACAGGAAAGTCCGACACTTTGACTATAAGTTTTCCACTAAAAAAAAATGGTATAGGTGTCTTCTCTGATATGGGAAATATCTGGCTCGTTATGCATTACAGTTAACAGCCAGATTTATTTAAAGTTGCATATATTATTAAATCAAGAGTCTAATGTGGTGGTTGGTAAAACATATAAGACGAAAAATCGTCATCGTTTTAAAAATAGTGAAAACCTTAATCAAAGCAATTATGTAGTCCTTACCACCCTTGTGGGTTTTTTAAAAATACTCTTTAGTGTGATGATTTGAAGATTCTGTGTGGTTTTAAAAGTATTGCAAACTTCAGTGAATACAATCAAACAAATATGTATATAATTTTGGGTAGTGATTGTTTTATTCTGAATTAATTATTAATGTAGTTTACATATTATAATCTACTGTAATATATTATTCATATTATCCTAGATGGGCGAAGTTTGATGTATATTTAACAGTGTATTTTTTATTGAAATAAAATTAGTGATTTAAACAGTATGTATATGTTTTGTTTTTCTAATTATAATTTATATTGTTTTTTTTTTGCTCAAAAAAGAATTACAAAACTAGAAAATATCTTTTGGTTACTCAATATTTAACATTTTTCTTCAGTGGGTGTTGGATCTTCACTTTTCTGTTGTGTCCACATAAGTAGTGCTAATGCATATTTACAACCACCTGTCATCAAATATATACAAAATATTACTGTCTATAACATTATATTTTTTTTTGTTTGATTATTTATTACCTGCTGAAGCTGCACAATTGTGAAATTTTGGGATTCTTGGACTTTTTTTAATTTCTTATTAATAATCAAGGTAACTGTATAAGCTTTACTCCAAACTATATGTTCTCAACATACACGTCCTTTTACCCTGCAAATACCATTTTTGCATTTAAGTTGAACTAAACTTATAGCCTTGTCACCGTAACTCGTGACACCCTACAAATAGTTTAATTATATTTATTAGAAATATTTTGTTTCTTATTTACATTTACACTGTTATTATTTTTTAAAAAACTTACATCGATGCCTTAGCACCTTGAACTTCAGCTGAATTGAACTGAATGTCATTTTTTAGAAAATCTGTGACCATAAAACTACCCACAACAGATATATTATCAGAATTAGCCTTTATAAACCCTTTGCCGCACATTACTGAACTAAATTAGTAATCAATAATATTTTATTTTGTACTTAACCAACAAGAATTTTGACAGTATATATACGAATAGAAACCGTTGACAGTACGGATGTGAAAACACTGGTATTCTGACGTTACAAATATAGCAGCCAGTCGCGGCGCGTTCATAGGCCCGTGATTTTATTTAAAATTTTGTACATTTTAATTCATTTATAATTAATTGTAACAAGTTTTTAAAAAGTTTTTCGCATTGATTATTAATATTATTTATGATAAAGTCTTAAAATAAATTAAAAAAATCGATAATTATTTTTTATTCAAAAACCTAATTTATTTCACCATATTAATCAGTAAGCTCATTTTTTGACGAAAATATTAATGATGTATCTAAAATATCTTACTTAATAATGATGCCTCTAGTAACTTACATTTTAGCATCAACTTTGGTGGTGTTTACACTCCTCTTATTATTATCTTGCCATGAATGATTTACAGTACCTTGGATCAAGTTGTTTCCATTTAAAACCTACTTCTTTCAATATGTTACACATTGACATACGGTATTCGTCATCTCTTTTAATTACTCATGTAAGGCATTGAAAATTACACGATGTACTGAAAATAAAAATTAAACTGTAAGTGCCTACATATAAACTACATATGGGTTTAAGAATAGTCTTTTTTGCAATTCTTAGGTTAGGAATACTTACTGTGTTCGTACATGATAAATGATGTCACGAATAGAACTTGTATCTACAGCTGCAGTATTGGATTTTATAACTTCATTGTTTTTTACTTTTTGTGAAATAGTACTAACAGTGGACACAGTCAACTTTAGGACTGCTGCAACACGCTAAAAAAATATTCTAGTTTCTATAATATATATAACTTAATCTAAACATAACCAATTATTAGAAATTTACTTAATATATCTTTCTAACAGCCGCAAAGGGTAACAATGGATCATTAAACTCTCATTCTAGTTCAAAATAGTGTATCAGAAATGCAACAAACTCTTGACAACGACTATTTA
The DNA here is from genome assembly GCA_031761425.1 of Cosmopolites sordidus. Classification (NCBI taxonomy): domain Eukaryota; kingdom Metazoa; phylum Arthropoda; class Insecta; order Coleoptera; family Curculionidae; genus Cosmopolites; species Cosmopolites sordidus. Next base: position 526,920 of record JARFXV010000387.1, read on the forward strand.
AATCATTGATTGATTTGTCCGTTATTTTGTGATAGTTCATTTTTTAAAACAGAATAAAACAATTTTATACTTTGATATCTATCACTTTTATTTTTAAATTTTGTGTGACTATAGTTTAGTAAAACGATTTTACATTCTCAAACACTACTTTAAAACTAAGTGTAGTACTACTTTAAAACGTAATAGTCACACAAATTTAAAAATAAAAGTGATAGATAACAAAGTATAAAATTGTTTTATTCCTTTTTAGACTATTTAAATGATTTGGATGATTTGGTCTATTTAATGATTTGAATGAACTGTTTTCGATCGTAAGGTTAAAAATGAAAGTAAACGTTCAGATAAAAATGGAGTTGTGTCAAAACGTGTCAATAAATATCAACAAAAAAAATTTGAAATTCGACAATGTCACATATGCTGTCAACCGAACCCATCTCTAAGTTTGAAATTTATTGAATACATTTCATTTGATTATTTTATTATTTAATTTACGTAGTGGTATTTCTGCTGTTCATCAATAGTGTCATCGATGACGTGTGTTTTAGTTTTATACAAGCTATACATTCACAGTTTTTTCACAATCACAACATTATATTACATTTGACATTCATTTATCTTCTTCTTCTTCTTCTTCTTGTTATTGGCCGGGATCTGCTTTTTTTCCAATTTATTCTTCAGAATAGACGTTGACACCCGTGTTATTTTTCCTAATCTGTTATGTACCATTCGTGCCAGACTCGACCACGGCTTCGTTTCTATTTGACAAAAAGCCTGTGTGTGTGACTTTTTTTCTTATGTCACAATTTATTTTTCTGTTATTAAGTGTCACCAGTGATTCTTCTAAGTGTCCTCATTTTTCGCTGTTCTCAATAGAAATTTTCATTTTCTTTATGTGCGAGTTTCTATTGTGTAAATCATAACAGGGTGAATGCGTGTTTAATACATTTTTAATTATATTTCTCTGTCCATATTCTTGTTCTAAAAAGCCTTTCAAATTAAGCGATTATTTTTTGTAATTCTTGAATAAAACACAGAATTTGCGTTGATTTCAACAAACTTTTTATTGATAATTGAAGCATAGAGTATGACATTTAAACAAGAATCTCAGGAATACCTGCCAAATGACCATCTCTTGCAGCTCCACAGACGTCGACTCTTTTGTCAAATTTTAACTTTTTTTATTTTTTTTTTATTATATTCAGCCATTGTCGATCCACTGCAGGATGAAGGCCTCCTCAGTATGCTTCCAATTCGTGCAGTCCTGAGCAGTTCTCTGTCGTTCAGGTGCAATATACTGGTCGATGGCAACCGTCCATCCTGTTATCGGTCTGTTTCGTGGCCGTTTATGATCAAGCGGTATGCATTCCAGGATTGCTTTGGTCCATTTGTCGTCACAATGCCTCATTATTTGGTCTGTCCACCTCCATTTCAATTCCTTCGCCTTTTTAATTATGTCACATACTTTCGTTTGTTCTCTGATCTGTAAGCAGGTCTTTCTGTCACGCTTTATAATTCGAAGTATACATCTTTCCATTCTCCTATGTACTATCCGAAGTTTTTGAACTGATTGCATTGATTAAAAACTTTTTTTTTCAAACAAAGTGAGAGTTTGTTTTTAAACACAATGTTGAGCCTGCCAAATGACAAATGCCAAATGTCAGTCACACTTAACACGACGTTCCACTTCCCGGGCAGTATCCATTAAAATCCTTTGCCCAAAATATATGTGGTGATTCACAATCTCTAAATCGCTTTCTAAAATAGAAATTCTTCTATTGTCAACAAATTTGTTGAACATGATCAGACTTTTTTTCAGTTTTATTTGTAACAAGAGAACGATGTCTTCTGCAAATCTAAGATCTTAATCCATCTTATTCCTAAGCCAGATTACGGAATACATCGCCAAGGGAAACTGAGAAAAGAATAGGTGATACTGAGTCACCTTGCCATACACCCTTGCCATACACTAGGCTATGTCTATCCACTGATATTGAGTCAAATGCTTCTTCATAGTCAATAAAAGCCAGGCATAGTGGCATACTGTATCCACTTTTCACTTTTGAATCCAATTTGAATGTGCGTGATTCAGTGTCGTTACTATTCTTTTAGATATTATATATATATTATTATATATATATATTATATATATATATATATGTATATATATATATGTATATATATTATTATATATATATATGTATATATATATATGTATATATATTATTATATATATATATGTATATATAATAATCGTCTTTATTTGGAAATGCATCAATACATAGAATAAGTGTATTGCATAGATAGCATAAGGCGGCGAAGTTTAGCAAATGCTACTCCTACACTCAACCGCCGAACGCTTTACATTATAAAGGTCTTAGAGTAAGAAAAACAAACAAAACAACGACCTAACCAAGTTACAATTCTAATAGGAAAAGAAACAAAAAAAAAATTTTCTAAAGCGAAAGAAACGATCACAAAAAAGTATTCATTGCTGCAAAAATATTCCCTTCAACCGAAGCCCGAAGGAGGTGACACTCAAATATTTCAATTTATTACTGACACTGTTGTATAATTTAGGACTACAATAAGAAAAACTACACTGGAAAAGCGAAGTCCTTATGGCGTGGAACTGATAAAACTGAGACCTGCCTGATGCTCACACTGTGAGTTTCACCACGAAAAATCAATTTGTCCCTCAAGTATGCCGGCTCAGAATATATTATTCGTTTATGCAGGAAAACGAGATAGTAGTATTTCATAAATAATTCAATATTTAGCCAAGCTAATTTTTTATACTTATGTGAGACATGATCAAACTTCCTAATTTCACAAATGAATCTGACTAGATTATTTTGTGCTATCTGTAACTTATGCTTAGTAAAACAATCTAAATAAGGATAATATACCATACTACAATAGCTGAAGATTGGCAAAATTAACACTTCGCAAAGTTTTTTCCTCAATTTAAAGTTAATTAGATACCGATTAGCATACAATGTTCTGATTTTAAGATAGACTTTCAGTAACATATTCTTTACATTTATATATATATATATATATATATATATATATATATATATATATATATATATATATATATATATATATATATATATATATATATATCATCATCAGCCCGTATCGATCCACTGCAGGATGAAGGCCTCTTCAGCATGCTTCCAACCTTCACGGTCCTGGGCTTTCCTCTGCCACTCGGGTCCAATATACTTAACGATGTCATCAGTCCATCGTGCTTTCAGTCTTCTTCGCGGACGTTTGCGATCAAGCGGTATCCACTCCAGAATTGCCTTGGTCCATCTGTCGTGTCATCGCCTCGCTATATGGCCTGCCCATCTCCATTTCAACTGTTTTACTCTTCCAATGATGTCACAGACTTTTGTTTGTTCCCTGATCCATGCGCAGGACTTTCTGTCTCGTTTTGTAATGCCAAGCATACATCTTTCCATTCCCCTCTGTGCCACCCGAAGTTTTTGAATTGATTGCGATGTGAGTGTCCAGGTTTCACTTCCGTATGTCATAACGGGTAGAACGCACTGATCGAATACTTTTCTTTTCAGGCAAAGTGGGAGTCTGCTCTTAAACACTATGTTGAGCCTACCAAATGCCTGCCAGCCACATTTAACACGCCGTTCCACCTCCCGGGCGGTATTCCCCTCCATGGAAATCCTCTGCCCAAGATATACAAAGCTGTCCACAATCTCTAAATCCCTTCCTAAAACTGAAATTCTTCTGTCCTGAGCGAAGTTATTGAACATAACCTGACTCTTTTTCAGGTTTATTTTCAAGCCAAATGGTTCGCCAGCCCTTGGCAGTTCTTGTATGCGTCTTTGCAGCTCCTCTGGGTCTTGTGAAATGAGAATAATATCATCTGCAAATCTAAGATGGTTTAAGTTTGCACCATTGATCTTTACCCCATCCTGTTCCCAATCCAGTTTACGGAATACTTCTTCAAGGCCAGCCGAGAAAAGAATAGGCGATATTGCGTCACCCTGCCGTACACCTCGTTCTATATTAATTCCCACTTCAAGATCATCAAGGTGAATTGTGGCTGTAGCTCCATCATATATCGATTCTAATAGGTTTACATAGGCTCTCTCTACACCTTGGCTAAGCAGTGCATCCATTATCGCATGCTTTGAGATGGAATCAAATGCTTTTTCGTAGTCGATAAAAGCCAAGCACAGTGGCATGGTGTATTCGTTGTGCCTTTCTATGACCTGCTGTACAACCTGGATGTGATCCATTGTACTGAATCCACTTCTGAATCCTGCTTGTTCTCTTGGTTGTGCGTCATTCAGTTTTTTTAATATTCTTTTAGAAATTATCTTAGTGAAAACTTTGTACATCACTGATAGGAGGCTTATTGGACGGTAGTTCTTTAAATCTTCCCGTGCTCCTCTTTTATGTAAAAGGATCACTTCTGCATTTTTCCATAAGTCAGGTACTTTTTGTTCTTTGAGGCATTTTGAGTATAATTTTGCCAGTGTTTTATGTAACGTTGGAGCCTTGCCGTTCTTCATCAATTCTATAGCATTTGTTACTTCCTCCACTAGGATATCTGGTATTATATATTGTTCTTCCGTGGGTATTGCTGTCCCTGGCTGGCTCTGATCTTCATATAACTGGGAATAAAACCTTCTGACAATCTCTAACATTTGGGTACGCGTCCTGCACCTGCCATCCTCACGCTTTAAAGCATATATTTGCGTTCTTTTGTTTCTCAGCTTCTGTTTAGCTTTGTTACATATATATATATATATATATATATATATATATATATATATATATATATATATATATATATATATTTGTTATATATATATATATATATATATATATATATATATATATATATATATATAGATATATATATATATATATATATATATATATATATATATATATATATATATATATATATATATATATACGATTTGATATAATATATCAAATTAATACCCAAATAATTAAACGACATATCTGTTCGATTCGTTGATCTTCTTATTCTTCTTTATATTGCCGGGAGACAAAGAACAATGAATAGATGAATTTTTGGAATCCTCATGCTTAGTGTCAGAAATTGATGCATCATCATCCTAGTAGCAAAATATCTTAACTTCGCCTATGGTGAGTTGGTAGCCTGGAGCGGAGTTCTTGACTGACCAATTAATTTATTCATAGTTAAATTGAACACCATAGGACTCTTGAATCTTCCTGCTTGATGCATGTTCATAGTGACATGTCCTCTGTTGGCGCGTATTTTGGTGGATGAGTTAAAATTTAGTTTCCTATATTTTTTTTCTTTTTTTTGGTTTTTTCGCCTCGATCTAAAACTAAAAAAAATATCAAAAATATCTATTCTTATGCAAAAAAGAAACAAATATATGAACACGCCAAACATATTCAGACAATATTTGGTTCCCTAATTATATTAACGATGTTGTGAAACATCCCTTTGTCTTTTAAGATATTTAACACGTCCTATAGTCTGATCTTGTCAAAGGTTTTTATGAGATCAATCAGGCTGACATACATGCTGATTTGTCAAATTTTATTATTGATTTCTTTGTTATCTGTCTCTGTATAAAGACTGCATATATACAGAGTGTTCCATAACTTATCCGCTCTAAAACAAATGGTGATAATAGAGATCAAAATAACAGGCATTAGTCAATAAATGTGTTAACAAATGTTAGTTATTAAAAAGATACAGGGTTTTGAAAGTGAAACTAAATTTTCGAAAAATTGAGACAATTTAAAAACGATCGAAGATATCATGTTTAAAATATGGGTAATAGGGGTAATTTAGTACCAATTTGAGCTTAGTTTCTAGAGGCTGCTTATTACCTACTTTGTGAGGAATTAGCCGGCTTATATTTTTTACCCTATAAAGCTGGAAATATTTTAACTTTAAAATAGAGATGAGTTATAACTCCCACGTAAAAAAGGTTCCCTTGGTCAATATCGATATCTCACGCTGTTTGCGAGATATTCGTGTTCGAATATTCCCTTACACATCATTTAGATGGCTAAATAATCTGCAGTTCACAAAGTGTGAATTGAATACGAGGAAAAAACATTAAGATCTCAAAAATGCAACGGACTTTATTTAAAATTACAATTTTTTGAAATTTATTTCAGTAGATGTTAAAAGTGTCCACCGTTTTCTTCAATACACTTTCGCAGATTCTTTGTGACGTGACGCCTCATATTTGCTTGTTGAATTTTTTGTAAAAGTTCGTTTCGTGTACAGATTTCATCATGGTAAACTAAAGACTTCATAAGATCCCACAAATAAAAGTCTAACGGATTAAAGTCTTGGCTTCGAGATAGTCAAGGAAACTCACCACCACGTCCAATCCATCGCCGTGGAAAACATCGATTCAAATGATTTCGCACTGCTATAGTAAAATGCGGTGGCGTCCCATTTTGCATGAATCACATGTCTTGTCTTAAGTTTAGAGGTATACCGTCCAAAACGTTTAATAAACCACTTTCTAAAAACTGCACATTTTGATCTCCATTCTGTCTTTGCGAAAACTTAAATGGGCCGATTAAGAAATTGTCGATAATGCCGCAACAAAAGTTAATTGAAAATTCATGCTGGAAATGTCGCTCTCTTGGTAGATGTGGGTTTTCCAGGGCTTAATAATAATTATTTCGCCAGTTAAAAATTCCGCGTCTGGTAAAACTTGCCTCGTCAGTAAACAATATCTTTTTAGGAACAAGAGCCACTTTAGCTGTGGTGTCTAAGGCATCAGCCTTACGCTACGGCAGTTAATGTGGAGCGGGTTCGAATCCCGTACTAGGCAAAAACAGTTTTTCTAAAATTCTTGTGAATGTTTCTAGGTAAGAGTGTAAAATCTGACAAGGAATCACCCCTCAGTCACGCCAGTTCGAGGCTAGGTAAGGCCGGATTCCTTCTGAGAGGTTTTCTACGTTGGTCACTCGCCAGTCGGTAGGCTTCTCGAGATACTTTCGGTTAAGCACAAAACCAAGGGTTGATAGCCTGAGGGGGGTGCTGACCGGGGTTTTCGGTAGCTGATGACCGTGGTTCGGAATCACGTTAAGCTGTTGGTCCAGTCGCTAAATAGCCTTCTCAGTTGCCGATGCGCCTAGTATATCTTGTGGCAATAAATTTTGAACAGGTGGAAAATGACAGGAAAATATTTTTTCTTTATGGAGACTTCTAGTAAAACTAACTTCTTTCGGCTAACTGATTGAAAATTCCTTGAAAAATTTGTCAATCTTGGAAGATTCTGGTTGGGAAAAGATCTTCATACCTTCTAACTGCAGTGTGGCTGTTGTAAATTACTTGTGTATAAACATAGCATATCCCTTAAATCACGGTTATGAAACTGATTAAGTCTGGGCATTTTTTACAAATTATTTTGTACCATCTCAAGATTGGAGAAACTTGTATCCATCTACGTTTAACAGAAGAGATAGAAAACAATGACAGTTGTAATCGAGATGTAATAATTTGTACACAATATTCAAGACACACTTTGCGAATTGTATATTTTTGAGCCATCGACAAGATGTGCAATGAAATATTCGAACACGGTTATCTCGCAAACAGCGTGAGCTATCGACATTAACAAGGATACCTTTTTTACGTGAAAATTATGACTCTTCTCTATTTTGAAGTGAAAATAATTCCAGCTTTACAATGTAAAAAATATAAGCGAGTTATTTCCTCACAAAGTAGATAGTAAATGCCGTCTAGGAACTAGGCTCAAGCCAGTACCATATTCGGATTTATCGATTTTAAACCTGATATCTTCAACCGTTTTTAAATGATCTCAGTTTTTCGAAAAATTAGTTAATTTTCAACACCCTATATCTTCAATTCTTCTATTGGAACCTTTGGTGTGATGCACTAAACTTGAAGAGATTTACCACTAAACACCAAAACACTTTTTTGAACTGCTCGACGCACGTTTCGCTAACCATGTTAGCATCATCAGGAGATGATTTAATCTAATTCTAAAACTAAACTATGTTCTATTTATATGAAAACCATACCTAACGAAGCGTGTAAAAATCATGAACCGTGAAGTGTACTAAGCGTTACATTAACAATTGAAAAAGTTGACTGAAAGGAATCGGTCCTTTATCTCGGTTCATGATTTTCTTACATTTTTCTATTTGAATGCTTTCATATGCATCCAAAGCCCTATTATTATTAACACTTTTAATTAGTCTTAAATTACTAATATTTATACTGGGGTCATGTTCGATTGCATGTTGGGCAACACAAGATTTTTCATTTCCACCATATCTAATGTGGGCAATATGTTCTTTATATCTTATCAATATGGATCTTTTTGTTTGCCCAATATACGTTCGATCACAGTCTTGACAACTAATTTCGTAAATCCCCGACTTTTCATGCTGCTCTACTTTATCCTTTGGATTACCCAGAATTTCTCTTAATTTATTATATGGTTTGTACACAACCTTAATGTCCACTTTTTTCAAAATTTTGTCTAGTCCTCTTATCAACTGGGCATCAAATGGTATTACCATGAATTTCTTTGTGTTCTGATCCTTTTGAAAAGTCGAAGATTCTTTCAATAATTTTCTGAACTTATGTTCCATAAAATATCTATATTGACAAGATATAAAGAACATATTGCCCACATTAGATATGGTAGAAATAAAAAATCTTGTGTTGTCCAACATGCAATCGAACATGACCCCAGTATAGATATTAGTAATTTAAGACTAATTAAAAGTGTTAATAATAATAGGGCTTTGGATGCATATGAAAGCATTCAAATAGAAAAATGTAAGAAAATCATAAACCGAGATAAAGGACCGATTCCTTTCAGTCAACTTTTTCAATTGTTAATGTAAGGCTTAGTACACTTCACGGTTCAATATTTTTACACGCTTCGTTAGGTATGGTTTTCATATAAAAAAAACATAGTTTAGTTTTAGAATTAGATTAAATCATCTCCTGATGATGCTAACATGGTTAGCGAAACGTGCGTCGAGCAGTTCAAAAAAAGTGTTTTGGTGTTTAGTGGTAAATCTCTTCAAGTTTACGCTATATCTTTTTAATGACTAGGATTTGTCAACACATTTATTGACTAAATCCTCTTACACCCTGTATAGTAGGTCTATTTGTTTTAAATCCTTGTTATTTCTCTGAAACATTTAGGTATTTATTTTCGTTTGAACCAAATATATTTGTAAATAATTTAATTATGGAACTCAAAAGATTTTTTCCATTTTATCCTTTCTTTTTGTCACCCTTCTTGAAAGGTATTTTATTGTATAGTGGTGTTAGTTCCTGAAATCAATAAAATCTTCTTCTCCGCACTTTGAAAGATCGTTGGGAATTTTTAAAATTCAAAATCTGACGAAAGGTTGTATGAGTCAAATTTTTCCACGCTCACTTTGACTTTCAACCGACGATCAGAACGCACAAGATCTCAGATTCTGTCGATATTTTTGTCACCTCTTGCAGTTGAAGGCCTTGCGCTGTGAAGTTGATCTTCAATCGGGTCTGTGCCTTTTGAGAATGCGTTATCTACCTGAAAACCTGAACTCTTGCCAAAACACTATTTCCATAAGACATAGTAGACCATTTTCAAAAGCTTCCTCCTCACAGTGCCCAAGTTTGCAAGAAAACTTGATAGCCCACCGTTGCTCAAAATTATTGTCACGCACTTTCAGAACGCTTTAGAAAAAAATGGTTTATAAAAAAAATGTAGGGAGTTTAAACTCACAATGAAGACGTATTAGATGTTTGTGTGTTTCACCTCCAACGGGGGAAGCCAACAGTGTTGTCAGAGCGAACGCTACGCCACCAGTCCTATTACTTTATCTGTACGCCTCGTATACAGAGTCTAAATTTTAAGACCTTTGGCTTGGTTTACAATTTGCCGCCAAACCACTTTATATCTTGTCTTTCTTTCCCACTCTCATTATTGTCTTATAAACTCTTACCTTGTTTCTCAGGAGTCTCTGCAGCATCGCTGCATATTTATTTCCTTTTGCTATGCTCGTTTCTTCTCCTACTTAAATTTTCAGCCCTTCCTTGAATATTTTGTCTTTTTTAATTCTCAATTTCATGTATGTATTTACTCGAAGCCCGAACCTTCCTGCATCTTTCATTCGTCTTTTAGTTACATTTATCATTTCTCCCAATTCTCCTGTTATAATTCTTATATCGTCGGCAAAGGCTAGACATTTGTGGGTTTTTTGTTATATATTAGTCCTGTTCGATGTATCTGATTTCTCCTCAGCACAGCTCCTAACACTAGATTAAAGAGGCAGGCAAACAATGGATCTCCTTGTCTGAGGCCCTGATCTTACTTTGAAGGGTTTTGAATCTTGGCCATTCACTTTAACTAAGCTGACTGTATGTTCTATAGTCATTTTTGTTAGTGCTATTTTTCTATTAACCCCCAGTTCTTCCATTACTTTTAGTAGTTCCTTTTTATCAATGGAGTCATAGGCCCGTTGGAAATCTATAAAGAGCATATTCGTGTTTAAGGCTTGTCGATAGTATCTTTTTTGAAGTGGCTTTAGTAACATTATCTCGTCTACTGTTGATCTGTAACTCCTAAATCCCGAGGTATCTCTTGTCCTGTTCTTGATTGCTGTCGCTAGTATTTTGTGCACCACTTCCATCAACGCTATACTTCTATAGTTGTCGCATGATGTTTTATCCCCCTTCTTATAAATTGGACGCCGCCCGTTCCCATTTCCTCGGCATTTTTTCTTTTCTCCAGCATTGGCATATTATCTCCGTAATTTCCTGTAGTAGCTTTGGGCCACCATATTTTATCAGCTCTTTGCTAATCTGGCTATCGCCACGGCTTATATTATTTTTCACCTATTTTATGATTTCTTGGTTGCGTTCTGCGTTCTGCGTTCTGCGTTCCACTCCTTCTCCCAGTTCCCTCTCGATATCTCTGTCCATTCTCCCCTCTTCTTCTGCATCAGTGCTTCCTAGCTTGTTCAATATTTATTTAAAATAACTTTCCCAACTCTCTATATTTTCATTTTCGTTCATAAGTTGTTTTCCGTCGTCGTTCTTGCAGTATATGTTTCTTGGTTGGCATCCTTTCTTTTCGTTTCTAATACCTTGGTAAAAATTCCTTATTTGCTTTTTATTACAGTTGCTTTCAATTACTGCTACATACCTTTCGAAAAATTGCCTTTGTTTTTTCCTGCATATTTGATTAACCTCTCTTGTTCTTTTTTTTAATATCTGTATCTTATATCTGTATTTCATACTTCCTGAGCCACTGTTGTCATTGCGTTCTCAAGGCCATCCCATCATTCATCTATTGTTTAATGTGCCATTATCTTATTGTATTGTGCATTCACTACTCGTATTTCCTTCTCATTTCCACGCTTTCCAGATTCTTTGTAAAATTATTTCTTTTATTCACTTTCCTTTCTCTTTTATTGGTATTTTTTCATTTTATTTTTGCTCCTGCCAAGAAATAATCTGAAAATATTTGTATGTGGTTTATTTCATTTATTGTTCTGCCATCGGGTGAAATCCAAGTCTATATATTTTTTTTGTTTGCAAAACATGAGCTCTTAATTATCATGTCGGCCTCTATTGCAAACTATATCAGTTTATGTCCATTTTTATTCGAAATTTCGTGTTTACTATGTTTTCCGATAGTAGACAGATATTCTTGTTCTTTGTCAATCTTCGCATTCTCATCACCCATAACTATCTTAATGTCATAAGTTGGAATGTTGATTAGCTCTCGTAATACCTCTTCATAAAACTTCTTCAATCTCGCCACTGTTTTTGTCGTCTTTTAGCGCATTTATGTTCAGGATGCTTATTTTCTTGTTTATATGTCTGATTCTTATATAACAAATTCTATTGGATGTAGCCTTAAATTCCACAACAAATTTTTTCATACTCTTGCTGACCAGAAATCCGTTGATCAAAAATTGATGTGTAAATTATTCTTTAATTGCACTAAATAATATGCATACATATTCGAAAAACCACCATTTTTTCCGGAATTATTCTGGCGAAGGATTCTCATCGACGTGAAGACGTTAATTAGTCGGGACCAAGCAGTCCGAAACCTGGAGCACAGAGACGACGGTCGACGACCGGACCAGGGTGCGACGTATCGTTATCCCAGCCCCTCATAAGTCATTCTCTGGGCTTTGACGACGGGTCCTGGGGGATTTTTTTCGGAGGTTATTTATTGAGTGAGCCGGTATTTTACAAATTCGACCGGGTTTTCGGAAGGCCCGCCATTCTTTTTCCCCCGGTTTAATAGACCGGGCGATAAATCAGAATGGAAAACTGAAGGACTTATCAACTAGAGGATTTTATCATTCTACTTCGTACGGATATCAGTTTTTGCGGTTTGTGTTTTAGCACCTTATTACTAGGGTGCAATAAAAGTATATGCGTTTTTTTCTTCGTTTATTACATGAAGGGTTATTCTTCACGCCTCAGAGGTTTATTCCGATTTCACCTTCTTTTCCGCCGTCAAATAAACATTCGTTTTTTAGTATTAATTTCCACCAAGAAATATCCGGTCAGAGTGAAATACTTTATTTGTCCAATCAGGCCAGTATCCGTCTTGTTTCAGCCTAACATCTTTTGGTGGAACATGTTGAGCTGGACCTTTCTTCATTTTATTTTAAATTAGGCATTCAATATTACTATAATGCTATATACCGGTCGCAGTCATATATTTGCATAAAGTCTCAGTTAGATATTTTGAATTCAACAGAGTTGAGAATTTGAATATTGACATGTAATATACGATACCAATAAATTGGCGAATTTCCTAGTTTGTTATATTTATAGGTTTACTAACATCTTTTTGTACAGAGTGTAAATTAGTCTGATATCGTATAAGTTTAAGTAATGTATCCACGAAATCGTAGTTGGTCGTCATTCAGGTTTAGGCTTTTCTTTTTCCATGTGAAATTTGCTTTAGGCACACGATTAAATGCATTTGGAGCGCAACAGAACTAGTACTAGGGTATGCTACGGTTGGAATAGTGCTACTGGAATCCTTTGCAGCGGAACAGAACTGAAAATCGATTGCCGACGCATTGGCAGCCTGGAATTAATTTTCTAAGTCAGGTGGTGGATATCAGAAATTTCGCGGTAAGACAAATGTTGGATATGCGATATCGTCATCTTCTGAAAAGGCCATCTTCACCGTTTTTCCCTCTATGTCTTTTGTCTCCAAGTATAGTTTCCAGGTCCTGAACAGTGAAATTACGCAATCTGTGACTCATTTTGATGATGTAAGATGAAATGTCAGTTTCAAATATACAGCAGTAAATACCAGTCACTAACGCACAATGTTGTAGTGATACAACAACAAAACAAAATCAATTCATAAATTAATAAAAACTTGATTTTACAATAAGAAATTACTTGATTGCTGAAAATTAAACTCTTACCTTTCCTCCACATCAATTTCAATAACCAATAATGAAAATTTCCACAATAAATCACTCCTCGTAATTGAATACAAGTGCTACCATCTAGTTGAAGCCTAGAAGAAGAAAAAAGTTGAAAATGCGATTTGCAAGCATTGTCGGAAGAAGGCGATATGTAAACTCAACAGCAAATGGGTAGAGAAATTAAATGTTGGTCACCGAATCATTTCTAATAGTCTGCATGTCATGGGAAAGATCTAGAAGGCAGGAAACTGGGTACCACATTAGCTCAACGACAGACAGATTGAAAAGCGACGGTGTGCGAAGTTTTGCTTTCTGGGCATGAAAGAAAAACTTTTTTTCATCGAATCGTGACTGGAGGTTGAAAAATAGATATATTTCGAGAACGCAAAATGCAGAAAATCATGGGTTGATCCAGGAATATTGACCGAAAGATCGAATCGTTTTGGAAAGAAGACAATGCTGTGAATTTGGTGGGATTAGGAAGATGTCGGTACCACGAGCTTCTGAAACCAGGTGAAACAGTTAATACCATTACCTATCGTCAACAACTATTCAATTTAAAACATACATTAATCGAAAAGTTACCAGAATGGCCTGTAAGAATGAAAAATGATTTTGCAGCATGGCAATATCCAATCACATACCAAAAGCGGTCGGAGACACCATTTCTACAGGGGGCTGGGAACTCTTGCCCTACCGTACTCACCAGACTTGACCTCTTTCGTCTATCGCTTGTTTTTATCGATATCTCAGACACTTACCATGAAATACTTCGGCAATTACGAAAAAGTCGAAAACTGGCCTGATGACTGGACCGCCTCAAAAAATGTAAGTTTTTTTACAAATTGCCAGAGAGATGTGGAAAATGCGCAGCTAGCTATGGCGCTTACTTTGAATAAACCATTTTTTACCCTTTTCTCAAATTAAACGTATTTTTGTCATAACAAGAAAACAGGATTTGTTAACAGCCAAACCTCGCGCGCTCCTGAACTTTTCTCTGCCATTACAATATACTACTTCATATCAACAGTCCATAGTGGTTTTGGTCTTCTTTGTGTACGTTTATGATCAAGCGGTATCCACTTCAGCATTGCTTCAGTCTACCTGTCATCATATCGCTTCATTTCGCTATATGGCCGGCCCACCTCCATTGGATATTCCTTTACTTTTCGAGTGATGGCTCATACTTTCTTTTATTCTCTTATCCATGTGTCTGTCTTCGGGTCTTTTTACCCCGCCATGTAATTCCCAGCACACATTTCCTCTGCGCTAGCCGAATTTTTTGAACTGGCTGTGTTATGAGTGTCCAGGTTTCACTTCCGCATGATATAACGGGCAAGATGACTTATCAAAGAGATACTTTTTTCTTCAGACAAAGCGAGAGCAACATAATATTTAATGTTGCGCCTGCCCGATGCCTAATGCCAGCTCCCAGGTGATATTACCTTCTATTGAAATATCTATGTTGGACAAAGGGTTTTAATACTTTTAGGTTGCGTGTAACGTTCTTGCCTTGCCGGGCTAGCTTTTTATGTCCTGGATGGGTACGTGAGTGACAGCTTTAGGTCGTGCACAAAAACAACGTTGAAATTAAATTATATGTATATATTAATTAATGAACTAATTAGAATTATTTGTAAAAAAATAAATAAAAGGAAAAAAAATGTTTAGCAATAACTAAGTCAGGCGCCAGTGGCGGCTAATACCAGCGACGATAAGGAAATGTTTAGTCTCTATGTATTTATCTACGGTACTACGGCTTTTAGGTATCGAATGGTCGGTTCGGCTAATACAACAACGGTAATGATGTAATGGTATAATGGTACAACAATTTATGTGCGAACGTCACAACTGGTGGTGTAACTGGTGGCGTATGGTATCAGTACGGTATCCCTAGTGGTGTGTCGCAGTTGTGATGGAGGTTGTAGCAAACTCGTGGTTGTCGATACTAAGCTAGGAGAATACGCCACGCTGCTGATCGCCGGCAGCCAGATTCGCAAATGCCAGGTTAATTTAAGGGGGCAGCGCTGGTCGTACCAAGCGGAACGGCGATGCACAGAATTTTAGAAGGGACAGGGATGGCGGAATCTGCACCATGGACGGCGTGATCCTGAGATAGATAATCGAGGTCGCCGCGCATACGAATATAAGCAGAAATTCAGTGATGGAAATCACTAATCAGTGAAATACAATGGAATCAAGAAATACGAAGGATGATAAAGGAATATATGTAACGGGGGTGAGAAACCAAAAGTTATAAGGTATACATGAAATTATTAATAAAACAAGGAATTTCAATACTGACAAGATTCTTTTACCATCAAATTTGTATTTGCAAAATTTTTTTTTGATGCTTCAGCATTCAATACAAAGCGATATATTGTATACATTTTTATCTCCTATTCTTTTCTTTGAACATCATAATACTTTTCTTGATATTATTATCTGAAAAGATTTATCTTACTATTGTACATATGCAGCTGTTTGAAGAGTTCACTGTATATAAACATAAAACATAAGATACTAGGTACACTTCTTCAGAGCAGGAAGGAAGAGGAACAGTGCAAAATAGATGTTTTACCAGTTAGCATAATTATCACACACAGTGAACAAAAACACATAAAAAACTTTCCAAACAAAGTAATTTTAAATAAGATTTTATAATAAAGAAACAAAATTTAAATAAATCCATTATAATCATATTTCTGGCGGAGCCACTTTTATCCCTTAATTCCGAACTAAAGGTACATTATAACTTCCAAAAAGAAACTTTTTTAATAAAAGTCACTTAAAACGAAGCCGGAGGCTGGAGATTTTGTCGCGACATCGCGGAGAAATGTCCGAAATTGATTCTGGTTTCTTTTCGGCTTTCCGTCGGTGTAAATTCATTAGAGCTGATATTGCTTTGGGGTTTGTTCAATTCTCAACAAAAAAAAACATACGCCCTAGAAACTCGTTAACATTTAATTTTGAATGAAGGTTTTAAGGGTGATTGTGCTTTCTTGATAAAGTATTTGACGTATACATGATGAAAATGTTAATGGTTTCCTTGCACATATACCAAAGTCATAATTATCAGGTCCTCAATTTAATTCTCAAGTTTTTTCTACTTTTAATTAATAATTTTTGAAAAAAATAATATAAACTTAATCTTCAAAGCTATCTTCTAGTTAAATCCCAGATCAAAAAAACGTAATTGTTTGATGTGATAAAGTAATCAATGCTTTGAACATTTTTCTTGGGTGTTTGACCGGAAACGAGCCCCAACCATCCCTTTAACTGGATGGCATATGTTTCGTCTCTCGATGTACAGACTCTTCAGTGCGCCGACATATACCATACCATCAAGAATAGGGAGACCCTATCCACAGCCAACAACTCATGTTTTTGCCGACTTCCTGTCGGATGGTGTATATATGTGTATCATTGGACGTAGTCCAAGAAAGTCTAACAATACATTGTACGCAGTCCAAAGAAGTCAATATATATATATATATATATATATATATATATACGGAGTTTTTTGACATCCTTACCTCCTTACATTGGAGGGCACCTGTTTCGTCTGTTGGTGGTCAGACTCATCAGGGTACCGACATATGCTCTCTCGCCAAGAATAGGGAGTCCCTCCCCATAATCAAATAACCTATATTGGGTGGATGGGATTTGTGGGGGTTCCTCTATGGAATTCATACTACCCTACGTCACTGCTAAACTGGAAACAATAGTCGGCCATATGTGGTCCCACTTACAGAATCATATGCTCCTTCCTGTAATTTTATATTCAAAGGCTTGAATGGTTGGCTTCAAAAAACTAAAAGTTCTTTTGGCGCTAAATCCATTTTTGACAAAAAGATAACAAAAACGATGACCAATACCAAGGTGAGTTATTTTGTTATGGAAATAAACTATAATGTCAAAGATAGTCAATAAAAGACCGATAACCTCGATTCTTTTAGACCAGTTAAAAAAACATGAATTTCTCGCAATGGAAAATATCAAAAAAAGCTTCACTATAAATAAAAATCAAACTCTGGGTGGCCTCATACATTTCGGCGAAAGTCCATCGAATACCTCGTCTTGCCCTCTCCCGTCGCTGGTCGTACAGCCCTTCTCGTTTTCATCTCTCTATCAATCTCGTACAAAATTCTATTCGATACTAAACCACCTTAAGGACCTTCAAGGCCAATTAAAAGATATTTACGATCATATTGTATTTCATCAAAAACCCATTATTCATGTGGCTTTTAAAATAAATTTTACGAGAGACCGGGGATCGGGTATGGGCGCGACAAAAAAATCTACTTTTCATTCATGATTGTGCTTCGGATCGGTTTAATTTAAGAATTATTGAGCCACTGGCATACCACCGATCGTCCACGATCAAACAGAGGGTTTGTTTTTAACATGGGGGGGTCCTAAAATTCGAAAATGAATAGAAACTATATTTTTTTGAAAATAAGAGTCTAGCTTAATAACGAAAAAATAAAAAATAGTTTTTTAATACTTTAACTCCCTGAACCTATTTCGAAAAAATATATACGCCCAAACTGAAACCTTTTTTAAAACAAGTTATTTTTAAATTTCTTTACGGAAAAACTAAGAAAAATTTAGATATTTTTTGATATTTGACTTGCCATTTAATGGCATGTTTAATTTATTATATATATATATATATATATATATATATATATATATATATATATATATATATATATATATATATATATATATATATATACACACAGTTTACACAGGTTAATTATGATCCTTACTTATGGCCTATATGTATCATTATTAATACACATTATATCTTATTATTAAGTACTATTTATTCAAAGGCTTACAAACAATTTGACTATTTCAAAGTTACATTATGATTGTCAAAAAACAACATATGCAAACAAATTTTTTATTAGAACATCCAGAGCAACTAGTATTGTACTGTTTAGAATGTTTAGATGCATGAGGTGGACCATACTTCTCTGATAAATTGTTATAACAAATAACACAACGTCCTCTTTTGTCATATTCTTCCAATCTGTGAGAAGTTAGCCGGATGAGAGGTTCTGGGTCTTGTACTTTGTACAATCCAGCAAATAAATGTTCTATAAATATGGTTATATCCATATTGTTAGTCAAAGCTTTGTTATAGACAATGAGCGCATTGACTACCAGCGTACTTGTGGCAAGTTCTATTGCTATTTTTTGGTACCATTTTATAGATCTTCGAACTGGATTACAATAGGAAGACTTTTGATGCGATACATCTATATATGATTTAATACTATTACACTTTAATAATGTAGATGGCTTTATTTTGACCCCACATCTGGTCTGGATTGCAATCACTTTCGGGCACGATTTTGTCGTGAGAAACAAAACATCTCGTTTTTCACTCCATTTACCTACAATTACTTTTGTGTTGCTTTCAAGAGCCGTCATCTCATCCCATTTTAACTTTTTGTCAAAAAATGGTTTTGGGTTAAATTTCCTGTTTTTCGCAGAATGCCAGTGAGATGAGTATTGCTATCATTAAGTTAGTGGGCCAAACTAACATTTGTATAATAATTATCCGTAATCAACGTTCGGCTTGTGTTGAGCTGAGGCTGCATCAACTCCAGTACAACTTGATTAGCCACTTGTTGATCAGCCGGCCTAATTTCTTTGCCAACATAAATTTTTATTTTGTATGTGTAGCCATCTTGTCCAAGTAACTTAAAAATTTTGATCCCGTATTTATGGGAATACTCAAAACTCTCTGAATATGAAAGATCCGCTTCAGAATCACTAGCAAATGTATCCTCAATATCACTATCACTATTCATTTCACTTAAATGATCCGTAATATATTGAAGTTCTCATAGCAAAAAACGCCTTTTCTATTATTTGATATAATATATTGTAACGTTCCCCCGCCTCCGTTACATATGTACCCTACTACTACTCCTTGTCCTGGTCGTCAAGTTGACCTTAGGGCCCTTACTTTTATTCCATGGTTGCCGAACACGTCTGTTTCGCGCCAGACGCGCCGGAAAAAATTTTTAGTCTCCGTCTTTTTGGCGAGGTTGACCATGCCTTCATGGTGTTATATCGATGTTAATCGATCATGTTAGAAAAAGGGGTTACTGCTGCGAACCTGATCCGCGAGGATCAGATCCAGTTATTCTTGATTAGGGTGTTGAATCTGTCGTGGTAGTTATAAGTAGTCACTGTCGAATTAGGTGGTGAATGAGATGCTGTTCTTCTCTGTTCTTATGCTTGGTTCTTTTTGCACCTGAGAATAAGCAGTTTAACTCCTGTTAAACTGCTTATTCTCAGGTTAGACGAGCCGTGATGGAAGACTTGGTGGTGCTGCCAGTCCCATGGCATCGGAACTTTTCCAACGTCGGAGCTAAAGGTATTCACTTGGTTAGATTTGAAGAACCACCCGTGTTACTACCTGGGATGCGCCGATTTCACGCCTACTTAGTCGGGATCCACCAGCGTTCGGCCGCGAGTGGACTTTGGGGGTGCCCGCTTCCTAAGCTAGATCAGTCTTCTGCTACTGAAACTACCAACAGCCACTTCTATCTGCCCCCATGGAGACCAGACGTGGACGGATACGTCCGATCACCTCGGAGTCCATCTCCGAACTGCATATGTACCCTCAGCCTTCTTCATATTTACCCATTCCCGATCTCCGTCGTGCGGTCTGTGATTTTCTGCTTATATCTGTATGGGCGGCGCCCTCTCTTATCTGTCTCAGGAAAGACGCCGTTCATGGTGCAGATTTCCGCCACCCCTGCCCCACCAAAGTTCCTTGCATGCCTTCCACGATCTGCGCTGCTTGGGTGATTCGGCTTAGTATTTGCGAATCTAGCGGCCGGCGATCACTAGCGTGGCGTGTTCTGCCTAGCCCCTAGTGTCCACAACCACAGGTACCACTATAACCTCCATTACAACAGCCACAACACTAAGGCTACCGCAACCACTTACCATCTACCGTACACCACCAGCTTTGGTGATCTAACGTAGATTCTATACATATTATTATTATAATTTTATTTATAGGGACTTTCGGTCAGTTAATAAGTTTTGACACCACAAATGACACCACAAATGAGCCAAATTCTTGAACCATACATCCCTGGCCATCACTTTAGAGTCAAATATGATGAGGAATATTCAGATCTTAAAAAGATATAGATACTGGAGTATTGATGGTAATATTCGCTGTTTCTGGAAAAGAAATTCAATCAACTACAAACAAACTCCAAACAGCCGTCAACAATTTCATCAATTGGACAAAGAAATAAAGCATCAAATTAAATGAGGCGAAGTGGATCCATGTCAATTTTACCAACAGCAAATATAATTATATACCCGTGGCAGTCAACCAGAAAAGAATTCTACATACCAACGAAGCAACATATCTAAGCATGACTCTGGATGTCATGCTAAGATGGAAAACGCATGTGAAGAAGAAACTGGATCCCAAATTCAGAAAAATGTGTTGGCTACTAGGGCGCCACTCTGTGCTGTCAGTATACAATAAACTGCTTCTTTATAAGCAAATCCTGAAGCTTATATGGACTATAGCATCCAACTTTGGGGATGCTCCAAGAAATCTAATATAAAAGTCATTCAGATGTTCCAAAATAAAGTACTTCGCAGTATTGTCAATGCCCCGTGGTACATCCCAAAATAAAGGTATCTATCGAGACCTGAAAGTGCCTATGGTCGAATATGAGATCAAGAGGTTTACTAGAAAACACTAGAAGAGACAGGAAAGATCTCGTTACTAGACAACAATGGACTTATTTGGTAGCTGAAGGTATTGAAACCGTTCGAATTAGTGTAGTGACAATAGAGGGAGTCTGAAACTTATTTTGTGTGTGTGTGTCAATCACATGAAAAGAGTGATTAGGGTACTGTGGGGCATATCGCTGGATACGTATCTACCCAGAAGACTAAGATAAAGAGAAGTTTGTCATCCTTTCATTCGTCAATACAAGGGATATTCGAAAATTTCTTAACCTAACACAAAGATGGCGCAAGTATAACCAAATAACTCTGATATTTACCAAGTTAAATTGGCTAGGTGGTGTGCTGGAAAGTTTCAGACCAGTGCGTTTAGCTACTCCAAATACTTTGCAGTGGAGATAGACCAACATCTGATTTGTTATCAGTACGACTTTGAACGTCCTAGAGTTACTTGCCGGTCCACAGCAATTCTATAATTTTCTAGTATGTTCTGAAATGGGTGACAATAATTTAGAACAAACCAACCAGGCCTTGATCTCTGATTTACTCAATCTGGCCGTTTTTCTGCCTTGATGATTTTGGAATGTGTTATTGACACGTTCCAGAAAATGAACGAGGACAAATATTAGTTCTCTTGAGAATTCCTGGCCCTAAAGCCAACCCAACAGTAAAGCCAACCCCCAGCCCTGGCCAACAGTGTTGCCAGATCGAACTCTTATAATTAAGTGAAATACAGATAAGTTAACAGGTTTTTCAAATTATTTAATGAAAATAGGCGTTCAGTGAAAAATGTTTTTAGAAAATTACGTGATATTTAGGGTTTTCGTCCATCTGAAAGCACTATCAATCGAACTGATCAAACATTTCAAGAAAATAGTTAGGGGGAAGATACAATAAAATCAATATATAGTCGTAGTGATCGTTCACCAGAGCATATTGATTTGGTACGTGAAAGTGCTGTTGAAAACCCAGAAATATCCATTAGTGGACTTTCACAATAATTTGGACTCAGTGAATCCACAACATGAGAAACCTTTACATCCTAATCGAATCACAGTTTGGTGTGCATTACTGTTAGGAGGCGTAACTGGCCCGTATTTTTTTCAGAATGTTGTTGGTGAACCTGTAATTGTGAATGGTGTTTAATATCGTGATTTTTGTGGGCTGAATTTAATTATATTGATCTGGAGGATATTTGGTTCAAACAGGATGGGGCTACACCTCACTGTACTAATGAAACAATTGATTTATTGAGGGAAAAATTAATTTTTCTGGACGAATTATTGCAAGTGATGTTAATTGGCCACCAAGATCATCTGATTTAACACCGTTGGACTATTTTCTTTGAGATTACGTGAAAAGCCAGTTCTATAAACACTGCACAATCGATTCCTGGGCTAAAGGATGAAATTATGCGAGCCATTGATAACACAGAGTCACGGTTATACCAAAATGTCATCCAATATTTTGACAAATGAGTGGACGTCTGAGGAACTGCAAGAGGAGCTTATTAGGTAGATATTACCTTTCGTGTTTCAATGTCTTACATTATACTTCAATGATTGTTGAAATGAAAGTTTCTTGAAATTAACGCAAATTCTGTGTTTTATTCTAGAATTAAAAAGACATCTCAAATTGAAAGTTTCTTTATATTAAGGCAAATTAACGTCAGTAGATGGAAATGTTTTTAAAATTTGAAAAAAAAAACCATTTCTTAGTAGATCTATTATTATATTTTAATCATTTCTTTTTTTTATTCATATAACGTCAGACACACCCAAACCAAAACTAAAATCTCCAAACAAAAAACAAACAACCGGATAAAAAAGTCCCCGAAATGAAGAAAAAAAAAAAGAAAAAAAAGAAACTCGATTCAACGCGGCGAATAGCTTTGATTGTTTCGTTTTTCTCACAGAGTCGAGCCGTGTGTGTGTGGAATGCCGTATGTAGATGGCGCAGCGGGGGTCCTCCCTGGTTGTCCCATGGAGAAAAGACCGCAGCAAAGACCCCGGGGTACGTTGTCCTGCCGATGGGCAAGTGTAAATGGACTGAGATTGTCTGGGACGTTGCCTTGAGAAATGTTTCGAAATTTTTAAAATCTATCACTATTATGTTTTTTACAATGACTGAAAACAGGCAGGATGTGTATCAATATGCAAATTTGTTGATAATTTTGAGTTATAGTTGAAGAAAAACCAATTTCTTGTATTTATTTGGCGTCGTTTTAACTATTTAATAATATTTCAAATAATATTTTAAAACACCATCTTATGTCTTCATCATTATCATCATCAGCCCGTATCCATGTGCTGTAGGATAAAGGCCTCTTCAGCATGCTTCCAAGTCTCGCGGTCCAGAGCTTTCCTGACATTCGTAAGTTTCATGACATTCGTGTGACATCGTGCTTTCGCTCATTTTCCTGGACGTTTAACGATCAAGTGGTATTCACTCCAGGATTGCGTTGGTCCACCTGTCGCTTCATCGCCTCGATATATGACCAGTCCATCTCCATTTGAACCCCTTTACACTTTTAATGACGTCACATACTTTTGTTTTTTCTCTGATCCATGTGCAGGGCTTTCTGTCCCATCTTGTAATGCCAAGCATTTATCTTTCCATTCCCTTCGGTGCTACCCGAAGTTTGAATTGATTGCGATGTGACTGTCCAGGTTTCACTTCCGTATTTTATATCAGAAAGACTTACTGAACAAGGATTTCTCTTTTCAGCCAAAGTGGGAGTTTTTTCTTAAACACCACATGTTTAACATACTATTTTACCTCCCCGATTGTATGGAGGGGGACCACTGAAATCATCTGACCAAGATATATGTAGTATTCCGCAACCTTCAAATCCCTGCCTAAATTAGAAATTATTATGTCGCCAGCAATGAATGATAATGAAATGTTAATAATGCAAACAAAAATATAGAACACTTATTGTTTATTGTGTTTAAATGTCATACTCTATGCTTCAATTACACATATCGACATGATTTTTGTAAAATTGATGAGAATGCTCTTTTTGCGTTTCATTTGGGTAATTATTAAACCATGTTTTCACAGAAATGGCCTAGCACGTCCTATTTTCAAGCACCTGCTTCTCCTTTATATCATGGGATTAATTGAAATGTTTTACCTGACTTTGGACTGGGCAATGTAGGAATTACCACAATACCGTAAAGGGGGTATTCCCAAGGTTTAATGTTTTCTATAGTTTAGTTTTTTTCTGTCTTGTTTACATTGCAGTCAAGTGTTTAAGTCGATTTTATATGAAATGGCAAGTTGTCTTGTCGTCGATTTTGCAAAAATCCGGCCGATAAGTTTTGTTATATATGCGGACGATTTATTTTAAAGTCACAAGCTAGATCTACATCCGAGGAAGTCAAAAAAGCTTGTCTTTTACATTTTTAAGTGCTAAATTATACATCAAGATCAAGTTGAGCTCTTCATGCCTGCTGTGTGAGTTGTTACATAAATTTAGTGTTGTGGCTGCATCGCAAAAAAAACCTATGCCATTTGCGGCACTTTGGTGTGGAGAGAACCTACTAATCATGTAGATGATTGCTACTTTTGTATCACGTAAACAGAAGAGATTTCAAAAAAAGCAGAGCGACAAAATTCAGTATCCAAATTTAACTTCTGCAGTTAGGGCACTTCTGCCTCATAGCTAGGAACTACCGATACCGATTGCACCATTAAACCTGGACATGTTTCGCGGTGATACTAATTCTTTCGAAAAACGAAAATGATTAAATACCCTGAAGGGTACCGAAACAAGATTACTAGAAGATCCTCAGATAGACGAAAATGTTCAATATTATGTGCCGCTTCTAATAGCAGATTAATATCTCGTCAAATCTCACATAAAGGTGCGACTACTATTAAAAACATTATATGAGTCCTTCAATGAGTTTCACATGTTCAGAGGAAGATATGAGGACTACTCGCACCTCAGAGATGCCAATAAAGAACATCGAAAGCAGTACGCTCGCGACCATGTTCGTCGGGGCACAGAATGTGATCAAATCATGTTTTTTGACGAAAAGAAATATAGTCTGGACGCACCGGCTGGCTGCTCTTATAGCTTCTACGACTTGAAAGAGGAAGAACATTTTTTTCTCAAAGATACACCGGGAGTCTTTTTCTCAAAGAGACATCGGGTATGAAGAAAATACTGACATTGTTTTCATGTCATTCATATTTCACATGATCATTCGTTTACCACGGTTAACTGAACATTTGAAAACAGGAAGACGCCTTCTGTACTACTGAACTGCATCAGTTTCACTAGGACGAAGGCCTTTTGGGATGCTTTATCTCTCGCGGTTCAATAGTCCAAGATTCTTAGAGTAGAGTGGGATAAAAATCCGTGTGGGGCAAAAGTACTATATATGAATTTTATCCTAGAACAGCAAAATCTGGCAACGTGTACACTAATCTTCATTAGTTTTCCATGTGTATAAATCTCTAAGAAATTTAAACGGTATTGTGATAAGATCTGTGAAAAGTATGAGGTAAGATGTATTTTGGATAAACATAATCTTATTTTCCCATCTTAATAGTTAAAATATTTTATGAAATCAATAGTTCTGATTCTAAAACAAAATATGGGCAATTTTTAGGTTATGTTATAAGAATCATATGGTAGTGCTTACTGTATGGCTGCAAGTAACAACAGAAACTATTTTTTAGTTTCCGCGACTTATGGGCAAAAGCGGTAAGTCCAGGATGGGGCAGTAGTCCACAAGCCGACTTTTGCCTTATCAGAGCCATTTAACATTTTTCTTATAAGATTTATTTGTTTAGGTCATTACAAGAAAAATAAATAGGAAAGATATTTACGTATTTCCAAAAGAACCGTCGCAAAAGAGCTTAGAATAGATAAGTCTACTCTACGAAATAGATCCAAATCGGGACATGGTGTTGATAGCTTGAGGAGATACCGAAGTGTTTTCTCAGAGGAACGTGAACTAGTAGAACAAAAATCTGGATAACCGGATTTATGGCATCACGTTTAAATCTTTAAGAAAAATCGCTTTAAAAAATATGGATGAGAGTGGTATTTCAACCACTGGTGGGGGTTTGCACCCCCGCCCCCCCCCCCCTTGGCTACGCCCGTGCTGGACACACATCATCAGATAGTTTCTCATTTACTGTAACCTTCTTTTTTGATTCATTCGTAACATCCTCTGTAGTGTTTCATTTTACTGTGGCACGCGTTGACTTCCTCAACTTCTCTTCAGCCAGACCCTCCAATTTGTATTTATTAAGAGTGCTAGAAAATATCAGCGATTTCTTTCCTTCTCTTCTTTTTTTTTGTTTATCTTTTCGTTTTGGAAGTGGAATTATATTATCTGCATGTTGCTGAGCTAATGCAGACTCCAACTTTTCTAGTGTTAAAGCTGTTCGCTTAACCGCCATGTTTCTTGTCACGAAAATGTGTTGTTTTGGGTAGTAGTTGGATGTAATGTTCGAGTTATTTTTTTTTTGTGGTTTTCATAATTATTTAACCCTTAAGTGCGTCATTTTGCCTCACTCTACTCCAAGTACCTGTTGGGACACCCTTTATAATCATATATTTATAAGTTTTACTAAAAAAGAAAGAGAAACGTCAGAGTAAGTACGACATTGGTTGTCCACCCCCCAAACCTCACCACCTGCCTCCTCCCGCACCCCCATCCACCGTCGCCAGAGGGCGTTGAAGTATTTATCGACATTGGACCCGGGGATATCAATATTAGCTCACCATTTCCCAAATATTATGCATTACAGTATCCGCAGTGATTCGATATTAATTTCGGCAAATATTTTATGAAAACATTGACAATTTATTCGGGCTCATGGCTCGGCTACGCTCATAAATATTAATGAAATCGAAGTTCCCCTTTATGTTTCGCTGCAAATGTGTATACACTGTATTAAACAAATTAGTGATATGCGCGAATGGAAATGGCCCAAGTGGAATACATTACCATGTAATTATTTAACGTTTGTAACTGGAAAGAAGGACGCATATTACGGCCCTTTTTTAAAAACCTATCTACCTCTGAAACGTATTTATTTATGTTCGCCCTTTCATATTAAAATAATTTATTTATTTAAAAGTGTTATAAAATTCGCGCTTTAGTTAAAATATATGTTCCGGTGGTATAATATTAGAAAAGATCGATAAAAGTAAAATAAAAAAGTTTCTGTTCCATAATGTGTTTGCAAATAGTACTGTGATTTAAAAATAAGATGAATTTTATTTTAAAAATTCGCGCGCTTTACGTATGGATAAAATAATTTGTTTTTAAGTTGGTGTGACTGTCATTGACATCTGACGGAAGGTTCCTATAATTTCACCAGTTGAGTTAGAAATTATAGTGCCTTTTGTAATTGTTAGACATTTTCTTAATTACTGATTGATATCGGCATGACATGTCGGCATGCTTTTGCAGGTATTGAAAATTTCTTGCCTCAATTTCTTCTTGTTTGCCATTTTTTCACATCAAGACGTTGTTTTAACTCGTTCCAGAGGCTTCTAATACTAAAATGTTTGCTCTTGAATCACTTGATCATCAGATGTGTCGTATGTTTGAGATCATTGTCTGATAGACCCACTGTAAAGGTTTATTGGCTTTAGCGTAATGGCGGCTCGTAAGGGAGGGCGTTGGGGCGCCGCCCCTCCAGCATTTATCACAGTATCAACAATTTTTCAGAGCAAAACACCACATTTCATTTCCGTTCAGTTTCTTTCCTTTAACTAATTTTTTTGGTTCACCTTCGGAATAAGATAATTTTTTACTGATTTTAAGATAATATTGTAAATTAAAACCTCCATATCTAGAAGAAAGTCTGCCGATACCAAATAATGCGGATAAAAATTCCATCCTCTCGCCACAAATTTTACATCGTTGGTTGGACGTTTACCTCTAGTGACCGTACGCTACGTCATCTTATCTCGTCGTTCGCGTCACATGTTTTGTTGATTGTCAGAATTCGGGGGTTTAACTGTTTTCTAAAACATGCGATTTGGACGGGGATTCCCTGCGACCGAGCGTGTCGGTAATTAGTTTTAAACGCTGATTTAACGGGTACGGAGCGTTCGTTATCGACGATCGACATCGTATGTTCGATTTGTGGCTATGTGGTTGTGAACACACTAATTTTCGGTTTTGTTTCGTGTGTTTATTGTTTAGTGGTAAGCAGCAATGGACTCACTAAGGAATTAAGGATCTAAATGATAACATTAAAGGCTGTTTAAAGACATTAAAATTTATTTTAAATATGGGACAAGATACAGATTTTTAAGAAATCACTAAGGCATTAAGAAATTTAATGGGCGAAGATTGACTAAATGCTTTAGGTATGCTAAATATTGAGAGTGATATGCTCGAACTTAATGAAAATTATTGAATAAGTAATTGAATCATTTATTTTGGTCAAAAAAAGGAAACTGTGAGGTGCTATTCAACGACAAAAATGTGTATAATAACCCTTTTTTGTCATAAAACTTTCATATTTTTTTGAACTCTTCGAACTTCTAATGAACTTTTTTGTATTTTCTCTATTGATTTGCAGTTACAATAAACGGTAAGTACTTACTTATTCATTCCTTTATCTGCACAACAAGCAACAACCCATCCTCCAATGTTCTTGTAAGTAGTAACAAAACAAAATTTTAATGTTTTCCTGGTTCATCTGTTGTATAGAGTTTCAATAGCACGAGAAGTAAAAAGGAAGAAGGGGAAAGCAAAATAAATCTTAAACAGCACTATTTTCTTCTACGCCCTCCCACTTTAAAAACCCACAAGCTGCCACTGCTTTAGCGTAAGGTAGCATAACTGTCTCTAAGAATCCGAAGTGCATTTCATATTTTCTTTTATCCAAAATATTGGAGCTACTCCTTTATATAAAAAGGACCCCCATATTTCGCTGTACCCAATATATTACGTGGATTGAATTCTTCATTAATGTGCCTTCTCACATATAATTTACCATCAGAAATAAATTAATTAATTTTGGTTTTATCGCAAAAAATAATATTTTCCACCGCCCCCCCACTTTAAAACGCACGAGCTGCTACTGCTTTAGCGTAAGGTAGCATAACTGTCTAAGAATCCGAAGGGCATTTTTTTTGTTATATTTTCTTCGTTATATTTCTTATCCAAAATAGTGGAGCTACTCCTTTATATAAAAAGGACCCCCATATTTTGCTGTACCCAATGTATTACGTGGATTGAATTCTTCATTAATGCATCTTCTCACATATAATTTACCATCAGAAATAAATTAATTAATTTTGGTTTTATCGCTAAAAATAATATTTTCCATCACCCTCCCACTTTAAAAACCCACGAGCTACCACTGTTTTAGCATAAGGTAGCATAACTGTCTGTAAGAATCCGAAGTGCATTTTTTTTGTCATATTTTCTTTTATCCAAAATAGTGGAGCTACTCCTTTATATAAAAAGGACCCCCATATTTTGCTGTACCCGAAGAATTACGTGGATTGAATTCTTCGTTAATATGTCTTCTCATATATAATTTAGCATCAGAAATTAATTAATTAATTTTAGTTTCATCGCAAAAAATAATATTTTCCACGCCCTCCCACTTTAAAAACCCACGAGCTGCTACTGCTTTAGCGTAAGGTAGCATAACTGTCTCTAAGAATCCGGAGTGCATTTTTTTTGGTAATATTTTCTTTTATCCAAAATAGTGGAGCTACTCATTATATAAAAAGGACCCCCATTTTTTGCTGTACCCAATGTATTACGTGGATTGAATTCTTCATTAATGCGTCTTCTCACAAATAATTTAGCATCAGAAATAAATTAATTAATTTTAGTTTTATCGCTAAAAATAATATTTTCCATCACCCTCCCACTTTAAAAACCCACGAGCTACCACTGTTTTAGCATAAGGTAGCATAACTGTCTGTAAGAATCCGAAGTGCATTTTTTTTGTCATATTTTCTTTTATCCAAAATAGTGGAGCTACTCCTTTATATAAAAAGGACCCCCATATTTTGCTGTACCCGAAGAATTACGTGGATTGAATTCTTCGTTAATATGTCTTCTCATATATAATTTAGCATCAGAAATTAATTAATTAATTTTAGTTTCATCGCAAAAAATAATATTTTCCACGCCCTCCCACTTTAAAAACCCACGAGCTGCTACTGCTTTAGCGTAAGGTAGCATAACTGTCTCTAAGAATCCGGAGTGCATTTTTTTTGGTAATATTTTCTTTTATCCAAAATAGTGGAGCTACTCATTATATAAAAAGGACCCCCATTTTTTGCTGTACCCAATGTATTACGTGGATTGAATTCTTCATTAATGCGTCTTCTCACAAATAATTTAGCATCAGAAATAAATTAATTAATTTTAGTTTTATCGCTAAAAATAATATTTTCCATCACCCTCCCACTTTAAAAACCCACGAGCTACCACTGTTTTAGCATAAGGTAGCATAACTGTCTGTAAGAATCCGAAGTGCATTTTTTTTGTCATATTTTCTTTTATCCAAAATAGTGGAGCTACTCCTTTATATAAAAAGGACCCCCATATTTTGCTGTACCCGAAGAATTACGTGGATTGAATTCTTCGTTAATATGTCTTCTCATATATAATTTAGCATCAGAAATTAATTAATTAATTTTAGTTTCATCGCAAAAAATAATATTTTCCAAGCCCTCCCACTTTAAAAACCCACGAGCTGCTACTGCTTTAGCGTAAGGTAGCATAACTGTCTCTAAGAATCCGGAGTGCATTTTTTTTGGTAATATTTTCTTTTATCCAAAATAGTGGAGCTACTCATTATATAAAAAGGACCCCCATTTTTTGCTGTACCCAATGTATTACGTGGATTGAATTCTTCATTAATGCGTCTTCTCACATATAATTTAGCATCAGAAATAAATTAATTAATTTTAGTTTCATCGCAAAAAATAATATTTTCCACGCCCTCCCACTTTAAAAACCCAAGAGCTGCTACTGCTTTAGCGTAAGGTAGCATAACTGTCTCTAAGAATCCGGAGTGCATTTTTTTGGTCATATTTTCTTTTATCCAAAATAGTGGAGCTACTCATTATATAAAAAGGACCCCTATATTTTGCTGTACCCAATGTATTACGTGGATTGAATTCTTCATTAATGCGTCTTCTCACATATAATTTAGCATCAGAAATAAATTAATTAATTTTAGTTTCATCGCAAAAAATAATATTTTCCACGCCCTCCCACTTTAAAAACCCAAGAGCTGCTTCTGCTTTAGCGTAAGGTAGCATAACTGTCTCTAAGAATCCGGAGTGCATTTTTTTGGTCATATTTTCTTTTATCCAAAATAGTGGAGCTACTCATTATATAAAAAGGACCCCTATATTTTGCTGCACCCAATGTATTACGTGGATTGAATTCTTCATTAATGCGTCTTCTCACATATAATTTAGCATCAGAAATAATTTAATTAATTTTAGTTTCATCGCAAAAAATAATATTTTCCACGCCCTCCCACTTTAAAAACCCAAGAGCTGCTACTGCTTTAGCGTAAGGTAGCATAACTGTCTCTAAGAATCCGGAGTGCATTTTTTTTTGGTAATATTTTCTTTTATCCAAAATAGTGGAGCTACTCATTATATAAAAAGGACCCCTATATTTTGCTGTACCCAATGTATTACGTGGATTGAATTCTTCATTAATGCGTCTTCTCACATATAATTTAGCATCAGAAATAAATTAATTAATTTTATTTTATTATACAAAAAATAATATTTTCACATTTTTGTTGGAAATATTCACTATATTTTTTTTACAAATTTTAACAGGTGTTTGATATTATCTTAACTTAATACGGAACTTTTACTCAACTGTATAGGTTCATATTTCAGGTTCAATAAGATACTCAACTGTATAGGTTCTTCTGTAGGAAATCTTCACTACAGTTTCTTATTGCAAATTTGAACAACTGCTTTATATTGTAATATTATTCAAAAACAAGGCAAATTCTTCCCGTGCCTAACAATCACCTAACAATTGTTCAATACTTCGATCGTCATCAAATCTCAACAAATATCTCGCAAGACTGGACATGGCCTTATGCAGTCATCAGTCGGACTCTAGTAGAATTTTCGAGAGTAACTAATGGATTGACCAGGGTCCTGAAAGTTCAAACGTTTAACTCGAGCCCAACTGATGACGGGTCTCGAAAGATCCTTGTTGACGTTTGATGGCGACTAAAGAATTAGGTAATTTTTTGGTGGAGCACCGAAAAAAAAATTACTTTTATTTTTTTGAATATTCTTATTATTCTCCACGAGCCCACTACAATTTATGCTTTATATTATACAGGTCAACACATTTAAACTTGTTTGAGGTAACATTTATGAAAATAGGTGTATATGAAGTATTTTGTACTCCTAAATCCGAAAATAATAAGCTGATTACTGTAAAACGTAAAGTTTTTTTGTTACAGGGTGATGGAGAAAAAAATGGAGACGGCATATTTTTACAATCTAATATGTATTAAAAATAAATATGTAAAAGGTGTTGCATCTATGTAAAAACATTACTGAGGATTATGTAAATAAAAAATATATTATTACATGAGATGTTGTGTTCTGTATCGTCATTTCCCTTCAAAACCCAGTAGTAGTCGTCCAACATAGATGGCTAGGGTTTCAGGCCTTCTAAGGCCTTCCCAGGTCCTGATGTCCTGGTAAAACCTCTCTCCTTGTTCGTCGCTTTGGAAACACTTCGCGAACTTATCGAAGGTGATTGGCGGATTGGCGGCCCGAATGAAATCGCTTTAAAGGTGAGTATTAGTTTTGGAAGTACTCAAATTTTCCGAAATATCATCCAATTGGGAATCTAAATAGTACATTTTTAAGATTAAGAGACACCCTTGTATTTCATAGGCTTTCAAGAGTTCATTTATGAAGTTTTTATAGTTTTCAACTTTCTTGTTTCGCAAGAAATCCTTTCACTATACTTACAAAACACTTCCAAGCTGCTAATTCATTTTGAGGTCCAATAAATATGCCGTCTTGTAGTTTTGCACCACTTAATTATATTAAATATAACTTAAATTATTTCTTTTAGGTACTTGAAACCATTATCTTCTTTCTCCATGGTTTTTACAAAGTTTTTCATAAGTCCAAGCTTAATATGGAGAGACGGAAGAAGTATCTCTTTGGGTTAACAAAGGGGCCATATTTTATGTTTCAAGTACCAGGTTCAACAGAAGTTCTATGAGGTCAATCTTTATGACTGTAATGTACTTTTGTTGCCGTACTGTCTCATAGACACAAAAAAACAGCAATACTTTGTAAAATTCCGTTGAAATTCTAGCAATATTCCTATCACTTTTAAATCCCTATAAATATTCCACTGATACTGTTCATATTTAGCGCGATTGGTAAGTTGTTATAGGCGTTGCTTAAAAGCTGCTAAGTTGTCATAGGTTTTTTTCACTGTCACTGAATGGGCTAAAATAATAGATGGGTTTTTGTTTCCATTATGAAGCAAGACTATTTTTAGGCTGTATTTTAACGGTCCTATAAAAATAAGCCACTTAGACGGTACATGTTTCATATTAATCTAATTCAGATGAACCATTAGTATCACAACAGATATATAGCGATCCCACATTCTGTTTTTGGTAAAGTGAAACAATTACTTTTTTATCTAACAGGTTCCATTGTTGAAGCCTGAAACCAAGAAGTTCTAAATCATTTAATTAATTCTGAGTTATTAAGTAAGCCTTGATCATTTGGTGTAACCGTGGCTCTATCTCACCGCATGAGTCGAATAATTTCATTTTTTAGTTCAGGAATCGATTGTGGATTGTTCTTGTAGATCTAACTTTTTACGCAACCCCGAAGAAAATAGGCCAACAGTGTCAAATTATATGATCTTGGTGGGCAAATAACATCACTATTTCTTGTAATAGCTTGTCCAGGAATTTTTTCTTTAAATAAATCAATTGTTTCATTAATAGAGTGTTAAAATGTTATAAAAAATGTACAAACTTTTAACGTTAACGTTTCGGAGGGTAATCTCCCCCCGTTTTCAAAACTGAACTAAAAAATAAATTATATTAATTTGTAATATATAAAGTAACGAGTGAAAGTAAATATATTTTTTTAATAAAATAAATATTTCCCAAATAAAGGAGAAAAAAAAAGAAAAAATATATGAACACGCCACAATCATTCAGACATTACTTAGAGTGAGGTGTAGCGTCATTCTGTTGGAACCACTTATCATCCAGATCAATATTATTCAATTCAACTCAGAAAAATCCAGTAATCATCTCGCGATATTGAATACCATTCACAGTTACAGCTTCACCAGCAGTTTTCTAAAAGAAAAACGGCCCAATTACATCTTCTAACTATAACGCCCACCAAACAGTGACTCGTTTAGGATGTAAAAGTTTCTCACGAATTAATCGTAGATTTTCCTTGCCCCGAATGCCATTGCCATCAATAACATAGTTATCAATTTCAAAATGTGCTTCATCTGATAAAAAGGTTTTTTGAGAAAAAACATCTGTTTGTTTTTTGATCCAATTGATAAATGCACGACGTTTTCAATGATCCTGTGGCTTTAGTTTCTATGTTATTTGAACATTATTTGCCTTCAGAGCTAAATTCTTTCGTAAAATACGCCATGTTGTGGATTTACTCGTGGAGTCCGAATTATTGTGAACGTCGACTAATGGAAATTTCTGGGTTTTCAGCAACACTTTCCGTATCAAATCAATATGCTCTTGTGAACGATCACTACGACTATGTATTACTCTTCTTTTGTCTTCTACCAAACCAGTTTGGGCGATTATCCAAACCGTAAATACCACTTCATTTTCTAAAAATATTTTTCACTGAACACCTATTTTGACACAATAATTCAACAATTTTAATGCGTTGTTGTATTATGTGCCACTCCATTTATATAAATGTCATACATTACTCTTCTGAAATACTACTAGATCCAGGCAAATTCACAACGCCATCTGAGTTTTATTTAAGAATTAAAAAATACTTGACTGGGATGTCCTAGTCCATCTACTGTCCCGATTAAGCGACCTCCAACTATTATTTATTTAGATCTCTTCAAAACAGGTTAAATAGTATAACCTTTACTCGCTTGGAAGACTTGAACAATCACCTGGATCAGTTCTATATCCGGCAACATCAAAACTTTGATAAGCGCGGAATTGGGAGATGTAGAAAGATCATCCAACAAAACACACGTACGAAAAAAATCACACCCAGATTATTCTCCAGACTTGGTGCCATCGAATTACGACTTTTTGTAAACGATAGAATACCCTCTTGTAGATATATATATATATATATATATATATATATATATATATATATATATATATATATATATATATATATATATATATATATATATATATATATGGGTTGGGCCTAAAAATCAATTTTGAAATAAACCTTTAACAGAAAAGAAGGAAAAAATTAAGGATAGTAACGGGCGTAGACTAACACTACAAGAATATTATATATTTGTGCTTAAATAATTGCAGAAAAAAAGTATTTTGATCAACATTTTATACCAGTGGTGGCTCGTGAGGGGGGGCCCTCTTCCCGCATTTATCACCGTAAACGATTTTGCAGAGTAAAACACCACATTTTATTTCCGTTCACCTCCTGTATAGGATTTCAAGTAAGTATTTGAAGCCTGGATAGGCATTCAAAGCAAAACAAATTCTTGAGCGGCACTATTTTCTTCTACACCCTCCACTTTAAAAACCCACGACCCACTGCCGTATACATAAAATCCAACTAAGGCCATCTATTAGTGAAAAACGAAAATACCTCCCCTAAAACCGAATAAATCAAGAAAATAAGCAAAAATGACAAATATATGAATCACATGTTCTATCATTTATTATTTAATATTTTTTCTCCATTGTTTCTTAAAGCTGCAGAACTAAAGAAAAATATATGTTTAATACTGGCATACAATAATTTTTTGTCACAAATAAAATAATTCATTAAATATAATACGAACAAAATATTTATAAAATAATTTATGTTTTTATTATACATAAACACTTTGACATTTATCTACAACAATTGTAATAAAAAATAGAGTAATAAATATACAATAGGAAGGGTTGAACGCCTATTGGTATTTTGATATAATTTATTTCACGCTTTTTTTATATATGTTGATTGCTAATGAATTGCTAATCTGAAACATAAATATCATAAACGTTAATTTTATTTCAATATTGGCTGTTAATGTAATATTTAATTATATGTAAACATAAAATTAAAAATATTAACTAATCATTGATGCCGAGGAAATAGAACTTATAACAACTTTATATTATCAGCTGCGATGTCCGAGTGGTTAAGGAGTTTGACTCGAAATCAAATGGGCTCTGCCCGCACAGGTTCGAATCCTGTTCGCAGCGAATTTTTTTTAATAATCCAATACATTATCTTGACATAGTATTTTTCTAACTGAATCATTCTCAGGACATATTATAGAATAAATAAAAGTAAACAAATCCTTCACTATCTTTTGGTTTTTTTATAGACATCGGTCGATAATTTTTTTTGACGATATTAATTTGTTTTCGGTTGCGTTTTAGTTAATCGCGAAAAAACGGGGACGTCTGTTTGTGTTGTGAGTGATGGTATGAAATACAAGAACCGGCAGCAAAAGGTAAATCATTTTAATTTAAAGTTTTTCTTTGTGTATAATACTTAATTGTGACTGTATATCTGAAGGGTCTAAAAAATGAATAATGAACGAATTAGTTATTTTAGATCATATAATATCCAGTGAGAGAAGAAAGTATTTAAAATTAGTCTCTCTTAATTTTAAAACCTTTAGAGTTTTTGCTGTCATATAACTGATTGTCCATTTTCAATTTTGAGAGTAATATAGTTGTTTTTTGGGAATTTGTATTTATATTCTTGGTTTTTGTCACTTTTTGGTGCACTACATGTCATATATTCTCGGTAGGAATAATATCTGGTGATTGGGAAAGTGTAATAATCTTCTGACATTGTAGAGAGGGCTTTCGTCCTGTGCTTTATTTATTTTGTTATCTTGCTGGAATCTGAAGACATCACGTTTTATTGTGAACTGATATTTCCAGGACCCTGCCCTATCTTATTTTATTTTAATAAACAAAACTTGCTTTCGTCCCTTAAAAAGGACTGTCTTCAGAAACTACAACGCGTAATTTACCTGCAGTTGTACAACAGAAATATAGTTGCTTTTTAAGAATTTTTATTTATACCCGCCCGCTTCGCTGGGCATTTTAAAATTAACATTATTATTTATTGTCATTATTACAGGTTCTTTATAAAAAAAAAATTAACTTCCTCTTTCCGTCTTTAATCAAGCTTACATATAGTGCCCTCAATTATAGTATTTAATCTTCCAAACATTTAATCTTTGTCGTCTATCTCATCTTCTTCGATGATAGTTACGACTGGTCGCAAATCGTTCATGAGCCCCATGTACTTATTAGTTAAAACAACATCTTAATTGCACCGAATGATTTGGAAAGCATTGTTGCAAGGTCTGATAGATTTTAAAAATGCATTTGATTTTACATGTGTTCCATGGAGTAGCGATTTTAATAGCTCTGGAAGTTGTTGCAAAGGTTCTAGTTTTATTTTGCCAGCTGAACAGTATAAACCTTCACATTCGCAATCCACTTTAATGCTTTACAATAACTACAAATTTTTGTCATTGAACTTAATTTTGATTCTTGTTTATAATCAACTGTAGGATCATACGAAAAACCACAATTTATTTTTACTTTCCAACGAATTTTTAATTTCATACGTCGTAAATCGTCTTTCCTTTTTTGTTCTTTTTGTAATCTATTTTCCGTTTCATCTTGACTTTCACATGCACGCTTAGCTTTCATATACTTTGATTTAGACGTTACCAAATTTAATTTGGACTTTCCTTTTGTAGGCATTTATAACTACAACAAATAATTGGAAATAATTAAAAACTATCTTGAGATTGGCAACCGAAAATTCAATATAAAAAGTTGAAATAAATATCTTACTAATTTAATGCTGGGAAACTAATTTTTCGTTTTAATCTAATTATTCCACGCTTCCTTCTTTTCTTCTTTTTCTTCTTTAATTAATAAATCTAAACATATATATAAACATATATATATATATATATATATATATATATATATATATATATATATATATATATATATATATATATATATATATATATATATATATATATATATACATATATATGTTTTTAATATCTTTTTAAATCAGTCAATTGACATTTGGTAAAAATTTATTTAGATTACAAAAAAACATAGTTTTAATGCTACAAAAAAATATTAATTTAATAGTTCAATTAATAATTAATATATTAAAATTAATAATAATAGTAGTTAATGTACATGATAATAATAATCAATAATAAGTTGATAAAAGCTGAAATTTTAAATTTAGCGTTTTTGATCATTAGAGCCCTCACAACCGCTTTAGGAGTTTGAACTCCGTTGCAGACGTTCTTAAATAGTCTTAATATAGCCCAAGACAGAAACAATTCATTTCAAATTTTCATTTTAACACGTTGGCTACCATACGAGTCGGTATCGACTCACATGAAAAAGTGCCAAATCTACCGCGTGGGTTGAAATCGGGTCGCGACAAGTCTGAACACGAGCCCACATGAATCATTACGTCTCATGCTTGTTTACTTCAGTTGTGCAATAAACCTCATATCAAGTGCATTGGCCCAATTAGTCAATTGATTTTATTTAAATATTGTGAGTGATTTTTAGTGATCTGGCTGCTAAGGTAAGTTATTATAGCTTATTATTACCCCATTTCGAACGAAAAAAATTGTGAGACGATTTCGACTCTCAATTTTCTCTTATCAATTTTTTACAATGAAAACAAAAATGAAATTTTGAATTTTCATTATTTATTCACCTTGTTATTGAAGTAAATATTATTCATTATTATTATTATTATTTCGTGTTATTGTAGATGAATGGTTCTATACCTAGAAGCTGCAAAAAGGTTAACAGTATCTGAAATTCAGCGAATATTAGAAGAAGATTCAGAAAATGAAGGGGAGGGTCAGGATTTCTCTTCTGATGTCAGCGAATACGAACCAGATGAAGAAGAGAATATTTCCGAAAGTGACGACAACGCTGATGATGGTGTCCTATCTGATCCGCAGTCTCCAGGACCATCAGTATCAACAACTCCAGTTCGAAAATGGAATAGCGTTACTGGTGAACTTTTAAAAACATTTGCCTTTACCGGTGACTCCGGATTAAAAAATATTAACGGAGTAAGTAAGGAAATAGATGCCTACTTACTTTTTCTGGACAATGAGGTCATTCGACTAATGTTAGAATGGACAAACAAGGCAGGAGAAAAATATTTTATTTCTAAAAATAAACAAATCCAGTGGAAAACTGTAACTGAGTTGGAATTGAAAAAATTTCTTGCATTGTTGCTCTATTTTGGTTTAGTCCGATATCCGTCATTAAAAAATTACTGGTCGAGGGATAGAAAATTCGTAAATCTATTCGTGCGCAGCACCATGCCACGAAATAGGTTTGAAGAAATTTTACGCTTCATTCACTTCTCAGACGAAGACAGCCGGCCAGATGATAGACTGAAGAAAGTGTATGATTTAGTCCACATGATGAATAAAAAATTTCAATATTACTCCAACCCAGAGGAGGACGTAATAATTGATGAGACCATGGTGCCTTTTAGAGGTAGGCTGAAGTTTCGCCAATATTTACCAGGAAAGGCGCACAAATATGGAGTAAAATTATACAAGGCTTGTGGAGCAGACGGCTATACATACAGTGTTAAAGTTTATTCTGGTAAAGAAGATGACAAAAATCCAGCGGATTTGCGGCACAGCAATAAAGTTGTGTTGGGCTTATTGCAGAATTATCTAAACCAAGGGAGGACCTTAGTGGTCGACAACTTTTATACAAATATCGCAATAGCAACAGAACTTTTGAAGTCCAACACACATTTAGTTGGAACAATGCGGGCGAGAGTGAAAGACGTTCCCAAAAGTATTTTAAATGCGAAATTGAAAAGGGGAGAGGTTGTTGGACTTGAAAGCGACGACGGCATTGTTGTCGGCTGCTGGAAGGATAAAAGGGATGTGCGATTCATAACAACAAAGCATACTTTGGAAATGGTACCTGTTGGAAAAAATAGAAAAGGCGAAACAGTAAACAAGCCAACAGCCATTACATATTACAACAAGAGGAAGCAAGGCGTGGATCTCTCTGATCAGATGACCTCTTATTATTCACCGCTGCGTAAAACGATTCGTTGGTTCCATAAAGTTGCTTTCTTGCTGATACTAGGAACATCTGTTGTAAACGCGTGGCTAATTTTCAAAAAATTGACAGGATCTAAACTGTCCATTGCGAATTTTCGAGAATCTCTGATCGACTATCTCGTAAGCACTTCAGGACCAGCAACTCCGTCTACCTCTACCAAGAAAGACAAGCATAGCTTACAAAAAACCACCCAAAAAGATAAGAAAAACCACTCTGTGAGACGTCGCTGCGTTAACTGTTACGCCACCCTCAGCAAACATCTCGGCAGAAAAGAGGCACTGAAAAAATGCCCTAAGGTTGTTACCAAGTGTGTGACATGCCCAGGGGAACCATCTATGTGCCTAGAATGCTTTGATAAACATGATACATAGTTTTGTTTTTATATATAAAAAGAATTTTTTTTGTATTTTTTATAAATTTTTTAAAATTAAAAATCTCAAAAACTACAAGACTTTTCCTTGGCCCAACTATACCATTCTGTAGGTCTCACTTTACACTAGGCAGTAGCCAAGACACAATATCCTCCTTTGTGGCACAGTATTTTTAAATTGCCATAAGAGAAGCACTAGCGTGAGCCACTATATCGACTCTCACTTTTTTGTTAGCTTCTTTCCACTGCGAGACGAAATCAACCCGCAATAGTGTACTACCTAAATTTCTTTGCGAGTCGATTTCGAACCACAAATATGTGTTAACGCCAAAGTACCAAATGACCGCGGGATATATAGACTGAAAAAAACCACTTATGGTGGTAGCCAACGTGTTAATAATACGTTTATAAAAGCTACAAAATCAGATAATTAGCGATTCTCATCATTAACGCCTCCGCAACTGGTATAGGGAGTCCAACACTCATATAAATATTAGCCTGTCCATGAAGTACATGTATTTTCTACATGAGTACCCAAGTTTCAAGTCAATCGGATGCATGGTTCAGTAGTTATAACGGAACATCCGTAAAAACCACTGTAGATTTATATATTAGTAAGTATAGATACATGGTTTTTATCTCTTTTTTATACACTACATGTCATCAATTCTCAATAGAATTAATATCACGATTGGGAAACTGTAATATTCTTCCAACATTGTAGAGAGGGCTTTTGTCCTGTGTTTTATTTATTGCATTGTTTTGCTGGAATCTGCAGACCTCGCCTTTTATTGTGAACTGATATTTCCAGGACCCGGCGCGATCGTATTTGTTTATAAATAAAATTTGCTTTTGTCCCTAAAAATGACTGGATTCACGATGTGGTCAACAAAATGCGAAAGAACTAACGATGCACGAAAATTGTATTCTCGATGGATTCCGACTATTTTGAGACTATTTCAAAGAGATTGGGGTGTGCTTTATCGTTTTTGATTCGTTACAATCAGGAAGGAGATTTGTTAGATCACATCCTTACAGGAGATGAGACTTGGATGTCTCACATGATTCCTGAGTCCAAGTAAAAGTCAATTACTTGGAATGGCGACGCACATCGTCGCCAACCACAGTGAAACCGAAATCAAACAGGCAGCGTGAAAGATCAGGGCAACTATCTTTTGGGACAGGACAGGGATTTAGTTAGTGAATTTTTGTGCCGAGAGTCTAATCATGTCTTTTAGAAGGGAAGAATTGGATCATCTACCTTATAGTCCAGACCTTGCACCCAGTTATTTTTACTTTTTGCGGTACTTAAAAAAGTTTGTTGGTGGTCAATGGTTCAACAAAGACGAATAAAATAAAACTGTAGTTATGGATTGGATTCTTCACAGGCGACAGATTTCTTTAACGCCGGAATTCAAATCCTTGTTGAGCGATATGACAAATGTTTGAACAAAAATGGAAATTATGTTGAAAAGTAGATGAAAGTATGTAGTTTTGATTTTGCTTCATAATAATGCACCATCACACACAGCAAAAGTGGTCAAGAAAACGATTGAGGCATTTAGTTGGGAAATAGTGTCACATGCGGCTTACTCATCAGACTTGGCTCCGTCCGATTACTACTTATTTACATTTATGGGATACGCAATTGCTGAATAGCTCTTCACTTCTTACGAAAATGTCTCGATGAGTGGTTTGGCTCAAAAGAGCAACAGTTTTTTTGGCGTGACATCAATAAATTATCAGACAGGTGTGAAAAATGTATAGTTATACTTCCAATAAAATATTTTGTATAATTTTCATACAATACACGTGTATTTTCAATACAAAAAATCCGGTTTCATATTTATACCTGATATACCAAATAAAAAAAAACATTACTTTTGAAAATTATTGGGCAAATGCTTCAGTTAAGAAAAAGTACGTTGGAGATATCGTGCAACGCTACAAAAATGAGAACACAATTTAATAACGAAGAAGCAAACAGGCCGTCTGAACTTAATAAAGGAAAGAGACCAATGCTTTATTTTAAAAGAACTACATAAAATACCTAAAATTAATGAACCTAAGCTTAAAACATTGGTGGAAAACTATTATCAAAAAGCAGTCAGCATCGAAACAATACGGCTAGCATATCCATGATAGCCATATTATCCCGGAAAAAGCGTTGGTTAAATAAAAAAACATTAAAACTCCTGGATTTTGCGAAGAAGTGGATTTTGAAGCTTGAAAATTATTAAAATGACGTTATTTTCCGTGATGAGTAAAAATTCACATTTTACAATACACAATACAACAACAATACTAATTAGAAGATAAGTTTTTTACACAGTTAATTTTTTCGTTGATATTAATTAATGTCCGAACCTTTATGTGAATTTAAATTTATAAGTTGATCTTTCTTATTGATGTATTTA
Organism: Cosmopolites sordidus; assembly: GCA_031761425.1. Classification (NCBI taxonomy): domain Eukaryota; kingdom Metazoa; phylum Arthropoda; class Insecta; order Coleoptera; family Curculionidae; genus Cosmopolites; species Cosmopolites sordidus. Next base: position 570,261 of record JARFXV010000387.1, read on the forward strand.
TTATTATTCACGTATGAGCCCTGGTGGACCACGCGAAGTACAATTAGAGGCGTTTGTTGTTGTTAACCTTCCTTTACGCCCATACTAATTTCATTCTTTCGCTATGAGCTTTTTTCCTTTCGTCAGACCAAGTTGTTCCAGTCTTCCTACATTTTTCTCTCTGGCCAACCTTCCAAATGTTAACCTTGTGTCTGAAACAGCCTCTATCCTGAATTTCACTTTGTGTAATATTTGCTGATCTTAGGTCCTCTTTAATTGCAGCAATCCATTTAATTATTTCTAGTTTAGCTCTACTCCTATTTTCATAAAATTCGACTATTTGTCTAGTTAGCCTACTCGGATTCATCTGTTTTATGTGTCCGTAAGACTTAAGTTTTCTTTTTCTCATATCGCTATGTATATCTGTGTATTGTTTAATTTCTTGATTTTTTCGAAGTCGGTATGTTGTGCTATTTAATTGTTTGGAGTCTAGGATTTTTCTTATGATTTTTCTTTCCTTCTTTTCAATGTCCTCGATGTCTCTCTATCTATTCAAAATGAGCGTTTCTGACTCATATAGACATTCTGGGTTAATAACTGTGTTGTAATGTCTCAGTTTTGTGTTTTTAGATAGGCATTTTTTGTTATAAATATTTTGTGTAAATCTCAATGCAGTTTCCATTTTTTGACATCTACCCTTATTGGCCGATTTTCCCAACCCATTTTCCATGATTATTTTACCCAAATATTTGAATTGAGTCTGATGTCTGATATTACCATATTTGGTTTTTAGAAATCTTTGTCTGTTGCAGGTCATGTATTGTGTCTTTTCAAAGGTCTTTTCAAAGTTTGGAGTCCTACCTTTTCTGATATTTCTTTTAGGATTTCAATCTGTTTCTGTGTCGTTAATACATCTTGAGCCAAAATTGCTAGATCATCAGCAAACGCCAGACAATCAATTTTGATGTTGGTTCTCCCCAGTTTAATGGGCTGGTCAATATTCAGGGCCCACTTTTTTTCACGCCACTCCTGTATTACTTTTTCTAGAACACAGTTAAATAAGAGTGGCGAGAGTCCATCCCCTTGTCTCACTCCAGTTTTAATTTCGAAGGGCTTTGAGATGTCACCCATTAATTTAACTTTTGACCTTGTGTTAGTTAATGTTGCTTTAATAATTGCCAGCGTTTTCAGATCTAGTCCTTGTTCTTTCAAGATTTGGAATAAAGATTCGCGATTAATGCTTTTTTGAAATCTACAAATGTACAGACGAGATTTTTATTGTACAGTTTTTGATGTCTTAGGATCAACTTTAGATTCAGGATCTGTTCAGGGCAGGATCTGCCCGGTCGAAAACCTGCTTGATATTCACCAATTTTAGGTTCTAACTGTCCCTGTGCTCTGTCTAGTAGACATTGAGATAGAATCTTGTAACAAACTAGGAGAAGAGATATCCCTCTATAGTTGTTTACATCCGTTCTATCTCCTTTCTTGTGTAGTGAATGGATTAGAGCTTCTTTCCAATGTTCCGGAATCTGTTCGGATCGCCAAACTTCTTGTAGAATTTTGGTTGAATTTCTTTGAGTGTACCTGGACCAGCGGACTTCAAAAGTTCAGTAGTGATTCCATCTTCACCAAAAGCTTTGTTATTTTTAAATCGCTTGATTTGCCTAATTATTTCATCTTCATTCGGTGATAATGAATCTGGATTTGTTTGTTTAGGGGTTTTTATGTATTTGCTATTAATATGAATTTAAAATTATCTATCAGGTAAGTAAATATGAAATCGGATTTTTTTGTATAGAAAATACACGTTTATTGTATGAAAATGATAAAAAAAATATTTTATTCGAAGTATTGCCCATCGCTAGCCCTACATTTTTCCTACCTGTATGACAAATGCCACGCCAAAAAAGCTGTTGATCTTTTGAGGGCTGTTGCTTCTCGTATGAAGTGAAGCACTGCTCAGCAAGTGCGTGTCCCATCGCTGTAAATAAGTAGTAATCGGTCGGAGCCAAGTCTGGTGAATAAGCCGTATGCGAAAATATTTTCCAACTTTCGTTTCCTTGACTAGTGTTGCTGGGTATGATGGTGTGTTATCATAAAGCAAAATCACTTTTTGTTTTAATATTTTTGGTCGTTTTGATATTTTTTGATATTTTGGTCGTTTTTCACGCAAAGCTTAATTCAAATCGATCATTTATTGTCGGTAGCGTTCAGTATTAATCGTTTCCCAAGGTTTTAGCAGTCCATAATAGATCATAACTTTCTGATCCCACCAAACACAGAGCATTGTCTTCTGTCCTTAGCGATTGGCCTAGGAGTCGATGTTTTGCCTGGAGTTACCCATGATCTTTTACGCTTAGGATTTTAAAAATATATTCACTTTTCTCGAGTTGTTGTTACGTTTTAGCGTCATCCTCATCCAACAATGCACATTTCGCTGTCTTCAAACTTTTTCAGGTAGTCTTCCACGTTCTTCGTTTCTCACGTCAAAATCGCCTCTTTTGCATTCTTTAAGCCACTTACAGCACTGTGATTTATTAAGAGCATGCTCACCGTAAACTTCGACAAGCATTCGATGAGATTCTACAGCAGTTTTCTTCAAATGGTAACAGAAATCCATGTTGCCCGCAATTCGTAGTTTTCGGGCACAAAATTCGACATGTTCAATGCTATTACAAACTGTTGTATGATACTTATATTGTGATGAGTTGAAAATCTTTGTCAGATGTCAACAAGTAAATGGCGCCAAGGACCCGGTTTGACGGTAACTACATTGACATCTAGGGCCATCTATGGGTAAATTCCAGTCTCATATTTATAGACCTGGTAATACTTAAATTTTATAGTTGTACTAGAATTATTTATTATTTTCCCTAATAAATTCTTTTTTATTACGTTTTATTTTCATAAGCGCACTTATCTCAATGTACTATGTACTATTTTTGCAATCCACTGTAGTTCGTATTTGAAAAAGACATTGTGTGTCGAAACATACAAGTTATAAATATAGTGAAAATTCAGATGTAAATCTTTATTTCTTTGATTGGTTTTTAAATTAAGTAATTCCAAATATTAAATCTGGATTGTTCCAAATACAATAAGTACAAACTTACATTTTTTTTTACACGGTATTATAACAATTAGTGGGTTTTAAAGCTACTGAACGTCATCAAAATAAAACAAACAAACCAACGAGATCACCCGGCGAAAGGAACAAACAAATCCGAATTTGAAGCCTCGGGGGAGTCGCAATAACAATAAAGTTCTTGTTATGGCCTGTTGGTGTTTCTGGTTGCCTTGGGGCCCCAGTTTTTCGGACAATGTCGACGTTATTTAAAAATTTTGATGACGCACCTGTTGCCTTTTCCTCCCTCTCGTTCTGTTCCGTCCCTCTCATCGTCGCTGCATCTCTCGCTCGCGCGCTCATAAAACTGAAGAGTCTTATTATCCAAGTTTATGTTTTTTGATAAGATGGGCGTAGATTTTATGGTTGGAACGATGTTTAAGGTTGTTTTTTTATTTGGGAATATCGGCTGTGTTAATATTAGGTAAATTGGGGGAGAAATTGGAAGTTTATTGTGAAGATATGACGAGATCTTTATTGATTTTAAGTATCAGTCGGATGTTGATGATGATCAAGATCATTAATGATTTATAATTATTAAGAAATTATTATTTATTTACTATTTTATTAACTTTTCGGTTTATTTTAAAATCATCCTCAAATAATATATATGTTATAGAATTGTTCTGAGGATGGTAATAATATTTTAAATAAATAATAATTTATTAATAATTGACCGATATATATGTATATATATATATATATATATATATATATATATATATATATATATATATATATATATATATATACCGAACAACAACAAGAACTGAGGAAAATGCAACTGGCCCATATGGAACTGGTGAGCGAGACAATAGAGGTGACAGATTGGTTGATTTTGCTGAAGGACAAGAACTATATATAATGAATTCATTCTATAAGAAAAATATCAGTAGAAAATGGACATGGAAAAGTCCATCTGGGCTCATAAGCGAAATTGACGACATCATGACCAATGATAAAACAATATTTACCAATTGTACTGTCCTTAACAATTTTAATGTTGGAAGTAACCCCCGAATGGTACGAGCAAGGGTTCGGATTGACTGTCGAAAAGAGCGCGAAAGAATGGTAAGATCAAAGAAGGGTATGGTGGATTCTGGAAAACTGGCGAAGATAAAAAGAACGCAAATAAATGCCTTAAGGCGTGAGGATGGCACAGTATGCAGGGCGCATACGTAAATGTTAGAGGTTGTCAGAAAATTTTATTCCCAGTTATATGAAGATCAGAATCAATCAAAGACAACAATACCCACGGAAGAACAAATGCCAGATATCCTAGTGGAGGAAGTAACAAATGCTATAGAATCGATGCAAAACGGCAAGGCTCCAGGAAAGGACAGTGTAACTGTTGAAATGCTAAAAGCTGGGGGTCGAACGTTACATAAAACACTGGCAAAATTATACTCAAAATGCCTCAAAGAACAAAAAGTACCTGACTTATGGAAAAATGTAGAAGTAATCCTTTTACATAAAAAGGGAGCACAGGAAGATTTAAAGAACTACCGTCCAATAAGCCTCCTATCAGTAATGTACAAAGTTTTCACTAAGATAATTTTTAAAAGAATATTGAAAAATGAATGACGTACAACCAAGAGAACAAGCAGGATTCAGAAGTGGATATAATACAATGGATCACATCCAGGTTGTACATCAGGCCATAGAAAGGCACAACGAATACACCATGCCACTGTGCTTGGGTTTTATCGACTACGAAAAAACATTTGACTCCATCTCAAAGCATGCAATAATGGATACACTGCTTAGCCAAGGGGTAGATAAAGCATACGTAAACTTATTAGGATCGATATATGATGGAGCTACAGCCACAATTCACCTTGATCGTCTTGAACTGGAAATTAATGTAGAACGAGGTGTAAGGCAGGGTGACGCAATATCGCCTATTCTTTTCTCGGCTAGCCTTGAAGAATTATTCCGTAAACTGGGTTGGGAATAAGATGGTGTAAAGATCAATGGTGCAAACTTAAACATCTTAGATTTTCAGATGATATCGTTCTCCCTTCATAAGACCCAGAGGAGCTGCAAAGACGCATACAAGAACTGCAAAGGGCTGGCGAACCATTTGGCTTGAAAATAAACCTGAAAAAGAGTCAGGTTATGTTCAATAACTTCGCTCAGGTCATAAGAATTTCAGTTTTAGAAAGGGATTTGGTGATTGTGGACTGTTTCATATATCTTGGGCAGAAGATTTCAATGGAGGGGAATACCGCCCGGGAGGTGGAACGGCGTGTTAAATGTGGCGGGCAGGTATTTGGCAGGCTCAACATTGTGTTTTACGAGCAGACTCCCACTTTGCCTGAAAAGAAAAGTCTTCGATCAGTGCGTTCTACCCATTATGACATATGGAAATGAAACCTGGACACTCACATCTCAATCAATTAAAAAACTTTGGGGGACACAGAGCGAAATGGAAAGATGTATGTTTGGCATTACAAGACGAGACAGAAAGTCCTACGCATGGATCAGGGAACAAACAAAAGTCTGTGATATCATTGGAAAAGTAAAGCAATTGAAATGGAGATGGGCAGGCCATATAGCGAGGCGATGGGATGACAGATCGACCAAGGCAATCCTGAAGTGGATACCGCTTGATCGCAAACGCCCGCGAAGAAGACGGATAGCACGATGGACTGATGACATCGTTAAGTATATTGGATCAGAGTGGCAGAGGAAAGCTCAGGACCGTGAAAGTTGGAAGCATGCTGAAGAGGCCTTCATCCTGCAGTAGATCGACACGGGCTGATGATGATGATGATGATATACATATAAAATAGATAGAAGAAGATAGATAGAAGTGTGTGTGCTCAGAGCAACGTTGTCGGATTATCGTAATCAAAAATATTTGTTAGATTGCGTGAATATCTGGTTGCCGAGACTTTGCATTTTTGATAATAGTAAATGTTCCGGTTATACTATACCACGCTGGAAGTGCCTTAAGTCTACACATGCAAATCGGAAAGGGTTCTTCTTGGTCTTCTTCCAATAATGCTTAAGAATTTTAAGTAATTCTGCATCTTCAATTTTTTTCGGTTCACTGTTCGGCTCTTTATCTTTCAAGTCGAAATCACCACTTTTAAGTCAACAAAATAATATAAGAGATCAGAATTATCTGTGTCTTATTCTAGAAATAAAACTATTTACCGTTCTTAAACCACATGTCCTGTGCTCTTGATAAAACACTTTTTAAGGTATTCTTAAACCACCAGAAAATCCAGATCGTGACAAACTACTGTTTCCCATAGGCCTGTTGACGTTTTGCAAAAGTTCAAACTGAATATAAACACGACCGTTACTCGAAATTGTCATCACTCATTTTCATAACGCACTTTCTGGTTCATGAAAAGAGAACTTAGAACTTAGAGAACTTAGTGACTCTAGAGAGGTCTAATTCGCACTAGAGACGCATCAGATGTTGAGCTGAATTCCCTTCAAAGGGGAAGTTAACAGTGTTACCAGATTGATCGCTACGCTACCAGTCTACATACTTTATTTGCACATCTCTAGAAAGTTATGATGAAAAACACCCGAGATAACTCACAATCCATCTTATTGCCTGATTTGTCTCCCATGGATTTTTGTTTAAAAGCTTTGGACATGGCGTGCAATTAAATCAGAAAATTGTCTTTTTTGTGTTTCAAATTTTTTTTAATCCACATATATTCTCATCGCAGTTTGTGTAACTTTAGAATATGAATATGCTTTGAATAATTTTTTTCATCCTATACCAAAGGCTCTATTATCGACAAGATTACATCTTCCAAATTGATATATCTATTCGTAAGTATACCTTTAAAATTGCAACTCATTCTTAGAGGTAGTTTTTTTTTAAACAGCTGTCTGTAGCAGATGTTTTTGTATTATTCTTAAGACAGTACAAAACAAATATCCTGTAGTGTAAGTGTTCTTTGTGAATGAAGATGTAACACACAGAAATATCATGTCATGCTTATATCAAATATTTTTTCATTAAACATTATATTAATATTATTCCAAGAGAATAACAAGAATAACACCAAGAGATAATTTATAATATACCGGGGCACATGAAAAGCGCGTCATCCAGTATAGATATTTCAGTCAAACTCAAAATATATTTACTATATAGCATACCTTAAACATAGAATCTGGTGCACTTTTGCTTGTTTATCTTTGGTTTTTCTATGTGCTGTTGTCAAATATGTGACAAAGTGAACGACTTAAAAATGTAGTTTTTAGAAAAATAATGGATTTTTAAATTAAAAAAAAATCTATTACTAATTTCCCCAAAATAATTTATTTTTATTGACAATACATCTCTTCCGCATTAATTCACCGCCGGGCATGTTCAACTAAAGTTAAAATAGATCTTTTTATGTCGTTTTTCGGAATGGCCTCACCGGTCCTCATCACGGATCCTTGGATTTGTATTACACTGTCATAAAACATTTCTCTCATAACTAGTTTGAGTTTCAGGAACAGCAAATAGTCACGCGGACATAAATCAGGTGAATACGAAGGATCTTAAAGCACTCATATTTGTTTTTCGCCAAACATTCAGGAATATCGACGGTCCTGTGAGGTGGTGAGATCCTGTGAGATTGTGTAACAAAAACTAACTTCCCCGAGCTCGATATGCGGCCTTTTCTCGAACGATTCTGTTCTACCATCGCCCCATAGCACCCAGATAATATTCACCATTGACATTTTGACTATAAAGTCCAGATGTCCAGAGTCTTTATAGGGCTGAGTATAATTTACATGATAAAATCAAGGTGCCAAGTGTTAATTTAATAAAGAAATGTATAAAACAGTTTAAAACTATAGGATCAACTTTAAATTTGTCTTCTACGAATCGTTCAAAGTCAAGTAGAAGTGTAAATAACGTTGAACGTGTGCGTGAGTCGGTTAGAGAGAGTCCAACCCAATCCGTACTGTACTGTATTACTAATACCTGGCTACTTCGCTTCCAGCGAAGTAGTCAGGTACATGTTAAAAAATCTTCAGTGCTTGCCATTTTTAACAAAGATCTTTGTCTTCATTCCTATAAAATTCAAATTGTGCAAGAAATGCAGTGAAGAATTCTTCAATAAAATTTTTTAATATATACTAATAATGCAAAGCGTCAGCTTCTAAATTAGCAAAAGAGGTAGAAATACAGTTAAAGAGAAAAGTTAATCTCCAAACTATTAGACATTTATTAGATAGAAATAAACAACTTATATGGTAGAGTAGCACGAAAGAAACCTTATGTAAATAGGGCAACCGAAATCAAATGGCTGGCCTTTGCTGAAGAGGACGTAGATTATTTTTATTATTTTCCATATTGGAAAAATATGATATTCGCGGGCGATAATAATTTCAGTTCTGATGGAGTACACAGGATGTGGAGTTAATCTAATAATGCACTATAACCTAAAAATTGTCGAAGAACTATAAAACATGGTGGCGGCTTCGTAATGGTATGAGGGTGCAAGTCCGTCAAAGGCCCTAGTAGCTTACATTTTATTGAAGGGATGACGAACCAAAACGTTTATCTTGACATCTTAAGATAAAACTTGAAACAAAGTGCTTAAAAATTGGGAATAGAAGAACGAATTCTTTTTTACCAAAACAACGATCCCAACCACAAAGCGATGAAAATTAAGACCTGTTAGTTATATAACTCTCCCAAAGTTATGAAAACTCCTCCACAAAGTCTCGATCTAATTGTGTATAATACATTTAAGGTATCATTTAAGGGTTATGATTAGAAGTAATCAAATTTCTAATATTGAGCAATTAAAATTGACTATTCAGGAAAAGTGGGTAAAACTAGCACCTGAGTATATATAAGTTAGCTGAATTTATGCTTGGCCATATAAAAAAAAAATAGTAAAGGATTGCCAACCAAATATTAATTTCTACTTGTTGAATGGTTTTTTTAGATGTATATACTAGGCTAAAAAAAATCACTTCATTCTTTCCCATATTCCCCATGAAGCTCAATACATTTTTTACCAGCGGTTCTCCAATGCATTTATTCCAAGAGAGTTTCCTCAAGTGATTTTCTGTAAGTCCTTTAAAAGACTCATCTGTGTCTACTATAACATTTTCATTTGATGAAAATCACTTGCCACGTAAATTTTTTTTAAGGTTTGGGAATAGACGAAAGTCAGAGGGAGCCAGATCTGATAAATATGATGGATGCTTCAACAATTCGTAGTATAACTCGTTCAATTTGGCCATTGCAAGAACACCTCTGTGAACCGGTGCATTGTCTTGATGAATAATGTATTTTTTCTTTACTAAACCAGATCTTTTCTCACGAATTTCTACATCCAATAGATCCAAAAGGTTTGAGTAATACTGCCCCCTTATTGTATTACCGATTTGAAGGTAATTAATTAACAAAATGCCTTCTGCATCCCAAAAAATTGATGCGATAACCTTTTTGGTCGAATTTGGCCACTTCGGCAGCTTCGGAGCTGAACAACCAGGTTCAGTCCAGCCTGAGATTTTTTGTCGCAGTTCAGGATCATAGTGGTAAACCCAAATTTATATATATAATTTTATACAAATTTATATACAAATTTATTTATATATATAATATTACAAAACGACGTTTATCTACGAAAATCTACTTTATTCTTTCGAAGAAGATCCAACTGTTAGTTAGAAAATTTTACTCGAAGCCGTTTTTGATTAGAATTTAACAAATGGGGCACCCATCTTCTACATATCATTCTCATGCCTAATTCCTCGTTTCAATAAACATATCTTTTATAGAATTAACTATTTGTTCAGTAGTTGCACTTATTGGACGTCCTGAACGAGGATCATTATCGTGGCTTGTATAGTCCGGTTCAAGATATTTCGTTGCCTTTCGGCAAAATGTTAATTGCCTCTATAAATTTGAATAAACATATTCCTAGTTTCTTCAAAGATGCCAGAGTCGGAATGGTTGAACTTCTGAATAATTTTGGAAAGAATAAAATATTGTTATATAATTATTATTTTTATTGTGTATGACTAAAGCATTGTTAATAGTTTTTTTTATTTTTAATTTATTAGTACAATAAAAAATATAACTTAAATTGAATTATACATTTAATGTGGGTTTCCCCTCACTATCACTTTGATATACATTCTGCATAATAAGTGGTTCTATATTCTTAGTAAATGATACATAGGAATCTTCTATTTTAATGACTTGGTTAATCGAATTTATCCAACTTTCTTTCGGAATACTATCTACAACCTTCCTAATTAATGTTGCAGCACTTGTACTTAGAGTCGTATAAATGATTTCTGCTCTAACATGGCATTTTACCTGCTGCCAGATATGCTCAATTGGATTAAAAATACAGTAATACAGGAGAAGATGTAAAACCGTATATCTTATATCGGCATCACACCATATTCCTTTTTAATATGAAATGTCTTTAATATTTCTAGAAGATAGTTCTCCTGTGGTGTCGTCATAGTAGTCCAAAGATGAAAGTTTAATATTTTTGGAAGATAACCGTAAATCATTTGGAAGCCATCCATCCAAACCAAAGCCCCTTGCTGGGGCTATGGTTTGGCATTTTCTTGATGTATTTACCCGTTCTTTTGCTGGTGTTTCATGTGTATGGGATCATGTTTTATCAAGGTAGAGTCAACCGCCATCGTCTCAATCAAGTGATTCCATTAATATTTATCGTTTATTATTGGTTGGATATGCAAAATCTATTCCATATAATATTCTCCGGAGGCTAGTTCTGCTGCAAAGAATGTTGGTTTCATCATCCCTTAGTCACTATTGCAATGAATGCAATGCAGACACAGTTTGTTCTTCATACATGGCATAAATTATGCTACGAATTAAATCTTTGTCGCTTTTGTCAACACATAGACAACGGCGTTGTCATTAAGCATTTACATTAAGCCCCCTATTCAATAAAGAAACATACACATTTTTAACAATTTGCTTAACATCGGACGACTACCGGATGGCAGCACTGCCGGAGACACAGTTATTATTATCTTGCCAAGAACGCCAGCTTTTTAGCACCTTTGGAATCATAAAAATACGATAGAAATTGTAGAACTGTACTGTTTAAGAAAAGAATGGGAACTAAACTAAAATATTTCGAAACTACTAAATCAGATATAAAATTAATTTTATCTTTTTACCTGTTATTTAATTAGACCCGGCCCGGTTCATTTTTTTTTGCAACTTTGCCAGGTTTCGTTACGACAGAGGTTGTTAACAGTTTATTGCAGTCATTCGGTCAAGGATATATATTGAACCGCACTATACGACCGCGTTGAAAGTCATCTCCCAATTATATATCATTGTTTTCGAAGGAGCAAACTCCCGTAATGCATTTGCCATTTCACTATGAATTTTAATTGCTTGTAAACATTTTTTACAAAGAATTTAATCACTGCACGATTTTCAATACTTTCCATTTTAAAAAATGACACGAATATGTTTACCTTAAGCTGCTGTTTTTGTATAAATGAATTGACAGATCGACCTGAAACTTCACGTATGTTAATATGAAGGATAACATTTCACAATGTAGTGAATTATATAGTTGTTTTACTGCTATATAGGACATAGGTGTCTCTCCGCGAACTTTTCAATTAGCCTAATATAGATATATCATGGTGTACGAATTTTATTTTTTCTAAACTAATACAAACGTTTAATTTATTCTCTACAAAAATCTTTTCACTCATTCTTCCTTTTAATAATATTTTATCTCTGACCATACTTTCTAAAATGTATACAGACTAAAAAAAAGTTACTATTAAAAGGAAACTATTATTTATTAAATCATCAGCCGAAACGCTGAATGAACGTTTTCAGTAAATATATTTTTATAGCTTTGAAATATATCGACTACCACAAGCGAATGAATCTAATAAACAAAATCATTAGAGCCTCGTGTATCGTAATCATGAAAATCGCTGCTTAAAATTACAACGAGCAAAATTGCAAATTAAAGTTACACCGAGTTGGGATAGGCGAATTTATGACATCCGACGTATTTTCCAGACTTAGCCCCTTCGGATTTCCATCTCTTCCGATCCCTGCAACATTACCTGATCGATTACTGCTTCACATTTCATGAAGAAGACGAATATAGTGAATCGACTTCAGTCTTTTATTATTATTTAATTTATCACATTAAAACCACAAAGTATTTTCGATCTGGAATTCGACAACTGCCTGAAAGGTGGCAAAAGCAATAGATATTGCTTCGAAGATTTAGTAGGTATTCCTTTTTTTATAAACAAATGTTAAAAGTAAACCAAAAAAGTCCGATGATTACGTTTATGATCTAATATTTCTGATATATGATCTAATATTCCCATTCTTTCGTAGTTGTTTTCTATTTTGCTTAATTCAGGGTTGCTATTTCTGTGTATCTGGAATTGGCAACAATGCTAGGCGCTAGGCTACTGAAATTGATACCTACTCAGAACGTTTTGTCATACGGACGCTATTTGTGTTGTTTAGTGACTTGAAAATTTCATCTTTGTCAAATAATGGGATTAACTCGTGAGAATTTTCTAACGATGATTTACTTTCGATGTGGATTATTTCAACAACAGTGTATCGATCAACTCACTTCCACTTTTGGTGATGGAACACCATTTAAGACTACAGTATATCATTGGTTTATTGAATTCAATCGAGGTCATCGTTCGCTCACCGACGAATTTAAAAAGGGGCGTCCAAAATGGGTTGTTGCGCCAGAAAACATCGATACTGTGCGCGAACTGATAAAGCAAGATCGTCATGTGATATACCGTGAAATTAAGGCATCCCTGGGCATTAATATGACAAGCATATACAAGATTTTATAAGAACATTTAGCCGTGAAAAGGATTCGTGCGAATTGGATTCTGCTCTATGATTTATGAGTTTATAGAGTTTTCGCAAAAAAAAAGGAAACTATTATTTATTAAATCATCAGCCGAAACGCTGAATGAACGTTTTCAGTAAATATATTTTTATAGCTTTGAAATATATCGACTACCACAAGCGAATGAATCTAATAAACAAAATCATTAGAGCCTCGTGTATCGTAATCATGAAAATCGCTGCTTAAAATTACAACGAGCAAAATTGCAAATTAAAGTTACACCGAGTTGGGATAGGCGAATTTATGACATCCGACGTATTTTCCAGACTTAGCCCCTTCGGATTTCCATCTCTTCCGATCCCTGCAACATTACCTGATCGATTACTGCTTCACATTTCTTGAAGAAGACGAATATAGTGAATCGACTACAGTCTTTTATTATTATTTAATTTATCACATTAAAACCATAAAGTATTTTCGATCTGGAATTCGACAACTGCCTGAAAGGTGGCAAAAGCAATAGAGATTGCTTCGAAGATTTAGTAGGTATTCCTTTTTTTATAAACAAATGTTAAAAGTAAACCAAAAAAGTCCGATGATTACGTTTATGATCTAATATTTCTGATATATGATCTAATATTCCCATTCTTTCGTGGTTATTTTCTATTTTGCTTAATTCAGGGTTGCTATTTCTGTGTATCTGGAATTGGCAACAATGCTAGGCGCTAGGCTACTGAAATTGATACCTACTCAGAACGTTTTGTCATACGGCCGCTATTTGTGTTGTTTAGTGACTTGAAAATTTCATCTTTGTCAAATAATGGGATTAACTCGTGAGAATTTTCTAACGATGATTTACTTTCGATGTGGATGATTTCAACAACAGTGTATCGATCAACTCACTTCCACTTTTGGCGATGGAACACCATTTAAGACTACAGTATATCATTGGTTTATTGAATTCAATCGAGGTCATCGTTCGCTCACGGACGAATTAAAAAGGGGCGTCCAAAATGGGTTGTTGCGCCAGAAAACATCGATACTGTGCGCGAACTGATAAAGCAAGATCGTCATGTGATATACCGTGAAATTAAGGCATCCCTGGGCATTAGTATGACAAGCATATACAAGATTTTATAAGAACATTTAGCCGTGAAAAGGATTCGTGCGAATTGGATTGCGCATACTTTGACAATCGCTCAGAAAAAAGGATGGCGATACAGTACCACTAGAGAATTGTAGAGTGATCAATTCTGAATGGTATACAACCATTTCTTGACAAAAGTCTTTGAAGAAATAAGAAAAAGACAAGCAGTGACGCAGGATCATTCTTCACCATAACAACGCGAGCTCTTACACATCGAACCGAAGAATTCAACCGGTGAAAACATCGAATTGATGATCATCTACAATTTTCAACAATTTTCTGCACCAAAAGAAGCGGTTGATGCGTTCAAAATACATGTTTTGGAGGTACCTCAATCGGAATGAAACAAGTGCTATGAAAATTGGTTCAAACGTATGCAAAAATAAGTATGCCTTTTTTTTCTCCACGGATTTCACAGCAGTTTCTTCGTTACTCTCCATAAAATTATAATAATGTAATCTAAAAATGATCATTAAAAATTACTTTTTGTTTCTTTTCTGTACTTCAGAATAAAAAAATAACATCAGTATTTTGCGACGCACCTGAATATTTTCTCGGTCAATGACGGAGCATCTCGACCGATACATCGATGAAATAAATAAAGACATCTACAAATGCGAACGCCGAAAATGACACAGTCATTAGATGACCATTTGTCTTCGGCGTTGAGGTAGGTCGGGGTGACGCGCGCCAGAACAGTCATCAATCGTCCTCGGCGAATTCGTGAATGGAAATTGCAGGGGCGCCACAACCCGGGGGGGCTACGACCGTGGGGGTGGACGACCCTTCGCGTGACAAATAAGTGAGACGATGTGACGACGACATCCCATAAGGGTTGGGGATACTGTGTCTTCAGTTTTTTTCCTATCGAATTGATATTGTGTTTTTATTTTTTCTAAAGATGTTTTTATCGGATTTTAGATATCAGTCGATCAATATTTTATGTTTTCTTTAGGAGGGTGGTTCGAAAAGTATGAACAAATGACTGAAAAGTATTAGAACAAATGACTATGCGTTCGGTAAAATACGATTCATATGATGGATGTTCATATCAGTGTTTTAGTTGCTTGTTTGCGTATATCGAGTAAAACAAATAAATTTTTTTTTTTTTGTTTTTCGCCACGATCTAAAACTCAAAAATATCAAAAATATCTGTTCTTATGTAAATAAAAGAATCACTTCGTAAAAACAAAATGGAGACTAATTTCTCATTTTTCTCTAATTTTCTTTTTCTGTATTAAATTTGTCTAACGAACAAAAATTTAAAAAATACAAAATTTTCTTAAATATATACTTTTCAACGATAACGTTTGGAAAGTCTTCACTTCCTCTCTTCAAAATGAATCTAAAAATAATTTATATTAATTTCTATATAATTCTTTAAAATATAGTAAGTAAATATATTTTGTGAAAGTAAAGTTTTAGGGTTAGAGTCGCAGCAGCAACTGAGATGGCTCTATTTAGCGAGTGGACCTACAGCTTAACGTGGGATCCGAACCACGGTCATCAACTATCGAAACTCTCTGTCAGCACCCCCTCTTACTATCAAACCCTTGGTTTTGAGCTTTCTCGAGAAGCCAGCCTACCCACTAGCGAGTAACCAACGTAGAAGACCTCTAGAAGGCATGCGGCCTTCTTACTTAGCCTCAAACTGGCGTGTCTAAGGGGTGATTCCTTGTCAGATTTTACACTCTTACATAGAAACATTCACAAGAATTTTAGAAAAAGTCATTGCCTAGTATGGGAATGGAACCCGCTTCATACTATCTGCCGTATCGTAAGGCTGATGCCTTAAACACCACAGCTAACGTTACATTGACAATAATATTTTTTACTAACAGTTACATACTACCAAAAAATTATATAGGTGAGGTTTGCTGTATAATTATTGTGTATTGAAATAATTATACGTTTTTAATTGTATTCTTTAGAACCGGGGACCATATTGAATTTAAATTTACTGAAGGCATAGCAATATAGTTGTTTTTATTTAAATTAATTATAGCGATTTCTTTTAATCTTGTGTATTTAGTTACAGATTTTTTTAATATTGTTTTGAAATTATTCCAATTGATTTTATGTCCTGATTCCTATGCATATTGGAAAATTCTAAATTTATTAAATTCGCCCTTTCTAAGAAGGTTTTTATGTTCTTTTATTCTAACATTTAACGGTTTAAATGTGTCGCCTATATAAAATTTGCCACATTCGCAGGGAATTTTATAAACCACATTTTTGGTATTCTCTTTTTTATTAAAGAACTATTTACAAAAGGTGTTCAAAGTTTCCACCATTAACTTTCTGGCAGTAATGGATACGACGGACCTAACGTTGAATTGCGTTTTCTCACCAAATAAGCAGTATATTGGCAGTTTCTTATCGAATTAGTAATTTTAAAAAGATTTTCTGGCCTGTTAACGTAAACCCGACTTTTTATACAGCCTTACAAAATAGAAAGTCTAGATTTAAATATTCATCTGGTGTCCAGTTGTCATCAATGAAAAAAGATCTTATAGTATTCTTACCATTAAATCCCATCCAAACATTTAACTTTTGAGGATACTGTATATGAACTTGCTCCATCCGGTGCGGATTAGTATCAGCCCAGTATCTACAGTTGTGTCTGTTATTGACATGACTATTTAAACAGAATGTTGCTTCATCCATGAATATAATATTTGAAACAAAATTTGGATTGGTATTTAGTTCTTCCACCATAACTTCGCAAAACTGAATTCTTCGGTCAAAAGCGTCTTCACTTAATTCTTGTCATAATTGTATTTTGTTAGGATAAAATTCTTTTTTTATTATTACATGCTATGATTTAAAGCTAATTGTTGCACGAAACCTTACCATTGTCTATTATGCTTTATCAGTTCGCGCACAGTATCGATGTATTCTAGCACAACAACCGATGTGTCAAACTTTTCGATGTAGATGTCAGATGGCGTTTAGCAATACCATTGTTGCCCATTCCGTTGAATTACAATAACTGATTTTTTAAAATTGTAAATTACAACAATTTCATCTGAGTTCTTTTAGGATACTTATATTTGTCCATAACAAAACTTGCGCATCTTCACTTTACCAAAGCTAAACTAAAATTGTCCCAAATATGACGAAAAAAAAAACGACGCGAAAAGAAAATGGTAGCGTGGTTCTTCAAATACGATATCAAAATTAATTTTTGCAATCGTCGCCAAGCCAATTAGCCAAGATTTTAAAAAGTATCTGTATATTTTTGTAATTTTTTATTTTTTATTTTAATGTGTATTGTATGAAAATGGCAAAAAAATATTTTATTTGAAGTATTGTCCATCGCTAGCTTACACATTTTCCCACCTGTCTGACAATTTGTAGATGCCACGCCAAAAAAATTGTTGCTTTTTTGCTGCAAACCAACCATTGAGCCATTTTCGTACGTTTTCGTAAGAAGTGCGGACGGAGCCAAGTCTGGTGACCAGTTTTGCTGTCAGATGGTTGCTGTGTCATTATCATAAAGCAAAATTACTTTGTGTTGCCGTTTTACTTAGTGTTGATATTCTGGTTGTTTTTCACCCAAAGTTTGTTTCAAATCGATCATTTGTTGTCGGTAGTGTTTAGTATTAACGATTTCGACATGTTTTAGCAGCTCATAATAGATCACACCATTCTGATCCCACCAAACACAGAGCATTATTTTCCATCTGTAGCACTTTTGGTGGAGAGCAGCTTGCTGGTGAGCAGCATTTTACAAGTAGCATTTCGGTTTTCCTGTTGTTTTTCATTCTGTTCATTGGAATTAATTTTTCTATCTTCTGGATCATTTCCATGGCTTTTAAACGCATAGAGACGGTTTTTCGTATCACATTTAATTGATCAGCGAGTTGTTGTTACGTTTGAGCGTCATCCTCATCCAACAATGTTTGCAATTCGCTGTCTACAATTTGTTTTGGTGGTGTTCCCACGTCAAAATCGCCACTTTTGATTTTTTTAAACCACTCAAAGCATTTTGATTTACCAAGAGTATGCTGGCTGTAAGCTTCGACAAGCATTCGATGCGATTTTGCAGCGGTTTTCTTCAATTGGAAACAGAAAATCAATGCTGTCCGCAAATCGTAGCTTCCAGGCACAACATTCGACATATTCAACGGTATTACAAACTATGCTATTGCATGAAACTTCTATTGTCTTAAGTTGAAAATCTTTATCAGACGTTAGCAAGGAAATTTCGCCAATGACGCGGTTTAACGGTAACTACATTGACAGCTAGGGCCATTTATTGGCATATTCCAGTTTTATCTTTACAGACCTGCTATATAGATCATCTAAACACGCGAATCCTTTAAGGAATAACGTAAATGGTATAATTAATAATACACAATTAAACAGCGATAAAAAAAACACGCTGGAGATCGTCTAAAACAAGAAAATTCCAAGAAATTATAAAAATTACTTTAACTTGAAAAAAATAACTAAAACTGTTGCAGTATGAATATAAAACCAACATTCTCATCTTTCTTTCCGTTTAATTAAAGATCTTTTACGTTACTTAGTGACCTTTTGGCAATTAAGGCATCGTGACTTTGGCCATTGGCCATCTTTTCGTCTGAAATGGGCTATTAAAATATTACACCGACGATTTTCCGGAAAATCGTGCTTTAGAGTTTAATGAACTGACACGTGAACTGAAAAGACTATTTAATTAGTCGGTTAATTGCCGACAGAAAAGAACCAGCAGACTTTCGATGATGACTTGAAGATTTAGCGTTCGAGGGGTGAGATAAGGACGGTATATTTGTAGTGTGCGGTTCTTAGAAGGCACATATTTTAGTTTGGAATTGTTAAATAGGTATTTCTTGTACCAGGCTAGGTATATAGATAGCCCATCGGTACTTTGCTTCTCTTGTATTTTTTCAATTTTATGAAAGAATATACGAGGTGTGGCTATTAAATAACGAGACTGACGCTGCTACAGAAGGAATACGCATGAACCAAACGCCAACTATCAACAGCTTCTGTAAAAACCTCTCGCTTCTGTAACCAAATCCGTATAATCGTAGTCTTCGTTTGCATTGGAGTTGTTTTTTTTTCGGCGGAAAATTTTTAAGTGTAGCAATAGAGAAACGAATAGTTATGAAATTTTACTTTAAAGAAGTGTAAGTTTTCAAGATAAAATTTAACATGCAAAAAGTGTGTGCCAAAATGGTGCCTAAAATTCTCACGTTTGAACAAAAAGCTTGAATGAGTAAATCAAAATTCAAAGCAATGATGATTGTTTTTTTTTATTCATAGTACTATGTACGTTCACTAGATTTCTGAAGGTCAAACTATTAATTGTCATTACTACCTTCACGTTCTAGCTGAACTCCCTGAAAAAATAACGAAAAACGACACGAATTGTGGTAGGAAAAATCATGGATTCTCCACCAAGACAATGCGCCGGCTCATTCCATATTGTCTATCAAGAAGTTTGTAGCCTAGTACAGCACCCCAGTGTTAGACCATCCGTCTTATTCATCGGGTCTTGAACAATGCGACTCCTATCTGTTTCCTAAGGTGAAATCTGCATTAAAAGGACCAAGATTTGTGAGTGCGTTGAAGCTGAGGAAGAGAAAGCGGCACGCGTTCTAAAAGAGTTTCTGAAGACTTCCAGCACTGTTTCGAACAATGGATGATCCGCATGGAGCGTTGTAGGGGTAGAGGAGGAGTGAATATTGAAGGTGATAAGAAATAAATATGTATCAAATCAAAATAAAATGTTTTACAGCATCAGTCTGGTTATTTAATAGTCACACCTTGTATGTTCGAGGGTTGCTATTTACGTATCCGCAATTGACAATAATCGTGTGGCTACCATCTGGCATATACACCGTAAAGTTGTTGACTGTATACGTACGTAAATACGAATGTTTTGTCACACTTACGCTATTTATGTTGTTTAGTGACTTGAAAATTTCATCTCAGTCAGAAAATGGAATTAACTCGTGAGAATTTTACTTCGACTTTCAACTTGGATTTTTTCAACAACAGTGAAACACTCAACTCATTCGATTTTTAGCGATGAAGCACCATCTAAAACTACTGTATATCACTAGTTTAGTGAATTCAATCCAGGCCGTCGTTCGCTCACGGGTGAATTTAACGAAGGTCATCAAAATCGGTTGTTGTGCTAGAAAATATCGATACTGTGCGCGAACTGATAAGGCAAGATCGTCATGTGACATGCCGTGAGATTGAGGCATCCCTGGGCATTAATATGACAAGCATACACAAGTATATTTTTCTTTTTTTGAGTTTTTTCGCCATGATCTAAAACTAAAAAAATATCAAAAATATCTATTCTTATATAAGTAAACACTGGGCAAAAACAAAAAAAAAACAAACGGAGACAAATTTCTCAGTGATTCTTTTCTGTAATAAATTTGCCTAACGAACATAATTTTTAAAAATATAAAAAAATTCTAAAATAAATAAAAACTTTTAACTTTAACGTTTCGAAAGGTCTTCTCCCCCCGTTTTCAAAACAAATCTAAAAAATATTTTATATTGATTTCTATATATAAAGTAAAGATAGGAAGTAATTATATTTTTTGTGTATGTCAACGATACTTACATTAACAATAATGACAGTGACATACTACCAAAAGTGACAAAGTACCGGTTCTGTATTGAAACACTTAAATGTTTTTAATTGTATTCTTTAGAATCGGGAACCATATTGTATTTAAATCTACCGAAGGCATAGCAATACAGTTATATTTATTTAAATTACTTATAGCGGTTTCTTTTAATCTTCTATATTTTTTGCTGCCGATTCTTTTAATACCGTTTTGGAAATATCCGGATTCTCATGCGTGTTGATAAATTCTAGATTTATTAAAATCGCCCTTTCTAAGAACGTTTTTATGTTTTTTTTTAATTTTAACATCATCAATATTTGCCATATAGCCATGCCAAATTGCCATATAGCAAAAATATCATCAACATATTTAAGCCATATTTCAAGCCAAACAATTTACGTCATAATTTCTTACATCTGCTATATTTCTGTCAGAATTAAAAGAGTAGGAATTAAATACAACATAAGAACGACATTTAAAGCAAAAAATACCTTTAAACTATATTAACAAAAACCAAACCAAACAACACACAACAAAATACAAAAAATTTGGTTTATAAAATTTCTTGCGAATTTGGCAAATTCTATATAGGTGAGACATCTAGACCGTTAGATAAAAGAACATAAAAACCGTCTTAGAAAGGGCGATTTTAATAAATCTAAAATTTGTCAACAAATCCTAACATAAAATCAATTGGAATAGTTCCAAAATGTTTTAAAAGAATCGGTAACAAAATATATAAGATTAAAAGAAACCGCTATAATTAATTTAAATAAAAATAACAGTATTGCTATGGCTTCGGTAGATTTAAATTCAATATGGTTCCCGATTATAATAAATACAATTACATATATTTAAGTATTTCAATACACAATCTGTACAGTAAACAATCACATAGTAAGCCTCATCTATATATACTTTTTGGTAGTATGTCACTGTCTTAAAAAACTATTATTGTCAATGTAAGTATCGTTGACATACACAAAAAACATATTTACTTCAGATCTTAAATATCTTTCATATTTTTTAAAAAATGTGTTCGTTAGGCAAATTTATTACAGAACAGAATCACTGAGAAATTTGTCTCCGTTTGGTTTTTTTTTTGTTTTTATTCAGTGATTCTTTATTTACATAAGAACAGATATTTTTGATATTTTTTGAGTTTTAGATCGGGGCGGAAAACCTAAAAAAAGAAAAAATATATGAACACGCATAATCATTCAGAGAGTACTAAACATACACAAGATTTCTCATGCAGATTTAGCCGTGAAAAAGATTTGTGCGCGTTGGAATCCTCATAATTTTACAATCGCTTAAAAAAGGTTCTAGTCGATTGGTTGAAAGAAAAATGCCCAAAAATACAATCGTGGTACGTCAAAAGCATACATATAACATCTACAAAGGTGACGAATATTAGATCAATGCGTTTGAACCCGAAAGTAACCAGCAATTGACTGTATGGATTTTTCAAAATGAGCCAAATCCAACAAAAGTTTGCGCAAGAAGCACTTTGAAGCAAATGGTCGCCTTTTTTTGGGGATAAATGGGTATGTGGATACAGTGTCACTAGAGAATTGTAGAACGGCCAATTCTGGATCCTATACAACCATTTGTTTGCGAGAAGTATTTCAACGAATAAGAGAAAACAAGCGACATAGGAACATTTTTCACCATAACACTAGTTCTCATACATCAGACCGAACAACTCAATATTTGACCAGTTAAAACATCGAAATGATGCGTCACCTAATGTACAGTCCTGATTTGGCAAATTTGCAAGATTTTATCTTGATCTAAACAGAAAATATCGCTTGTACAAAATGTTTAAATACACAAATTTAGCCAGAAAACACATTAAAAATAAGTAACATACTTATTCTTATGTTACAGAAAGTTATAACGTTAATTGCAATTAACATTAAGTTTATTTACACAAAATAATAACAAATAAACAAAATTATTACTTACCATGAATCACTTTTCACATATTGTCACTAAATATTAGTCTGAGAGGCTAATATAAATTTCCGATAGTAAAATATGTGAGGGTGCAATGCATAGGCACAAGCTACTAATGAGCTCAATTAGGAAGGTACTGAACATGGCAGGACGGGGAAGTACCTGGAATACACTTAAACAGCTAATGCGTCGGAGTCATGTAGTCAATGAGACTAATATTTAGTGATCTAGGGATATCAATTCTTAATTTTTTCTTAACAAAAACACGTTTAATTTGGGAGAAATTTGTGAATGTCTTGTCCCAGAAAAACCATATACCTTTTAAGTTGGTCCAATCATCAAGCCATTTTTCGACATCCCCGTATGTTGAAAACACATGGTAGTCGGAAGGGGTCAAGTTTGATGAATATGGGTGGGGCAAGAGTGGTGCAAGATCACACAGAGCCAAGTGCAGTGTGTGATAGAGCGTCATGCTGGAAAATCACATTTCTGTGTCTTGTAGCCTATTCGGATCGCTTTCCGATCAATACATAGTTTAGATTGATTATTTGTTTAACGGTAGCTAACGGTTTTAACTGTTTCACTTGGTTTCAGAAGTTTATGGTAGACGAACCCATCAAATGCACAGCATTGTCTTCTTTCCAATGCGATTCGGTCTTGGAGTGGATGTTGATGGTTGTCCTGGGTAAACCCATAATATTCTGTATTTTATGTTCTCGAATTATATCTATTTTTCGTCGGAAGGGGCCAAGTCTGATGAATATGGGTGCCCAGTGCAGTGTGTGATAGAGCGTCGTGCTGGAAAATCACTTTTCTGGGTCTTGTAGCTTATTCAGATCGCTTTCCGATCAATACATGGTTTAGATTGATCATTTGTTTAACCGTAGCTAACGGTTTTAACTGTTTCACTTGGTTTCAGAAGTTTATGGTAGACGAACCCATCAAATGCACAGCATTGTCTTCTTTCCAATGCTATTCGGTCTTGCAGTGGATGTTGATGGTTGTCCTAAGTAAACCCATGTTTTTCTGTATTTTATGTTCTCGAAATATATCTATTTTTCATCTCCAATCACGATCCAACGCAAAAAAGTATTTCTTTCACGCTGAGAAAGTAAAACTTCCCACCCAGTTTTTCGCTGTTCCAACCATCTGTCATTCAACTTATGTGATACCCATTTTCCTATCGTTTGGATCTTTCTCATGACATGCGGATGATCACAAATGATTCGGTGACCAACTTTAACCTATCTGCCATTTGTTCTTGATTTTGCATATCGTCTTCTTCCAACAATGCTTGTAATTCGGCAACTGTTTTTCGATTGGTTTGGGCGTTATTTGTTTTTTAAGTCGGAATCACCATTTTTGAATCGTATGAACCAACGTCCATAAGCATCTAACGTTGGGACATTGTTACCGTGAGTTTCCACAAGTATACGACGGGATTCACTCTCGTTTTTCTTTTGATTAAACAAGAAAAGCAGTACGTACCGCAAATGCTCGTTATTTGGCTTGAAACTCGACATGTTTACCGCGCATGAAATCGTGTAAACATTAATGGTGTTTTGAAAGGTACATAGTTTTAGCGAAGAAGTTGAAATCATCATTTCTTCTGCCATTTTAACTGTTTTTATGGGTACCAACTGATATAAAGGAAAAAGAGTTTTCATTTAATTTTAATAGTAAGACTTTGTCGTTATTATTGGAAAAAAAACTGTTATAGTAATAAACTGACATAAGAGATTACACCGTGAACCCTTGTTTCCAGCGCCATCTTGTATAAAAATTGAGGATTAGGAACCGCCACACCTGATAAACCGGAATATTTACAGGAATCAGTCTTGATCGTTTTTTGCCTTGAATACTAAAAAAAATAACTTGGTTGATGACAAGAACGTGAAAATAAAACCCGACTTTACAACACTGGAGCAGGACGAAAGATGGATCGCATTCTCGGCGTGACATCCGACACTCAAGAAAAAGAAAAGACAAATGGAATAACCTGAGCATTAAAGCGCTATATCAGGCCAAAAATAATGCTGTTAAGATCTAACAGTGTGGCGACCATGTAGATGGTACAATCGCGCTTTATGGTAGTCGTAAAATTTGGCAATTTAAGTCTTACCGTTTTCGATGTCTGTCCGCCACGTATTTAGTAATATAAATTCTTTAGTTGTACTATAAAATTAGTAGATTCTTGGGTCTGTAAGAGTTTGCATTACGTTGATTTGACGAAATATATGAATAGCTTTTTGTAATAATGATTGTTGAATTCTATGACGCAATTGTCTTCATTTACGTCTTTCATTCTTTTACGTATCAGAAATTTTTCCCAACTACATCATGCCTGTCTTTGTGTCTTTTAGTCTTTAGGTACTTGTCGAGTAGTTTGTCATTCAAATAAGCACCAGAATGGGTTAAATAGTTAACAACGGTCTGTAAACATAGATATTTGACACTGGTTAAAGTTATTTTATCGATGAAGATATACACTTGAATAACTTTGGACGGAGTGACTTTAGCGAAACATATTAAGATACCTTTTTTGTAGGGCATTCCATTTTCTTTAAGAATATGTACTGTATGTTTTGAAATATTGATTCGTTCATGAGTTACAAAATTTCAAATTTGAAAAGTAAAATTGTAAAAACACATCAATGTTCAAGGCAAGATTATATGGAAACGGCTTGTGTAACGTAAATTTATAATGATACCTTTTTTTGTAGAGTATTCAATTCCCTTGAAGAATATGCATTGCTCAAATTTTCGAATTGATGGTTTAGGAGTTTCGGATGAAAGATGCGATAGCTATTAAAAAACCGAATGTCGCGATGATATACTTCTTAATATGAGTATTAAGTGCTCTAACTTTCATAAAAATTTTCTCTTACAGAAAAAGTAGTGGATTTGTTGGCGCAGTCTAATCACTTGCCTCTTCACCACTCGAAGAGGACAACACTTGAAAATGTCAAAGGAGATTTTGGCGAAACGTCGTGATTCTTCACAGTGTGAACGGATCGACACCCGAAATAATTTATAAACATTATCTACTATCCGTGATAATATTAAATGTAATACACACACACACATATATATATATATATATATATATATACATATATATATATATATATATATATATATATATATATATATATATATATATATATATATATATATAATATATTATTATAATTATTATTTACGTATAGGCCCTAGTGGACCACGCGAAGTACAATTAGAAACGTTTGTTGTTGTTAGCCTTCCTTTGCGCCCATACTAATTTCATTCTTTCCCTATGAGCTTTTTTCCTTTCGTCAGACCAAGTTGTTCCAGTCTTCCTTCATTTTTCTCTCTGGCCAACCTTCCAAACGGTAACCTTGTATCTGAAACAGCCTCTATCCTGAATTTCACTTTGTGTAATATTTGCGGATCTTAGGTGCTCTTTAATTGCAGCAATCCATTTAATTATTTCTACTTTAGCTCTACTCCTATTTTCATAAAATTCAACTATTTGTCTAGTTAGCCTACTCGGATTCATCCGTTTTATGTATCCGTAAAACTTAAGTCCTCTTTTTCTCATATCGCTATGCATATCTGTGTATTGTTTAATATCTTGGTTTTCTCGAAGTCGGTATGTTGTGCTATTTATTTGTTTGGGGCCTAGGATTTTTCTTATGATTTTTCTTTCGATCTCTCTTTCTATTCAAAATGCGCGTTGCTGTCCCATGTAGACATTCTGGCTTAATAACTGTGTTGTAATGTCTCAGTTTTGTGTTTTTAGATATGCATTTTTTGTTGTAAATATTTTGTGTAAGTCACAATGCGGTTTCCATTTTTTAACATCTACCCTTATTGACCGCTTTTTCCAACCCATTTTCCATGATTATTTCACTCAAATATTTGAATTGAGAGACTCGTCTGATATTACAGTTTTTTGTTTTTAGAAATGGTGTTTTTAGTCTGTTGCAGGTCATGTATTGTGTCTTTTCAAGGGAAATTTGGAGTCCTATCTTTTCTGCTGTTTCTTTTAGGATTTCAATCTGTTTCTGTACAAAAATGGTAGATCATCAGCAAACACCAGATAATCAATTTTGATTTTGGTTTTCCCCAGTTTAATGGGCTGGTCAATATTCAGGACCGACTTTTTTTCACGCCACTCCTGTATTAGTTTTTCTAGAACACAGTTAAATAAGAGTGGCGAGAGTCCATCCCCTTGTCTTACTCCAGTTATAATTTCGATGGGCTCTGAGATGTCACCCATGAATTTAACCTTTGATTTTGTGTTAGTTAATGTTGCTTTAATAATATCTAGCGTTTTCAGATCTAGTCTTTGTTGTTTCAAGATTCGGAATAAAGATTCGCGGTCAATAGAATTATATGCTTTTTTGGAATCCACAAATGTACAGACGAGATTTTTATTTGACAGTTTTTGATGTCTTAGGATTAACTTTAGATTCAGGATCTGTTCAGGGTAGGATCTGCCTGGTCGAAAACCTGCTTAATATTCACCAATTTTAGGTTCTAACTGTCCCTGTGCTGTGTCTAGTAGACATTAAGATAGAATCTTGTAACAAACTGGGAGAAGATATATCCCTCTGTAGTTGTTTACATCCGTTCTATCTCCTCTCTTGTGTAGTGGATGGATTAAAGCATCTTTCTAATCTTCTGGAATCCGTTCGGTTCGCCAAACTTCTTCTAGAATTTTGGTTATTTCTTTGATTGTACCTGGACCAGCGGATTTCAAAAGTTCAGCAGTGATTCCATCTTCACCAGAAGCTTTGTTATTTTTAAGCCGCTTGATTTGTCTGATTATTTCATCTTCATTCGATGGTAATGAATCTGAGTTTGTTTGTTTAGGATTTAGTGTTAGTAATTTGTTTAAGGGCTCAAGACAGTTTAGTATTTGTTCAAAATATTTCGCAAGTTCTTTATAATTGTCTTGGTTATTTAGAGCTAATTATCCGTTTTCCTTTTGGAAGCAAAGACTTTGGGGTTGATAGCCTGTTAATTTAGTTTTAAATGTTTTGTTAAAGTTTCGGGTATTATTTTTTGGAAATCTTTTTCTATTTCATTAAGTTGATTGTTTTTATATTTTCTTTTAGATTGTCCAATTAGCTTCGATGTTTCTTTTCTTACTTTTAAAAAGATGTTATAGCTTATTGCTTTTTTTTGACTGTTCCAATCTTTGTATGCTTTACTTCGGCTTAATACTGCTTGCTCGCAAACTTCATCCCACCGGATGTTTCCTACGTTTTTATAAAGGGACCAACTTTAAGGCTGTTTTAATAATTTTTTGTTTCAATTCTTGCCAGTTCTGTGATGGTTGTTTATCAAGCTCTTCTGCTAGGGTTAGTTTTATTTTCGTATGGTCGAACTTTGGTATTAACAGTCTCTTTTGAATAAGTTTTCGAGATTTTAAGCTAAGTGTGATTTTAGTCAAGTAGTGATCCGTGTATATGTTAGCTCTTTTATATATATATATATATATATATATATATATATATATATATATATATATATATATATATATATATATATATATATACGAAATACCACCCACCCATTTTTTTATTTTCTTCTCCTTGAATTAGATTCCTCAGAAAAAATAAATTGGCGGTTGTTCTAATTGATGTGACGATACGTCGGTCACATGCCGGGGTCCCCTCATCCTTCTCCGCTGCCACGAAATTGATGGTGTTATTTGTCCGTCGCTCTGACGAATGTCCAGGCCAGCATCTTCGTGATACCGCCCGATCAATTTGTCATTCGGGACTGGGGAGCTGTCAGGCCTCTGACGAGATGTCTATCTCGGGGCTTGATCTTTCAGTTTCGACTTATTCGGATTTTGGAGATTCGGACCGTGACGTGCACTAGGTTCGGTATTTTGACTGATTGGATGGCGTAGAGGTCGCATCATAATATGGTTTTCATTGGGATCGGATTGTCTAAAAAAAAATCGAATTTATACTGAAATTTAAAGAAATATCTTTATTAGTATTTTTATCTATTGAAAATAATATCTCAAAAAGATTAAATAAACATCTGGTTTATTAGAGTTTGTAGCCGATTATCCGGATAGTTCGTATGGATTTTTTTAAGAGAAGGGGAAATGCAAATAAGTTATGCAAATAGTGATAATAGAAATTGCAACACCAACAAAAAAGGGAGTTAGGGTAATATAAGTCAATTTAATAAGTAGTACATAAGAAGGTAGTAATGATTACAATACTAGCCACGCGGTACCTCCCAACTCAGCGGTTCGCTACCATCCCGGTAAATAGGTGGAGGTAGCTACCCTCTGTAAATAAATTTATTAATAGGCAGTCCTATAATTGTCAATGATGGCGTTATTACGCTATATTGGTAATTATTTTTAAATGGTAATAAGTGCGCTAGTAATACCTCATTTCAAATATGTATTCAAACGTTTTTATTTTGACATCTCGTCAATTGATTTGGTAGCTACCCCTTGCTATATACCCCCTGCTATATATACCCCCTGCTATATATATCCCCTGCTATATAATGAGCTTTTCCTCGAATTTTCATTTCGTTATCTATCTGTTTTTTTGGTGTTGCCCTATCTATTCACCGTAGTATATTGATTTAGTAAATTATTATGTATTACGTTGTTAAGTTATAGCGGATTTTAACCATTAAACCGAAATGCACATATCTCAGCTCAAACAATAATTTATTAAGTGAAATAATACCATTATAATCAAGACATTTTTGCCAATGAGAAACGAAAAAGAAAAAGTTTATTTGTATACGTTGTGTAAAATTCCGGCGTCTTGGAAGCGACGAAATCGTTGAAGACATATTTTGTATCCTTTTGATTTTTAAAGCATTTCCCGCGCTGGAAGTTATCGAGATACTTGAAAAAGTTGCGGTCGGTAGGCGAGCGGTCAAGTAAGTATGGCGGACGGTCGAGAGTTTCGTAGTCCAACTCATATAGAAAAAGTTTATTTATATACGTTGTGTTAAATCCCGGCGTCCTGGAAGCTACGAAGTCGTTGAAGACATATTCTGTATCCTTGTGATTTTTAAAGCATTTCTCGCGCTGGAAGTTATCGAGATACTTGAAAAAGTGGCAGTCGGTAAGCGAGAGGTCAAGTTAGTATGGCGGATGGTCGAGAGTTTCATAGCTCAACTCATACTGAAAAAGATTATTTATATACGTTGTGTAAAATTCTGGCGTCCTGGAAGCGACGAAGTCGTTGAAGACATATTTTGTATCCTTTTGATTTTTAAAGTATTTCTCGCGTTGGAAGTTATCGAGATACTTGAAAAATGGCAGTCGGTAGGCGAGAGATCAAGTAAGTATGGCGGACGGTCGAGAGTTTCGTAGCTCAACTTATATTGAAAAAGTTTATTTATATACGTTGTGTAAAATTCCGGCATCCTGGAAGCGACGAAGTCGTTGAAGACATATTTTGTATCTTTTTGATTTTTTAAGCATTTCTCGCGCTGGAAGTTATCGAGATACTTGAAAAAGTGGCAGTCGGTAGGCGAGAGGTCACGTAAGTATGGCGGATGGTCGAGAGTTTCGTAGCTCAACTCATATTGAAAAAGTTTATTTATATACGTTGTGTAAAATTCCGGCGTCCTGGAAGCGACGAAGTCGTTGAAGACATATTTTGTATCTTTTTGATTTTTTAAGCATTTCTCGCGCTAGAAGTTATCGAGATACTTGAAAAAGTGGCAGTCGGTAGGCGAGAGGTCAAGTAAGTATGGCGGATGGTTGAGAGTTTCGTAGCTCAACTCATACTGAAAAAGTTTATTTATATACGTTGTGTAAAATTCCGGCGTCTTGGAAGCGACGAAGTCGTTAAGACATATTTTATATCCTTTTGATTTTTAAAGCATTTCTCGCGCTGGAAGTTATCGAGATACTTGAAAAAGTGGCAGTTGGTAGGCGAGATGTCAAGTAAGTATGGCGGACAGTCGAGAGTTTCGTAGCCCAACTCATATAGAAAAAGTTTATTTATATACGTTGTGTAAAATCCCGGCGTCCTGGAAGCTACGAAGTTGTTGAAGACATATTTTGTATCCTTTTGATTTTTAAAGCATTTCTCGCGCTGGAAGTTATCGAGATACTTGAAAAAGTGGCAGTCGGTAGGCGAGAGGTCAAGTAAGTATGGCGGACGGTCGAGAGTTTCGTAGCCCAACTCATATAGAAAAAGTTTATTTATATACGTTGTGTAAAATCCCGGCGCCCTGGAAGCTACGAAGTTGTTGAAGATATACTTTGTATCCTTTTGATTTTTAAAGCATTTCTCGCGCTGGAAGTTATCGAGATACTTGAAAAAGTGGCAGTCGGTAGGCGAGAGGTCAAGTAAGTATGGCGGACGGTCGAGAGTTTCGTAGCCCAACTCATATAGAAAAAGTTTATTTATATACGTTGTGTAAAATCCCGGCGTCCTGGAAGCTACGAAGTCGTTGAAGACATATTTTGTATCCTTTTGATTTTTAAAGCATTTCTCGCGCTGGAAGTTATCGAGATACTTGAAAAAGTGGCAGTCGGTAGGCGAGAGGTCAAGTAAGTATGGCGGACGGTCGAGAGTTTCGTAGCCCAACTCATATAGAAAAAGTTTATTTATATACGTTGTGTAAAATCCCGGCGTCCTGGAAGCTACGAAGTCGTTGAAGACATATTTTGTATCCTTTTGATTTTTAAAGCATTTCTCGCGCTGGAAGTTATCGAGATACTTGAAAAAGTGGCAGTCGGTAAGCGAGAGGTCAAGTAAGTATAGCGGATGGTCGAGAGTGTCATGATCATTGAGACGTGTGGCCTAGCGTTATAATGGAGGAGAATTGGCCCCCTCCTGTTGGCTAATGCTGGGCACATGCGTCACGGTTGTTGGTGCATTCCATCGATTTCCTGTCAGTATCTCTCCTCTGTAATCGTTTCGCCTGGGTTCGGGAAGCTATAATGAATCAGGCCAGCCGCTGACCACGAAACAATCACTATGACCATATTTTGGTGTATTTTCGGCTTTGGGAAGTATTGTGGAGCTTAGTCGCGCTCCAACCACTGAGCCGATCGACGCCAATTGTCGTAAGGAATCTACTTTTCAAGGCAGATCTCAATTCGTTCGAGAAATGGATCGTTTTTATTGCGCAAAAGGACAGACGACACTTTAAACCGACGATTTTTTGCTTTTCATTCAATTCATGCAGCGCCCATTTATTACAATTTTTTTACTTTCCAATTTCCTACATATGGTTATACGCCGGGTGAGATAAGCCGGTTGCCCAGATGTAAATTGACTTCCCTTCTGCCCTTCTATACAGCAACAAGTTTTTATCATGGATATTAAGTTTTGCGGTACTGATTAAATAATCTGCTGATGATGCTAATATGGTTAGCAACATGCACGTCGAGAAGTTCAAAAAAATTATGTGGTAGTTTAGTGATAAATTTCTTCGAATTTATTACTTCTAATGTTGTTTTTCGAACGACATCGTGCCTACAACTGATTTTTCACTATTTCTCGAAATTGTTGTCATTTATTTTCGGAGCTGTTTTTACTTGTACTTTTATGCCGATAAATTTATTACAGATCTATTTAATGGCGTCAATTGACGCGTACAAAAAACTTCTGAATACAACATAAAACTATTATTATAATAGCAATCTCATGACTGAAATTCCAGATTGTTTTTGTAGAATATTTTAACGAAGTGCTTCATAAGTATTTGATATTATTTTTTTCATTACAGCTAGCAACTGGTTTGGCTTCTTCATATGGTAAGATTCTGTATTTCTCGTTTTTTGCATAACAATATTCTGTAACATATATTTTCAGTATTCAGTAACTGTCAATATTTTCATAAATATAAAGAATATATAGAAAATTTAAAAACTTTTACATTTAAGTATTGGGTTACCTAGTAGATTATGGTTTTTGAAGTTATAGTTCTTTTGGCGCATTTGAGAAAACAGATGAGTGTATTTTTGGCGTGGGACGAAGTTGGGGACGAAGTATTTCTTGTTAAACGAAAACCAAACCAAATGGGTCTGGCGCGCAACCCTATATTAATAGCCATGTAATAATTCACGAGAGCCGTTAACTCCGTCCTAACCACCAAAAACCGTTGAAACTAAAAAGCTTCTACTTTGAAACCCCGCAAAAACCCACGATCCTGCGGTCGATTCCCCGGTCTTTTTTTCTCTCTCGATACAGTCCCATTCTAGTATCAATTATCAATTATCGTCAGGTCGAATTAGCAATTTTGCGGTGAGTTTTCGGACTGCTGCCGTTTCCTCTTCGCATTGTGGACCCCGTTAAAGAAACGCTATCATTAAATGTCATTATGTCATTGCGTTGTGGTTTCGGTAATTGAGGGCCTTCTTTAAACACCGGATGCTGGCAGTCAGTTGGTGTGGTGTTTTGATTGGAGTTGTTCGTAAAGCGTCGAAAATTTGTGGGGTGGTTCACCCGTTCAGGTTAATAAGACGTCTTTGGTGTCGGTTAAGTTGAATAACGATTTTTATCAAACAGAAGACAAATGTTGTTTTTGGTTTTAACAAACATACATTTACATAGGTTTTAAAGCGCTTGATATAGGACTCATGATTTTTTTTGGTTTGAGATTTATTCAGCTGAAACATTTTTAACTCGTATCGATGTAAATCATCATTGATCAGTTTATAAAAACATACGGGGGTTGCCATTTATGTATCCGGATTTGGCAAAAATGATTTTGGGTGGCACTATCTGACATATACATTGTAAAGTTTGATATTGTTCACTGTATACGTACTCAGAACGTTTTGTCATACGGACACTAATTGTATTGTTTAGTGACTTGAATCACTGTATATGAGTCCTATGTATATTAGCCCGTGATCTATGTATGTGAGTCCGAAAGTAAACAGCATTCGCCACAGCATGAGCCAAACCCCACAAAAATTGTTCGCGCCAGAAGCACTTTGAAGCAAATGATCGGCTGTTTTTTTGGGATAAATGGACATGTGGCTACAGTGCCACTAGAGAATCGTAGACCGGTCAATTCTGAATGTTACACAACCATTTATTTGCTAGAGGTCTTTGAAGAAATAAGAAAAAACAACCTGTGATGCAGTACTATTCTTCACCATGACAGCGCGAGCTCTCAGACATCGGACCGACTCATTCAGTATTTGACCTATTAAAACATCAAATTGATGGATGATCCGCCGTACAGTCCTGATTTAGTACCTAATGATTTTGTTTTGTTCCCGTCCGTGAAGAATAAACAGCATTGTCAACGTTTTCGGCGCCTGGAAAAGCAGCTGATGTGTTCAAAATGCATTTTTAAGATACCTCAATTGGAATGGAAAAAGGGCTGTGAAAATCGGTTCAAATGTATGCAAAAGTATGACGATCATTGCGTAGAATATTTTGAAAAACAATAAAATCATTTTTAATGATAACTATTTGTTTATATTTATTATTCTGGATAGAGAAATAGGAATCCTCGTATAAAGCAGAATCTCCCACAGAGCATATCAATTATGGAACACCGAGAAAACTCCTTATATGTAGTGAAATGATACCCAGTTACTTTACTCCTTTTCGTCCCATAACTCTAATAATATGAACTAACTAATGACATTTTCGAGCAGATATTAGTTAGCAAAAAGTTCACCTCAATGATCCTCGTCACGGCTTCTTGGATTTGTGCAACATTCTCATAAAACATCCCTTTCACGGCCATTTCATAAATTTAAAAATATCCGTTAAAAAATTTGAGCTTTGAGAACAAGAAATAGTAACATGAAGATAAATCAGGTCAATACAGAGGATGTTGAAGCCCACAGGCTTGTTTTTTCGTCAAAAATTTATGAACAGCGACGGTCCTACGAGACGGTGCATTACCGTGCAACAAAAATCCACTTCCTGGCGGTCGATATTCGGTGCTCACTCAAACGATTCTCTTTCACAAATGCTCCATAACACCCAGATTTTTTCCACACGTCCTTCAGTCACCAGTAACATTTTGGCCTTTTGGAATGAATTTCCGAAGTGTAAGACCTTTAGAGTCGTAAAAAAATTGACATTGTCCTCTTTCGTGACTTTTGGAAACGCATTTTTTTCGATTTCCAAAAGCTTCAGGTATTCCACATAGCATTTTTACAGTTTGAGGATCGCACTTGAAACACCACGTCTCATTCTCAGTTACAATCGATTCCAGGAATGTGCTGTTCCATCTGGCTGTGTTAATAAGGTCCTTGCAATGTTCAACGCGAGCAATTTCTTGATTTTTATTTAAGGCGTGAGGAACAAATCGAGCATAGATTTTCCTTTTGTTTAAATCGTTTGTCGAGAAAGCGCGTGAGTCGTATCTTTGGTCGTATTTAGCCTCTGCTATTCACCTCTCCGTCAAATTCGCAGTGCAAAGCAGTGTAATCACTTCACGCACTTTTTCCATCAACTCATCGCGATTTTTATTTTTTTGGCCGGCCTGGGTCATCTTCCAAAGCATCACGGCCGTTCTGCAACTACCCATACCACTGGAAGACACGTGTACGGAATAAGCAATCATCACCACAAACTGTTTTCATCAATTCAAACGTGTCTATAAAAGTTTTACCGAGTTTGAAACAAAATTTAATATTAGCTCTTCGTTCCATCGTATTTTTGTAGCGACGTGACAAAAGGAACTGTCATTTTAAGCACTATAACTTCATAATCCCTCGATCGGTCTCGTTTTATAGATGAGATATACAGCTTTCAAATTATATGTTGTTTCCATAGATGGCGCTAGTAGTTTTCTTTAAATTTAAAAAGTTCCGTTATTTTTCCTACATACTGTGTTCCTTTTATATAAAAAAATAATACTGAATAAAACAATTTTTTACTTTGTTATTTATCACTTTTATGTAATTTTATGAAATATATTATATAATGTATGAAAATGTTATGTACTTTTATGTAATTTATGTAATTATCTATCACTTTTAATAAAAGTGATAGATAACAAAGTATAAAATTGTTTTATTCGGTTTAAAAAATAAACTATTACAAAGCAATAGACAAAACAATCAATAAAAAAATAATATTAATCTAGAAATATCAAGGTCAAGGGACTGACCATAGTTGATACCATAGTTCACAGTTCATACTAAACTGCACTTAAAACACATATTTTTCACTCTCATCAGCTTTAAGTGGGGTAGTGCTCTTTTAATAGTGTAAAATTATAAATTTTAAAGTCCAGCGTCATTGTCATATGTATTCGTTTTATCATTTTAAAAGAAGAATCTTTTAGTTAGCAAACAGTTGGAAGAAGATCAAAATATAATAATAGTTATAATAATTTTTCTTACAATGGTCAATGCAGAAAAAAATAATAAGAGAGTCGTTCAAAGAGCTCTTGGGCTAACACAAAGATGGAGCAAGCATGTCTGTCGATTTTTAGGCGCAAGCATTTAGTGTTGATAAACATGTTTGTACAGGGAATAAAATTAAAATTCACGCTCTTATAAAGTACTTTGTTTTATTGTGTTTTAACCCCAATAGGCTTACAAAAAGAGTTAGATTGAACTTTAAAGGCACGGAAGCTGGCTGACATTGTAGACATCTTTATAGATCATGTCCACTATATTTATAATCGATATTTTGACTATGAAAAAGTTTTTTTTGGTATCTTTGCTCAATGTTGATCAAAGACCCATTCGAATAAATACATCTCAAGAGTGTTTAGAGTTGTTTAATTGCGATTCAGCTGAGCTTATTTGATGTTTTAGGACACTAAATAAAACAGATGTCAGAGAAACAGTCCTTTCCTGGACTATTCAGGAATGGTTCAGTCAGTCCAAACCAGTTCAAAAACGTTTGCATCTGCCACACACAGAACAACCACGGCTGCGGATTTTTAGGGTTCGTAGACTAGCTGGCAAAAGGCATGACCATCACCGTGGAGTATTACGTTTCACTACTGAACTAATTGAAATGTATTATCCAGGCTTATTTATATTGAGGCTACATTATATTGCTACATTATACTAACGGAATTACGTATGAAATTGCAAGAAGTTACGTTGAAAATGAAACAATAATTAGGAACACTTTTTTGTCAGGCAGTGGCCTTTTTTACGCCCCTCATACTCATTACTGGTAAAAGTGGATAAAAAGATTGTAATATTTGTTTCATAAATAAATATCAAGAGCCAAAAAATGGCGATAATTAAGCCCCCCATGACCTAATAATACGCACTTAAAAGTACGCGTGTTACTTACGGAACAGTCATTATGACGCGTGATTTTTTAGTGTGTCTGAACTTCCGATAGGGGTCGCTGTCAAACGAACTGTGGGTTTGCGCACCTATATAAAAAGTTCATTAAATATATATATATATATATATATATATATATATATATATATATATATATATATATATATATATATATACACGGTATAATAAATACTAAGGTAAGATATTGCGCATGGTGGGCGGAGCTTTGTTGGCGGGAATACGTCATCCATTGAGTAAAATTCGAACATCATAGTTTCGATATATAACAAGTTTACTAGAAGTTTATGTACGGCGTTTGTGTAGTGTTCAATATTCAATAATAACAATGCGTTGTGCTGTGTTTGGGTGTAACTCCGACAATCAGTCGAAAAAAAACCCTTGTGATGTCAAGTCTTTTTCATTTTCCCTAGAATGAAGTTGCGTGTAAGAAGTGGATCCATGTTACAAAAAGACAGGATAAATTTAACCTGAAAAGGGCTTGTATTGGTTCGAAACACCTTTTAAATAGCGATTTCAAGGAAAATCTTCAACATAAATTGTTAAATTACACACCAAAAAGTTACCGAGGATTGAAGGATGATGTGGTACCGACTCAAAACCTGTCAACAAACCGACTCAAAACAAGTCGTCGTCGAGTTGTTGACCAGGTAATTATCACAAGAGAAAAATAATTGAAATAGAAATTAAACCCAAAAACATTGAATCATGCTTATAAATTTGTTGCTTTAAAAAGTATGGGGTTTTATTTATTTATGCTTGATTAGATGTTGGGATGGTGGTAGAAATAGTAATGATGGTGATGGTAGTAAGTAGTATTTCTAATATTCCATGTTTATACCCCAGATTTGCCAATAAGTGGTTCAATGATAAAGAAATTCGACTCCAAAAATGATCCACTTATGTTGAACAGTGCTCATGAAGGAGATATTGACGAAGATCTTCATGAACTTGAATATGATGGGTTCGAACATTTAGCTGGATATATATGTTTAAAGTTAAACGATTCCAGTTTAGAAAGACTCAGCTCGTCCAAACATACCTGGGCTGACCATTTAAGAGAAGGAGGCCTACGCAAACCTTCTGAAGATTTTCTTTTACAAATGAAACAGCTTGAACAATTTTTTAAGTCTGTTAATGGAGAATCCTTTGCCAAAATTCATTTGAATAATTTGATGCTTAGAAGTAGCCACATTGAACGCCCAGAAAAAGCAAAAAAAAACTATTTTTTCGATCTAGCGAATGTAAGTATAACATTAGGTAAAAGAAAGATGATTAAAACGATTACATAATAACACTAATAGCTAATTCACAATAGACATAAGCTTAAGAAATATGTACAATTTTAAATTTAGGATACCATTAGTAATTTTTAATACCAATATAAAATATGGCTAGATATGTGTTGAATAATTAATATTTTATTTGTGACAAAAAATATAGAATTTAGCTGAATATTACATTTAAAAATCAATTTACAAAACTTTCAATTTGCATATTGCAATTTTATATAATCAATCATGGGCGTAGCCAGGTTTTAGTTTTGGTCGGGGGTTTAGTTTGAAGTAAATAAAACAACAAAAATATACTTACATGAAATTTAATATCTATATATTCATCGGAAAAATTACGACATATTTACAAAGTTCTTAACTTTAAATGAAATGGTTAAATTAATTTCGTCCCTCTGCGCTAAATCTAAAACCATTACAGAAGAAATCTTCGGCTTTTTCTTTTAAATATATCCACTACTTCATCTGCATGAATTTCTGTTCCATAGTGAATGTTCATGAGAGCCAAACCATTAAGTCTGTTTTCACTTGTAGTGTTTCGTAAATAGTTTTTCAGTCTCCTTAGGCTTAATAATTTAACTCTCTTCACTCCTCGTATTTTTTCGATATAATATTAGGTAATATTTGGCAAACCCCCCCCCCCTTGGCTACGCCCGTGTAACAATGTATATTATTTTTTACATACATTTTTAAACTGAGAAACAAAATGATTTGTTTATATACATTTCAAATACTCGTAATAAATAATATTAATCTTTAATAGAAATGTTTTCGTCCATAAATAAAAACTATTCGAACTATCGAAGTTGTTTTGTTCTGTAAATAGTGCCTTAAATTCAAATAAAATTGTGTACGTGTCTTTTGTAGTCTGTTGCCCACACTGATAAAGTATTTGTCCTCAGTATAAAGCCTTATTTACAATTACAATACTTTTAAATTGTATTTCAAAGTCTAGCAACGAAGATATTTGAATTTTACTCAACGAGTGACGTCATGCGCAAACCGGACGCATTTTGGTATACGGGAATATCAGGCCCTGATGTTTATACATAATAGCTGCCGGGACTTGGTTATTCGGTACGTTATATCCGTAGATACGTGATAAGCGTGTGCGTTATAAGTGAGCTTTACTGTAGATGTATATGTAGTATTTTAGAGGTCTAAATTCGAAAATGGTAAGCTAATTACTGTAACACGTACAGTTTTTTTTGTTACAGACGGTCGGTGGCGGGGAAAAAAAGCAGATTTCTGGAAAGCACGTTGCCGTTAATTGGGATCGTTACAGAGCGATGATCAATGATTATTTAATTCCTAATTTGAATGGTATTGACCTGGAGGAGATGAGGACGGTGCCACATCAGAGTCATACAGCCCACGCAACAATAGATATGTTGAGGGAGCAATTTTAGATCACTAAACTTGAACACTTTTTTGTACTGTTCGACACACGTTTCGCTTCGAGATTAAATCATCTCCTGATGATGCTAACATGGTTGGCGAAACGTGCGTCGAGCCGTTCAAAAAAGTGTTTTGGTGTTTAGTGGTAAATCTCTTCAAGTTTAGTGTTTCACACCAAAGGTTCCAATAGAAGAATTGGCCTAGATCTTTTTTTTAATGCTATTGAGTGTTGTTTCACATAAAAATAAAAAAAATAGGCATCTAATTTTGTTTTTGTTTTATTTGAATTTAAAATTCGGACGCATTAAAAAAATCACCCTATGTTATTGGGTGATTTTATTGTCATACGTCAAAAAAGCGCTCTATTACGCTATAAAATCGGTATTTTCTCGCCCTTTCCAACAACCAACCGTCAAAAACACTAATTCGACGATATTAACGTCAATAAAGACATCATCATCATCATTGCCTCGATTATCGAGACGGCACATTCGCCGTCCCAAACACACAGTCGTCTCTTCTGTTTCGAAAATGCTGATTCAGTCTGACCTCCTCTTCCTCCAGCGACGCCGCTTCCGACCAAGTCGGAGTCCCTCGATAGACGATTTCTTGCATTCAAATTCGCCCTTCGAATGCCGACCAGGCCGTCCCCCCAGCCTGTCTGCCTTCATCCCTTTCGCGTTTACGACTGACAAGAATCCGTTATTCTGGCGCAATTAGTTTTGACATGGGCAAAGCCCTGGAGAAGAATTATTCTTTCGGATATGGCTGAATCGTTTTTTTTTCTGTTGTTCCTTTTTTAATTTTCTCATTGCGATAAGTGATACAGACTGGATGGTATAGATGTTCATTAAAAATAATTAGGACGGTATTAAAGAATTTTCTTTATTCATATTTTTTTAATTCAACTGACAGAAATGTCGCTATTTATGTATCCGGAATAATAAATAAAAACAAATATTTATCATTGAAATTGGTTTTATTGTTTTTCAAAATATTCTGCGATGATCGATACGCTTTTGCAGACGTTTGAACCAATTTTCATAGCACTTTTTCCATTCCGATTGAGGTATCACCAAAACGTGCACTTTGACCGCATCAACTGCTTCTTCTGGGATCGATAATCGTTGGCCACCTAGTTTATTCTTCACTGACG
Organism: Cosmopolites sordidus; assembly: GCA_031761425.1. NCBI lineage: Eukaryota > Metazoa > Arthropoda > Insecta > Coleoptera > Curculionidae > Cosmopolites > Cosmopolites sordidus. The sequence goes on from JARFXV010000387.1 coordinate 611,005, forward strand.
AGAACTAAAATTAATCATTGAGTGCCACATCAGGACTGTACGGCGGATGACCCATGAATTCAATGTTTTGACCGATCAGATATTGAGTTGTTCGGTCCGATGTGTTGGTGAGCTGCGTTATCATGGTGAAGAATGATCCTGCGTCGTTAGATGTTTTTTTTCTTATTTCTTCAAAGACTTTTGGCAAGCAAATAGTTGTCTGCCATTCAGAATTGACCGTTCTACGATTCTCTAGTGGTACTGTACCCACATGCTCATTTATCCTAAAAATCAGGCGACCATTTGCTTCAGAGTGCTCCTTGCGGGAACAACTATTGTCGGGTTCATTTGGAAGAACCATATAGTCGACTGCTGTTTACTTGCGGACTCATACGCATAAATCCAAGATTCGTAATCTATATAAATGTTATACACGACTTTTGACGCACCAAGATTGTATTTTTTGAGTATTTCTTTGCACCAATTGACACGAGCCTTTTTTTGAGAGATTGACAAATTATGCGGAATTCATCGCGCATAAATCTTTTTCAGAACTGAATGTTTATGAAAAATTTTGTGCTTGTCCTACTAACTCAGGGATGTCTCAGTCTCACGGTCTGTCACATGACGATCTTGTTTTATCAGTTTTATGACACTATCAGGATTTGATCGAAGCCATGAAGATACCTTCATTGTAACTGTTTTTCAACGATTTAAAGAACGATCTGTCCAACGGTTATAAGGGATGTGTCGTGTGAACAGGAAAAAATAGCATTATTATTCCATAATCGCGAACCATCTTAATTGTTTCGAAGCTTTTAGTATATGTGTTATGACCATCCAGTAAAAGCAGAATTTGTTTTTGGTCACTTTTTCTAATCTTGTGCACTTAATGAAATGTTACAACTATTCAGCAAAATATTCTGAAGTTATCTATCGAGCACCCAAATGCTGTTTGGCGGAGCTCTTTTCTTTAAGACATCATTGAGTCTGCTGCTCTTAAATATCAACCATGGAATTCGCCTGCTGCACTCATCGCACATAGGCCTGTCGTTATTAGACTCCTTTCTCCAGTTGTGATTTTACCCATTTGGTATTTGCCCTTTTGAGGCTTTGAGGCTGAGGTGTTTAATATTTGGTCGGCAGTAAACTTGAATTTATCCAGTATTTCTGTATCAAAAAAATGTCAATAAGTATCAATTAAAAATATATTTTTTTTATCAAAAAAAAATCATTAACACGCTCTTTATTGAATCCTTTACTTTTAGCCATCGATGTTTGTTCTGGAACACGCAAGGACAAAGTACGATATTCAAAGTAGGATTCTCCTTATTAAAGCGATGAGGTAATTGAAATTTTTCAGCAAGCTCTACCTAAATTCAGTAGTAATTAATCCAAAGAAACTGGACTCGAAATTTATCAAATGCTGTGCTAATTCCTCTACCATGCTTGATGGCATATCGTTAGGTCTACCAAAGTTTGTTGTTTTATTCAAACTTTTTCAATGTCGTCGCAGTGTATGTTATGTCTTCTACATGCTTTATTAAATCCAATTTCACCATTCCGATGTAAAGTTTCATCCATACTCTTCAGTAAAGCTTCGTTCATATCCTCTTGCTTCCAAGTATTCAACTGATAAAAAATAGGAAAATAAAATAGGAAAAAAGGAATAATCTATAGGTACGACTTAAGCGTCAAGGTATTCAATGTTTAAGACCGAAACCATAAACCTGACATAACCGAAAAAATCTACTGTTTGAGTGTACTACGATTTACCGTCTACCGTCTAAATGATTGGCAGAAAACGATAAAAATGTCTAAAAATAACTTAAGAATTATAATTCTTCTTTAAGAAGCTTACAACTGAGCCAAAAATTGTAATGAAAACTGTGAAAAAAAGTTACTTTTTAATTATTTTTGTTTTACGTAGCCGGCTAGCTACCCACTTATTTTCGTTTACTCGTACGACTAAATTGTTTACGGCTTACGGCACTAGATGGTGCTTTTTACAGATTTTAATAAATAAATAAATACACACTTTTTTACACAAAACAATGTCTTCTGGAGACCAGTAATTCCCACAATTGGTGCATCATAATTGTTCTTAAAACGGACATCGTAAGAATGCATTTTAACTCTTCATACCAAAAAAGTATTTAAATAATGGGGCAACAAATTATGTTTTATTTTATATATTAATCGAATGTTAGCCCCTTCAATGGCCCGCGCAACTGAAAACCAGTCCAATGATCGCAACATTACCTCTATATGTGTATACTTAATATAGTTCAATATTACACTCATAACCTCATTCTGCTGTATTTGGAGTCTATCAATACTCTCCTTATTAAATGATATGAGCACAGACAAAATAAGTAAAATGTGGTAAAACTATAGTAGTATATACAAGTCTCTTCGACAAGGGTGACAAATGTGATATACGACTAAAGAATCCTATTTTTTCCCAATATTTCTACATAGATAACTGACATGATCATAAAATGTTAGCTGATGATCCAACAGTACTCCTAAGTATTTAATTTTATTTACATTTTCAGAATCACAGTTGTTTATATTTATTTTTAACCCTAACTCACTTTAGACCCTATAACCATGCATCTTGTTTTCAGTTCGTTTAGTTTAAGCTTATTTATACATAGCCATCTAAATAGTATTGATAGTTCATTATTCAATGTTACAACCATTTCACGCAAATTATACCCAGATACAGATATGAGAGTATCATCTGCAAAAATACTAATAAAGTATTTATCCAATATTGTAGATATATCGTTGACATATATTAAAACAGCAACGGGCCTCAAAACACTCACTCAAAACACTTTCTCAGGGAAGTGATCCTGAGAAACTCCCCAAGCACTTTCCCGCTTTGCCGACACTTTTTCCTCAGCCCTCATTCTATGATATCTGTGTGTTATGTAACTCATAATCCGTTTCAAGGTTTTTGATCTTACACCATAATTTAATAATTTTTTACACAGTATATCCCGGTTAATAGTTTCGAATGCTCGCTTTTATATCGTTCCTCCATGTTGCGCATGCATACTGAATAGCCTTTTCACAAGAATGTTTTGTCCTGAACCCCGATTGAGCTGAAAATAACAATTTATTGGTTTGAAAATAAGTACTAACTCTGTACATACAACAATCTCAATGATTTTATCAACAAGAGGTAATAAATTAATTGGCGGTCGCGTTGGTGCGGACGGTAAGTGCGGCAGTCTGCCGCTGCTGAGCCGAAACCGCACTGGAGCGGTAGTTGGTTCGATTCCAGCGCTCGGATGGTTGTTTTTCTTTCTTTCTTCTGTCTGTTAACTTCCTAAATGTTTGTGATTGTTTCTAGGCAAGAGCGTAAAATCCGACTACGAATTACCCCTCAGTCACGCCAGGTAAAGGCTGGGTGAGGCCGGGTGCCTTCTGAGAAGTGTTCTACGTTGGTCACTCGCCAGTCGGTAGGTTTCCTGATAGACTTATGGGTAGGTACATAACCAAGGGTTTATAGCCCGAGGGGGGTGCTGGCCTGAGTTTGTCGGAAGCTGATGACCGTGGTTCGGAACCCACGTTAAGCTGTAGGTCCAGTCGCTGAATAGCCTTCTCAGTTGCTGATGCGCCTCTAACTCTATCACTTTACCTTTTTTTAATAAATTAATTGGTGTAAAATCACTTGGTACACTAGGCTTTGGTATGTTCGGAATTGGTACAATAATGCTGTATAATAATACCGGGGTACGATTTAAGCAACCTCCCCTACACCAAATACGTTAACGGAATTTAAGGAAAATATGTAAGAAGGGTACGAAGTCGAATTGTTGCTAATGGCTCACATTTGACTGACATGTTTTTCAAAAATTAATTTACACAAAAATTTAACTTTGAAATAGTCGTATAATAGAAAAAGAAATATTCTTTTTGGTTTATTTTAGTTATAAATAATTATAGCGGTTTTATGACACTTGTCCCATCTGAAAAAAAATATTGAAATATTATATGTAAATTATTGTATACTTTCCAGCCCAGGTTCTTGTAGATTTCTAGCACTCAGTATTTTTGGAACGCCTTGTTTCCACTATGCGCAAAACATTCGCAACATTATTAGCTATTTTCTTTCTATGTCATCCATAATTCTCTTTTTTTGCATCATTTGTAATCTTATATTTTCGTGATAACCTAAGGGATCTACATATTGAACCCAACACACCGCCTTTAAATTTTTTGTACTGTTTCATAAATATTAAATTTCCTTTTCTTTGTTGTCTTCTTTTTTCATAAAGTTCTATCGATGCTGGGTCGCGTTTTTTTGCAGATATTTTTTCTATTTATACGATGACGATTTTCTTCATACTCCACTTTTTTCTGACTATCTCCGACTTTCTGTATCCGTTAAAGAATTGCTCTATCGGAATTGCGAAGACCACTTCTTACACGTACTGAACGAAACAATTATGAACGAAATCATATTATGAGCTCCAGCAAATCGTGTCTACGTTGGGCTGAACAACGTTGGGGTTGAAAATTCAGTTTATTTTTCAGTATATTATTAATTCAGTGTATTTAATATAAATATTTCTAGTTGGTGCTTATAGTTATAGGTATATAGTTAATGGTAGGTTATGGTATATAGTTAATATAGCTATATTAGTTAGTGAAAAGTACACCAAAAAAGATTTTACGAGAAACAAGAGTTAATGTTGTTCGTTTTAAACTCTGTGTAAGCGGAACTCTGGCGTTTATCTATCACTTTTTATGGTGATGTTAAGGAAATGTTTCAAATATCAAAACTGCCTTACTGAAGGAACTTTCGCAATCACCTACATACACTATACCTAACGATAATTAATTTAAAATAACTACTGCTTTGCAGCTATAGTTTGCAATTTACTAACCGTAAAATATATTTTATAAATTATTATTATTAAAATAGAGTACGATTTTATATGTTATATGTTCATCGTCATCATCATTCATAATCATAATCTGTGAATTACGATTACGAAGCTACTGGCCGTAAAATCCATTTTAATTCGTTACTGCAATGAGCAATGTTACTCGAGATAGCATATCTTTTAATTATGCATCGTTTTATTCATATAATCTAAGAAAGTCAGAGTTGAATAGCACCAGTACAACTACTTTATGATCAAATCTTTAGTTTATATTAATTAATTATATATTTTAATTACTAAAACACAATTAACTATTCATATATACGTACATTTGTACTTTCAGCATGCGTGTGACACTGTCGCTCTTCTGTGGCTGAAGAAACCTATTCAGTTCGAACTAGCGATTATCCGGGATGTATCTATTTCTGGGCCTAGGTCCTTGATACTGATGAATGAATTATGTCTATTGGGTTGCGTTGGAGGCAGTCACCTCCCACTGAAGACTAGCATTAATGCTCTTTAATGTTTCACAGAGAGCATCGTTGTAACAAAGTTTCTTTTCTTATCTAAGTTCACCGGAGGTCAGTTCACCAATTAATATAATTTTTTTAATGACGCCCAACGTAATCGTCTTCGCTCCACGAGAACCCCCATCGACAAACAGTCCGCCCCACTGCGCACTTTCTTATTCGATTTTTTATGGTACCATTTGATTTCCATTGCACAGGTCGGCATGATTTTTGTAAAATTGATGTTTATTGTTATAACAACTTAGCACGTTCCATTTTCAAGTACTTGCTTCTCCTTTGTATCATGGGATATTTGAAATTCTTTGGACTGGACCATGTAGGAATAACCACAAGACCATAGAGGGGTTATTTCCACAGCATTCTACGAATCTTTAAGGTCAGTTTAGTTTCTTGTCAGTTTCTATCAGCGATCTTGTTTTGCAGTACAGTCAAATGTTTAAGTCGATTTTATATAAAATGGCAAGTTTTAGTCTAACCTTTTAGTGAATAATAAACAAAATTTTATTATTCGCTAAGTAACCTATTTTTATTATTCGCCTCATCAAGACCATCATCGTAAATAACAAATTTTTAAATTAAAGTTCACAATTCATTTTTTATGATTTTTTTTTATACTTAAAAGGAAAGAAGAATATGTTTATATAAAAAAAAACGTAAAATCAATTTAAAAAAAAATGCCATAGTCCTGAAACTTTTTTTCTTGATTGTAATCTAAATTCAACGTTCTTTTTAATTATAAGTCTCTCATAACAAAAAACATCCAAATTCAACCACCCAAGTCGTCGAAAACATCGCAATCTACTTCTTTCCCTCGACATCCCTATAGTTTGTAATGGGGCGACCGTCAGCCGCCCTCCCGCCTCTCGCTTCTTTTATTTGCGATGTACCGCCCGGCGCCGGATACGCGATTAGGACGGTCGTCTGAAATGCTCGCCGCTGCATAATTCATTCTTCTATGAATTTGTCTGAGCGTTCGCGGACGAAAACCGGGTCAAAAGGCAAACGACAATTTCTTTTCGGAGAGAAGAGAAAAATAGGATTGCGACAGGTGATTTTTTAATGAGCGAATGTAGATGACCGCAACGAGATTGCGTCTTTTATTATTAAATAAGTTCGTGCGACGCAAGAAACTTAATTTTTTATTTGAAACGTTTAAAAATTAAGCGCTGTTTCCACTAGGACAGAGGTATAGTGCGTTTCAAGATATATCGTTGACCGATTGGCTGCAATAAACTCTTAACAACCTCTGCCGTAACAAAACCCAAAAACAAAGTTGCAAGAAACGTAAACAGGGCCGGGTCTAATAAAATAGCAGGTAAAAAGAGAAAATTAATTTTATACCTGGTTTAGTAGTTTCGAAATATTTTAGTCGCATTCTCTTAAACAGTGCAGTTTTATAATTTTGATCGTATTTTTTGTTATTCCAAACGCGCTAAACCATTGTGCCTTCGGTAGTGCTAATTTTAAAAGAAAACATTTATCGCCCGATGTTAAGTCAATTGTTAAAAATATGTATCTTCCTTTATTGAATAGGGGGCTTAGTGTAAATGCGGCCGCACCAGAGACGTTCGAAGCAAAATTTATGCTATGTATGAAGAGCAAACAGTGCCTACATTGCATTCATTGCAGCAGAAACTAAGGAAAGCTGAAACCAACATTTTTTGCAGCAGAACTAGCCTCCGGAGAATATTATCTCAAATAGGTTTTGCATATCGGACTATTAATAAAAGACATATATTAATGGAATCACAATGATTGCGACGATGGTGGTTTGACCACTTAAACTCTATAAAAAATACAGATTAGAAAATCATCCCATTATCTACCTTGATAAAACATGGTTCGATAGATATGACACGCCAGCAAAAGGATGGGTAGATACATCAAGAAAATGCCAAACCAAAGCCCCTGCAAACAAGGGAAAAATAATTACAATTTTACTTGCTGGTTCTGAGGATGGATAGGTTCCAAATTGTTTACGGTTGTCCTCCAAAAATATTAAAAAATCATCTTTGGACTACCATGATAAAACCACAGAAGAACTTTTTGAAGATTGGTTTATAAATAGCCTTTTGCCCAATGTACCTAAGAAAAGTGTAATTTTAATGGACAATACTAGTTATCATAATCGCCAAAAAAATAAAGTTCCTAATGCAAATAACACTAAATTGGAAATTCAGAGCTATATGTTAAAAAACGATATATACTTCGAAAATACATATAAAAATGCGATCTAGAAATATTAAAGACATTTAATAATAAAAAGGAATATGTATGTGATACCATTGGTGCCGATATGGGACATACGGTTTTACGCCTTTCCCCGTATTACTGTATTTTTAATCTAATTGAGCATATGGGGCATCAGGTAAAATGCATAGCAAGAACAGAAAACATTTCTCCGACTTTAAGTGCAGCAACATTAATCAAGAAGGTACTAGGTAGAAACTATTCCCAAAGAAAGTTGGATAAATTCGATTAATCATATTATTAAAATAGAAGATTTCTATGTATCATTTTCTAATAATATTGAACAACATATTATTATTGTGGACCAAAGTGACAGTGAAAGCGAAACCAAATCAAATATATAATTAAATTTAAGTTATAATTTTTATTGTACTAAAAAATTCAAAATATTCAAACTAATAAACAATGTTTTAGTCATACATAATAATAATAATAATAAGTGTACAGAAGGGAAAGGTTCAGAGTCAACATTCAACACTTTGTAACATACAACAACTAGCACCAGAAGAATCCTACAAATATTTAGGAATACCCCAAAAGCATAAACTTTATCATAACCAGTTAAAGAAGGATTTTTCCACTCTATACCAAAAGAAACTCACAAAACTTTTAAACACCAAACTGAACAGTGGAAACCTCATTAGAGCGATCAATGAACGAACGATCACGCCGAACATTAACAAAGTTCCGATGTCTGCATCCAAACTCATCTACGAAAAGACATCCCAAGAAAGTTGGGTGGTAGAGGCCTTGTAAACGTAAAAAATCTCTGTCTCAATCAAGAAAATAGAATGAGAAATCACTTCATTGATTCAAACAGTACGTTAATGAAATTGGTTGCAAATGAGGACCGGGGTTTCACCCCACTGAACCTAAATAAACAAGATCGTATTGATAGCAGAACAACACTCACGGATTGTGTTCGAGAATGGAAAGGACAAACATTGCACGGAAGGTTTCCTAAGTCACTCGAAGATGACACCATTGACGAACAATTGTCTCTGAAGTGGCTGACCGATGGACTCTTGTACCCAGAAACAGAAGGTTTCGCGATATCTATTCAAGATGGGGTAACAAGAACAAAAAACTATGAAAAGCACATACTGCATTTGGACGTAGTCGATAAGTGCAGGAAATGCGGTACTTTGGGGGAAACAATTGAGCACCTTATTGGCGGTTGCCCGGCCCTTGCTCCTAATGCTTATTTAGGACGGCATAATCAGCTGGCAAAAATTATACATCAACAAATTGCAAAAAAATACTCGCTATTAGAAAGCGCACCTCCTCCATATTATAAGTACTCGCCTTCTCCTGTACTTGAATCATCCGATACCATTCTTTACTGGGACAGACCAATCACTACTGATCGAACGGTTGATTATAACAGGATGGATATTGTTCTAATCAATAAAAAGGACAAGAGGGCTTTTATAATTGACATCGCAGTGCCGCTATCTCACAACATTAGAAAAACTGAGATAGAAAGTATGAAAATCTGGCATACGACTTGAAGAACCAGTGGAAACTGAGTAAGGTAGATGTAGTGCCCTCCGTTATATCCGCCGAAGGCCTGATAAGTAAGAGATTTTCAAAGAACCTCGAGAGCCTCGGTATCTCGAGATCGATTGCCATAGTGGGACAGCGTGCCGTGCTCTTGCAGACGTGTCACATTGTTCGTAAGATATTATGCTAGGGTGAGAGGAGCTGAATTGCTTTTTCATCTTGACATTGGAATATCGGCCAGCATGAGCTGAGATTCTACAGTAAGGATGAGCAGAATAATAATAATAAGACTAATAATAATAAGACTAATAATAATAAGAATAATAATAATAATAAAGCAGGGGGCAGATAACCCGCTTGGTGAGTGGCGCCACCACCTTCCCGAGCTGAGAGGAAAAAAAAATCCTCAAGCTCAAGGTGGAAATCCATCGTGCCGAGGAGCTGAATGGCACAGAGTTAAAGTGTCTCGAACGATGTCTTCGGATACCTAGCGCCCTCCGGTAATAAATAGCTTTCCTAAGGTAAATCGGGGCTCTGCCTTGGGTGACCGTTTTTCCCTTGAACCCAGTTTTTTTATGGAGACTGAAACAGATAATGGTATTATACAAGGCGGTAGGGTTTTGCGGACAAGAACCCTTCGGAACCGTCGGCAGAATTTGTCCGGGGTTGGTGAATCTGGAGCGAGTGGCAGTTCTCAACTCTATGGCACCACAAGAATGGCAACGATAAAGGTACCCGAGCAACAATTTGAAAATCAAAGACTCGCACCACCGAGCACTTCATCACAAGATCAGTGCAGAATGCAGATTAATAATGAAATGGAAGACGGAATGTCCCGGTTCTTGCTGGCTCGCCCCCCATAAGGAGGGCTGCCACTAGAACTGAAGGCACTCCACGTATCAGATGGACACGCGAAATGAATATTGAGGTAATACGTACCTACTATTACGTGAACCAGTGCGGAGATAAGCCGCTTCCTGGATGGAGAAATGCACTCTATCAAGAATATAAGAAGATGTTCCCTGGAACTCGGCTGTCTGAGCAAAAGTTAGCCGACCGTAAAAATATAATTTTAAATAAAAAGTATCTCACCGAAACATAACTAATGAATGTCAAGAGAGAAGTTGGTAATGAATTACACCAGAACGTTACATATCAGCAACATGAAGAAGATAATATAGGCGTCCTCACCTTAACCACAGAGGCCCAGCCTATAGAACAAACTCCTAATTTTCCACCGGAGGCCGCACCGTCTAGCAATGAGGAAGTGACCTTACAACAGAACTTGTCTAATGTACGAAAGAAGTTTTACAGTAATTTGGCCCATTTTAATGGGTCAAATCCACTAAATAGACCAAAAATTCCAATACTGCGAAATATTACAAAAGCTCGTATTACTCTAATGGAGTTCTGGAATCACATCTGGCTGAGATACTAAATCTGTGTGATATACATCTTGCGTTGTACTGTGCAGCAGTGACTGCGATCGAAATTTCAGGCCAAAAAACATACACCCCCAGTGCGAGCAGGCATAATTTCCAGAAAAATACCTACGCCTTGAAAACAATATCGATGATTTCCGAAGGAAAGTCGACGTCATCTCAGAATACCTTTCTGGTAATCGATCAAGTAAAGTAATGAAAAAAATAAAAACAATTGCCAATAAATCTGGAATTGGCTTCGACGATCCAAACTTCTCCGAAAAATTATTGGATCTTAAAGATCGGTTTAGACAGAAAGCTAAATATAAAGGGGCTAGGCTAGCAAGATATAACGAGCTAAAAAGACGAAAGCACCAAAATTAAGAATTCATAAATAGTCAAAAGAAATTTTATAGAGAGGTCGAACAAGGCAGTAGCAGGTCAGAACTTGAGAATGTGGACATGTCCTCCTTTGCAGAATATTGGCAATCGGTTTGGAAAAGATCAGATGACTATGAAAAAGCGGCACGTTGGATTAAAACAATTGAACAGCACACAACTGCTCTCCCAGAAATGGAGTTTAACGATTTCACGGCGACTGACATTTACACCGCCGTCAAGAAAACTCATAACTGGAAAGCTCCTGGACCAGATGGACTACATAACTTCTGGACTAAAAACTTTACGGCGGCCCACCGCCCACTTGCTAGTGCATTTAAAGAGGTAATGATAAATCCTGATACTTTCCCGAATTTTTTAATGGAAGGCAATACATATCTTCTGTACAAAAAGGGTGATGCTAAGCAACCCAATAACTACAGACCCATCACGTGTTTGTCAGTATTTTATAAATTGTTGACAGCCCTAATCAATGAAAAAATTTACAAACATTGTGATGAAAACAATATTTTTGAAGAAGAGCAGAAAGGATGTATAAGAGCAAGTATGGGATGCAAGGAACAGCTAACGATCGATGCTGTAGTTCTCGAACAAGCGCGGAAAAGAAAACGCAACCTAAACATCTGCTATATAGATTACAGGAAAGCCTTCGATAGTGTTCCACACGATTGGTTACTAGAAGTCCTGAAGATTTATAAAATAAGCCCTCCCATCATTAACTCCTTAAGGAGCCTGATGAGGAAATGGAAAACAAATCTCTTTATCGATCAACAATTCATTACAACTGCGAATATCGAGAGAGGAATTTTTCAGGGAGATTCCCTTTCTCCAGTTTGGTTTTGTCTAGCCCTAAACCCTATGTCTACATTACTGAACAACAGTAATATAGGATATAAACTAAACATGAGGAATCCACGAAAGCTCTCGCGCCTATTATATATGGATGACCTTAAACTCTATGGAGAAACTAGAGAAAAACTAAACTCCTTAATAAAAATGGCTGAAGAATTTAGTAGGGATATCAAGATGTCATTCGGACTTGATAAATGCTCTACCATTAGCATTCGAAAAGGAATAGTCAACAATCAACATTCAACACACTGTAACATACAACAACTGGCACCAGAAGAATCCTATAAATATTTAGGTATACCTCAAAACGAAAAATTTAACCATAGCCAGTTAAAGAAAGACTTTTCTACTATGTCGAAATTTCTATGTACGAAAAGAGGCTTACAAAACTTTTAAATACCAAACTGAACAGTGGAAACCTGATTAGAGCGATCAATGGATGGGCAGTGCCAACTCTGACCTATTCCTTTGGTATTGTTAAATGGTCAGAAACAGACCTTGATGGACTGGATAGATTAACACGTCGAACATTGACAAAATTCCGATGTCTGCATCCAAATTCATCTATGAAGCGGCTGAACATTCCAAGAAAGTTGGGAGGCCTCGTGAACATTAAGAACCTTTGTCTGAACCAAGAGAGTAAAATGAGAGAACGCTTCATTAATTCAAGCAGCACGCTAATGAAGTTAGTTGCTAAGGAGGACCGGGGTTTCACCCTGTTGAACCTAGATAAATTTAATCGTGTTGATGGTAGAACAACACTTACGGATTGTGTCCGTGAATGGAAACAACAGACACTGCATGGACGGTATCCAAAGTCACTCGAGGATGATACCATTGATGGACCATTGTCTCTAAAATGGCTGACCGATGGGCTGTTGTACCCAGAAACAGAAGGTTTTGCGACATCTATTCAAGATAAGGTAGTAAGAACACGGAACTATGAAAAGCATATACTACACATGGATGTTATCGACCGATGTAGGAAGTGCGGTATAGTGGGGGAAACGATTGAACACCTTATCGGTGGGTGTGCAGTTCTAGCCCCTAATGCTTATTTAGGAAGACATACTCTGCTGGCGAAAATTATACATCAGCAAATTGCATTAAAGTATTCGCTATTAGATAACGCACCTGCTCCATATTATAAGTACTCACCTTCTCCCGTATTGGAATCATCTGACTCAATCCTATAATGGGACAGACCAATCACAACAGATCGAACGGTCGATTATAATAGACCAGACATTGTTCTAATTAGTAAAAAGGAGAAAAGGGCTTTTATAATTGACATCGCAGTGCCACTCTCTCATAATATCCGGAAAACCGTGTTGGAGAAAACCACTAAGTATGAAAACCTTGCGTACGATTTGAAAAACCAGTGGAAACTGCATAAGGTAGAGATAGTGCATTTCGTTATATAAGTAAGGCCTAATAAGTAAGAACTTTTCAAAAAATTTGAAGAACCTTGGTATCTCAAAATCAATTGCCATAGTACGACAACGTGCAGTACTCTTGCAGACATGCCACACTGTTCGTAGATTTTATGCTAAGTGAGAGGAGTTGAATTGCTTTCTCATTTTGGCATTGTAATATAGACCAGCTTAGGCTGAGATGCCGAGTTCAGAATGAAGATAATAATAATTTAATTATTATTTAACAATATTTTATTTTTTTCAAAATTATTCAGAAGTTAAACGATTCCAGCTCTGGCGCCTTTTAAGAAACTAGAAATATTTTTATCCAGATTTATTGGGACAATTAACAATTTACCGAAGGGCAACGAAATATCTTGAAACGGACTATACCCCTATTAGAAGGTGTTACTAGACAGTGAAAAACAAACATGAAAAGACGAAGAACAACAAAAATATGAAGACATTACAAGATTATAATTAATTAATTCGTTACAAAATTACCCTCGTATAATGACTTACGACATATGGTCCACAAGTATCGTTATTGAAATGGCAAAGAAGTGCATTTTATGGCGACATAATATTTTCTTTATTCGAATTTTATCACTATCAAATAAAAAAATTGCCACTTAACGACGTCCATCAGCATTTAGATAATTATTACCGGCCGACGGAGCGCCTCTTTGCCAATTTTACAGCTCGCAAGTGCGTTTTATCGACGTACAGAATCGAAATGATCTGAAATTAAAATCGAAGGTCGTTAACGACAGGTTTTAAGATACCCCTGGTTTCAATTATACGTCAGAAACATTATTTACAACGTGCAGCGTGCAGCATTTTACGTTTATTTTTGTATCCTGTTCTATTACCTCTTCAATTTCGTCTACAAAAAGACAGAACAACCATTGTGCCGATCCTACAAATAATCTTTAATATATATCCAGTTTCAATTATAAGGCAGAAAGATTATTTATAATGGGCAGGTTGCTGGGTTATAGGTTTTTTGTATTATGTTCAATTTGGCCTAAAAAATGAAAGAACAAGAATTATTTCGATCTTACAAAAACCGAGAACCCAAAAGTTTTCTATGCTCATTATATCTATTGGGTGATTTTTTTAGTACGTCAGAGCTTTAAATTCAAATAAAACAACAACTCCATTAGATACCTTGAAACTGAAAAGGTGAAATAACATTCAAGGGCATTAATGATTGGAAACAATTTCGGACAATCAGAATATTTGAGTGGCATAGAACATTTAATGAATGCTATCAGATCTTTGAAAACTTACCCCGTGCTAGTGTTCCATCAATCACTGTTAGCGATGATAACATCGAGAAAATTAAAAAAATTGTGCTTAAAGTAATTAAAATCATGATTAAAGAAAAGAGCGAATTTGTGGGCTGAGAATTCATGGATTTTTCAACATCACATCGCGCCATCCCATACGGCTCTAATTTTTTTACGTACTTTTTACCAAACTTGATCGAAATGACGAAAATTACGAAAATGATCGCTCAGGCACCGTATCCGCCGGGTATGGCTCTGTGCGACTTTTTTCTATTCTTTAAAATCAAATATCCGCTGCGTGAAATGTGTTTTGACTCTGATATGAAGTCCTGAAAGGTATATATATATATATATATATATATATATATATATATATATATATATATATATATATATATATTGTAGTTTTTTGATTTCTTTGGACTGCGTCCAATGAGACAACAGTAGTCAGGAGTAATACACTCCCGACCGTTGGGTTCCACAATCTCATGTGAAACACACAACAACCTGCGTCTCCGCCAAAATGAGCGCTCTGTCAGTTGCTCAATCAAAAAAACTGCATGTATAAGCCATCCGACGAGAAGTCGGCGAAAATGTGGGTAGTTCGATTGTGGAGAGGGACTTATTTTTGATGAGAGAGCATATGTGCCAGACGAAACATGTGCCCTCCAATGGCTTAGAGGGTGGTGGGGCTTCCTCCCCCGATCAAGCAACTAACAGAATGCTCATATATATATATATATATATATATATATATATATATATATATATATATATATATATATATATATATATATATATATATAGATATATATTATATTATTATTATTATTACTATTCAGGTATGGGCCCTGGTGAACCACGTGAAGTACAGTTAGAGGCGTTTGTTGTTGTTAGTCTTCCTTTGCGCCCATACTGATTTCATTATTTCCCTATTAGCTTTTTTCCTTTCGTCAGGTTGTTCCAGTCTTACATTCTTCTTTCTGGTCAACCTCTCAAACGTTAACCTTGTGTCTAAAACAGTTTCTATTTTGAATTTAATTTTGTATAATATTTGTTGCTGATCTTAGGTACCCTCTTTAACTGCAGCAATCCATTTAATTATTTCTACTTTAGCTCTACCTCCATTTTCATAAAATTTGTTGACTATGACTATTGTTTAGTTAGCCTACTCGGATTCATTCGTTATATGTGTCCGTAAAACTTAAGTCTTTCTTCCTTCTTTTTCTTATATCGCTATGTATATCTGTGTATTGTTTGATTTCTTGGTTTTCTCGAAGTCGGTATGTTGTGCTATTTATTTGTTTGGGGCCTAAGATTTTTCTTTCCTTCTTTTCAATCTCCACGATGTCTCTCTTTCTATTCAAAATGAGCTTTTCTGACCCATATAGACATTCGGGCTTAATAACTATATTGTAATGTCTCAGTTGTAGTTTTAGATATACATTTTTTTGCTGTAAATATTTTGTGTAAGTCTTAATGCAATTTCCATTTTTTGACATCTACCCTTATTGGCCGCTTTTTCTAATTCGCTTTCCATGATTACTTCCCGCAAATATTTGAATTCAGAGACTAGTCTGATATTACCATATTTTGTTTTTAGGAATAGTGTTCTTATATTTTTTTTTCCCCTTATTTGGGTTTTTCGCCACTATCTAAAACTCAAAAAATATCAAAAATACCTGTTCTTATGTTAAGAAAGAATCACTGGGTAAAAACAAAAAACCAAACGGAGGCAAATTTCTCAGTGATTCTTTTTTGTAATAAATTTGCCTAACGAACAAAATTTTCAAGATATAAAAATATATCAGTAGTATAGTGATTAAAAACAGATTTTAGTTTAGATTTTATTAGATTTTTTCTTAACTTAAACCTCTAACCTTAATTGAAACCTCTAGCCTCAAAGTTCTCTGTTATTGTCACTAAAAATTTCATCATGAGTTTAAAAATGTCTTTACGAAAAAAAAAGATCTATTGGGTAATCTTACAGATAATAGCAATGGTAATAAATTACCAACAAATATTCAAGCATTAACACTACTACTGTTACTAATTACTTTATTACTTATTACTTTACTATTATTATTAATATCAATTATGTCTTAAAAAGGAATAAAACAATTTTTTACATTGCTATCTATCGAACGATATAGATAGAAACGATTTTACATTCTCAAACACAACTTTTATGGGAGAATGTAAAATCGTTTTACGAAACTATAGTCACAAAATTCTGTTTAAAAATAAAAGTGATAAATAACAAAGTAAAAAAATTGTTTTATTCCTTTTTGAAAAATGAACTATCACAAAGTAATGGACAAATGAATCAATAAATCAATTATGTCGTATTTAAAATATATTTTTAATTACTATTGAAAGCGTAAAATGAAATGTATAACATTTAAATGAATAAAATGAATCGAGTAGCCAGTAAATTTGAAAATATTGGATAATTATTGGGAAAATAAGGTATAAATAAATTTTAACCTTAATCACTTTAACCTTTACACTTTAACCAGATCACTTTCAGTTTCTTGGTATGTCTTTCGCTAACCATGTTAACATCATTAGGAGATGATTTAATTTTACATTGATGATGGTAAGATGGTTATCGAAACTCGCATATAGAAATTAAAAATAATTGTTTTAGTGTTTAATAGTAAATCTCAATGAGCTTTCTGGTTTTTCTTTACTGATTTTTAACCGTGATTTTTTCCATCATGACGACTTTAAGCAATAAACGACACAAAAATGAAAACAACTATAAATATTAAGTGTTTATAGAAAGCTAATTAGGTGATAAATATGCTACTGCAACTTAAGAGTATAGGATAATTAATTATAGTCTTACCTTTCGTATGGTATTATTTATCATGTTGTCTTTAAGGTGGAATTAAGATATTCCTCCTGTTAAAGCTGGGCGAGAACTTTATATTCATACAAGTATCCGGCTTTAAGTTTTTTTTCTTTCTCTTCTTTTTGTTTTATTGCGTCTTAGTCGCGACGTATTATCTCGTTTGAAAAATTGCCTACGATTTATTTTTTAGTCGAAAAGTCACTGTTTCGCGGAGTGTATGGTCCAGAGGAACAAGGATTGTTTTAGAAATTCATTAAAAATACTTATAATGACAAAACATACAGTGGTGGAGCCTTATTAATATATTTTATTTTAACTCATTTTTACATTGGTTCTAAAACAATATTAATTTTCCAGTATGATTTTATGTAGCATTTGAAATGCATACATGGTATTACTCTGAATATAAACAATTAATTTATTAATTGTCATGTCCAAATTTCAATAAACCTGTTTGAAATGTTTTTTTTCCTGAAAACTTTTCCAAGACCTTACCGAACAAAACAAAAACAAAAATTACGTATATCCATCGTTAGTATCTATCACCGGCACCTATCTTGTACATAGCTTTCTCAAATCCACCTTTTTGAACATGAAACACCCATTCAGTTGAGATGTCCATGGCTTTTGCAATTTCACTCAAAGTCAATTATTGTAGGTCATCCATAACCATTTCATGTATTGAATTAATTATTTGTTCAGTAGTTGCACTTATTGGACCTACCTACACCTACCCACCTACAAATCATTGTTTTTGAAAGAGCAAACTCGTTTGCCTTTATTTCATTGCCTTTAAAACTAATTTAATCACTGCACGATTTTCAATATTTTCTATTCTAAAAAATAACTATGGAACGTTTAGTTTAAGCTACTGTTTTTGTAGGAATCAATTAACAGATCGACTTGAGTTTCAAGTACACATATGTTCATTTGAAGGATAAAATTTCAAAATATAGTAGATTATGTAGTTCTTTTACTGCTCTATAGGTTCGCTCTGCGAACTTTTCAATTAGCTTAGTACAGCACATTTCTTTTATTCAAAGTACTGCTCTCGTTTGAAGGAAATTAGATTCATTGCAACCGTTTTATGAACTAAATCCGATAAACTAAGATATTTTGATGAAAGAAAATATCATTGAAAATGACTTACCCAAATGACAAACCTATTAGGATCGATATATGATGGAGTTACAGCCACAATTCGCCTTGGTGATCTTGAAATGTGAATTGATGTAGATCGAGGTGTACGGCAGGATGACGCAATATCGCCTATTCTTTTCTAGGCTGGCCTTGAAGAAGTATTCCGTAAACTGGATTGGGAACAGGATGGTGTAAAGATCAATGATGCAAACTTAAACCATCTTAGATTTGCAGATGATATGGTTCTCCTTTAACAAGACCGAGAGGAGCTGCAAAGACGCATACAAGAACTGCAAAGGGCTGGCGAACCATTTGGCTTGGAAATTTGGCTTGAATTCAATAACTTCGCTCAGGACAGAAGAATTTTAGTTTTAGGAAGGGATTTGGAGATCGTGGACAGCTTTATATATCTTGGGCAGAGGATTTCAATGGAGGGGAACACCGCCCAGGAGGTGGAACGGCGGGTTAAATGTGGCTGGCAGGCTCAACATTGTGTTTAAGAGCAGACTCCCACTTTGCCTGAAAAGAAAAGTCTTCAATCAGTGCGTTCTACCCGTTATGACATACGGAAGTGAAACCTGGACACTCACATCGCAATCAATTCAAAAACTTCGGGTAGCACAGAGGGAAATGAAAAGATGTATTCTTGGCATTACAAGACGAGACAGAAAGTCCTGCGCATGGATCAGAGAACAAACGAAAGTCTGTGACATCATTGGAAGAGTAGCAATTGAAATGGCGATGGGCAGGCCATATAGCGAGGCGGTGGGATGACAGATGGACCAAGGCAATCCTGGAATGGATATCGCAAACGCCCGCAAAGAAGATCGAAAGCACGATCGATTGATGACATCGTTAAGTATATTGGACCACAGTGGCAGAGAAAAGCTCAGGACGTGAAGCAAGTTGGAAGCATGCTGATGAGGCCTTCATCCTGCAGTGGATAGTCACGGGCTGATGATTATGATATATATATATATATATATATATATATATATATATATATATATATATATATATATATATATAGAGCTCATCCTT
Source organism: Cosmopolites sordidus (assembly GCA_031761425.1). Taxonomy (NCBI): domain Eukaryota; kingdom Metazoa; phylum Arthropoda; class Insecta; order Coleoptera; family Curculionidae; genus Cosmopolites; species Cosmopolites sordidus. Next base: position 630,588 of record JARFXV010000387.1, read on the forward strand.
CGCCTGAAACGGCGTGGTGCCGACGTGGAGCGTGCTCCTCAATATACACAATGAGTATTTCGCTTGGTTTGTTACCCGGAGAAAATTAATAAATGAAATAAAAGCCAAAATTGTGGCCTTTGTAAATCTGACAAGGGTGTTTGACTTTATTGACGTGAACTTTATTGAACGTGGATGCTCGTGGACATGCTTTGTACTAAGCTATTACACATGACAATACTTCTGCAAATGCATGACTACACTTCTGCATGCATGAATGCAATTACATTCTGACACAGATGGGCGAAACTGAGGATATTAAGATATATGTTAAGCAGGGCTGTGTGATGGCGCCAGCTCCTTTCTCTGTGTTTATAGACACTATCATGTTATGTAGAGGCCGCATTCAGTTGAGATATCATAAAAAATAATAAATGGATAAAGGCCGTTTTAGCCTGGCAAAGGAGGTATTATTATATATCTACAGGATGCGAATGACCGTGCGCTTGTATGACGGAGTTGTAAACGGTAGTGATCTTTCTTAAGGCTTATGGTGCGTTTGGACTTAAAATCAATGAACAAAATCTGAAAATATAACATCAAACTGCTCAGAATAAAGAGAGAGATATTGTCGTGAATGGTCAACCACTGGAAAAAGTAGCATGCTTCTTTTATTTAGAAAGTCAAATTTTGAATAAAATATGTTGGTACCAATATTAGACGTCTAATAAGAAGGGTGTTTACTAATAGAGACTTAAGGAATTACACTAAAATCAGTATTTACAATGACATAATTTCCACTCTTCTGAATGGAGCCTATTATTCTGGAGATCACATATCGGAAGCAAATAAAATAACTCGAGAGATTTCATCAAGGCTGTCTCCGAAAAACCTTGAGAACGTAATTGTAAGACTCTCAAACCAAACCAATTGTAGAGGTACTTGAAAAGACCAACCATTTGAGAATAAAATCTCAGATCATAAAAGCTTAGCTGAGATGGTTAGGTCGGTGCAAAAGGATGCAGGAGACTAAAGTGCCAAAGCAGATTCTTTATCGCGAATTAAAGAACAAGAATATCTGGGAGATAAAAAAAGGAGATACAAAAATCACCTCTGAATAATTCTTCTGTTAAGCGTGTCCGAATGGAAGAAGATGGTAAACGACAGATTCAAATAGCGTGAGGTAACATTCAGAGCTGTGAAGCTCTATGAGGAAAATAATTGCCAAAAAGTTTCTTCCAAACACAGACGCGAAAAGCCAAATAGGCTGGACAGCGTGTACCAGTTCTTACCAACCAATCTAACTAAACCCATAATTCTCCAACAATGGCTCAGCAAAATGAATAGCCATATTTGAGGTTATGTTTGTATCGAGTTGACAGCCATCATTAATCCTGTTCACTTGGCCTCACGTTTTGACACTCAAACTAATATTTTCTTAAAATAATTTAACCGTTTCTAGATATTTATCAAACAATTAATTAAAATCAGCGATATTTTCGTTGTAAATATAAAAAATGTGTCTAAAAAGAAAAAAATCTATTGCCTACTAAACAAAATAACAGCAGTATTTTCTTAAATCTTGACATATTCCGTTAGGCGGCGCATTTTTACGAGTCTCGTCTCATAAAGCGCATCCTAATTGTTCATTATAATCAACATCTACATCTAATTCAGAGCCCCATTAAATTCCCGGCAGTAAGATCAGGTCCCGAGCGAAATGACCGCATACGGTACCGGCCGAGGAATATTACAACGACGACCAGAGTTCAAACTCAAGAACGGTGTAGTTTGTTGCGAAGACATTTTCGTATTTAATTAAAATTCTTCAGCTGATATTGCCCAGTTTGTTTCTTCAGTTTCGTCGTTTCTTTTTCTTCTTATTTTATCTTCTCCGTGGTCGTTTGGCTGATACCTGTGTCAAATGTCAAGATATGTTAATGGGTACCATAGGCGCCAGTTATCCTCTTACTGTTATTTTGTAAATTTTGCGTTTTTACATGTGCCGTTTTTTTAATAAAGTGTTCTTGGAACGCGTACTGCTTAAAAAAGATATCTGCAATTTTGACTTATTTCAGAGTTATATAATCTAATTGATGGCACTGCATAAGTGTTAACAAATTTATCTTTATACAGTATATTTTTGTTAAACCTGATGTACGCTAACTTTTTTATTTAAAGTGATAGGCGAGTACTTCCAAATGCAAAGTTGTAGGAAATAACTTGACTAAGAAAAATTTACAAACAGTGCTTTCCGGTGTTGTCAAATTTCTTCACTAGCTACTAAAATATTATTTTGTTTAAGTGGCAACACAGTATTTTTTAACATAATTTGACAAATCTTAAAATTCGAAATAAAAAAAAATGTTATGTCACATTTCTTTATTTGAGTAGCCGTTTTAGAATTATTAGCAATAGCAACTAAAATAATCTGCGGTCGGTGGGAACTAAAAGAAGCTAACATAGCAATAGTAGGCCTTGGAAATTAAACAAAAATTGTGTTGTTTGAAAGGAGCCATCATTATTGTACTGTCGTTGTGTTATTTGAAAGCTGTTGTATTTGAATGTGTGCAAAAATAACGTTTTAATTCAGTTGCTGAGATGAATCAGTTATTTAATTGAAAAGAGAAAGTTGAATTCATTTTTCTTCATATTGGTGGCTTAAGTCTATGCGTGCGCAGAATTTCACGCAAGACATCCCGATAAGTCTCTTCCAAACTGAAATTTTTAAGAAATAACTTAGTAAAACTGAAAACAACTAGTAGTATGTTCCCAAACTTCTCTAAAAGGCACAAAAATGTTGTTACTGAAGAAAATATTCTTTTTTGCACACAATTGTCCAAGAGGTAGGTTGTTTTCTGTCAAAGGTATGGGCCACTTTACAGGAGTACAATTATCATCCATACAACATGAGAAGCGTACAAGAATTCATGATGATGAATATAATAGAAGATTGGAATTTTGCGACTGGTTTTTGGACAAGGAGCATCGGTAACCCAATTTCGAAAACCGCCTTGTTTATAGCGACGAAGCAACTTTTTATTTAAATGGCATGGTCAATAAACAAAATTACAGATATTGATTTGACAGTAATCCTTATTGGGCTGAAGAAAGAAGAAAACAAAATAATCCAACGGTTAACGTATGGTGTGAAATCTACAATGAAAAAGTGATCGGACCTATGTTCATAGAACAAAATTTATATAGTGAACATTATTTAAAGTTATTGAGAAACGAACTTGAGTTGTTTATTGATGAACTACCCTTAGCAGAAAGAAGGTTGTTCTAATTCCAACAGGATGGGGCGGGCTACTTCCTCATTTTAGGCGAAATTTACGGGATTATCTTCATTAACCAGAGAGATGGCTAGGAAGAAGGGGTTCAGTTGTAAGTGAGTGGTCTGCAAGGTTGTTTGACCTCTTACCTTTAGACTGTTTCCAGTGGTGTTTCTTAAAAACCAAAGTAGATGTGACCGCTTCTAATTCTGTTGATGAACTGAAACAATCAATTCGACGAGAAATTAATAACATTACGCACAATATGTTGGAAAATATTGTTAAAAAAGTTTATTATTGTAGATTACAAGAGGGGCACAAGTTTGAGCATTCCTTTAAAAAAAAATTATTATACAGTTACAGTTATTTTGTATTCTTATTTTAAACTAGTTTTTTAGCAAGGAAAGTTGTATTGTTATTGAATAATAATTGTTTGTTCTAAAACGGTTTTATTCTAGTAAAAAAATGTGACATTTTTTATTTCGAATTTTAAGATTTGTCAAATTATGTTAAAAAATACACTGTTGCCATTAAAAAATTTTGTTTTAGTAGCTGCTGAAGAAATCTGGCAACACCGGGGAGCATTATTTGTAATTTTTTCTTAGTCATTTCCTACAACTTTGCATTTGGAAGTACTAGGAAATGACTTAAAACTAACAAGTTGTCCTTTCAGGTTTTAAAAAAAGTACACCGTATATATACACTGTCGTTGGTGCGTCTGTTCGTGATCGTATAACTTCTGGCCGACTTGAATTTAGATCATATTCCCACAATAGATTTGTTTTGTCGAGACGATGTTTCATAGCTAGATCCCAGGATGGTGGATCCATTGGTGGTGGTGGCATTGTAGTCAAGTTATTAACAAATATTGATTACACACTGTATTATACACTATTATACAGGCATTTTAACCAAATAAAACTCATCGCGCTGCCTACCTGCAAGAGTAGAACAGACATAGTCTGTCGGGCCAGCTAGTGTGTATATATTCGGGTCCAATATCTTTAATGATGTCATTAGATCCATCATGTTTTCGTAGACGCTTATGATCAAGCGGTGTCCACTCCAAAATTGCTCTGGTCCATATGTCGTCTCATCGCCTTGCTATATGGCCTGCCCATCTCCATTTCAATTGCTTCACTTTTCCAATGATGTCACACATTTTCGTTTGTTCCCTCATCCATGCGCAGGGCTTTCTGTCTCGTCTTGTAATGCCAAACGATCTTTTACATTCCCCTCTGTGCTACCCGAAGTTTTTGAATTGATTGCGATGTGAATTTCCAGGTTTCACTTCCGTATGTCATAATGGGTAGGACACACTGATCAAAGATTTTTATTTTTAGGCAGATCGGGAGTCTGCTCTTAAACACTATGTTGAGCCTACCAAATGCCTGCCAGCCACATTTAACACGCCGTTCTACCTTTCGGGTGGTATCACCCTCCATTGAAATCCTCTGCCCAAGATATATAAAGTGGTTCACAATCTCCAAATCCCGTCCTAAAACTGAAATTCTCCTGTCCTCAGCGAATTTATAGAACATAACCTGAAGAAGCCAAATGGTTCACTAGCCCTATGCAGTTTTTGTATGCGCCTTTGCAGCTCCTATGGGTCTTGTGAAAGGAGAACGATATCATCTGCAAATCTAAGATAGTTTAAGTTTGAACCATTTATCTTTACACCATCCTGTTCCCAATCCAGTTTACGAAATACTTCTTCAAGGCCAGCCGAGAAAATAATAGGCGATATTGCGTCTCCCTGCCGTACCCCTCGTTCTACATTAATTTCTTCTTCAAGATCATCAAGGTGAATTGTCGCTGTAGCTCCATCATATATCGATCTCATCCTCACACCTCTCTCATCCTTTCTCCGTGGATTCCCTTTCTCTCCTCTATCCACCTTGTTCCCGATCTCTCTGAAACTTCGGTCTCTGTATCTTGTATATCTATGTATCTTATATCTTGTTTCTGTACATGTTTGCGTCTTCAATCTCTGTTGGATATATTTGTGCCTTCCCCAAATCAGTTCTGACTTGTGCGGTTTATGGTATTGTTGATTTGACGCCGCTCGGTGGGAGGCTTTTTTTAGTGCCGCTTTTTTTAGTAACGTTTAGGACGTAAGCTAGGCACTCCAGTGCCTCCGGTTTAATTACTATGTTGTAGTGTTTCATTTTTGTGGGTGCCCATATGCATTTCTTATAGTAGATTTTGTGTATCTTGCAGTATGCCATCTTCATCTTCTGTATCGAGTCTTCTATTTGATCTTCTCTCGTCCAGGTATTTGAAGTCCGTGAATCTGTATATCTTGCCGTATTTTGTGTTCAAATTTTGGACATGTAATTTTTTAGCAGCAGTATAATTCGGTTTTTTTGGAAGGAGATTTGTAGATGGACTTTCTCTGTCCATTCCTTGAAGGCTTTGTTCAAAACTAGGTTGAAGAGGAATGGGGATACCCCGTTTCTTTGGCGTATTCTGGCTTTAGTCATGAAGGGTTCGGGAATTTCTCCCACAAATATTACGTTAAAGGTTGTGTCGGTCAGTGTCTGCCTTATCAATCGTAATGTTTTGGGTCGAGTTCATGTGTTTCTAGGTTGTTGTATAAAGATTTTCGGTTAATGGAGTCGTATGCCTTCTTGAAGTCCACGAACTTGCTGATGATAGGGACGTTTCTGATGGTTTTGTATTTCAGTATTTTTTTAAGTTAAAGATTTATTCAGTGCATGAGCGACCATAGCGAAAGAAAGCCTGCTTAATACTCGTTTAGTCTCATCTATTTTATGTTCTGGTTGTGTTTTCTGGAGAAGGAATTTTAAGATATATATATATATATATATAAATATATATATATATATATATATATATATATATATATATATATATATATATATATATATATATATATATATATATATATATATATATCTTAAGTTTCCAATGAAGTAAAGCTTTTACGAATTTTTTAAGTGGTAGTCGCGAGGCGCAAGTTTCGGAGAGTACGACTGAAGTCAAGTCCACAAATACAGCGTCTACAGCTTCACAACTCGCCATCTCACCAATCATATTTAACAAGGATTATATTCATTTGGCCAAACTTGCGCCATCTTTGTGTTAGATCTTTTCGAATAACGCGAAAAAAAAACATACACTAACTTAAGTGCATATGTATATATAGTGTATAAAGAATCCACTTAAAGTCTATTTACCGAAGAAAATCAGTCGACAGAAACAATGACCAAAGCGTGATCAGCACGTGATATTTCAGCCAGAAACGCTGATCGCCTCTGCTATTGGCTGGTATCGGTCGAGCCGATTTACACCACCAATGAAAACCCAGATGATCGGCAGGTTGCCGTTTGACAGAAACACTGCCGTGAGTTCTTTCATTTATTGAGTTGCTTTCGATTTATTACTAATTGTATTTTGTTTCCTTAAAACGTCTGATACAGACACAGCTGATGAAGTTGTCGATATTAGATATACCCCACAGTTCTTAGTGTGGTCCTGTAACGATCACGCACCCCACAAAATTATTGGGTTTAGTTGTTTTCTTCAATAAATAGGCTGTAGATAAAAAAAATAGGGATCTTCAAATTAATTTCTCTCCTAATTTATTTTAATTACTATTTGTTTTGTTCCTTCGTTACAAAACGCTTTACCGAACAACACTTAATTCAAGGAGAGGGAAAAATAATACGAAAAAATTGAACCATAATGTACTGCTTGAAGAGTAAAACGGTTTTTGACTAATATATTCACGAACGACACTGCTTTAGGTGAAATATTGAAATAAAATATACCACATACTGTTTTTGGAACAAAATTCAGAACTGTAGATGCCACATAATATTTCACATCAACACCGAGAAAACTGACAACAAACAAATAGCGACGCATATGCGATATGAACCGGTCTCATCCACAGACCCATCGTATAATGACCACTAAATAAGCACCTTTTCACTGGGCCCATTATCTAATGATCGACGTCCATCACGAATTAAACGTTAACCATCGTCCTTAAAACGCTCGGTACAATACAATAATGGAAAGCGATATCTCATCGTCAGCGTTGAATAGAAACCGAAAGTCTCGAGAGTAGATTATCGTTATTAGATTTTTGCTTTGGACCGGACCGAACTGATCGACCATACAATTTGTACTAATTTATCAGAAATAACATTCATAATACAGATATTAAAGAGTCTATTGAATCAAATTGAAAAGAAATAATTTAGAAATAGTGTTTTAGAAGTCTGTAATGGTGATCTTGCATAAAACGTTAAGAGGGAGACATCGTCAAAGTGTGGGTTAAGTATTTTCCTTTTCCGTCTTATCGTGCCGTATTCAAACGACTATTTTCACTTTGTTTACAGCTGGTCTAGATAACTTGTTCGATGTATAGTCGAACCATTCTCTAAATTTTGCAGCTATGTCACTTCATCCTGTGGTGAAGTGAACGCCTAGAATAGTCAGACTGCGTAAAACCGTCTATGATCCGTCCAGGTTTCATCTATCATCATCATCATTCAGCCACTGTCGATCCACCGCAGGATGAAGGCCTCCCCAGCATGCTTTCAACTCGCGCGGTCCTGACCTTTCCTCTGCCATTCGGGTCTAATATCCTTAATGATGTCATAGATCCATCATGTTTTAACTCTTCTTCGTGGACGCTTATGATCAAGCGGTATCCATCCCAGGATTGATTTGGTCCATCTGTCGCCTCGCTATATGTCCCATCTCCATTTCAATTCCTTCACCTTTATAATAATGTCACTTACTTTCGTCTGTTCTCTGACTCATCCCGCTTTATAATGCCAAGCATGCACCTTTCCATTCTCCTATGTACTACCTGAAGTCTTTGAATTGATTGTGATGTGAGTGTCCATATTTCACTCCCGTATGTCAGAACAGGCAGCATGCAGTCTTCAAAAACCTTTCTCTTCAGATAAAGTGGAAGTTTGTTCTTAAACACTATCTTGAGCCTACCAAATACCTACCAGCCACACTTAACGCACCGTTCCACCACCCGGGCGGTATCACCCTCCATCGAAATCCTTTTCACAAGATATATGCAGTGGTCTACCACCTCTAAATCGCTTCCTAAAATAGATAGAAGAGAATCCCTTCCTAAAACTGATATTCTTCTGTTTTCAGCAAATTTATTGAACTTAACCTGACTCCATTTCAGGTTTATGTTCAAGCCAAATGGTTCTCCCGCCCTTTGCAGCTCTTGTATAGATTTTTGTAGTTCATCTGAGTCTTGTGACAGGAGAACGATATCATCTGCAAATCTAAGGTGGCTTAAACCACTTAGGTCAACTTTTGTTTTTTACTAAATTAACAACGTTCATTGTTTGATTTATGACTGTGATTAATAGCATGGTTAGTTAGGATCGCGGTATAAAAATTAACACTGGGTGTCAAACTCAAGATAACTAAAAAGGGTATCAAATTTCAAGATTTTCAAAAATATACCTATTATCACTTAACACAGTGATATGAATTTTTTCTTATTTTTTAAATTAAATTGTCTTTTAAATTAAAAAAAAGCAGACATTTGCAGTTTCAGCTGCATATTTGTCCTTTTTTTAAACTTTCATAGCCTGTAAGTACACGAATTTTTATCCCAAGCGGTTCAAAAGTAATACGATTTAAATGGAAAATTTCAGATGGACATCGACACCTTTTAAAATTAAACTAAAAATTTTTCCCAATGGGAGAATTTTTTTCTCAGTAAATAGGTCCTTTTATGACCATAAATTCGTCAGGTCAGTTTTGTGGCACACCCTAATATATATATATATATATATATATATATATATATATATATATATATATATATATATATATATATATATATATATATATATTTATTTATTTATATACAGTTACACAGGAGCGGACGTGCCATGAACTTCATCCAACTCAGCTTTGATCTCTCTCGTTGTTAAGCCTTTTAAATATAAGTGAATGCTTACTGAATAACCCTTGATCATCTGGAAGAAGATGAAAAGAACAAGAAGATTTATCAAGGCTACAATGTTAGGGGCAATAATTCGTGATGCTCCCTCGTATGTTATATAAATGAATTCACTATAATATAACGTTGTCTCAAACAAATGTGTACCTATGTTACTACCACCATCTTTAAGTTAAATTAATTTTTCGATCTACCATGGTAGTCGGATTCCTCGATGGTCTCTCGTTTTGGAACTTGACGTCCGCTCTGATTCGCTAAGTGACATGATCGCGAAACCATCGTAATGGTCTCCTACTCGTACGGTCCTTCCAAAAGACCAGTATGAGATTGGCGCATATTATATGCTAATAAGTGTCGCTTGGACGCCGAAGAAAGAATCCTCCTCACTTTGCTTCTTTTACAGGCACTGGGTTCCAGACCGTCGGTATCTTCTGTTTCTTCTTCTTTTTTTGTCGTTTTTGTCGTTGATTTTTTGGGTTGCGGGTTCTTTTGCTATCGACGACGTTTCGATGCCGAGAAAGAATCAGATGAAGAAGAAGACGAAAAAGAAGAGGAAAAAAACGGTAATTAGGGTGAAGCGATCTGAGTCGCAGATTTCTTCTTCGGAATTGATGAGTTTTCAGATCTTTGCGCGGCGGTCAACTACATTTTATTGAATTGCTTTTTTTTATTGGGACTGGAATAACAGGATTAAACTGAATCATATAACAAATGTTTCGGAGTTTACAAATAAAAAAAATTGGGTAATGTTAAGTGTCCAATAAACGAAATAATTACCTGGAAGGTCACCCATGTAGCCTCTCTGTCGATAAAAAAGGATGAATCATGTCAAATAAAACTATGTATTCAAGGGCTCCTTATATTAATTTTTGTGAATCATTATCAAAGCTGTGGGCAAAACCTGCTGGATTTTCCTCGAATGCTTTCAGTCGTACGGAACTAACTTTGACGAATATGGGGAGGAATCAAGCACAACGATACTTTTCTTCACTTTTAACTTTTTTGTGACTTTTACACAAAAATTTGTTGGCTTCAAGTGATCAAAGGGCGATTGATAAGAAACTGTATGGAAACGAACAATTAATAATATGACACATAAGCTTGACTAGAACTTTTTCTTCGATTCAAAATATATCTAATAAATCTTCAATTCAAAACCTACATTATTACTTTTCCCATAATATACAAGGTATCGTCTCACAGACTTTAAAAAAAAAGTATTTATTTGTTTCGGCAAACATCATTATTTTTATTCAAAATAGTTTGCTGGTGTGTCAATCCAATGTTTTGCACGGTTAATTGTGCACAATAAATATGTACTTCAAGATAGCGGTCGACGCCTTTTGAATGGCTTCAATGTCGGCATAACGCTCCTTGAACGAACTCCTTGTGCACAATTCCCTCCAAATTTTAGAAACAAATCAACATTGTTTTGATTTTTGACTTCTTGAGATGGCTTTTCTTCGGATTTGGCTCGCTCGGGTGCTTCCATTCTCGGGTTTCTAGATCATATCGAAAACAACACGTCTCATCACCAGTAACAATGTTGTACTTGAAGTTTTCGTCCTTTTTCGACTCTGTAATCAAGCCCTTGCAATGTTGCATTCGGAGCAATTGCTAATCGTCAGTCATTTTGTGTGAAACAAAGCATGCACAAACCTTCCGAAGTCCCAAATGATCGGTCAAAATGTGATGAATTCAACCTTTGGACACGTTTCAATGTTATTTTGTGTAACCACAGAATTTTTCGGACCAAGATATTCGCCGTTCTTGATGTTCTCACGTTCTTTCAATCTTTTACACCACATAAATTTCAAGTGTTGTCCGCTTCGAGTGTAGAGTTTAACTGTAGTTGTCCAACTGTAGTTGGACCCTTCACTCGAAGCGAACAACACTTGAAAAGGCCAAATGAGATTTTGACAAAACGTCGTTACTCTTCACAGAACGAACGGATCGACACCGAGAATGATTTAGAAACATTATCTACCATCCGTAAATATTTTAGATGTAACATATAAGTTTTCTAGCTTGTCTACTCTATAAAATTTGAATGAAACTACTAAATAAACCGTCTAAACAATAAATTAAAGTTTTATTCCAGATATTTTTTTTTATTACACATTATAAATCACATCGACCAAATAATCATCGTTCTCCTGCTCGCAAACATGTCCTCTTCTCACAGCGTTTTCAAGGACTCTTCTTAGTATTTCAGGAAATATTGTGGCTCTTATGCCGGATCTTTCAGGGAATCGATGATTAGGGGATTGTTGGCATTTAATCTGTCCATCAGATAGCCCCGTAGTTAAAAGTCTGGGACGGTCAGATCCGATGAGCAAAGTGGATATCTCACATCACTATTTTAGAATTATCAACGTTTATTTTAAAAAAACAAGGAAGCTATTCTGGTACACTGTGCTATTATGTATCTCTCCATATTTGAATTATCTGACTTTTATATGTAAAATAGAATATATATATATATATATATATATATATATATATATATATATATATATATATATATATATATATATATATATATATATATATATATATATATATATATATATATATATGGAAGGATATAGATCAGGGAACAAACAAACGAAAGTGTGTGACATAATTAGAAGAGTGAAGCAATAGAAATGAAGATGGGCAGGCCATGTAGCGAGGCGATGGGACAACAGGGACAACATATGAACCAGGGCAATCCTGGAGTGGATAAGAAGTCCGCGAAGAAGACCGAAAGCTCGATGGACTTTTGATATCGTTAAGTATATAGGACCCGAGTGGCAGAGGAAAACCCAGGACCGTGAAAGTTGAAAGCATGCTGAAGAGGCCTTCATCCTGCAGTGGATCGACACGGGCTCTTAATGATGATGATGTATATGTGTATATATATATATATATATATATATATATATATATATATATATATATATATATATATATGTATATATATATATATATATATATATATATATGAATCGAACTCTCGAAAAATCTTTTGGTCTGACGAAGCGAATTATAAACTTTCAGACGCTGGTAATAGGCATAACTGTGTTTATTACTCAACAGAAAACCTCCATGTAATAATAGAAAACACTTGACAGATTACTCTTTAGGCGGCCCTTTTATATAAAGTGATCATTTCACCTATCTATTTCATGAATTGCAACTTAACATGCTGAGAAACACTATTATTCCACAATTACGGCTACATCACGATAATGAAGACTTCTATTTACAGCAAGATGAAGCTCTTCCCCACTATACTGTAACATAGCGTGTGGTTTTTGACAAAGAATTACTCAATAGATGAATAGATCGGCGAGATCTAGTCGAATGACCACCGCGATCACCAAACCTCATCCCAACGAATAAGATAAAGTATTTTCAAGAAAACCACGTGCTGTTTTTGAAACGAGCCAATTTTTAAGAGAAGCACGCCAAAAAATTGTACACAATAGAAACCTCTGTGCGAAAGTGTGCTTGGGTATGGAAATTAGACTACAGAAATGTGTAAATGCTAAAGGCTAGAAATTTGAACACTTAAGATATTGTATTTGGGAAATATTCTTGTCGATGGCTGAAAATTATCTAATTCACAAAGTGTGCCTCGAATGTTGTGTACAAATGTTTACATCTGATGACAACTGTCATTGTATTCTATCTCTCCTATTAATATAGGTGGAAACAAGTTTCTCCAATCTTGAGTTGGTATTAAATAATTTGTAAAAAATGTTCAGTTGCCTAACCGTGATTTAAGGGATATGCTCTGCATTTATGGACGAGTAGATTACAATAATGGAGCTGTAGTTAGAAGGTATGAATAGCTCTACCCAACCAGAATCATCCCACGTCGACAAATTATTAAAATAATTTTCAATCAGTTAGGCGAAAAAAGTTCGTTTTATTACAGCAATCCTGGTGGATGACCGAAATGTATAACAGTAGAACAAGAAGAGAACATTATGGTTAGTATCGCGGAAAATCCTAAACTAAGCACTGTGCAGTTGGAGGTTAGTTTCAAGAATTTCAAGAGCATAAAGAAAAATTGTTTCTCTACCATTTTTCGCCTGTTAAAAATTTATTGCCACACGATTTGCCGGCTAGATCAGAATTTTGTCAAAATCTATTACATAAAAAAAACAAGACTCTATATTCCTGAAAAAGATATTGTTTACTGACGAGGCAACTTTTACCAGACGCGGAATTTTTAACAGGCGAAATAATCATTATTACGCCCTGGAAAATCTACATCCACCACGAGAGCGACATTTCCAGCACGAATTTTCAGTTAACATTTCGTGCAGCATTATCGACAATTTTCTAATCGGCCCATTTGAGATTCCGCAAAGACGGAATGGACATCAATATGTGCAGTTCTTAGAAATTTATTTATTAGACCTTTTGGACGCTATACCTCTAAACTTAATACAAGACATGTAGTTCATGTAAGATGGGGTGCCACAGCATTTTATTGTTGCCGTGCGAAATCATTTGAATCAACGTTTTCCACATCGATGGGTTGGGCGCGGGTGAGTTTCCTTGTCCACCTCGTAGCCCAGATATTAATCCGTTAGGCTTTTATTTGTGGGGTCATATGAAGTCTTTAGTTTACCATGATGAAATCAATTCACCAGACGAACTTTTACAAAAAAATCAACAAGCGACCAATGTTATTAGAAATGAAGAAAATATCTTCTAAAATATTCCCTCTGTTGAACCAGATATCTTCCACCGTTATTAAATTATCTCTATTTTTGGAAAATTTACTTTCACTTTCAATACCCTGTATCTTTTTAATGATTAACATTTGCCAACACATTTATTAATTAATTCCTCTTATTCTACTTCTTATTCCTCTTATTCTCTTATTCTACTTAATTCCTATTATTCTACTCTCACCAGTTGCTCTATGGCGAATAAGTTATGGGATACCATGTGTATATATATATATATATATATATATATATATATATATATATATATATATATATATATATATATATATATATATATATATATATATATATATATATACATACATATATATAACGGCACAGAAACAGATTGAAATCCTAAAAGAAACAGCAGAAAATGTAGGACTCCAAATTTCCTTGGAAAAGACACAATACATGACCTGCAACAGACTAAGAACGCCATTTCTAAAAACAAAATATGGTAACATCAGACGAGTCTCTCAATTCAAATATTTGGGTGAAATAATCATGGAAAATGGGTTGGAAAAAGCGGCCAATAAGGGTAGATGTCAAAAAATGGAATCGGTATTGAGACTTACACAAAACATTTACAACAAAAAATTCCTATCTAAAAACACAAAACTGAGACATTACAACACAGTTATTAAGCCAGAATGTCTATATGCTGCGGAAACGCTCATTTTGAATAGAAAGAGGGACATCGAGGACATTGAAAAGAAGGAAAGAAAAATCATAAGAAAAATCCTAGGGCCCAAACAAATAAATAGCACAATATACCGACTTCGAGAAAACCAAGAAATCAAACAATACACAGATATACATAGCGATATGAGAAAAAGAAGACTTAAGTTTTACGGACACATAAAACGGATGAATCCGAGTAGGTTAACTAGACAAATAGTCGAATTTTATGAAAATAGGAGTAGAGCTAAAGTAGAAATAATTAAATGGATTGCTGCAATTAAAGAGGACCTAAGATCAGCAAATATTACACAAAGTGAAATTCAGGATAGAGGCTGTTTCAGACACAAGGTTAACGTTTGGAAGGTTGGCCAGAGAGAAAAATGTAGGAAGGCTGGAACAACTTGGTCTGACGAAAGGAAACAAGCTCACAGCGAAATAATGAAATCAGTATGGGCACAAAGGAAGGCTAACAACAACAAACGCCTCTAATTGTACTTCGCGTGGTCCACTAGGGCCCATACGTGAATAAATATATATATATATATATATATATATATATATATATATATATATATATATATATATATATATATATATATATATATATATATATGGAAAGGATAGGATTATTATAAAAGGAAAGGATAAATTATATTCAAAATCTATCAAACAACAAGAAGTACCCAGCTTATGGAAAAATGCAGAAGTGATCCTTTTACATAAGAAAGGAGCACGGGAAGATTTAAAGAACTACCATTCAATAAGCCTCCTGTCAGTGGTGTACAAAGTTTTCACCAAGATAATAACCAAAAGAATACTAAAAAAACTTAATGACGCACAACCAAGGGAGCAAGAAGGATTCAGAACTGGATGCAGTACAATGGATCACATCCAGGTCCTTCAGCAGATCATAGAAAGACACAACGAATACACTATGCCACTGTGCTTGGCTTTTATCGATTATGAAAAAGCATTTGATTCAATCTCAAAGCGGGCCATAATGGATGCATTGCTTAATCAAGGTGTAGAGAAAGCCTATGTAAATCTACTAGGATCGATGTATGATGAAGCTACAGCGACAGTCCACCTCGACGATCTTGAGGTTGGAATAACTGTAGAGTGGGGCATACGGCAAAGTGACACAATATCGCCTATTCTTTTCTCAGCCTGCCTGGAAGAAGTGTTCCGTAATTTGGATTGGGAACAGGATGGAACAGGAAGGATTAATGGTGCATACTTAAATCATCTTAGATTCGCAGATGATATCGCTCTTCTTTCGCAAGACCCAGACGACCCAGACGAAAGTGAGTGACATCATTGGAAGAATAAAGCAATTGAAATGGAAGTGGACAGGCCATGTAGCGAGGCCTGTGGGACGAAAGATGGATCAGGGCGGTCCTGGACTGGATACCGCTTGATCGCAAAAATGATGGACTGATGACGTTATTAAGTATATTGGACCTGAATGACAGAGGAGAGCTCAGGACCGCGAGAGTTGGAAGCATGCTGAAGAGGCCTTCTTCCTGCAGTGGATTGATACGGGTTGATGATATATATATATATATATATATATATATATATATATATATATATATATATATATATATATATATATATATATTACGAATGAACGTCAAATATCTTTATTTTTGCGTTGATATATCAGCATGAGGTTTGATGTCATTTAAATCAATTTTCAGTTAAAAATATTCAAGATATTCAAATCATGGATGTTGAAAAAATTCGGTGCTTTTGACATACTTATTATCTTTATTTGGAAATGCAGACAAAAATATATTTTTTAGCAACATCCTTGGATATCTGTGCTTATTTAATTACTGCCCTATCATTAATTTGAAGTGCCTCGTTGAAAATCTTCTGCATAAAGGAATAGTTTAAATGTGCTACAGATCGAAGCCCAACTTTGTACAAATATACTTGTGTAGATATCTGAATTAAACTTTACCTCTTGAAGATTTAACAAAATAATGGTAAAAACCATTACCTCCGCTAACCGTCCGCTCTCCATGCAGTTAAAGCGATTTAAAATCAGGTTTACGTCGAAGAGCAACTAAAACCGAAGACCGCAGCTTGAAATCGTCTCGAAACGACAAAAAAAAAAACAAAACAAAACAAAAGCATAAAAAGAAGAAAAACAGAACGCAAATTTCCGAAGGCCCATTGTCTTTACGCTAAACCGAAGAAAACGTACGCCCGAATCGTTTTCGAGACGATTCCACGGGAGATTCCTTGACGCGGCCTAATTGGCGTTCCGAATCTGACCGTACATTTCTAATGAAATTAGCATATACCGGGGTGACTCGGAAAAATGTCGGTTTAAAGTTTAAGAAGACATACAAGGTCCGAAACAAAAATATTCCTGTTTCGATTATTTTAATATTTGTTTTATATTATTAAGGCTTTATTGTATTTTATTAAGATATGGTACTGGAAACAAAGATCGGTTCACAGTCTAATTTCTTACGTCATTTTGTTGCTAGTATCTCAGTACGTCAGTACCTTTCAAAACGCCATAGATGTTTAAACGATTTTGATTTTGAGTTCGCATGTGGTAAACATGTCGAGTTTCGAGTTAGATAAAGAGTATTTGCAGCACGTACTGCTTTTCTTATCCAATCAAAAGAAAAACGCGAGTGAAAGCCGTCGTGTACTTGTGGAAACTTGCGGCGACAATATCTCAATGCAAAATGCTTGTGGGTGCTGATTTAACTGATTTAAAAGTGGACAAAGAACACCATGGTGAACACCAAGATGCAAATGCAAAATACAATATGAAAACTAAACAGTGAATGGCAAAGAGGTTAAATGTTAGCCGCCGAACAATTTGTGATAGTCTTCATGCCATGGGAAAGCTGCAGAAGGCAGGAAAATGGGTACCACATCAGCTGAACGACAGACAGATGACATGAAAGAAATAATTTTTGCATTAGGTCGGACAGGAGAACAGAAGGTTCTGACAATCGACCGCAAAACCGAATTGCTTAGGAAAGAAGACAATGCTGTGAATTTGATGGGATCAGAAGGATGTCGCGTACCATAAACTTCTGAAATTGGGTGAAACAATTAGTATCGTTCGCTATCGTCAACAAATCATCAATTTGAACCATGTATTGATTGAAAAGCGACCAAAATGGACTACAAGACACGGAGACGTGATTTTCCAACACGACAACGCCCCTTACACACAGCAAAAGCGGTTAGAGACACCATTTCTTCACTTGGCTGGGAACTTTTGCCCTACCCACCGTACTCACCAGACTTGGCCCCTTCCAACTACCACTTGTTTTTGTCGATGTCTCAGGCGCTTTTCATGAAAAACTTCAACAGTTACGGAGATGTAGCAAACTGGCTTGATGACTGGACCGCTTCAAAAGGTGTACGATTTTTCAGAGAGGGCATCCACAAATTGCGAGAGAGATAGGAAAAATGGGCAGCTACCTTTCTCCCAAATTGAACGCTGAACAGCCACACCTGGTATAAAATAAACAGCTATTATCCTATCTATTTGTCCTGCCATATATATTTGTAAACATTTGATATGTATTTATATTTGTTATATACAATCTGAAAGATGCTATTTTTGTTTATAAATTCAGCTATAATATATAAGAAGAGATCAACAATTTTCTTTGCTGCCATCAACATGCCATTTTTGACCCACGGCTTTATAAGTATTAACCGCGCCCGAAAGTTGTATATTAACGCGGTGCGGTATTTTCTCTTTTTTCCGACTGAGCACGGAAGTTGAACTCGCTATCATGCTGGCCACAGCGCATTGCCTTAGCCACTGTACCAACGCATCCGATGAGATCAAAAATATTGAAGAATAATGCAAACCTTTGCAAAAATATAGAGTATCCTATCGTTTAGTCCTGGATCTTATTTTTTTCTTTTTCCCTTTTTATCCTGTGTCATCTGTTTAATACCTTCCCACTCTATTCCACTAGGTTTTGCTCCTTCTACTATCTATTTTATACATTTTCTTCTTGGCCTGTCCCTATAATTTTTCCCGGTTGCTTTCATTTCATACACTCGCTTCGTGAGCTTGCTATCTGGCATTTTGAACATGGGTCCGAAGCATCTAAGTTGTTCCTCTCTTAACTTCCATTCCTTGCGGTAGGCTTGATCTTATTGGAAATAAATCGGAGTATTCATCCTAATGTTTAGAAGCAAAAAGTATAGGTGGGAATCAAGGATTGTATAAAAGTGGTTTGGCAACTGTTGTTCCAACTGATAGCGCATGTTACAAAGGTTGCTATGCACCAATCGATACGAGCCCTTTTTTGAGTAATTTGTCAAATTATGCGGAATACAATGCACACAAATATTGTTCACAGCTAAATGTTCATATAAATCTTGTATATTAGTGATGGCTCGTAATGGAGGGCGTTGGGGCACCGCCCCTCCTTTATTTATCACAGAAAACAATTTTTCAGTGCAAAACACCATATTTTATGCAAAAAACGCAAAAAAAACTCTTCAGGAGCACTATTTTCTTCTACGCCCTTCCACTTTAAAAACATATTAATGCCCAGGGGTGCCTCAATATCACTGTATGTCACATGACGATCTTGCTTTATCAGTTTGTTCATAGTATCGATGTTTTCTAGTACAACAACCGATTTTGAACGATCTTCCATATATTCGTCCGTAAACGAACAACGGCAATGATTGAATTTACTGTTGTTGAGATAAACCACGTTGAAAGTCGTAGTAAGTTATTACATGAAAATTCTCACCTGTTAATTCCATTGTTTAACTATAATGAAATTTTCAATTTCATTTAAAATGTTCTGAATATCAACTATCAACATAATTGTTGCTAATTCCGTATAAATAAACAGCAACAACAACAATAAAGCAGGGGTCTCCAAACTTTCCAGCCTTTGGGCCATACTAATTACCCTAGTAAGTTCCAAGGACCAAAACCGTTGCCGAGTCTAAACTAGTTGCTGAGTACGCGCCCTAAACCAGCATACGTCACGGGCCGGAATGATGACACTGGCTGGCCGGACTTGGCCCGACCAAATCCAAAAGAGTTTGGAGATCTTTGCTCTAAAGCATTGCTAGTTTTTGTGACCACTGTGTACTTGTTTCTTTATACCATGTTGTTTCTAAATCCAAATTGATAGCTTGGGATCAATTTTGTTTCATCTGGGATAGGTTACAACCGTTTTAGGAATAATGTTTGGAATATTTTGGACAGTATTGGAAGAATGCTTATGGGCTTATAGGATGTTGTTTCGTATACATATTCCTCCGATTCTGGCATCATGACGATTTCAGATACTTTGCTTTTTTGTCTGAAAAACTGGATACTTGCACTGTCTGGTTCGAAGGTAAAACTGCTTTAGGATTTTGGAGTTTTAATAGTAACTAAACTCGAAAATATTTATTACTAAATTTCAAAGCATTATTTTAACTTCTTGACGCGTTTCGCTAACCATGTTATCATCATTAGGAGATGATTTCTCATTGCTCCCATGTCTAATGTGGACAATATGTTCTTAATATCTGATTAATATTAATGTTTCAGTTTGTCCAACATACCTTGGATTATAATGTTTACAACTAATTTCGGTTAATATTGTCGATTTTTTTCCAAAATTTTAGCATTTATTTCCATAACAAGATAAATTACCTTAATAATCATAGTATCGTTAGCTATTACTTTTTCCCATCTTTCTGTCAAATAATGGAGTCCGCACCAAAAGAACTTTTAGGTTTTTGAGGCCAGCTATTCATCAAGTAAAATTTTTACTTCTTCATCAGTATGTAAGTCTTGTTTTGAAAGTCCGAGATGCATGAATCGAAATAAGTGGTAGTCCGAAGGTCGTAGGCGAATCAATGCAAATTCTGTGTTTTATTCAAGAATTAATAAAACCGATCAATTTGAAAGGCCCTTTACGTAGGGTCTCTTCACTTGTGAGTGTCTATACCTAAAGCATTCGTAGTATACTTCTGAATAGCCACATTTTAAAACCTTCTAGTCTTGGATCATGTATTTATTAAGGGTGGAAGCTACTATACTGTAGAATTAAGTACATGTAGCAACAAATCATTAGGATTTTCAATTAATTGTCTATTTTTCTACAGCCGAAGGAGGATTTCATTTTGTGGAATATATTGCGAGCTGTTTCTATCCTTGTTTTTATTTTTTCGGTGTTATTATTCTTTGAATTAACCCAAGTTTATAAATATTTGTATTTCGCTGAATATTACTGTTGTTTATTCTTAACTGTGTGTTATTATAGGGTGATTATCGTGAAACATATTTGTTTTTAGGTTCGTATTTATATTATTTTAAGTTATTTAGGTTCATATTCAATCCATAGAGCTTGCTGATTTTTCTTTTTTTTTTTGTCATTCTATATTGAAAAACAAACACACAATTTCATGGCAATACAAATTGGAATACTTTGAAAATCACCAAAATCGTTATCCTTATGCCAAACATAACTTCATTAGGAACTGTTCAAAACAAAAATCGTGTATACTTTAAGACGAACGGTTTTCTATTCTAGCCGATACATTCGTTCAGAAATAATGGCCGACTGAACATTACGCCCAGACATTCATTATCCTTCTTCTCTTCCTCCATCGTCTTCTTTTATTTTTCCTTCTCTTCCTCGTCTTCTTCGTTTTCTTCTTTTCTATTCGCTAATTAGATGTTTCAGGCGTCTTGTTCAGATGCCTAATGACTAATTCTTAATTAAATACTCCTCGGTGATATATGAATATGGAGATGTTAGCTACTCTTGAATTATTCATTAAACGTAGCGTATGTTCGCTGCCGTGAAAACACACTAAATCAAACGTAAAAGAAAATAGAGAATAAATTTTTTTCTGTATTGTTACTTTATCTGTTTGCGTGTTATATAAAATAAGTTGTGTCAAAACAGAATTTAATTAAAATAATTCGCCGTCAGAAGATCGTCGTTTGTTTTCTCCGAGCAGGTCTGGAATTTAACGGTAATAATAAGAAAATCAAGCTGTGAAATTAAACAATGGATTTTGACGTTGTTTGTTTGGTAATTTAATGTCGATCGTCATTTTTATTTTAATTTTGAAAGTGATAGTGCATGATGTTTAAAATATAACAATAGTAATGTTAATATTTATTTATCTACGAGTGTTGCTATGAATTTTATATACAGGGTGTAACAGGGATACGGAAGATTTCGATATACTTTATTTACAAAATTGGAAATAATACTAATGGTTTTTTAAATTCTTGAATAAAACTCAGATTTTGTTGAGAATTTGCCTACGTCTACATTTAGAGTGAAATATGTTTTTAGAAAAGCACGTGATGGTTTGCACAGTCGTCCATCTGAAAGCACTATAAATGGAACCGTTCATAAATTTCAAGAAACTGGTTTGCTGGAAGATAAAAGAAGAGCAACATATAGTCGTAACGGTCTTTCAAAAGAGCATATTGATTTCACAACAATTGGACTCAGTGAATCCACAATATGGCGTATTTTACGAAAATATTTAGCTTGGAAGGCATATTCAAAGGGAAGTTCTAATATCACAGGAACTAAAGCTATTTGATCATTCAAAACGTCGTGCATTTGGCAATTGGATCAAAGAACAAGCAGATGATTTTTCTCAAAAAATCATCTTTTCAGATGATGCACGTTTTGAAGTTGGTGGTTATGTTAATAAACAAATCCACGATTGATTAATGAGAACCCTTCACATCCTAAACGAGTTTCACTGTTTGGGGTGCATTGTAGTCAGCTGGTATAACTGGGGAGATGGGGATCATGTATTCCTACCCTTTTACACTTATATAAATTACTTATAAGATCGAAACTAAATTACGCATGTGTTGCATATTCTGCTGCTCCTGCATCGTATAGTAGACACCTGGACGTCGCGCAGAACTCTCCATGAATCTCTCACTAGGCTCTTTCACCTCCTTGGCCCTCACTAGGCTCCTCACTAGGCCTTGCTGAGATAGAACTCCTGAAATTTCTCCACCACTTTCTTCTCTTTAAATACGTGTCTCCATTAAAGTTCAAACAAAACCTTCATCTCCGCGACAAATTTTCAATATACATCATTCCTGACAATACTGAAGTAGATAATCGAAACTACGGCGTTAATCACCGTTTCGCTCGCTCAGCTACCAATTACGATTTACATCTCCCCGATTTTGAAGCTTTTGTCACTCCTCCGCCACCCCCCAGCCCCCTTGGTTCCTTAAGCAAGTAAATATCGATTGCTCCTTACTACGATATAACAAATATAATTACGCTCACTCCTCCATTAGGTACTAATCTCCGAGCGTTTGAATAAATACCTAGAGTCTCAGATCGTGTACACCGATGGCTCTAAATCCACAGATGACACTGGGCAATACTTTAGACTCCTTTCTTTTAGTTCAATACTCACGGCTGAGCTGCATGCAATCAGTAAAGCTTTGAGGATTTTCCGGAATTCCTCCTTTCCTCATTGGTTAATATGTTGCGATTCGCTAGGAGCACTCCAGAGCCTGGATCGTGCCACCTCCCACATACCTTTGGTGTTGAGTATACTGATGGTCCTACAAGATTTGCTCTCGCGACAAGTTACTGTTGATTTCCTCTACATACCTAGCCACGTGAGCATCAAAGGAAACGAGTGCGCCAATGTACTTGCAGCCCGGAGTTCCTCGTCTGGTTCTCCGATACCCAAAATATTCGGCTTCGAAAATATCTGCAGGGGAATTTCGACAAAGGTTAGAACCATATTTTAATTTAATTGGAGTCTGGAAGCCACAAATGGTAACAAATTGTTGACTGAGAGTTCTTTTCTAAAACTCAGTGGTCGAGAATATCAAAAAGTAAGGTCTGTTTTCAAATTTTGTTATTGTCAGTAACTTTTTTATTTTGTAACATTTATATAAATAACTTTTGGAAAATCTACAACCTGTTAAAATAAATGACTCAACTTTGAAAACACCCTGTATATTTATAATTATATATGCATTAAGTGTACTAAGTATACGAATTTTATACTGTGCACTAGCAGGACTTGCACAGATATGGAAATACCACAGTATATCCAAGCTATGTATAGTAAATACTATTATATTTCCTATCAGTACAGATCCAAAATAGGGATACTAAATACCACTTGATCCAGACGAACTTCACCGTCGAATCCGAAGGGAATTAAGCTTATACAGTGAAATCTTTGTGCCTTGCTCGATCGCCACAAACAAAATCGCCAGCTAATCATACTCGTCCGAAACTTCACAGTGATTCTTTCGACAAATCATACTTGATAAATATCATTGCCATTTGATAAATACCATTGGCATCATATCTGTGCCAATTCTGTTAGTTTTAAAACTTATGGAACGACCCTCGTATATTTCCAAATTCACATAATAATTTTCATATAAATAAAAAATGTTTTTAGTAGAAAACAGACCAATAAAATACCACTACAGCAATATTATTTACAAAAATAAACTCTTGAATAAAGTTTTTTCACAGTAATCAAATCCATTAATTTTCGATTACCATCGACGACACCCGACACCCTCCAGTCACCATATTCGACCTCGTCGGTGACCGCATCGGTGCGACGGCAAGGGAGTATCGTTCCGCCGGGGCCTCCTAACGAACCAGACTTGGGTCCGTCTATAAATTATAGCGGGTTCCATGTTATAACGGGCTTGATACGGCCGAGATAAGCACTTACATCGCAACGGGGGGGCCCAGCACTCCCGCGGTCTCTTCGCCGTACGTTCTAATCAACTTTAAAACCGAATAAAATATATGTGGGGCCCCGGGTAGGTCCGTGAGGCAGGGGCGGAGGAGCGCGCGGGCGGGAAGCGAGGGGTGGGGTGGTTGGTTGTGCGATAATTAAAATTTTAATGGTTCCTTCTGGCCCAGGCGGACGTATAATTACTTTTTTTTTCGGGTTCGGGTAAAATAAATAAAGTTTCGAGAGTGTTTTGGGTTTTTTTTTTATTTTGACCTATCCGACTGTTGAAATCGAAAAAAATCAATCGGAAAAAATATTAAGCTTTTTACAAAAATCATAACTAGTAGAGGTAATGTCGTTTTTTGACACTGTACAAAATTTAACTTTAGAATTAATACAGTTCTTATCTTAACTGAATACAGAAGGTTAATGAATTTTGAAATAAAAACTAGTTTGAAAGAAGAACCTATAGAGAAGCCCACAAAAGTGCAAATACTTCACTGGTTTGGCCGTATAAAAAGATAGCAAAGTAGTAAAGAAAATTACAATGTGGAGACCAGATATTAACAAAAGAAGGGGAAACAAAAAAGTAGGAGGATAGGGAGGATCAAGTGTGGGAAGGCATAAGGAATTTGGACTAACTCACCACCAGAAATGAGTTTCTAGAGTTCAAAAGAATTGAGCGGCTTTTTCCAGTGATGCTCCTACTTCTTTACTCCGTCCAAATAGTAATAGATCTCTTGTTCTGCAAAATAGTCGTTTACGAATGTGATGACATTCGATAAATATCTCTGCCCTCCGAACAAAACTTTGGGCCTAGGAAAGAGAAAAAAGTCACTGGAGGCCAGATCTGGTGAATACGGAGGGTTGTCAGTCATTTCGAATCCCAATTCGTGAATTTTTGCTATGGTGGCTATTGAAGTGTGATACCGTGTGTTGCCGTGGTGGAATAAAACTTTTTTTTTCTTCAAATGCGGCCGTTTTCCACAATTTCTGCTTTCAGCTCGTCAAATAATGATACGTAGTATGGCCCTGTTATTGTTTTTCCCTTTTCAAGATAGTCGATTAACCTAACACTATGACTATGCCAAAAAATAGTCGCCATCACTTTCTTAGTCGATGAAACCGTTGTCGCCTTTTTCGGAGTCGACTCACTCTTCGCAGTCCACTGTTTCGACTATGCCTTGCTTTCAGGAGTGTAGTGGTGTATTCAAGTTTCATCTACAGTTATTAATCGATGTCAAAAGTCCGACTTGTTTTGCTTAACCTACCTCAACAGGTCTTCGAAAATGTTTATTGAAATGCGTTTTAGGTTCGGTATGAGCAGTCACAGCACCCAATGCGCGGTTAGCTTTTTTATGCCAGAATTTTCAATCAATATATCGCTGGTAGACAGGAGAAAGTGACCAAGTCCAGTATTAGTAATTTTAAGTTATTGTATGGCTGAAGTATGGTCAACAATTGTTATTGTTAATCAAGTGCCGGAGCCAAAGTTATTAAAATATTATTATATCGTTCATATATTATTATTTTCATATTTTAAGGAAATTAAGTTCCGTTTATTTATTAAAATTTAAAAAATTTTTTTTAGTTAGAAATTTACAATTATTATAAATTATTAAATAGAATATATCACTAATAATAATGAAAATTAAGTAAAATAAAAAAAAATGGAATAACTCCAGTTTGGCAAAGTTTTTTTAAGTCATCTTTTGTGTTTCTGGCTATCGGTAATCGTTCTAAATAGGATTTCTTCTAAATATGTTTCATATGGCATATTACTAGGTCTATCGCTTACTTTTCCTTTTTTATTTAGAACTTTGTATTCTTCATTATAATTGTACGGTAAACGTTTGATTTAGCCGTAAATGTTTTAGATGTATTTTTTAATGTCGATTTGCTGAGTTGTTTTAGGTCAATAAATTTATTGTAGGTTTGGTTTGGTTAACACTATAAGCATCAGACATTTTATTCTTTCCTGTTTTGGAGCTAGCTATTGTCATAATTGTTTTCCAATCACTCATAAAAACACAGGGATATACCTGTTGGCTCGCTCTATCGCACTATGCATCGAATCTGCCCCTAGGTGAGAATGACCTTTTTCTAAAAAGTTATGTGTTATAATTTCTATAGACAAAAAGGTAACGATAAATAAAAAGAAGAAAGGTAAAGGTAAGGCATTAGGGTTAAAGGCGCATCAGCAATTAAGACTATTTAGTGACTGGACCTTCAGCCTAATCGTGGATTCCGAACTATGGTCGTCAGCCACCGCCAACCCAGGCCAGCACTCCCCTCGTGCCTCAGGCACCCCTATCAACCCATGATTACGTGCTTATCCATAATTCTATCAGGAAGCCTACCAACTGGTGATTGACCAACATAGAACACTTCTCAGAAGGCATCCGGCCTTACCCAGCCTTTAACTGACGTGACTGAGGGGTAATTCGTTGTCGGATTTTGTACTCTTGCCTAGAAACAATCACAGACATCCAAGTGGAAATATGTGTGTGTATGTGTAAGTGTATATGTGTGTGTGGGGTGGAGGGGGGGGGGGGGGGGGTAGGAAGTAATACGAACAGAAGAAAACGCTGGAATCGAATTGCAACGATCCGAGCGCAGACCTCCACAGCCAGGCTCCAGACACACAGTCAGCGCTGATCTTTTTTTCCAATAAAAAAATGATAAATTATAGTAAGTGCAGAACACTCATACATAATTGATAAGGTGGGGGTCAAGATATTTGCGGTTAGTCTGATGCCGACAATAGTGCGACTCTATTAGTGTAAATGACTCGGAAAGGGTCTTTAAGTAAAAAATTTTGTAAACTCTTTTTTGTGTCCATTTTTTGGTAGATGGTCCATGGTTTGGTTCAAATGGTGTATGACTTCGAAACAGTTTTTGCAGGTCTACTAGATTTTTTTACTCGCTTTCTTGGACATGCAGATGTAACGATATTAATTATGAAATTCTTTTGCCTATCGTATGATTACTTGTTGAACTCTGTACAGAAAGCTTGTCTTCGACCGTATTTGAAAATTCTTGTATGCACTTATAAACGCAAGTATTGCAATTTATAATTTTTTCGGGATTTGGCAGGTCATTTTTGGTGTTAAAATACAGTAAAAATGATTTTTTAAGTAATTTATTTTTGCCTCGCTTTGTTCCTTGAGGATCTTCGTACTCCATCTTCGTTTTTGTTTAACCTGCTAAGCATTTATTGTGGGATTATTTTGTCTTTCACTAGTAGGAAGTATGTAATTTGAATCCGAATCTGTATAATCCGAGATTTCCAAAAGATCTTGAATAATTTCCTGCTATAATAATTATTTGAACGGCTCGCGATCATTTTAAAACTAAAATTTTAAACATACTAGCCAACAAGGCCCAAAAATTAATTAAAATATTACTTACCAGAAGCTAGAGTAAAATAATTTCCAAATTTATTATTCCAAACAATATTGAAGTTTATAGTTCTTATAATTTGAAAATTCGTAGTACTTTAACATACGAAAATGAACCATAATGTTTACAATTTAAATGTCGAACTAAAACAGTTGACGTTAGAACGATTAATGGTTATCCTGATTTGGCCATATACAAAAATATTAGAAGCGATAACATGAGAAATTGTTCAACTCCACTCCACTCCACGTCGTGTATGCCCTTTTAAGATGTGAACTTGGTTAAATATAAAAAATGAGATTGTTGATCAATTTTTTCTGCAAAAATATATTATGTTTTAAACATTTTATTATTCAAAAATGAAAATCTCGACAATTTGGACTTAGTCACTTTCTCCTGTACAGAAACACGTTCTTTTGAGATGCCCACACCTCTGCTACCTCTCTAACCATAATTCGATGGTCGTCTAACATCATTTGGTGAACTTTTTCAACGTTATCGGTCAGTAGTGGTTGCAGTTTTTAATCGTCCCGAACGTTCATCGTTAACCAAGCTGGTTCGAACATGTTTCAGCAGCACCAAATTTTACGGCCTTCATCGTTATTGACAATCTTCTCTCATCTCTCTGCCAAACTTTCTATTTCGTTTTTCTAAATAATTATATTCAAAAATATTATTCGAGTGCAGTTTTGATAGATGCCACACTAGGATTTCTTTTTTTCACGAAGAAAATATTCCATTGATTTGAAAAGATGGTGATCTGACGGTGCGGCATCAGAAGAATAAAGTGGGTGAGGAAATACTTCCCAGAATAATTCTGTGAAGTTCGCTTCGGTGATTCTGACATTATGAGGTCGTGCGTTATCATGTTGCCGATTAATACCTTTTTTTTATTTTTATGATTAATACTTTTTTAATTTTTATATATTGGATATTTTTGAATTAAAGCTATTTTTAGTCTATAGCTTGTACAAAATTAAAACTGTTGCCATATTGTGATTAAATATCATAACCTTACTTTAGCGAATCATTTTTACAATTTAAACTTTAATAATATTTAAAAAAAATCAACTCTAAATTAAATGCAAATGTCTAAGTAACTAAAAAAATTATAAAAAATATTGAAAGTGTTGTAAGTGTCGTCTATTTAGTACCTCTAGATAGATTCAGCATATGTAAAATGCTTCGTTCAAAAACCATCGACATTTTTTAATATTTGAATGGTTATTAAAATAAAAAAAATATATAATTATCAACCACATTTATTGATATATAATATGCAAGTATAAAATAGAAAAAACAAACAATGAAATATCTGCATGTCCATATTTTCATAAATATAATCACTTATTTTCAATCAAATATTTGCTCTCTGTCGTATCATTTAATTATTTCATTTTCTGTAAGCTTGATTCTTTTTTTCTTGATCAAAGTTATTTTTCTTTTTTTCATATATCCTCTCAAAAACATATTCGTTTTAGGGCAACATAGGGAAGTATCATAAGCCCTCGTCTTAGATCGTCTTTTTTCCATTTAAAACCTACTTCTTTAAATATGTTGCACAATGATATACGGCATTTATCAAACAGTTGTTTCTCTTTTGATTGCTCATGTGACGAATTCAAAGTTACATGCTATCCTGAAAATGATAATTAAACTGAGTACCTACGTATAAACTACATATGGGGAAGATCAATCTTCTCTGCAATTCTTAGTGTGAATTCTTACAGTGTTCATACATAATATAAATGGTGTCATGATTAGAACTTGTATCCAAAGTTGCCATATTGGTAACCGTTTTAGTAGAACTAGGCTGGTTAGTCTTCTTGTAAAACTTCATTGTTTCTCACCTTTTGTAAAATAGTACTAACAGTGGACATACTCAACCTTAAGGCTGCTGCAACAAGCTAAAAAAAATATTATTTAAATTAAAAATATCCAAGGCTTAGCAATAATCTTAACATACCACTCTAACAGCCGGAAAGAGTAACAATGGACCATTATTGTCTCGTTCTTGTTCAAAATAGTGCATCAGAGATGCTACTAACTCTTGACAATGACTATTTAACTGATCTGGCATTTCGCAGGCGCAACTGTGGCAATTATAACATTGTGGTAGTTTTTAAAAGAAGGGGTTTTCGATCGTAAGGTAAAAATGAAAGTATTGTACTATCTATATATGGGATAACCTCCAAACATGTTAATAAATAGCAACTAGAAAAATGTGAAACTCGACAACGTCCTACATGCTGCCAACGGAATACAACCGCTAAATTTGAAATTTAATGAATACATTCCATTTGATTCTTTTATTATTTAATTTATGTATTGGTATTTCTGCTGTTCTTCAATAGCGTCACCCATGACGTGCAACGGTTTTAGTTTTGTACAGGCTACATGTATTAAGCTAAACACAATTATATTCAATGAATTATTCCTGTAAAATCTCATCATATAGAGAGTGACACTGGTTTAGTGTGAATATTTGGTTTTGGAGCGAGCAAAGGTCATTCTGGTCCTGATATTAACCATTAATTGTTTTTATATAGATTACTATATATGACAGAATCCACTGTTCATCACCAGTAATAACTTATTGAAGAAAGTGATCACTGCCTAAAAGTGCACTGCAGCTGGTTACACGAATTTTATTTTAAACTGACAGTTGATAACTGACACCCACCTTCCCTAACTATGCACTTTGTTAAGTTGCTTTAAACACTGATGTATATGGAACATGTATGTTTTAAGCTTTGTGGCTAATTTCTGTATAGTTTGTTTACAATTAGCTTCAATTTAGGCAAACAGATACCCAAGGTTAGTTTACTTACCCAAGATTAGACGAGCCACGAACCGTCTCGCATAGTCTGACTGTTGCGACCGCAGGATGGCATAGCTGAATGTGATTGCAGCCATTTGACACGGCCGATTTATATGGTCATGGCTTTAGTCGTTCCTTCATTCGCTCGCCAGACGCTCAGCTTGAGCCCAACTGATGATGGCTCAAGGCCTGAAACCGGTCTTGGAAGACGCTTTCTGGCGCTTTGGATGACGGATGAAGGAATGGCAAAGCACCAACATGGAGCACTGCTGAACTTGCCTTTTAATACTTTTCTCCACGAGACCACTTTACTATTTTTCAAACAGAATATTCCTCGCAGTTTCGTCTGCCAATCAATGTTTTTTGTTGCCCTTCTGTACCATAGACACAAAAACCAGTAATACTTTATAAAACCTCCTTGGAGTCCTAGCAATATACGTATCACTTTTAAATCCCCACAAATATTCCACTGATAATGTTCATATTTAACGCTATTTACTATGGTTGCTAGGTTGTCATAGGTTTATTTTATTGTCACTGAATGGGTTAAAGCAATAGATGGGTTTTTGTTCCCATTATGAAGCCAGACTGTTTTTAGGCTGTATTTCAACAATAATAAAAATACGCCACTCGGAAGGTACATGCTTTTTATTAAGCTCATTTATTAAATCATCAATATCACAACAGACATATAGCGATCCTTCCATTTTACAAAAACTTGAAAATGTTACATTCCATTTTCAGTCAAGTGAAACACATTTTTATCTAACAACTTTTATCTAACAAGAGTTTATCTAACAAGTCAAGAGTTATTTAGTGAGGTTCACTGGCAGTTGTAAAACATATTGGGTCACAAGTGGTGTTCTCAGGAAGTTGTGGATTAGATCCTGATGAAGAATTAGAGTCACGGGGAAACATGTCTAAATATAAAGGCGCATTTGGTACCGGTATTTGCTGACTATGAGGAACTGGCCTAAGTGTAGAAGGTAAATTTGAATACTGAATTTTCTCCTTTTGTTTTTTTTTGAAATCCCTTCTGTTTTAGTGATACAAAAGTACTAATCTCTTTCATAGTCAGTAGGTTCTTTCCACAACATAGGAACAGGAAACGGCATAGAATTTTTCTTGCGATTCATCTCCTGACTAAATTTATGTGACACAAATCTTGATCTCCAATTTGGCACTTATATAAATATAAAATATAAGCTTTTTTGACTTCGTCGGATATAGATCTAGCCTGTGATTTTAAAATAAATCGTCTGGATGTATAACAAAACTTATCCGCTGGATTTTTGCAAAATCGACGACTACAACTTGCCATTTTATATCAAATCAACTCGACTATATTGTCGAGACAGAAATAAACTAAACTATGGAAAACAATAAACCTTTCCTTAAAGGTGGGTAGAATACTATCGAAATACTCCTCTACTACTATTTCAATTAGCCCATGATATAAAGGAGAAGTAGGTAAGTGAAAATGGGACGTGCTAGGTCATTTCTGTAAAAAGGTGCTTTAATAACTACCCAAATGAAACGCAAAAAAAACATTCTCATCAATGTTACAAAAATATTTCACAAATATCGCGTGATATATTTTCAATAAATAAATTCTGGCCTGAATATTTCGTTTTAGCTCAAGAATTGTTAGGATTTTATTTATGTAAACCAGATATTTCATACAACCCCACAAAAAAATAATACACAGGCATGAGATCGCATCAAATTGCTGACCAGTTGATATCACTACTTGGCCAAATAACGCGTCCATGAAATTATGCCCTTGGTGAATAAATTAAAAAAGTTCAATAGTTTGTTGAGCATGAATTTACTAATATAATTTTAATCGAAATAAAATTATATTGTTGAGCCAATAACGCACATTTTCAATCTCTGTTTCACTCAAGGCAAATTTCCATCGTATTTTAAAAAAGTTATAATTATTTTTCTTCATAATGGTGGTGATAGAAAGGTATTGGAAAACTACAGACTTATTTCACTAACTATAACGCTATCAAAATGCTTGAAAGTTGCATTAAGGTGCGGTTGGTTTTCTTCCTTGACAAACATAAAGTGTTGTCTAGGAGGCAGTATGGTTTCCAAAAGGGCATATCCACATCACATGCTCTCTTTGATGTCTCAAAATATATTTGTGAGAACCTTGACCAGAGTAAATATGTAATTGGATTGTTTCTTGACATTCAGAAAGCATTTGATTTCATAAGTCATAAATTATTCTGTATTAAACTTGAAAACTATGGAATTAGAGGTGCTACTCTAAGTTTAATTTTATCATACATCAAGAACAGGTTAAAATCGATATTATTTATAGTGAGGAAGTAAATATAAATTGCGGAGTGCCTCAAGGTAGTGTATTAAGTCCAATTCTTTTTGTTTTATATATTAATAACATATTTTCATTAAAGATCGATGGAATACCCTTTTGTTTTGCTGATGATATTGTGTTTTTATTTACCGGAAAAGGCTCTGATAATCTAATTAACACTGTATCCAAAAATTTTTATCTAATAAAAGAATGGCTTGACAATAATTTTCTTGCAATTAATGTAACTAATTGTTCTCTGATATCGTTCTCTAATCGACATCGAAGATCTTTTGAAACGAATAAGAAGTGTATCATTCTTCACGCTATTAATCCATGTAACAACTGTACTGATTTGTATCAAGAAATTGAATTTTCTAATCACTGTAAATATCTGGGTTTTTATTTCGATAAAAATATGAATTTTAAGCTTCATGTTGATAAGATGACAGCTCGTATTAGAAAATTGTTTTAAACATTCAAGTCACTTATAAGTATTTTAAATCAACACTGCTTAAGGGTGCTATATTTTTCCCCTTGGTCAATCATTATTAATAAAAATAAAGTTTTGGGCTTAGAGGCGCATCAGCAACTGAGAAGGCTATTTAGCGACTGGACCTACAGCTTAACGTGGGTTCCGAACCACGGTCATCAGCTACCGAAAAACCCCGGTCAGCACCCCCCTCGGGCTATCAACAATTGGTTTTGTGCTTAACCGAAAGTATCTCGAGAAATCTACTGATTGGCGAGTGACGAACGTAGAAAACCTCTCAGAAGGCATCCGGCCTTACCCAGCCTCGAACTGGCGTGACTGAGGGGTGATTCCTTGTCAGATTTTACATTTTTACCTAGAAACATTCACAAGAATTTTAGAAAAAGTGTTTTACCTAGTACGGGATTCGAACCCGATCCACATTAACTACCGTAACGTAAGGCTAACGCCTTAGACACCACAGATAATGTGGCTCCAATCATTATTAATGTACGGAATAATTGCTTGAGTGGGCGCCAGTAATAACGTTTTAAATAAATTCAACATAGTCCAGAATATCGCCCTGAGAATCATTTTGGGAAAGAATCCCAGATTCCATACAGTTGATTTATACAAAAAATTGAATGTACTTACACTGAAACAACTATTTGTGTATTTTTCATGTTTACATCTGTATAAAATAAATATACTTAGTTCTTATTTTCATAAATATAACACTAGAATTTTTAATTGAATTTCTAATAGAATTCTAATTGAATACCATATAGTTAGTAGCCTAACAGTATTTAGATAGGTATATGGTTTTTGGTTTTATATCTATATTGACAAATTTGCAGCACTAAAATGTGTATATTTTAATAAGATCACATTATAATATAGTGTAATCACTCTGAATTGTAAATGGTGGTATTCATGACTGACTGTGTTATTTTACTCCAACTGTCAGCACAAGTTTACTTTATAAGAGTTGGTTTCATAACAATATAATTGTGCTAGAAGGAGAATTTTTAGTTGCAAATGACGTGTAATTATTATAGAGTGTATTTATTGTAAATTGTTGCATTGAATACCATCAGTTGTTATGGGCGAAATAAACGAATTTATTTCTTGCTATAAATTTATTGTCTGGAGAGATGTGTGAGTCGGGCCGTCTTATTGAAATAAAATTTTGTTTATAGCCACATTTATCAGTCCAGGCCAAATATATTCTGTTCAATGAAACATTCCACCTGAGGAAGCCAATGGAGACATTTGTGAAACATTATTTTGAATACAATGTTTGTTTAAGCATATCTGTTCGTCAAGATACAGATATAGAAAACATACCGTTTTATCACATGTAGTTATTATTGTGCCTTGTTATGATACTTCTTTGGCAAGTAGGAGAATAATCACCAAGGCGGCGTACTAGTTGATGTTTGGAGGATAGAAGTGCACAAACCTGAAGAAATGGCTGGCTGGAGGAAGGAAGATTCATTTCAAATGACGACGACACATTTTTTGTTAACACGTTGCCCTCGGATGGTTCAATAACCACTACTTTTTACATTACCCGAGAATTGTTATGACTAAAAAAATACAATATAGCCTTGAATATTTTTCTCTATAATTGATGGCAACGGCAAAAATAAAAATGTTAAAAAAATCGAACAACGAATCTAATCTAGACGGCTGTCAACGTACCGAATTATCGGAACCGGAGAGAAAATATAGCGAAATATCCTTTTTCCCCAGTAATAACCGGCGAGCAAATAACAATTTTATATGTTTCGCTGACGATAGGCCGTTGTTTGCGAAGCAATTAGGCGACCAAACAGAGCCCAGAGGGCGCTGCCATTCGGCCACGCTTCCCGTCAATCACTGCTGTCAATCACACGTCGATCCAGTCGGGTATGGATATATGGACGGCGGGGTCGGTGGGGGAGGGAGGCGGTTGGATATGCGGAAAACCGTCGCCTCCTTAGATAATTAATAGAGCGCGAGTACTAAACCACGATTGTGTTGGAAATCACGTAGTGATGTGACAGTTTTATCAATTGCCATATGGTGGGATTGGTTTGTTTTTATTATTTTTTATATTTTTGGCAGAAAAAGTAAATGCGATAATGATCTGGTGGCAGACAGAAGGTGTCAGTTGACTTATCACATTCAGTAGCTGGTTAATACTTAAAATCCATGGCGTAAACGTGGCATATGAGTGTATATAGTGATAAACATGATGTTAGTTGTTCACTTTTGAAATGTTGTAGAAACAATTGTTATTCTAGGCTCATATCTGGGCGATTTTCTGTCTCTCTTTCTCTCTCTCTCTTTTTTTTTCGACTATACCGGCTGTCCTAATAGGCACTTCGGAATTTCCTTTTTAAATTAAAACCATAATTAAAAAAAAATATTATGGTTATGTATTTTATCAAAAAATAGAGACAAGGTAGTTATATTAAAAAAATATATATTCCTCAAATGCTGTTCTCGGAGATTTCTACAGATGGCCATTCTTCGCATAAAATTGTCAATAAAAATTTGGCATAATTACGTTTAAATTTCACCAGTAACTTGACAGATTTTTGGCTTGATGTCGTTAATCTATGATATGTCCTTGAGGAAGCCCCACAGGAAAAAGTCGAGGGGGGTCAGATTGCATGATCTTGCAGGTCACTGAATATCACTATTTCCAGAAATGATGCGGCCATGATCACAGGTTCATAATTATTCCAAAATTTCCATCGCCGCAGATTTTGGCTGATTTTTTTTAATTCACGCACAATTTCAATATTACTTTGAGTAACTACGGAATTTTTCGGACCAAGATGTTCGTCGTCCTTGGTGTTCTTTCACCACCTTTTTTGAATCGTTTTAATCACACGTAGACTCTACCACGGGATAAACGATCCTCACCATACACTTGTATCATTAATTGAAACTCTTCGGTAAATGTGTTACCAAGTTTAAAACAAAACTTAATATTCGCTCTTTGTTTGATGTTCATTTTTCGAGCGATGGTATAAACACTCTGAACAAAGGATGCACCTTTCCAACGTTTACCCCTGTCAAAAGATGGCGCCTCTAGAAATAGATATAAAAAATAATAAAAAGCCCTGTTTTCCGTGAAATAAATCTTATATATATATATATATATATATATATATATATATATATATATATATATATATATATATATATATATATATATATATATATATATATATATATATATATATATATATGTATTATCATCATTAGCCCATGTTGATCCACTGTAGAATGAAGGCCTCTTCAGCATGCTTTTGACTTTCACGGTCCTGGGCTTTCCTAACGATGTCATCAGTCCATCGTGGTTTCGGTTTTCTGCGCGGACGTTTGAGATCAAGCGGTATCCACTCCAGGATTGCCTTGGTCCATCTATCGTCCCATCGCCTCGCTATATGGCCTGCCCATCTCCATTTCAATTGCTTTACTCTTTCAATGATGTTAGTCACTTTTGTTTTTTTCCTGATCCATGTGCAGGGATTTCTGTCTAGTCTTGTAATACCAAGCATACATATTTCCATTCCCCTCTGTGCTACCCGAAGTTTCTGAATTGCGATGTGACTGTCCAGGTTTCACTTCTGTATACCGTCATAACAGGTAGGACACACTTATCGAAGACATTTCTTTTTAGGCAAAGTAGGAGTTTGCTCTTAAACACTGTGTTGAGTCTACCGAATGCCTTCCCACCACATTTAACA
The DNA here is from genome assembly GCA_031761425.1 of Cosmopolites sordidus. Classification (NCBI taxonomy): domain Eukaryota; kingdom Metazoa; phylum Arthropoda; class Insecta; order Coleoptera; family Curculionidae; genus Cosmopolites; species Cosmopolites sordidus. Next base: position 667,723 of record JARFXV010000387.1, read on the forward strand.
CGCCGTTCCACCTCCCGGGCGGTATCCCTTTCTATTGAAATTATCTGCTCAAGATATAGAAATTAGTCATCGATCTCCAAATCCATTTTTACCCTCTATTATTAAAGGGATTACACAGGTTGTTAAAGATTCTACCGATCCAAGTGGAGAGCCAGTTGCATAAATGTTGTTAGAGGGACGGGATGAATTACCAATGAACATCCATAATTTTAGTTTTATTTATGTTGATTTTTAGGTCTAATACTTCATACGCCCAAATATCGGTATTAAGATATTTATATTAAGAATTTATTGAAGCGTCACAGGATCGTGTGGTATTAAGGCCCAATCATTCATGTACATCAGTTCTCTGATATAGCTAGGTTCTCTGATATAACTAGGTTCTCTGATATAGATAGGTTTTAAGGCGTGCCGTCAGTTCTATATCGTATAACAACTCCTCTTATCCTCCGTCTTCCTGTAAACGATAATTATCAATGCCGTCATGAAGATGTTGAATAAATCTGGGACCATAACACAGTCCTGCCTGATACCGCAGGCAGTTTCAAAAGGATCTGTCATTTTACCATAGGACGATACTACCGCCTTGTTATTTACATGAAAACTTTTACAGATATTGATGGTTTTTTGAGGAAAGCCGAACTTTGCCATAATAAGCCACAAAGCATCCCTATTTGTTGTAACAGTCCTTGACAACGTGCATATCTGTTATTGTTCAATAACTTTTTCTTGCAGTTGACGATGGCAGAAAACCATGTTTACGATTGATCGCTTTAGTCTAGAACCACTCTGTGTATCTAGAATAAATTGCGCTATATAGAGGAGTAATCTGGTAGTCACGATTTCAGCAAGAATTTTACCATCCACTGCTAGCAACAATATTCTACTATAATTACAGTCGGATTGGTCCCCTCTCTTTTTAAAAATGCCAATGGCGATGGCATCTCTGAAATCCTATGGTACCTTCTCTTGCTCCCAAATAAGATCAACTAGTTTAATCTGGGGTCAAATATCGTCACCCTGGGCTTTATCTATAACACAGGTCAACAAATGTATACTTTTTTGATGTAACATTGATGAAAATAGGTGCATATGACGTATTTTGTACTCCTAAATCCGAATATGATAAGCTAATTACTGTACATATAGTTTTTTTGTTACGGGGGTCGGTGGAGGGAACAAAAAAGGAGACGATATACTTTTAGAATCTATTATTAATTTGATATAAACATGCGAAACGTGTTAAATCTAGGCATATACATCACTGAGGTTTATGTGAATAAAATATATATTACATGAGATGTAACAGACCGACAAAAACTTTCACTTTTTCCCCTTGTGTTCTGTAGCATCATCTCTTTTTAAAAACCAGCAGAAAGGGCCCAACATAGATGGATTCCAGCGTCCCTGGTATCTTACTACCATCGTTCTGATGTCCCGATGGAACCTCTCTCCTTGTTCGTCGCTTATTGCACCAAAATTTTCGGGAAAAAAATCAAAAAAGGGGTATACAAAATGCATTTTTAAGGACATGCGGCATTCTAGTATTTCATAGCCTTTCAAGAGTTCATCTATGAGGTTTTTATAGTTTTCATCTTTCTTGTTTCCCAGAAATCCTTTTACACTTACAAAACACTTCCAAGCTGCCAATTCCTTTTCATGTAATTTTTCTCGAAAACGGAAATCACCTAGAAGCTTCCTTATTTTTAGTTTTGCATCACTTAATTGAGGGAATATTTCTTTTAGGTACTTGAAACCATTAACTTCTTTGTCCATAGCTTTGACAAAGTTTTTCATTAGTCCAAGCTTAATATAAAGAGGTGGAAGAAGCAGCTTTTTTAGGTTAACAAGGGGGAAATATTTTTTGTTTGAAGTACTAGGTTGAAAAGAAATTGTATGAGTCCATTATTTCTTACTGTATTGTTCTGTACTTGTACTTGTTCTTTTGTTGCCCTGCTATCCCATAGACACAAAAAACAAATAAATTCAATTACTCTATCATATAAAGGAAAAAGCAGGTACTTGAAAATGGTAAGTAAGCTAGGCCATTTCTGTGAAGAGGTGTTTCAATAGCTACCTGCCCTACCTACTAATGAAACGCAAAAAGAGCATTCTCATCAATGTGTTACAAAAACTATGTCGACCTGTGTAATACTTCTACGGATATTCGGCCCATATCCGATGCCTTGTTGTTTTTTAGCGCAGCAGTGTCTGCTGCTACTTCGCCCACGTTACCTTCTTCATCCTGCCATGCTACAGCCCTTGTGAGCCTTGACTAACCTTCTTCAATCTTCGCCTCCAACCGGATCAACCGCCAGCAGCCCCTTGCCATTTTTTGATGTACAAGGTTCCTCAGCATCTCTTCTTACATTGTTCTGCCCTCGTGTTTTTGGTCTACCACTTTTTCTGTTATCTCCTATTCGCCCTCCATGATTTGCCTTAATATTCAGTTTTCTAGCGTTCTCATCACGTGTCCCGCCCATCTGAGTCGTTGATTCCTCACAAAATCTACAATGCCCAGTTCCTTGTACAATTGGGTTTTTGAATAAAAATTGAATATCGTTTTTTTTAATTTATTTTAAAACTTTATCATAAATAATATTGATAATCGATGCGAAAAGCTTAAAAAATACAATTATTATGAACGAATTAAAATGTAAAAAATCACGTGCCTACGAACGCGCCGCGATTGACCGCCATATTTGTGACATCATTATGGTAAAGTGTTTCCACTTCAGTACTCTCAACGGCTTCTACCTGTATATATACTGTCAAAATTATTGTTGGCTAAGTGCAAAATAAATTATTGTTGGTTACTAATTTAGTTCAGTAATATGTGACATAGGGTTCATAAAATCCATTCTGATAATATACCTGCTGTGGATATTTTTATGGTCACAGATTTTTTAAATTATATTTTTATTATAACTTGATGTTAACTTATAAAAAGCACATTAAATAAATCCGTTTTTTAAACTTAATTAGTTATTAATTTTTTTAAATGAATATTAATAAATTTATATTGATATTATCGTTGATTGTAAAATCACTAATGCTACAGCAATGATAACAATGTAGTCTGTATAAGGGAACATATTATGATTAATAACTCTGTGTGGTTTGAGAAAATCAAACTCTCGTATTCTTCCAATGATACATTCTATATGAATACGTCGAGCAGCAATTCGTTTGCCTTTTAAAACCTTAGATTGTGATAATTTTCATTCAAGAACTAACTGAAAGCGGTTTAATTAATTCGATATTTTTATCAAGATGTGACACATGTGTGTTTTTGAATATACTGTTAAATATACATAATAAAACTTTCCCCAACTAGGATAATATGGATAATATATTACAGTAGATTAAACTACACGAGAATCAGTTCAGAATAAAAACATTCATTACCCAAAATTATATGCATATTTGCGTTATGCGGACTATACGTATTGTATGTGGTGTGCCTGCGCGGCAATGAAGACGTTCTGACACACAAAGTCACACACAAATATTGTCGCCGCACAGCACACACACACACACGAACCATCTGTTGTTCACTTTGAATATAAAACTAACAGGAAGGAGCCTTACCTATCTCTATGGACATATAAATGGAGACGGAAATAGCCATATTAAAACACCACAGATGACTCATTGTTTTGGAATTTTAGTAGTTGGTGTCAACAAGTTAGAAGTTTAATAGTAGATTTATGCAATTTTAGTATGTTTTAATCAATAATAAGTGACGAATAAGTGTACTGTAATACTCTTTTTGTGTGTTCCAGTGCAAATTCATATTAATACTTATTATATTGACAATAAAAGCAATAATATCGGAAGGTAAACACACAAAATATAATTAGTTGTGCGTCTTTGGTTATTCCCTGACACGAAAAATCAAAATTCGGGTGTAACATTTCATAGGTAAGTGCCTTTTATTCTAAATGTGTCAATTATTTAGAAATAAAAACGTATTTTATTTCAATAAAATTTTAAGGTTATGAAGTCAACATATTCCTGATATGCATAGGCGTAGTCAAATTGATTTAGATAAAATAATATAATTATAATGATATTCAAGATAGTGATTATCTTTTTGTAGAACTTAATTTTTAACGTATGTTTAAAAATGTTTAGTTTTCTGAGATACTGGGTCTTAAAAATTCAGATTATTTTTTAGTTTTTGTTTGATACATATAAAACATATTGCTTTACTCATATAATCTACAAAGTATATAACTAATAATTTGTATAATCCTTTTCAGAAATTATTGTGCTAATAAATCAAAATGTTACTTCCATTTTGATTTGAATTTCATGTTATTAAACCAGTTTATCTATCAAGATTTCCCAAACATTTCAAATAGAAAAACACAGACGATTGATTTTATTAAAAAGCCAGACTTTATTTCAAACCGCGATAGGTTTTTATACTCCCATCATTTTGCTGAGGATTGTTTTGATTGAACATCTAAGGAAAAAGTGAGACTACTACCAAATGCTGTTCCAACAATTGAAGTGAATTGTTTAAAATATGTAATTTTTTTATTTTATCATTTTGATAAATATCTTTCATAGCATTTACTCTTGAAAATTAGCTTTTTTTGGTTGTTGTGAAAAATTAGTTTATACTCGAGTTTTTATCTAACACTTTAGTTTATTTATTGACTATTTAAATAAAACTTGACTATTTAATCTATAAGAATTAATTATATTTGCAAAAACGTTGTAGTAGATCAAAAAATTCGTAGTACATATACAAAGTTAATTTTGTTTAAGGGACATTAAACACTAAACAGTTAAATACAGAAAGGATATGTGTATTTTAATAAATAAAATAGATTTTTTTAATTAATATTAATTTTTACATTTCTCTGCCGTGTCTAGTAAGTCTTCACTAATTTAATACAGTAACGATAATTAGACAATAATTTATTGTTTTAAATGACTGTAAACTTTTATCAGTTTCTGGTCTTTATTCATACTGCCCTACGCCACTGCCAAACCGGAAACAATAGTCATCCATATGCAGCTACCATTCTGGTCCCACTTACAGAATCATATGCTCGTTCCTGTAGTTTTATGTTCAGAGGTTGTCCATCAAATAATTCGAACAAATTGTTTCAGTAAATTCAACACACACGCAAAATCTTATTGGTGTGGACCCAACTTAATAGTTTGATTGTTTTCATTGAAGTTGATTCTTCAAACCACCACATTTTTCGCCTTACATGTTTAACAACCCACCACATTAAACCTTTAATTCAATAATATTTGCAATTATAAATAAATCTAGCTCCATAATGTATGACCAGCCAGAAATTTCCGAAATAAAAACCTTTTATAGTCACACAAATTTCTGTAAGACCATCTACAAATGAGACTATGCTGTAAAACTTTCATAAGTATAAGACTTCATATCCGATTACCTTCCAAATTGGTGGTCGAATTTTGTTTTTGTTTATACGGTTTCTTGAATGTTATTATTCGCATCCTACAAAATAGGCGGTCCTGTAGGGCTTTAATTTGTTTTCCCTAAATGAATTAAATAATATAAATAAAAGTTATAAAAACGAATGCAAAAAACAAAATAAACCCTAATCTAATTTCCATATTTCATAGGTTTAACCTATAGCACAATGACTAAGATCGATAAATTATTTTATTTGCAGGGACTTTTTTCCGAGCGTCTTTTCGGAAAGGGCGCGAAAGAAAATTTCGGTATAACTTCCGAATTGTTCCGAGCCGACTCGATATTGGCGATATTGCAGTTCGTGTTTAGTTTCTTACCATTGACAGGTCGCAAGCCCTCGGGTTTTTTTCCAGAACTGTCGGAGCGTCATCGGTACTAGATTTAAAAATTTATTTTCAATTTGATATAACTTTTTAATTATAAGGAAAAAAAATAATAATAATAGTTTTGTTATAAAGCTGTTATATGATCTTTTCATTTATGACAAAAAAAAACAAAACCCCAATTGTTTGAGTTCAAAGTTATACCTGATCTTCCAAATTCAATTGTCATTCACAACGCCAAAATTTTTTCTGGGTACTGTTCTGTCAAATACTGCAAGTATCTCTTCTGTTTCCTTTATGAGGGCCCAAGTCTCGCAACCAGAAATGACTGCTGGATGAATGAGTATTTTATAGATTTTATCTTTTGTGTTTCTTTGAATAAGTTTAGATCTTAGCACAGAATGCAGAGAATAAGTAACTTTATTACCCTTCATAATACGGGTTCTATCTCATGTGATGTTATTTTTCCCAAGTTTGCTTCGCAGATATGTAAATTCCTTCACAATTTCAATATTGACATTACTGATTTTCTAGTTCTGCTTCGTTCTTGGATTGGTTCTTTTTTATTCCACCACCTTTTTTTATCTATCTTTTTATGAGATTGTTTAAATCCTCGGCACAGTTGTACCGAAATAACATATCAATTGCTTCTACATTTACTTGCAACTTCTGGTTCAGGACACCTTACAAAACTTTACCACTGCTACAATTCATTTTTTCTACATCAACCAAACTGAATCATCATCACTAATAATGAACACTCCACGTATACTTTTAGGTTTCGGTATATGTTTGTTTTTAAACGACATTTTTGTTGTAATGACAAACAAGCTCTATTTTTTCCGGCAATTTAAGTAAAACCAAAGGCTTTCGTACAAGTCTTGTATGCTTGTGCTACTACTACGAATAAGAAGATCCTATTCTGCGTATTTCCCAAAATATATATTTTTTCCAGATAATTACAGCTTGTAAAATTATGGTGCAATTTTATTTTGATAAAATAAATAACCACAGTGATAAAATTGCTTTCTATATACGCAATTTAACAATATGGATCTTAACAATAATCCATTATGAACTTAATCGATAGTTTGGTGAACCAAATTGACTCCAAACCAATTACGGCCGGCGATGTTCAGCCGAACCAGAAGGTCCCAGAACCTCATTCGTTCAAAATGATTCTTCGACCGTCCTCTTCGCTGATCGACACCCACAACGAGCAAAAAAATTCGCTCTTTACGACCGTTCTCAGAAACAATACCGAATTTTTACGGTCTGAAATGAGTCTCTTCTCTGGGAAACGCTATTTTAATATCTCTTTGCCTTTTTCTGCACAATAAATGTCGTGGTAAATAAGAACCCTATCCGGTTGCTCTCGACCGAAGAACATTTTTATGGGTAAGCCATTGATTTAAGATATCCCCCGGGTGATTTGATTTTTAATATGGCGCGGTGGAAAACAAAAGACAGCTGCAGATATTTGAGAACTTATTGATGTGCTCCTTCTGGACAAACTGGTCAGTTGTTTAAGTTCATTTAAAATAAGATAAAATATTGAATGGTTAAGAAAAGTATATATATATATATATATATATATATATATATATATATATATATAGGTGAAGCAACTACTGTTGTCTCATTGGACGCAGTCAAAAAATTCCATATACATATATATATATATATATATATATATATATATATATATATATATATATATATATATATATAACATAGAGTACAGATAGTGACGTATGCGGTTGATGTTGCAATATTTGCTAGAGTCCAGAGATAACTAAAGCGCGTGACCGGAATCTAAGAAAAAATACCCGGAAATAAATGAGCCAAAAATGAAGAGTAACTGTACAAGAAATGATGGTGATGATGATGAAATGAGTGAAATTTTGAGTGCAAAATATATAAATTCGACGAGTGAAAACATTTAAATAACTGGGGTTTGTCATAGATAAAAGAAATGAGAAACGAAATGATTTAGATGAAAAGATACAGACAGGGTATAGAGCCAAGGATAAATCAATACCAATAGTAACAACGGCAGTTAAAGAGGAAAACAAATTAAATATTTTTGGATCTAAATAATGGGGAAGCAACGAGTTCAGAACCCTGATGCACTTTTGAGATCGACAAGTTATTGGGGAAAGAAAACCTAGTGAGAACAATTAAGGCACAAAGAATAAGATGCTATACACGTTATGAGAAGAGAAAGGGATACGTCAATAGAGAGAACAGTTCCTTATATATGCAACAGTTACAATTTCTCTAAGAAATGTATTAGTTTATAACGATATATATATATATATATATATATATATATATATATATATATATATATATATATATATATATATATATATATATATATATATATATAATAACTTTTCCATTGGAAGGGATTGGTGGAGCCCGTCTCCAGTCAAACAGTCAACAAAATGTTCATTTAGGAGGAGACGCAGGTTGTTGTGTGTTCCACATGAGATTGTGGAACCAGCAGTTGGGTGACTGCTAACACCCAGTACTGTTGTCTTATTGGACGAAGTCCAAAAAATTCTAACACTGCATATATGCGTCATCCGACGGGAAGTCGGCGAAAAGCATGTGTTGTTGACTGTGGATCGGTTCTACCGATTCTTGACGAGAGAGCACATGTCGGTGCCCTGAAGAGTCTGAATATCAAGAGACGAAACATGTGCCCTCCAATAGAAGGGATGGTGCGAATTCGCGAATTAAACGCGCATCTTCTCGACTAAAAGCTTTTCGTTTCCAGTCTCGGAAATCTGGCCCCATCGTTTAATATTTCGTCATTCGATTGTATCTTTTGAGCACTTCTTTGCACCAATGGACACGAGCCTTTTTTTGAGCGATTTCCAAATTATGCGGAATCCAACGCGCACAAATACTTTTCACAGTTAAATATGCCTGTAAAATCGTGTGTATGTTTCTCATACTAATGCCCAGGGATGTCTTAATCTCACGGTATATCACATGGCGATCTTGCTTTATCAGTTCGCGCACAGTATCGATATTTTCTGAGACAACAACCGATTTTGGAAGACCTTCTTTAAATTCGTCCGTGAGCGAATAAATGTTACGACTGAATTCACTAAACCAGTGATATACAGTGGTTTTAGATGGCGCTTCATTGCAAAAAGTCGAAGTGAGTTGATCGATGCATTGTTGTTGAGACAATCCACGTTGAAAGTCGTCGTAAATCATCGCACAAAAATCCTCACGTGTTAATTCCATGTTTTGACTGAGATGAAATTTTCAAGTCACTAAAAACATAAATAGCGTCCGTATGACAAAACGATCTGAGTACGTACACAGGCAACAATGTCAAACTTTACGATGTATATGTCAGATGGTGCCTAGCAACACCATTGTTGCCAATTTCGGATACATAAATAGGAATCCTCGTGTACATTTTATATGAAATACTCTAGCAATACCAATAATATCTTTTTTGATGAGAAAATGAAAAGATAAAGTTATATCGCATTTTTTACACCTTATGTCTTGAGAAAGTTTTTCAAAATCAACTAATCGTAGTTCTCTTGTTGATTTAATATTAAGTTTTTGTATTCTGGATGTTTTTTTTTCATACTATCACCGAATTTGTTTCCAGTTTTAAATTTTTTTTTTTTGCAAACTGCCCGTTGTGTCTGAATTGCTATTGTTGACTACTCATTTTTAATAATAATCTTTACAGTTATAACCAAACACTGCATGACCACAATAACACACACACACACACACAGCTGTTAGATGCGCTGTTGCCAGATGTATTTCATGCTAATAAATACCGAAATAAGATGATTTTTTAATAATTATGTAATTAACATCGGTGGATTTTAAATGGTCTTAAATAACAAATAAGTCGGATTTATAAATTTATACATTTTTTTTTTCATTTTAAAAATAAAAAAATGAGAATTTATTTCGACTAGCTGAGTAATGCGCGAATAACCTTAAATATGGGAGTTCGTGGCTTCGCGCCTAAAATAACCGGCGCTAGCTACCAAACCATGGTACATAGCAGATACCCAGCCAAGCAGAGGCAGACCTTGGTTTTTATCGGCATTTTCGGCAATAGGAAGATAGAGACGTGGGTCTCAGCATGTCTACAGTGGTGTCAAACTTAACTTTCCTTGTAAAATTTCATCTTAGTTGTAAATAAAAATGAGTGTCGAGTTCTTCAGTGTTTCCTTTGGACAATAGTATAGCTGTGAGGGGGGAAACCAGCACAGCACTGGCAAACCCAGCCGGTGAAAAATCTTGTGTTGCCCAACAGGTACTCGAGTATTGCCATAATAGAGATATTAGTAATTTAAGACTTGTTAAAAGTGTAAATAATAATAATAGGGCTTTGAATGCATATATATGGACCGGGATAAAGGACCTGTTCCATTCAGTCAACTTTTTCAATTATCAATATAAAGCTTAGTTAACTTCACGGTCCATGTTTTTTACACGCCCCATTAAGGACGGTTGTCATATAAATATTATAAAACATAGTTTAGTTTTAGAATTCGATTAAATCTCCTGGTGATGGTTAGCTAAACGCGCGAGAGAAGTTTAATAAAACTGATTTGGTGTTTAGCGGTAAATCTCTTAGAGTTTAGTACTTAATTAGTTAAATATTTCTCAGTATTAAATCAAATAATAATAGCAATTTAACCCTTCTTGATATACTGGGCTAATTGAAAAATTCTATAAAAATAATAAAACAAGTTCATAGTTGAAAAAATGACTACTTTTCCGTATATTCTCCCTTAAGCTCAATGCAGTTTTCCTGCGGTTCTCCAATTCATTTATTCCATATCTGAAGTGATTTTCTGGAAGTCCTCTAAAACACTCATCTACATAACTGCTTCGTTTGATGAAAAACGCTTGCCACGCAGATCTGGTGAATATTCTCTATTCTCTAATTCTCTAATAATTCGTGGTCTAAGTGCTTCAATTTGGCCATTGCAAGAACACCTCTGTGAGCCGGTGCATTGTCTTGATGAAAAATATTTTTTTCTTCGCAAAACCAGGTCTTTTATCACGATTTTTTGCATCCAGTTGATCCAAATGATTTGAGTAATAATGTCCTATTATTGTTCTACCTGTTTTAAAGTAATCAGTTAACAAAATGCCTTTTGCATCCCAAAAAATTGATGTCATAACCTTTTTAGTCTATTTTGACTACTTTGGAGCTGAACAACCGGGCTCTGCGATTTGTTGTCGCAGTTCAGGATCATAATGGTAAACCCAAGTCTCATCCATAATTACAAAACGAGGTTTAAAATTAATTTTATTCTTTTTATTCTTTCTGAAAAAGGTCCAAATATCGGTTAGAAAGTTGTACTTGAAGTCGTTTTTGATCAGAATTTAACAAATGCGGGACCTTGCACATAGCTTTCTTAAGCCCAATTTCTTTTTCAAAATATGAAACACCCGTTCAGTTAAGATATCCATAGGTTTAGCAAATTCACTCAAAATCGATTGTCTGTCATCCATAACTATATCATGACTTAATTATTTGTTTAGTAGTTGCACTTATTGGACTTCCAGAACGAGGATCGTCATCCAGGCTTGTAACACACCTGCCCACTTACAAACCATTGTTTTTGAAGGAGCAGGCTCCCCTAGTACATTTACAATTTCACTATGAATTTCCATTGCCTTGAAACCTTTTTTTACAAAGAATTTAATAACCGCACGATTTTCAATATTTTCCATTTTAAAAAATAACACTGTTACGTTTACTTTAAGTTGCTCTTTTGATACGAATGAATTGGCAGATCGACTTGAAATACATACGAAGGATGAAACTTCAAAATGCAGTAGATTATATCGTTCTTTTACTGCTCTATAAGTGTTGCTTCGTGAATTTTTCAATTAGTCTAGTAAGAAGGCACAAAACTTTTGTTGTTAGACATACTTTTTTATTTTTCATAAACCTTATTGTTATAAATAACAATGAATAAAAAAAAACAAATCGAGTACCTGTCCACCGCGTACACACACACGCTCGCACACCGAAAGCGAAGCCAAGAATTTATTTATTCGTTTTTTTCTCTTCCAGTTCTTAAGTCGACGATTTATATGACTTCGAATTAAGGCGAAGGAAAGGCGAACCGAGCCTATTATGCAAGATGGCCGAGCACGGCCTCGCCATCTCCGCGTCCTCTACCTTCAACAAAAGGACTTGGATTTTTAATTAAACATTTGTAGAACGGTTTTATCGAGATTTTATGACGTTCCAGAAATTAATACTAAATTATAGTGACATCGGTCGAGGGATGAAGGCAAAGAGGGGGAGGAAAGAATCTACCGCCAGATATCATTAACTTTTTATTGACACGGAACAAAACACAAAAAAATAGGTTGTCTTCTTCATCATTTTTTTCCCATATTGTCGGTTAAATTCTTTTGGGGCTCTTCGAAGAAACGAATGTTTTAATTGAGAATTTTTTAAACTATATGGGAGTGTTAGTTACATAAAAAACACACTTTTATGGATATAGGTTTTCTAAAATGAAAATAACTGTTATTATAGATTATAATAACAATCTATCAGATATAATAACAATATATCTTATTAGTCATACCAGTTAAATCATACTACATACATAGTGGAATCATGGTTTTCACATCACTTATAGAAAACTGTTCTTTACAAGAAGAATTTCCGAAAAAAAAAATATTAGAATCATGTCATACATCAGGCAACGTCGCAAACCAACTTGCGACCAAACATTGCGACTAAAATTATTTCAGTATAACCTCTTAAGCTGGGTCCACATCAAAACAAATTTGCGTTGTGCGGGCTGTATATGTTGCATGTGGTGTGCCTGTGCGGCAATGTAGACGCTCTGACACACAAAGTCAAACATCAATATTGTCGCTTCACAGCACGCACACGAACCATCTGTTGTCCATCAGATAATTCAAACAAATTGTTCCACTAAATTCAATACACACGCAAAATTTTATTGGTGTGGACCCAGCTTTATAAATAAAAATCAAATGCTGTTCGTTGGTAAGCGCATTACTTGAGAACGGCTGGACTGATTTGGCTAATTTTTATTATAATGTTCGTAATTGTTCCAGTACGGTTTTTATGGAAAGAAACATTGGTTGAATTGCCCGGAAAATTAGAAAATTTGGGAAAAATTGAAAGTGCTTTTTTTCTGTGGGATTTTTGTATGAATTCAAGACCATAACTCACGATTCGAACGATGGATATACGAAATTCTTTTTTTGTTCTTTATGGTCTTTGAAAAGTTTTCAGGAAAAAAACCAAGACAGCTACAAGGGAAACTCGAAACGAGAAACTCTCGATCATAACTGACGATAAGAACGATATACTTGGTTAATTATTTTATTGGTTATGCTCTCAGGATGGAAATGACTCAATTGAATGTTTTTAACTGAAAAAAAAACCTTGAAAATGTGGAGAATAATTTGGAAAAATACATTCCACCCTAAATTAAAATAAAATTACATTAATGTTTACTTTTATGTTGTTTCGTGATCTGTCCAATAAATGAAGTTATTTTATTTCTATTGGAATTTATTGCTAATTGTGGATCGAGCTAATCAGTAAAATAGTGACGAAAAATTGATTCACTTGTTTACTTTCAGTTTAATTGTGATTCTGCTGTAAGTTCATCGCAATCGTTTCATGAAGTGAATTAAGTTTCGTCGTTTTATCTCAAACAAAATTATAGATTTATTAACAAAATACGGTGAGTTTTGAAGTGCTAAATGGTTATACAGTAACAACAAAGTGAATCAATTGTCCTTTTTCAGTTGAACTGAAATTCTTGGCATCGCACATTGTGTCACAATCGGCACCATTGAACTGACACAATTTAATTGTATTGTAATGTCGCCAATAAGACGGAGCAATTTATTTCGCCGAACTGGCAATGCTACAAATCAAACGAATTTTCGATCTAATCGAACTGCAGAGCAACGCAAAGAACGAAATGAAATTAAACGGAATCGATTATCACAAATACGTTCAGAGCGTACACAAGAAGAAAGAGAATATGCAAACGAAGATAATATTCATCGAATAAGACATCATCGGTCAGTAGAAAACAATCGTGCGACAATTAATTTGAATAATCGTGCAAGAAAACAAACAAATATTGCGTTGAATACTCATCGAGCTGCATTAAGTTACAACATAACAATTGATTACAGTGCAGAGCAATCCGTTGCTACTGGATCGAGCGTTGTGTGCCCACATTGTTAGGCATTGAAATACATAAATGAAACCTCTGGATTGTGTTGCGCAAGTGGTAAAGTCAAATTGGCGCCATTGAGTCCTGCCACCAGAGCCATTGCACTCATTGGTTTCTGGAACAGGAACAGATTCCACGCATTTCCTGACATAAATCCAGAAATACATCATTTGGCGCAATAAATGTGGTTCGAGAAAATTTGGTTGGAGATTTATTGTGATTTTATATTTAATGGAAGAAAATAAATTATTTGGTTGACATGAAATTCTGACTTGAATTTTGGAACAAAACCGCAAGATTCCAAGTCGATGATCACATTCCAGACATATCACACATTTCCAGCATTTCCCATTGGCTTGGCGTACTTCTGAATGTACTCCTCTTCAAATTAAATATCCATGACCACAATCGTTAATAGATACAATGATCGCACAGAAATACTTTTTTTTCTTATTTTTGCTTTGTTTACACATTTCTAATAGCTTTTTACAAACTCACAAAACGATCACAAACAAATTTATTGAAATTTGGACATGACAACGTCTGTTGGGTCAGCTAGTATATATATTTATATCCCCAGGATCCAGAGGAGCTGCAAAGACGCATACAAGAACTGCAAAGGGCTGGTGAACCATTTGGCTTAAAAATAAACCTGAAAAAGATTCAGGTTATGTTCAATAAATTCGATGAGGACAGGAGAATTGCAGTTTTAGGAACGGATTTGGAGATTGTGGACCACTTTATATATCTTGGGCAGAGGATTTCAATGGAAGGGGATACCGGCCGGGAGGTGGAACGGCGTATTAAGTGTGGCTGGCAGGCATTTGGCAGGCTCAACATAGTGTTTAAGAGCAGACTACGACTCTACCTGAAAAGAAGAGTCTTCGATCAGTGCGTCCTGTCCGTTATGACATACGAAAGTGAAACCTGGACACTCACATCACAGTCAATTCAAAAACTTCGGGTAGCACAGAGGGGATGTATGCTTGGTATTACAAGACGAGACAGAAAGTCCTGCGCATAGACCAGGGAACAAACGAAAGTATGTGACATTATTGGAAGAGTGAAGCAATTGAAATGCAGATGGGCATTCCATGTAGCGAGGCGATGGGACGACAGATGGATCTTGGAGTGGATTCCGCTTGATAGTTTAATTGATTTGCCCCGAGGCCTCAATCTGCCTACTACCCAGGGTTCACAAGTAGAAAATGGAAAAAGGAAAAAATTGAAAAAGATAACTTTTCTAGCTGTGAACCCTGGGGAGAAGGCAGATTAAGGCCTCGGAGCAAATCACTTAGATTCTCTTGATAATGGCTTCAAAGTGGAAGCCAAAACGTCAAGATTTTACAAATCTAAAACGCGGTTCTAACCGAGAACCTAGTAATTCTAACATTACCGACCGCGGAAGCCTTTTAGAACATATACCAAAAAATTATGGGAGACTGTTGAGAAATCTGGTATTTCATTCCGGTTAAAGTTTACCGCAAACTTATAGATCCATACCTAGACGATGTGCCGCAGTTTTGGAAAATAAAGGCTATCTAACTAAATACTAACTAATAAGTTAATTTTGACTACTTCGGCATTAAGGACTACTGTCTGGCATTAAGGACAGTATATTAAGGACTACTGTCCTTATTATACTGTTTTTTTTTTTTAATTTTTTTTTGCGTGCTATTTCTAAACACTTGTATTTTTGTGACCAAGCTCATATTTATTGAAAATTTAGTAGATTAATTTATATGTAATGGGATGCTAAACACTTTAAACAGTCATTTTAATAAAATAATTAAACATGTGTTTTTTAAAGTGGTGTGAATCATTTAAAACGTGTTATAGTGTGAAAAATTTGTTTGTGTTTAATGTTAAAAAAACGTTAACATTAAACGGCAATAATATATGTTTTCTTTTTTTTTGTAACAAAACAAACCTAATTTATTCTGAAACGTATGGAATATATGACTATTATATTTTCTTTTCAAATTAAATCTTAAAAGACCAGATTTCTAAGATTTTTCTAGAGACTAATATTTCTTAAGAGAAAGAATGCAACAAAAAGTGAATTATTTCGATCGAAATAAACACGACAATCGAAATGACAATTTCTGAGCTGGTTTCCGCGAAAATGGTTGCATTTTGGATATTTATTTTAAGGAAACTATTTGTTAAAAAAAAATATAAACTGTCGTTGGATAAATTTACAAAAATATTTTCTCTTGAACCCTTTATATAGATTTTCACGAATAATATCCTTTCTATTCTGTTTTATTTGTGTTAAACTTACTAGGTCTTACCTATAACATGTTTTGTTCACTCAATCCTTCCTTATATCAGGTTTCTTTAATAGTCGTTCATATATAATTACTTGTTTGCTCTCAGGTGGTGCAGAACGCGCTGGTCATGTTAACTCTACATCGAAGCATGGTTCAGGAAAAATCAGTTGCTATGAAATGTTTCACCAGACAACAACGTGTTTTCTGTTTTCGCGCGAACAACTGTAACAATGTTTTCTTGAGTGACGAAGCTAATTTTCATTTAAACGGCCATGTAAACAGCAAAACTGCAGGTACCGTATACACAATCATACAATATACAATACTACAGGTATTGTATGAGCTACAATGTTAGCTAGATGCATAATTGGCCCGTACTTCTTTGAAGATGCCAATGGTAAAACGGCCAATGTTAATTCAGCTAGGTATTGTGAGATAACATGAGG
The DNA here is from genome assembly GCA_031761425.1 of Cosmopolites sordidus. Classification (NCBI taxonomy): domain Eukaryota; kingdom Metazoa; phylum Arthropoda; class Insecta; order Coleoptera; family Curculionidae; genus Cosmopolites; species Cosmopolites sordidus. The sequence continues at coordinate 684,496 of JARFXV010000387.1, forward strand.
TTTTTTTCTACCAATCACTGCAAGAATTTGAAGGATACAACGAGGATAGTTGCTTTCAACAATACGGCGCTACATGTCACACCTTACGTGATTCTTTGGAGCTGTACAGAAATTATTCCCAGGAAAAGTGATATCCCGTAGAGGTAATATAAATTGGCCCCCAAGAAGTCCACATTTAATTTCTCTAGAATTTTTCTTGTGGGATTATATCAAGAACAAAGTTTATGAAAATAAACCATGTACCATATTACAACTAAAGAGGAATATTGTTCATGAGATTCACTCGATATCCAAACATTTGCGGCAAGGTAATAGCACATTTTCGATCATGTATTCAAGAATGCCAGCGACGCGAAGGCCGCCATCTCGACAGTATTATTTTTGCTAAATAAATAACACTGTACTATAAGGTTATACACTGTACTATAAGGTTATAATAATAAAATTACTATAGCTTAAATCGACTTCTATTAATTATATCTACAAAAATTAATAAATATATTGGACACGTTGTGTAATCCGATGTTCGCACGATCTAGTAAATACGAGAGTTGTTCAAAAAGTTTTCGGCAATCTTTTAGCTTTAAAACGAGGTATAATATACGATCCTACTGTGACTACAACCTAAAAGAATCAGTTTAGACGGGATGTTGTTCTAGAATGATGTGGAAGCTGAAGGCGTGATTTGTGTGGCTTTAAGAGATAACGCTGTTTCGTAAATACTTGTATGAACTGGTCCAGAAATTCCCATTCCCAATTTAAACGTATATGGTGAACTCCAGGACAGTAAAAAAAATGAAAGACTAAGAATTGAAAGCATTGTCTGAAGGAAATCCTTGTCTTATTCTGGTAGAATTCAGAACTCGAAGTAACACTCCAGGCCATAGCTAAACATTCACACAAACTCAAAACGAGAGTCGTTTGGTCTCAAATAAACTCACAGCTGAGAATATGGATAGTCGTTTTAATGCTTTGCTTCCGAAATTTAAGAAAATAAACCTACTGCGTTGTCAGTAACAATTGATTCATGTAAGTGGCATTTCAGATGACGCATATGACCCGCCTTACGTTCTACATGCGACGTAAGACTTGGGCACTTTTATTTGAAAGCGCGAGCCTACGTTCGGCACGTACGCCTGACGTAGTAACGTCGGGCGCGAGGCAACGTGTTTCAATCAGGCTTTTCACATGGTGATGTCGCGCGTGATTTGCTAAGTTCCGTATAAAGGGTTACAAATGAATATTTTAACAATATTTTTGCAGCAATAGGATGTATCCAAAGTCTCCTCTTTCCTTCTCGTTTTTTTTTAAGTTATAATATGCAGCAACGACAACAACGCCCGATGTTCTGTGTTGCACGTTCATTTCTAAACTATTTCGTGTGAACGGAAAGTTGACGATAATAGCGCACTATGTCTTGCGCCGCGCGTAGGGCGTAAAGCGTATCGTACGCCTTATATGAAATGGTACTAAATTTTAGGTGCGCGTACGCGATCGTCTAAATAGGTAAGATCTGAAATATTTTATCAAACTCAATACCAACTGATTTTCCGACATAGAGCGTAGGTCGTGACATACCTAACATGTTAAACGGAATTTAGTGATACCTAGGAGAAAAAAGGGCCCTATAGTAACATAAGGAAAGAAGGGAAGTAATTTTGCTTCAGAACAACGCAGGGCCCCATACAGCAAAAATGACTTTGGAAACAATCACCGTGTTAGATTGGGAGATTTTTTCGAAGACAACCTATTTTCCACACTTGACCCTTTTGGATTTTCACCTCTTTCGATCCCTGTAACATCACCTGGATAATAGCCACTTTATATCTCTTGAGAAAGTTGAAAAATGCTTCAATACCTTTATCACATCAAACCCAAGTTATTTTCGAAAGGTATCGAAAATGAGGAAGATTGCTTAGTTAAGATTAATTTTTTCGTAAATAAATATGAAAGGTACTCAAAAAAACTCTATAATCAACTTGATGACCTAATATATGACGGTTTGCTTTCAGCGAAATCATTGTTTAATCTTCATCAACCTTATGTCATTTGACATCTGCGTTCGCTACATCAAAATCAGCTCGTAATTTTGGCAAGAGGTCGAGCGCAAAATATTTTGTTTTGGTATTTGATGCGAGTCGAAAAAGGGGGCAAAAACATACAAATCGTCGCGCTAGGCCACACGGACAAACGACTGGACGATATATCAATGGGTTTTATAGTCTGTTACAAATGGACCAACACCTGCTAATTATGGCCATAAAATTGTGGTCGTCCTAACGTTGTGCAGTTGAATCGAAAACGTGTTTGCCACCTCTCTAGCTGACAAATTACAAATTAACCTTATAAATATTTGTTTAAAAGTTATATTAGACATTTTAATGCGTTGTTGATATATATATATATATATATATATATATATATATATATATATATATATATATATATATATATATATATATATATATATATATATATATATATATATATATATATATATATATTATTTACGTATGGGCCCTGGTGCACCACGCGAAGTACCTTGTGTCTGAAACAGTCTATATCCTGAATTTCACTTTGTGTAATATTTGCTGATCTTAGGCCCTCTTTAATTGCAGCAATCCATTTAATTATTTCTGCTTTAGCTCTATTTTCATAAAATTCGACTATTTGTCTAGTTAGCGTAGCCGGATTCATCCGTTTTATGTGTCCGTAAAACTTCAGTCTTCTTTTTCTCATATCGCTATATATATGTGTGTATTGTTTGATTTCTCCGTTTTCTCGAAGTCGGTATGTTGTGTTATTTATTTGTTTGGGGCCTAAGCTTTTTCTTATAATTATTTCTTTCCTTCTTTTCAATGTCCTCGATGTCTCTCTTTCTATTCAAAATGAGCGTTTCTGCCCCATATAGACATTCTGGCTTAATAACTGTGTTGTAATGTCTCAGTTGTGTGTTTTTAGATATGCATTTTTTATTGTAAATATTTTGCATAAGCCTCAATGCAGTTTCCGTTTTTTAACATCTACCCTTAATGACCGCTTTTTCCAACCCGTTTTCCATGATTATTTTACCCAAATATTTAAATTGAGAGACTCGTCTGATATTACCATATTTTGTTTTTAGAAATGGTGTTCTTAGTCTGTTATAGCTCATGTATTGTGTCTTTTCAAAAGAAATTTGGAGTCTTATCTTTTCTGCTGTTTCTTTTAGGATTTCAATCTGTTTTTGTGCCGTTAATGTATCCTGAACCAAAATTGCTAGATCATCAGCAAACGCCAGACAATCAATTTTAATGTTGGTTCTCCCCAGTTTAATGGGCTGGTCAACATTCAGGGCCGACTTTTTTTCACGCCACTCCTGTATTACTTTTTCTAGAACACAGTTAAATAATAATGGCGAGAGTTTATCCCCTTGTCTCACTCCAGTTTTAATTTCGACGGGCTCTGAGATGTCACCCATGAATTTAACTTTTGACCTTGCGTTAGTTAATGTTGTTTAAATAATTGCCAGCGTTTTCAGATCTAGTCCTTGTTTTTTCAAGATTTGGAATAAATATTCGCGGTCAATAGAATCATGTTTTTTTTTTTGAAATCCACGTATGTACAGACGAGATTTTTATTGTACAGTTTTTGGTGTCTTAGGATCAACTTTAAATTCAGGATCTGTTCAGGGCAGGATCTGCCCGGTCGAAAACCTGCTTGATATTCACCAATTTTAGGCTCTAACTTTCCCTATGCTCTGTCTAGTAGACATGGACATAGAATCTTGTAACAAATTAGGAGAAGAGATATCCCTCTGTAGTTGTTTACATCCGTTCTATCTTCTTTCTTATGTAGTGGGTGGATTAGAGCATCTTTCCAATCTTCCGGAATCCATTCGGTTCGCCAAACTTTTTGTAGAATTTTGGTTATTTCCTTGATTGTACCTGGACTAGCAGATTTCAAAAGTTCAGCAGTGATTCCATCTTCACCAGAAGCTTTGTTATTTTTAAGTCGCTTGATTTGCCTAATTATTTCATCTTCATTCGATGGTAATGAATCTGGGTTTGTTTGTTTAGGATTAAGTGTTGATAATCTATTTAAGGGCTCAGGACAGTTTAGTAGTTGTTCAAAATATTTCGCAAGTTCTTTGCAATTGTCTTGGTTATTTAGAGCTAATTGTCCGTTTTACTTTTGGAAGCAAAGACTTTAGGGCTGATAGTCTGTTAATTTAGTTTTAAATTTTTGTTAAAATTTCAGGTGTTATTTTTTTGGAAATCTTATTCTACTTCATTAAGTTGATTGTTTTCATATTTTCTTTTAGTTTGTCTAATTAGCTTCGAGGTTTGTTTTCTTACTTTCAAAAAGATGTTATAGTTTATGGCTGCTTTTTGACGGCTCCACTCTTTGAATGCTTTACATCGGCTTAATACTGCTTGTTCGCAACTTTCATCCCACCACCGATGTTTTCTAGGTCTTTGAAAAGTAACCAACTTTAAGGCTGTTATAATATCTTTTTGTTTCAATTCTTGCCAATTCTATGCTGGTTGTTGCTCAAGTTTTTCTGTTAGGGTTGGTTTTATTTTCGTAGGCTTGAAATTTGAAAATAGTAGTCTCTTTTGAATAAATTTTCGAGATTTTAAGTTAAGTTTGATTTTACTCTAGTAGTGATCCTTGTATATCTATATTCCTGACTTAAACATTCAAAATCTATTTATAACTGGGGTACGAAATATCAGCATAGTCAATTTGAAATTCACCCATGTACGTGTTTGGATACATCCAAGTCTTTTGTTTTGTTATTTTCTACTTAAAATGGGTTGACATTATTTTTAGATTAACCTGCGAACATAGTTCAACCAATCTTCTCCCATTATGGTTAGTCCATTTATGAGTGGGAAAACTGCCGACTGTTTTTCTCCATTTTCTTTCCCTAGATGGGCATTCAAATCACCCAATAAGATTTTTACATGGTTGGAGGGAATTTTAGAAATAGTCTTTTCCAGAATTTCTTAGGACTTATTTATTTTTTTAGGATTCGATTTATTTTCTTCGTTAACTGGGAGGTGTGCATTAATTAATGTATAGTTTTTGTTAGCACAGTTGAGGGATAGTGTCATAAGTCAATTATTTAGCGGCTGGACATTAGTTATATACCCGTTTAGTGCCATATGCGAGGTATACTTTAATATATATATATATATATATATATATATATATATATATATATATATATATATATATATATATATATATATATAATGTGGTACAAGATCCGGAGTAGGTGGAAATTCAGTTCAATATGAAGAAATCGCCAATAATGTGATTCAAACGGCTGCTTCAATAACACCAGAAGACAAATGTCTCAAACAACAAAAATCTCCAGTGAGACCATTGATTTAATGAAGAAACGGCGGGCATTGAATGCAGGTAGTCCTTTTGGCAGGGGCACCATATCAGAGAGAACACGCGCCGATTCAAAATGCAGCTAGTGTAAAAAAACAAAGGAATTAACAAGGCTATACAGAAGCTGAAAAACAAATGAACGCCAATATACGGCTTAAGACGTGAGAATGGAATGTGCAGGGCGCATACGCAAATGTTAGAGGTTGTCAGAAAATTTTATTCTCAGTTATATGAAGATACCAGAACCAATCAAATACAACAATACCCACGGAAGAACAAATACCAGATAGTATAGTGGAGGAAGTAGCAAATGTTATAAAATCGATGAAAAACGGCAAGACTAAAGGAAAGGACAGTATAACTGTCCCTGTCAAAGTGCTAAAAGCTGGTGGTCGGTCGTTACATAAAACACTGGCAAAATTATATCCAAAATGTCTCAAAGAACAAAATATACCTGACTTATAGAAAAGTGCAGAAGTGATTCTTTTACATAAGAAAGGAGCACAGGAAAACTTAAAGAACCAGCGACCAATAAGCCTCCTATCAGTAATGTAGAAGTTTTCACTAGGATAATTTCTAAAAGTATATTAAAAAACTGAATGACGTACAACCAAGAGAACAGACAGGATTCAGAACAATGGATCACATCCAGGTTGTATAGCAGGCTATAGAAAGGCACAACGAATACACCATGTCACTGTGCTCATGATCTCAAAGCCGCTGCTGATCTCAAAGCATGCGATAATAAATGCACTGCTTAGCCAAGGGGTAGATAAAGCATATGTAAATCTATTAGGATCGATATATGATAGAGCTACAGCCACAATTTACCTTGATGATCTTGAAGTTGGAATTAATGTAGAATGAGGTGTATCGTCTATTCTTTTCTCGGCTGGCTTTAAAGAAGTATTCCGTAGACTGGATTGGGAACAGGATTGTTTAAAGATCAATGGTGCAAACTTAAACCATCTTAGATTTGTAGATAATATCGTTCTCCTTTCACAAGACCCAGAGGAGCTGCAAAGATGCATACAAGAACTGCAAAGGGCTTGCGAACCGTTTAGCTTGAAAATAAACCTGAAAATGAGTCAGGTTATGTTCAATAACTTTGCTCAGGACAAGAATTTCAGTTTTAGGAAGGGATTTGGAGATTGTGGAAAGCTTTATATATCTTGGGCAGAGGAGTTCAATGGAGGGGAATATTGCCCGGAAGGTGAAACGGCATATTAAGTGTGGCTGGCGGGCATTTGACAGCTCAACATAGTGTTTAAGAACAGACTCCCACTTTGCCTGAAAAGAAATGTCTTCGATCAGTGCATTCTACCCGTTATGACATACGGAAGTGAAACCGGGACTCACATCGCAATCAATTCAAAAACTTCGGGTAGCACAGAGGGGAACGGAAAGTTGTATGCTTGGCATTACAAGACGAGACAGAAAGTCCTGCGCAAAGATCAGGGAACAAACGAAAGTCTGTGACACCATTGGAAGAGTAAAACAATTGAAATGGAGATGGGCAGGTATAACAGGTATAGTGAAGCGATGGGACGACAGATGGACCAAGGAAATCCTAGAGTGGATACCGCTTGATCGCAAACGATCCGCGAAGAAGACCGAAAGCACGATGTATTGATGACATTGTTAAGTATATCGTACCCGAGTGGCAGAGGAAAGCCCAGGGCCGTGAAAGTCAAAAATCAATGAAGAAATGTTGCCTAAAAATACGTAACAGTGTTATTAAAAATACTCATGTTGATTCTTTTACATTTTCACCCTTTGGATTCTTGTTCTTCAGGACTCTTTAATTTCAAGCAATGGTACATTGGTGGTTCATATTGAAAATATTACATTTCATTCCAAGTTTTAACTCTTGGCGTGAAATACGTATTCATGTACTTAGCTTACTCTGTAATCTTTTTGATCATCTGCAAAATGCAATGATATCATCTCAACATAAAACCAACCTAACATTCATCTTGTTTAGTAAAATGTAATTAATGATTTCTTTATTGACATTATGAAGGATCATCTACGTCATGATATCTTTATTATATCAATGATCTACCTGCCCATTATGTTTCCCCGAATATTTCATATCTTCTTATAACATATCCTAAGTACTCTAATTTTTTGGCCTTTAACGTGATTCGTTTGTGACTCTGCCCGTCCAAGATATTCTCAGGACTCTATTGTATAACTATATATTAAAAGGCTCTAGTTCATTGGTATGTTTATTTTTAAATGTGGATGTTGCATTACTATACTGCAGAACAACAGGGCACACAACATTGGGGTTTTAAGTAAGATCTCTGTTGAGGAAACTGTCAAATTTTCATTACGGTAAATCGAGCCGTCACTATTTTGCAACGGATTTCTACCAAGTGATTAGTAATCCATGTAACCAGGTACTTAAAACATTCTACCAGGCATTGGTAAAATGGTTTGAGTGTTTGTTTCATTTCAACAATTCAACATTCATTTTTAATCCATACCGTTGGCTGACTGAATTTTTTGCATACAAGTATATACAAGTTCTAACAAATTTTGCACCAGAAGTACAGTGCCGTCTGCATATCTAATATTAATCACCAACTAAAGTATGCACTCATATTATTAATAGTCACTGAAGAGTAGAACGTATCCTCTTAGAACATAACCTTCTAGTTATAGCCCTAAGTTATTCTGTAGGTAAAGAAGAATTCAATAATAAAAAAAATGGAAGAAACAATAATATTCAATGAGCAGTTTTTGAAAGTAGTAAAATATTTTATGGTATTATCTGGTACCTGAAAACTAAAAATCGCCAGACTTCGAAAGAACCACTATCATTACTACACCATGTGCTTTCAAAGAATTTTAGTAATATTTTTGACGCTGCTGTTTGTTAAATTGATTTCGTTATTGATTATACAAGCGAATTTAGATGCAATATATTCAAACCTGGTTATCATGGTGTCCAGTTTTGCTGTTGGCGTTAAAATCGTGATATATCACAGGAACAACGTTCCGCAAATGTTCAGGAATATCTTGGAGGAAGTATTGAAGATTTTGTTGTCTGACGATGAAGAAATAGTATTGTTTTATTCGAAGCAAGTAAAGTATTACAGGAAAATTAACTTGGGAATAATGATATATGATTTCTTCCTTATGGGCTCATTGTTTCTCGTCAGCTTGTTAACGTTTATTCAGGAAGACACAAATACTTTGAAAACCGACAAAGAACAACTAGAAGAATACTTTATGTATCATTTCGCCTTACAAGGAAAAATCCAATATCGTTTCCGTTATATTGCTAAATATTTTATTTACTGTAGTAGGAATAATTATTTACTGGGCTTCACACATGATTTCTGCCACTCTCATGATTTTTGCTGCCACTCAATTAAAAATCCTGCAGTTTCGAATTGGCAATTTGAAGTTTGGCAACGATGATCAAGAAGATGCTATAAACGCATATAATGAATTAAGAAGTTTCTCAGCCAGGCACTCGCTTCTTATAAAGTAAGTTTTCTAGAAGTTTTATTGTTTGCGTTCCGATATGTTTAGTTTTGAAAATGGAATACAAATTGGAATATTTCTAAGTAAATAAATGGATTGGGTTTCACTTTAGTTGTGTTGACTATATATCATAATAGAGAATAATTTTTTAAAAATATTTCAATATATATATATATATATATATATATATATATATATATATATATATATATATATATATATATATATATATATATACATTGATCTTTAAACAATCTTGTTCCCAATCCAGTCTACGGAATACTTCTTCAAGGCCAGCCGAGAAAAGAATAGACGATACACCTCGTTCTACATTAATTCCAACTTCAAGATCATCAAGATAAATTGTGGCTGTAGCTCTATTATATATCGATCTTAATAGATTTACATATGCTTTATCTACCCCTTGGCTAAGCAGTGCATTTATTATCGCATGCTTTGAGATCAGCAGCGGCTTTCAGATCATAAGCACAGTGTCATGGTGTATTCGTTGTGCCTTTCTATGGCCTGCTATACAACCTGGATGTGATCCATTGTTCTGAATCCTGCCTGTTCTCTTGGTTGTGCGTCATTCAGTTTTTTAATATTCTTTTAAAAATTATCTTAGTGAAAACTTCTACATTACTGATAGGAGGCTTATTGGTCGCTGGTTCTTTAAGTCTTCCTGTGCTCCTTTCTTATGTAAAATAATCACTTCTGCACTTTTCCATAAGTCAGGCATATTTTGTTCTTTGAGACATTTTGGATATAATTTTGCCGGTGTTTTATGTAACGTCCGACCACCAGCTTTTAGCATTTTGACAGTTACACAGTGCTTTCCTTTAGTCTTGCCGTTTTTCATCGATTCTATAACATTTGTTACTTCCTCCACCATGATATCTGGTATTTGTTCTTCCGTGGGTATTGTTGTGTTTGATTGGTTCTGATGTTCGTATAACTGGGAATAAAATTTTCTGACAACCTCTAACATTTGCGTATGCGCCCTGCACACTCCATTCTCACGTCTTAAGGCGTATATTTGAGTTCATTTGTTTCTCAGCTTCTGTATAGCCTTGTTAATTCCTTTGTTTTCTTCCCGGGTTTTTTACACTAGCTGCATGTTGAATCGGCGCGTGTTCTCTCTGATATGTTTTTTATAGTTTTGCAGAGCTCAGTGTACTTGACCCTGCCAAAAGGACTACCTGCATTCAATGCCCGCCGTTTCTTCATTAAATCAATGGTCTCACTGGAGATTTTTGTTGTTTGAGACATTTATCTTCTGGTGTTATTGAAGCAGCCGTTTGAATCACATTATTGGCGATTTCTTCATATTGAACTGATATTTCCACCTCTCCCGGATATTGTAACCCAGCAAACCGGTTTGACAAAACAATCTCAAAATCGCTTCCTCTCTCGAGCAGTTTCCCAGAATCCACTTTGCCTTTCTTTGACCTTACCATTCTTTCGCGTTCTCTTCGACACTTAATTCTAACTTTTTAATATATATATATATATATATATATATATATATATATATATATATATATATATATATATATATATATATATATAAATATACATATACATATATATATATATATATATATATATATATATATATATATATATATATATATATATATATATATATATATATATTATATTATATATATTATAGTAGTGTTAGATTTTCCTGGACTGCGTGAGCTGCCAATGAGACAGCAGTAGCTGAGTATCATCCCACACCCAACCGTTGCGTTCCACAATCTCATGTGGAACACACAACTACACACACAATCTAGAGGGTCGGTGGTAAAATTTCTTTGGATCTGTGGCCATGTAGGTATAATGGGTAATGAACGAGCCAAATGGCTCTAAAAGGAAATCTTTCCATCCCTTTTCCATCACCGGGATGCTTTCTCATCCATCTCACTAATTGTTCAAAAAAATGTTCAATTCGACTGGAATACTTTGCGTTACTTTTCCAAGTGAAACCTAAATTTTTCGAATGTAGTCCCCTTCCAAGTCTCGAGTATTATTTTTTTTTGTAAAGTAGAATCGGCTAAGAATCAGACACTGTCGCTTCTCACATGGTCATCTAATAAGTGGTGACCCTCCGTTAGTATGTACTTTATCTGGTGTTCCATTTCAGTTTACCACGTCTTGCGAGAGTTCTTCTTGCGCAAAGATATTAACTTTAGGGACCTTCCCTCTTTTTTGTCCCTTCATTACTCCAGTTCTCTTTTTGAATTAATCCCTTCCTTTTCCTACTTTCTTTTGATATAGCCCGTCTCTATTATCTTTAAACTCCTTTTTCCTTAAATTTTTCACCTATTTCTCCACTCCTAATATACATTTTGAGCTCTATACCATCCATTACACCCGACAATTTGCAGCAGATTCTTTGTTTATTGTGTAATATAACCATATACTCTTTAATCCATATTACTTTCATTATACACTTGATGATCAATACAATATTTACTATATTCAATTTTTATTAATTCTTGTCTGGTATACACTCTTTATGGGCTGCCAAATGGCCTTAGTTGCTCACGCGGCTCTAAACTGATAAATTCAAATTCAACTTAAAAAATTTAATTGGGGAAATAATTGGAAGAAAACATAAACAAGTTTTTGAAGAAGTTATCAAAAGGTTTCGAATGTCTATAGCCTAAAAGGGTTGATATTTGACCACATACATTATCCGAATTTTTTATCAGTAAAATACTGCTAATGACAAGTAGACTACTTTATTTTATTTCCTTATAAAAATAGCAGAAAAATTATACAGAGGTCTTTTATACCTTTCAAACAAGCGGCCCATGGATAATTCACCTAAAAAAATTAAACTTTCAATAAATTATCTTCTCTAATTACGGAACAACATTTTAGGTGTGTCGAATAACTAAATTACTTGTGTCTGGGCCGTGCAAAAGAAAGTGGCATATGCTTAAACGAGAAGGTAAACTTGGTTTTTTGAAATACGGCTGGCGTTTCGTTCGTTCCACATAAAGAATTTCAAGGCTGAAAATCGATTTTTTCTCAGGAGATTCCTGTTGAAGCTGAAAGCTTAAAGATTACTGTTGTGTTGAGATTTGTCGTGATATTAAAAAGATTAATGCGGCAGAGAAAGGGCGATTTTCAACATCAACATTCTTGCGCCTCTCTTTGGAAAAGAGACTAATTTCACCGTATTTGAAGGTTCATACCAGATGTGGCGGTTAATAATTGTTAATTTTTTTAAGAGATGGAGCTGAAATCAACGTTGTCTGTCAACGGTGTCAAGCATAGTCTAATATCTTATGTCATTTTGTTGCTACGGCAGTTTCATAACGTCATTGATGTTTAACTTTGCATTTGCGGCACGTACTGCTTGTCTTGTTCCATTCAAAAGTGGTGATTTCGAATTGAAACACAAAGAACGCCCTGATTAACCGAAAAAATTTGAAGTTGCCGAATTACAAGGATTGTTGGAAGAATCAACTAAACGACCGACAGAAACTGTGTGCGTAGTTTTACTTTCTCGGCGTGACAGAAAGACTTTTTTGCATCGGATCAATCGAACACAGACATTTCGTGAATCATGTCTTTGGTATATTTAATTTCTCCACAATCCATCTCGCAGTCTAATTTACATCGTGGGCGATCATTTCACGCACTTTTTCCACCAAACTCATCCCGATTTATGTTTTTTGGCCGACCTGACTTTGGATCGTCTTCCCAAGTATCACGTCCGTCATGGAATCACTTATACCACTCGAAAAATCACATACAGAATAAGCAGTCATTGCCATAAACTTTTTTCATCAATTCAAATGTTTCTGTAATAGTTTTACCGAGCCTGAAACAAAATTTAATATTAGTTCTTTATTCCAAGGTGTTTTTGTAATGACTGACAAGGTACAGTCAGTTTAAGCAAGCAAACTCGACAATTTGTTGGTCGCTTCTAATGATGGTGGTCTTGTTTTATAGAGGAAATATAGATGCGTTAGTAGTTTTCTTTGAATTAAAAAATGTTCTGCCATACATACAATCTTTATATTGGTCTAGGAGATATTAAAAATATTATACTCAGTATACTCAGTAAAAATTTTACAGTATAATGAAATAAATTGATCGGTTTTATATTGGCCATTCTTATTTACGATCGCTTGCCATCTTTTTACTGATCTAATTATTCGGGATTCGTAATAGTCTGGAACTTATCGATGAAAATCTGAAACAGACGGTTTCTAAACATTGTTCTGATTAGTGAAGATTTTATTATACAGGCAATTATGCAACAATTGAAAGATGCGATAATCGAGAGGTGTAAATTCGGGTTTATATGACGTATAAAATAAAACATTCCGGCCAAGATTTAGTAAAGCCCCTTGAATTGTTTTTTTGAAACTTTTGAAGGATCGTGATGTAAAGGGGGGGCCTATCTTTTATTTTTCTAATTGACGATCAGCAATATTAGCTTTATAAATCTAAGCTATTTTGAAGTAATCTAAATAAATGGTAGTCGGAGGGCACTAGGTCGGGAGAGTATGGTGGGTGGACTAAAACATGCCATTCGAGTTGTAAGAGTTTGTGTCGGGTGATCAAACAAACTTGTGGTCTCGCAGTGTCTTGATGAACCCAATGTTATTTCTGTTGACTAATTCAAGCCGTTTCTAATCGATTACTTGCTTTAATTCACTTAAATGTGAGTAGTATATATCCGAATACATATAAGAGAAAATGAAAGAGAAATAATTATGAAGATGCGAAGAAAAATCTAAAAAGTTCTGACTTGTTTTCCGCGAAAATATTTGCATTTCGGATACTTATTTTAAGGAAATTTTTTATTCAAAATGATGTAAATAATCGTTGGCTAAATTTACGACCGTAAAAAAGTATTTCCCTAAATAATAGGTGTTCATCTTAATAATGTCGATTTTGCTAAGAGATGGCGTTACTAATACGTTTGTTGGTATGGACCAATGGCGCCTATGGCGTTTTTGGAGGGTAATCATACGCCACCAAAAGCAAATTTGTTAATAATTGTCATTGCGCAAAAGTCATAGTTTTTCATAGCTTTAAATAAACCTAATAATGTACCAGAAAAAAACGTTTTGCGGGGAAATTTAATAACCTTCTCTCATTTGAAGAAAACGGCTGCTGAAAGTTATCGATTGAAGCTTATGGTGAAGCTTATGGTTGACGCTTATGGTGAACAAACCCAAAAAACTTGTGAACGATAGTTTAAACGCTTTAGAAGTGGTGATTTTTTTATAAAAGACGAGGAGCCCCCAGGACTGCCCAAAAAGCATTACTGGATGACAACTCAATTCATACGTTGAAACATTGAATGTTGCCCCACCCACTATTTGTGAACGTCTATATGCATTGGGAAAGATCCAGATGGAAGAAAAATGAAGGAAAGAGACACTGAGGCGAAAAACCACTTTTTCTTACCAGAGAGAAAAGAAAAGATTTTTTAAAAACTTTTGTTTTTAGGTAACAGTTTATAATAAAGGATTAATTTCCAAATTATGCATAGCATACTGGTTTTGCGTTAGTTGAAGGAGTTTCTTCACACTTAGAGAATGCTAACTTACGCTTAACATCATTACAATCATCAATATACAATCCATTTTTCATCAACTTTGACATACGCTTTTAAAATGGATCAATTTCGTAGCGATTTAGTAGAAAATCCCAAGCAGAAATTCGGCCTATACATTTTTAACTCACGCGGTATCTATATATCGGCCTTGCTAAGCATTCTAAGTTCACGTTATCACCTTGACACTGTCGACTCGTTGATTACAAAAATTTCTCCAATCTCCTGAGCTTTTTTTTTATTCCAACCACTTTCAATTAGCGGTCAATATTTCGTTTCCATCAGCTTTGACAGGATGTTCAGACCTTGCATCGCTTAGATTAAAATTATTTTCACGAAACTTTCTTAATCATTTATTGTCAACGGCTAACCCCAGCAACTTTTTTCCTTGAGAACCCTTAGGTTTTTGACACATGTAAAGAACTAGTTTCTTGAAAATGATGTGAATAATAGTAGATTAAATTTTGTGAAAGTACTTTCCCTTATACCCCGTATTTTCAGTTTTATACAAATGTGTATACTGAGTGTTGCATTTTACTCACCAAAAAACCTATAATGAATTAGAGTTAACGATGATCATCGTCCGAGTCAAAAAAAAAAGGTGAACAACATTCTCGACGGATTTCGATATACGTTTCCACCATTCCCCATCGTCGAAGTCAACCGGTTGAAAAATCACCGGGCCTCTCTCTTTCTCTCCCTATCGCGATCAGGCTGTTTCCATTAATTCGTCGACGAGATGGTCCGGCGATTAGCGGCAAGGAAACGCTTCAGAATCCGAAAACGAACAGGCCGCAAGTCTCGCACTATCGCGGCCGGTAATCTGAGAGCCGGACCATGGGTAGCGGCGGAGCCCTGGGGACCAGGACGACCACGAAAACGTCAAAATCTGAGGATGCGGCGCATGAGGAGCCGGGGGGGAGGACGGCTAGATGGACCAGTACGGTGTACGCGAGATTCAAGCGTGTCTGACAAATGTCAGAATTAAATTAAAGACCGGCAGGGTCTGGGGGAGGCTATAGATGAGGAATGTCCGGAATGTGATTTGTAATTCTTGGTCGAGGAAATTGGTGTCAGAAAGGGGTGAAATGATATTGTGTGTTTTTTCATTTACATGGAAAAGGAAGGAGGAAGGAATGTCCATTTTGAGATGAAGCATTTTATCTGACAAATAAAACACACTGTTTTGCAAATTTCGATTTTATTCACCAATATATTTTCATTAAAGAACAATATAATCATTCTCACTTTACTAACGTTTTTACACCTTTTTTATAGAACGATTTCTCTTTGCCTTCAAAATATCCTTCAATTTTGGCAATTGTCTCTTCATTGGAGTGAAATTTCTTCCCAGCGAGCATTTTTTTGAGGACTGGGAACAAGAAATAGTCGCTGGGGGCGGATGTGGAGAATACGGTGGATGAGGAAGCAATTCGAAGTGGAATTCATGCAATTTAGCCATCGTTGTGACACGGTGCATTGTCTTGGTGAAACAGCACTATTTTTTTGCTCATTTGGAGCCTTTTTTTGCGATCGCGTCCTTCAAACGTACCAATAAGGCTATGTAATATTTGCTATTAATGGTTTTATTTTTCTCGAGATAATCAATGAACAATATCCCATACGTATCCCAAAATACACAGGCCACAACCTTCCATGTCCATGATGGAAGATGTCCATGATGGAAGATTCCACCGTCCATGATGTGTTTATGTGTTTTTGGACGGCTTTTACTAGCTGCTGTCCAGTCAACTGACTTCCAATTTGATTCCAGAGTGTAGTGATGGATTCACGTTCATTGTCACATACCACATGAAAAAAAAACCTTTTTATTTTGCTTAAACAGCACCAAACTTTGCTCAGACTCATCAGTACGTTGTTGTTTTTGGTCTGCTGTGAGCAAAAGAGGTATCCATTCCGAAAGCAATTTACGCATTTTGAAATATTCATGCAAAATGGTGTAAAAACGTATTTTCGATATCTTCATGATATCAGCTATATCTTGCAGCTTTACTTTACGGTTTTACAACATAATTTTGTGACTTTTTCTGATGTTGTCTGCTGTAATCACCTCATTTGGACGTTTTCAGACAACATTTTCAGAGCTTTCGGCATTATATGTACTTTAGCATACCAATCAGTTATGGTAGATTTTTCTGAGACAGAGTCCAGGTAATATTATCAAGCTATTGTTTTGCTTCGACGGCTTATTTCTTCATAAAAAAGCAGTGCTCATTCAACACAGGAATGTTTTTTTATTGTATTGAAAATAACAAAAGTAACGTCATTTACAGCACAAATTTTGATAGATGTCGTTTGAAGGTTGGCACAATCGACCGAAGACCTAGAATGAAGCAGTACTGCATCCTCTCTATGAGAAAGGTGATCCGAAATGTAGCAGTTATGGGGTATAGCGCTATTATATGGTACATATAAACCTCTTGCAATGTATATCAAACACAAGCTGTTAGAAACAATGGAAGAGAGAATAGGTGAATGTCAAAGTAGGTTTAACAAAACTAGCGCCACTTAAAGCACAACTACCCATAGATATTTTGACACATGACGTTTGAAAGTAGGCATAATCGACCACCGGGAAATAATTTTTATTAAGTGGCGCCATCTATAGGTCAGACCGGGGACTTATTGTCCGATGTATTGTTTATATACGAGGTGTAAGGAAAAGTTCTTTTGTAAATTGCACCAACTATTCTTCACATCATTCACATATCATATTCACAATTTCTAAATATTAATTAGTTATTACTTAACGAATGAACTACAAATAAACGAATGGACATTGTTTAAACATTTTTCTTTTAATTTAGTATGATCTTCACATCAGCTGTGAAGGATGTGGCTTCGTCGAATATATCTCCAATAAAGATAGTTATTTTAAAATTGCGATAAAAATTCATTCAGTGTTTTAGTATGTGCCTTTAAGTTGGACTTATAACACAAAATATATTCTGTACGCAAATATCATGATATGTCTTTATTGACGGGAAACCTCTCCAAAATTCCGAAAAAGCTACGCGTATTTGGGGGCAACGATACCCTAAAAGACCGCTTCCAATTTGACAATCACTTGTTTTTATGTTTCTCAAAGACTTTAGGATAAGGGTGGTTTCATTTTTTATATCTTGTTGAAGAGGAGTGGATCAGAAGAACTCGAAGTGTTGCGCGACAGATTGGGGTTTTTTACAGGATTGTACCATAAGTATTCAAAGTGTTGCCTGACAAGTTGGAGTTTCCCATTGGAGTTTCTTCTTCGTTACAAATAAAACAAAAAATATTTTTACTGATCAAAGTTTGCTTTTGTAGAAATTAGAGCAATTTTTCGAATTTTCAATAAAAATGACTGATTTTTACTTTTTTTTATAATTTTATTTTAACTTACAATTAAGAAAAGTGTTTGCTGAACATCATGGCCTTTTTAATTCATGAATTGTGATAAAAAATAGCACATAAATGTAAAATAACAAAAATTAAGTTCAAAAATTAATATTTTTAGTGGTTCTCTTATGTTTGTATGGGCTTTCTCGATAAAATCCCAAATATAATTTCCCATCATAATCTCGTTGTACTGTACTGTACCGACATTACATCTTGGTGAAAACGTTCTCCTTGCTCTTCTGAGTAGGCACCCATATTATCATTAAATTAGTCCAGGTGAGAATGTAGCTTATGAAGTGTATGGGACATTCTACAGCCCATAATTTTAGAGCATAGTTTTAATCAATTCTTCATAATTGTCAGTTCTGTTGTTTCCAAGAAAACCATTAACAACTAGATCAATTCTTCTGATGGAACCTTTGGTGTGAAATACTAAACTTGAAGAGATTTAGCACTAAACATCAAAACGCGTTTTTAACTGCTCGACGCACGTTTCGCTAACCATGTTAGCATCATCAGGAGATGATTTAATCTCTGAGATTAAATCATCTCCCGATGATGCTAACATGGTTAGCGAAACGACTTCGAGCAGTTCAAAAAAGCGTTTCGGTGTTTAGTGGTAAATCTCTTCAAGTTTAGCATTAACAACTACTTTGAGACTTCCCCAGGCTTGTTATTCACGAGCATTGAGGAATTCTGTAAAATCATCACTGCTTATTATTTGTGGTCCGACGAAAATACCCGCTTTAACTTTAGCTTCAGATAATTTTGGAAAAAATCCCTTTAAATATTCAAAAGCTTCAGAATTTGGATCCAGAGGTTTCACAAATTGCTTTATTAGGCCTAATTTTATATGTAACGGCGGCATCAATATGTTCTTAGGCTCTACAATTGGTTCCGACTTCACATTATGTTTTCCTATCTGAAATTCGACTCTCGATCAGGCCAGATACGCCGTTGGTAATGTACTGAACCTGTTCTGCTATCCCATAAGCAAAGGTGATAAGGGTATCTAGTATACCCGCCTTGCATACCCATCAGAAAACCGTCCATTTTAAAATCGTCAGTACCATTTTCACACTAAAGTAATTTTCCTTAAGAATTACAGAATGTGCTACGGAAAGACTAGGAAATAGGTTTCCGTTGTGAAGAATAACTGTTCAGCTTTTTGAAGAACTATCGATGAAAAGCCGCAGTCAGAAAGTATGCATGGTATTCCGATTTCCTCGAACAAATCAGTCACGCTATTACAGTAACAAAGTACGGCTTCTTTCATGAAAAAACATGAACAAAAATTATGGCACTCTCTTTGATGAGTTCATCATCACATCATCTTCAAGCAAATTCTACTGTTTCAATCGTGAAACTAAAATATCTGCTTTATTCTTGGGTAGGCTTAGGTCTCGTACTAAATCATTGAATTCTGTTGAGTTGATGAAATGTGGTACAAAACTTTGTGACTTTATCATGAATTTAGTTCCATCGGTGTTGGTAAGCGGTGTACTGGATTCTGTAGAACTTTGCGACAATTGAATTCCAAAGTTATCTAATTCTGAACGAGATGGAACGGGAAAATTTTCACCATGAGGTATCGAAGGAAGATCAGGACACAAAATTCTTTTCAGCATTTTTACCAAATCGACACTTACTTGGATTTGGACACCTACATGATCACTAGGTTCCCTCCAAAGTCATGTGTCGTTTTTCTCCTCGATACTAGGCTAGAAATAACGAAAAGAACTAGTGTAATTTAAGTTTTATGTTAAAGTTAAATTTTAAATTTTAGTTTTTTACCTTCTAAAGTATTTTTGCAATTAGCACAGGCAAAGTGAGGTACCCAATTTTTATTTTGATTCCGGATTTTGACTTGAGTTTAATAATTATCGCTCGCTTTAATAGGTTCTAATGATTTTGTTTTTCTGTAATTAAAAATAATTGATTTTTTTTAATTTTATTTAATTTCTTCTATTAAGGAACTAAATAAATAATTTTATTTTTATAGCAAAAAATCAATACTGACTGTGACTTAACATTTATAGATATAATAACTATTCAAAATTTTTTGTATCAATCCGTATCAATCCCGTATCAATCCACTGCACGATGAAGGCCTCTTCAGCATGCTTCCAACTCTCACGGTCCTGAGCTCACCTCTGCCATTCGGGTCCAATGTACTTAATAATGTCATCAGTCCATCGAGTTTTCGGTCTTCTCCGTGGACGTTTGCGATCAAGCGGTATCCAGTCCAGGACCGCCCTGGTCCATCTTTCGTCCCATGGCCTCGCTACATGGTCTGCTCACTTCCATTTCAATTGCTTTATTCTTCCAACGATGTCACTCACTTTCGTTTGTTCTCTGATCCATGTGCAGGCCTTTCTATGGAAGTTTTTAAACTGACTGTGATGTGAGTGTTCAGGTCTCAGTCCCGTATGTCATAACGGGCAGGACACACTGATCAAAGACTTTTCTTTTTAGGCAAATTGGTATTTTGCTCTTAAACACTATGTTGAGCCTGCCAAATGCCTGCCAGCCACATTTAACGCGTCGCTCCACCTCCCGGGTGGCATCCCCTTCCATTGAAACCCTCTGCCCAAGATATATATATAGTGATACACCAATTCCAAATCCGTTCCTAAAACAGAAATCCTTTTGTCCTCAGCAAATTTATTGAACATGACCTGACTGATATATGATGGAGCTACAGCCACAATTCACCTTTATGATCTTGAAGTGAGAATTAATGTAGAACGGCAGGGAGACGCAATATCGCTTTTACTTTTCTCGGCTGGCCTTGAAAAAGTATTCCGTAAACTGGATTGGGAACAGGATGGTGTAAAGATCAATGGTGCAAACTTAAACCATCTTAGATTTGCAGATGATATCGTTCTCCTTTCACAAGACCCAGAGGAGCTGCAAATACGCATACAAGAACTGCAAAGGGCTGGCAAACCATTTAACTTGAAAATAAACCTGAAAAAGAGTCAGGTTATGTTCAATAACTTCGCTTAGGATAGAAGAATTTCAGTTTTTGGAAGGGATTTGGAAATTATGGACAACTTTATATATTTTGGGCAGAGGATTTCAGTGGAGGGGAATACCGCTCAGGAGGTGGAACGGCGTGTTAAATGTGGCTGGCAGACATTTGGCAGGCTCAACATTGTGTTTAACAGTAGACTCCCACTTTGCCTGAAAAGAAAAGTCTTCGATCAGTGCTTTCTACCCGACATACGGAAGTGAAACCTGGACACTCACATCCCAATCAATTCAAAAACTTCAGGTAGCACAGAGAGGAATGAAAAGATGTATGCTTGGCATAACAAGACAATACAGAAAGTTTTGCGCGTGAATCAGGGAATAAACGAAAGTCTGTGACATCATTGGAAGAGTAAAGCAATTGAAATGGAGATGGGCAGACCATATAGCGAGACGATGGGATGACAGATGGACCAAGGCAATCCTGGAGTGGATACCGCTTGATCGCAAACGTCCGCGAAGAAGACCGAAAGCACGATGGATTGATGACATCGTTAAGTATATTGGAATCAAAATCAAGGATGTTGCAGTGAATAATTGTGGATTAAGTATTAGAGTCGAAGCGTCCAGATTTGTGACAAAACAATTCCAGATTTTTGCATCACGATAACGCCCTGACTTTTCTGTTCCCTTGATTAGAGAACTGCGGTGACACCGTTTTTGAGTTCATAGAAGGTAGAGTAGAGTGGAGCAAAAATCCGTGTAGGGCAAAAGTCCTATCTATAAATTTTATCCAAAAACAGCAAAATCTGGCAACGTATACACTAATCTTTATTAGTTTTCCATGTGTTTAAGTCTCTATGAAATTTAAAGGGTATTGTGATAAGATTTGTGAAAAATGCGTTCGGATAAATAGCAACTTATTTATAGAGTGGTTTAAACTTTTTCGCTCCAAGATTAGAAGAATGCTGTGAAAATTACCAAAGCCAAAAAAATTTTAGAGACATTTAATAATTACTTCGAAAATAAAGAAAAAAATCATTAAAAAATCTTCAATATTAAAGTTTATTTATATAATACTAGATATTTTTTATGTGTTACTTTATGTAGTAAATGTAAATTCCCACATACGGTATTCGAAGAGTGAGTGAAGAGTGTACATCATATGAGAAAATTGGGGATTTTCAATGCAATTTATGCATTTAAAGATATTTTCAAACATCATGTTTTTCTTGTTTCACGAAAATGTGTCGTTTTATGTAGTAGTTGGATGTAATGTTTGAGTTCTTTATATATTAAAATGTTTTGTTCGGGTTTGTGGTTTTTACAATCATTTAACCCTTAAGTGCGTCATTTTGCCCCACTCTAGTCTATTCAAGAAAGTTGCTTGGCCATTTTGAAGGAAACATATTAGTGAGATGGAATTATTATTACTAGAGAGATAGTAAATTTGGATGTAGTAATATGTTGTAAGTTTGAATAAGTAAATATTTTTTTGTCATTTTACTTTCAGATTATTAATATAATTCTGTTCAGATCATGTATGTGTTTAGCCAAAACTAAAGGAATTTTATTTCGCAAGTTCGATATTCACGTTATAGTTCATCAACAGATTTTTATTTCCATTTTTTAACTGAACTTACTGCCCTTGTTTGCTTGGTTTCATGCAATAGTGGTCGCTAGATCAGTCCCGATACTTTTAAATTTAAGTAGTACAAGCACAACGACACGACCGGGTGCATATTTTAATTTCGACTTTTTGGATTCGACGAGCGTGTTGGTGAGCGCGGCGTCGATTCCGAAATTCCCCAAGCGAAACGAACAAAAACCTCTTGTTTTGTCCCTTTTTCCCATTGATATGGAAAGTAACTGGACAGATTTATGGCTACTTATTCTGCCGCTAGGTCGAGTGGATGTCAAATGCTGCCGAATTGGTCCAGACACTCAAACTGTTTGTTCCATTCACACGGATATTTGTGGTATAACTCATCAGATGTAACTGGTTGTTATGATGTTTTATTCTCATTTTTTTTTATCCAACGGCGGCTGGTCGAGAAGACGTTCGTTTCAACGTAGCCAAATTCAATACAATAGATCAGAGGTTCCCAACCTTTTCTGAACCACCGAACACTTTACGAGAAAAACAAATTTCAACGCTCCCTCTTCCATATTAGTTATTTATACCAAATAATAAAATTTTGTTGCACATTATCTGTGCCTATTTTATTTGTCTATCTGTTTATTAAGAATCACAAAGTATAAATAAATTAAAAATACCATCAACTGTAATACACAACTATTCGTAAATTAATTTAAAAATAAATAGAAAATCAATAAGAAATAAAACAATTAATGAGATGATTGAAACCGGTCGAATTCCGGTCCCTTTTCTTAAACAGTAAATTATCTACTGCACTACATCCACGCTCAGCCAAACACGATGAAAAAAATGCAATTAAACATTTCTGTACTATTACCCACAATACAAGGTAGAGAGATAGTATTGATTTGTAAAGCCAGAACTCTTGGTATCCATTCCTGGACTTTCCTTTTAGTTCTTCGTTGTATGAGTTCTGTGAGTTCCTCTGATAAATTTGATGAGTCTGCTGTATCTGCATTTGCGAAAGGATCTAAAACCCAACTTAGTACATTCATGTTTAAAATATCCCAGAAGAACGTGTTGGCAGTAAGCAGTAAGTTAACTTTCCTGTTTTGCAGAAAGAGCTGATAATATGGGAAAGTGGCTATATTCACCTCTCCCTGGATTTAGTTTGAACAGAAGAAGTTTTCTCACAAACGCAGCTATGATGTTTTTTGTTTTAATTAAATTCAACTCATCACCTTGCAATTATAAATTGATTTCATTAACTATTTTTAACAGGTCTGTTAAATAAGCGATGTCATTTTTGAATATAATCACATTTCCGCGCAGTTTTTCCTTTCTGTTTTCAAGGAAGTTGAACTGTTTCAATACCGAGTCAAATAGATCGAAAAAACGATTCAGACAAATACCTTTTGAGAGCCCACGAACTTCTACGTGCAACAGAAAGGGATTGTAATTTTCATTATTTTTACTACTATTGCTTCTAATCTTATTGACTGCTCTAATAACCTAATTGAGCGAGGTATACAGGCGTTCATTCAGATTTTTTGCAACCAAATACGATGAATAATACAATGTATAGGGAGTACATTTGGAACTGTTTGTTTAAAATTGCACTATGAAACCCTTATGACCCCCCCGTCATTGCTGGAGGACCATCAGTAGCAGCTGGCAAAATATTACGAATAGGATTTTTTCTTTTGAAAAAACTTGTTCTTGGTATTAAATATCGAGTCTCCCTTTGTATCGGTTTCCAAATGTTTAGCAAATAATAACATTTTTTTTCTTCTTTTATGAATCGGACGTATGATAAGAGTAGTGCTTGGGAGAATTGAATGGAAAATTTGCAAGTCTTTAAGTAATCGCATAATGATATTTCAACTTTTTTAGCCATTTTATCGATTCTTCTTTGCTCTGAATTATTACCCAGAGAAATTTTCCCGATGATATCTGATGGTATTTTATGATGAAGAACAGTTTTTATTACCGACCTGACCTCTTTGACTGCCGGCCAGATATAGTTGGCTGTTTTATGCAATGTTTCTTTAATCGGCTGTTAAACTGATTATGAACTTAGAAATCGACAAGTTGTTAGGAGGGGGAAATATAGTGAGAATAATAAAAGCACAAATAATAAGATGGTACAGACATGTAATGAGAAACGGCAGGGATGCGCCAATAAGGGATATATAGAAGGCAGTACAGAGCAGACCGAGTGGGAGACCCAGGGTCAGATGGACACAGTAAGTGGAAGAATATATAAAAGTAGTAAATGAAGATGGATGGAGAAACCAAATCGCAGATAAGAAAAGTTGGAGGAAAATAACTGAAAAGGCGGTAACTCACCAACAATTATAAGAAGGGTAACAAGTAGAAATGTGGATCGATCCACCCTACTAAAAGGATTTGAAGAGTTCCTTATATATGGAACAGCTACAGTTTCACTATGAAATATATTAGATTATATTAATATATATATACCAAATATAAACCGGAATTGTTTGATACATATTTATTATTTATAAAATAATACAAAAAACTATTGATCAATTTTCGACATAGTCTCCTCTACGCTCTATACATTTTCTCAACCTTTTGGAGGCTTGCGAATTCCTTGCTCGTAGAAACTTTGAGGTTGGGTCATCAGCCAATTGCGCATGAGGTTATCAACATCTTGATCATTGTCCAATCTGACCTCTCCAATGCATTTTTTAAGGGCTCAAACAAAAAATAATCGCGGTATGACAAATCTGGGCTATATGGAGGGTGTTCAAGGGTTCCCAGTGCATATTCTCCAGTTTTTCCTTCGTCAAAACTGCTATGCATGGCCTGGTGTTGTCATGGAGACGGAGGACGTCTCTAATAAATTCACCGCGTCTTTTGCTCCTGTAGGCGGATTTGGTTGCCTTCAAACTGCATTAATGCTGTCAACACTTGACACATTGACATGGGACGTCGATTATGACTTACATTTAACACACTTTCTCATCTAGTGTTGAACTTCTTTGCTAAACCAAACACTTTGGTCTTAGACAGGATATCGTCTTCAAAACTGAACCTTCAGCCGATATAATATTTCGGATGATTTAACGCGTTCTTTGGTTAAAAACTTAATTATAACCGGTACGCTAAGGACGGTGGAACCTGTTGTTAAAAGAACTAGGTAAAACTGAAATTGAAACCTACTACTGCAATGACCTACATTTACAATTAATAAATAAGTATAGGAAAGTAATTATATATATATATATATATATATATATATATATATATATATATATATATATATATATATATATATATATATATACCCAAAAAGATTTGGATCATGCCATAAATATGATTTATTAATAATTAAAAAATTTAATGTATATTTTACTCTATTAATTTAGTAAAACTATTTAACGCCATGTTGCAGTATGTTACAATATTCTCAAATAACCAGTGATATATCCTGGACCAGTATGTTCCTATACCAATTCGCCAACTAACCAACAACGGAGAGAATGCCTGAACCGTAAAAAAATTGCAGCGGGAATGGGTGTGCGCGAACTGTCACAATTTGAAATCCATGCCGATAAAAAAAACGAAAAGAAAGAAAAGAACTACAAACCGATAGAATGAATTATTTCTCGAGGCATTTTACCTCTTATTCCAAGTGACAGTGATGGGATGTCTTTAAAATTGGATGGTTTGTTGTGGTGTTATTTTGAACTCGATCTGCAAACGTTCCTCTTTTTTCTCATATGTAAAGATTTTGTTGGGAAATTATCATTTTTATTTAAAATCGTCGCTAAAGTCTCAAGTTAGATCAACTAGCATTTGATGCTAGGTTTACTTTAATTATATTCGAATTTCAATTCTTATATTGGAATGTTCGGTGTGAAACACCAAAATCGAAGACTATTTACCACTAAACACCAAATCACTGTATATAACTTCTTGACGCGCGTTTTGCTAACCATGTTATCATCTTCTTTAATCAGAAGTCCCCTGATGATTAGCGAAACATGCGTCGAGAAGTTTAAAATAGTGATTTGGTGTTTGATGGTAAATGTTATCAAGTTTAGTGTTCCACATCCAAGATACCAATGGAAGAATTGATCTAGAATGCTAGAAATATGAAATTACAACATGCCGAAGCAGTGGTCATATAATGTCCGAATATAGTGAAAATTTAAACATAAGTCTCG
Organism: Cosmopolites sordidus; assembly: GCA_031761425.1. Taxonomy (NCBI): domain Eukaryota; kingdom Metazoa; phylum Arthropoda; class Insecta; order Coleoptera; family Curculionidae; genus Cosmopolites; species Cosmopolites sordidus. Next base: position 711,134 of record JARFXV010000387.1, read on the forward strand.
GTTCTTTTAATTAAAATAAATTTCCATCAAATATCGATTAGTTAAAATTGGAAAATAGAAGTTTTCACTTCTATCGTGAGATCATAAACACAACAATATAAAGACATTATAAAAAGAAAAGAAATAGTATCACGGCTAGGAAATAAAAAGTTATATGATAACATGCATAACGTTCTCTTTGATTTTCTTCATTGCAAAGCATTCACATCTAATCAGGTGGTGATTTTTTCCTTGATATTTCCACACACGGAATACCGCAGTTTTAATTTCCGCCACAGTTACGAACCGCCCCGCACCTCCGTCACTCCACCCTCACCGCTTCGCTTGACTACGGCTTCGCATGCTGGTCAAACTGGGCTGCCACCGGGCCCAATTCCGATCTCCGATAAGCCTCGTTTGCATTTCCATGAAAAATTAAGAAAATAATTATCGCTATTTCATATAAGCGCCGTTTTCACGTTGATGCGATGCATTATTCATCGACTGGATGTACCGGGTGGTTCTTCGTCCTGCCTCACTCCGTCTCTCTCTCTGTCTCTCGACCAATCTTTTTCTTTTCTTAATGGTTCGGCAATCGTGGAACGCTTGATTAAAAATCTTAATTTGAATTTAAAATGGGTCGGAGAATCCTTTTACGTTTCGAAACGAACAAAAAAATATACGTATAGAGAGATGGGAGTGGACTAAATGATGTTGTAGAGAAAACTGTTATTTTTAGAAGTGCTCAGGCTTTTTTTGTAAAATACAAAGTTTGTTATTAAAAAAAACGAAACTAGAAAGTCACTTGGCGAGGGCTTTTGGATGTTAACTTAAAAAAGTACAAAGATTTTAGAATTGAAATTAAAATAATCATTTTTAAGTACATAATTCAATATACAGGGTGTCTATTATGTATGAAAACGGTCCAAATATCTCGAGAACCTTTTGAGATTTCTTAATGATATTTCATACACAAACATCAGAAAATGTTTGCCACATTTTGGGTATAATTTTTTTTTTCTTGTCGCATATTTGAAATCCTATTAAGACTAATTTTTTGAAATCCAAAGACTTGATTTTTTTATAACAGTACTTGAATTTGACATTGTTCAAAATAGCATTTTTTCTGTATTCGATTTGTAAAGCCAGAACTCCATTCCTGAATTTTCCTTTTAGTTCTTCGTTGTATGAGTTCTATAAGTACCTCTTCTAAATTTGATGAGTCTGCTGTATCTGCATTTGTGAAAGGATCTAAAACCCAACTCATACATTCATGTTTAAAATATCCCAGAATCGCTTCGTAAAATCAGCATGAAGAACGTGTTGGCAGTAAGCAGTAAGTTAACTTTCCTGTTTTGCAGAGACTGCTTATAATATGGGAAAGTGGCTATATTCACCTCTACCTGGATTTAGTTTGAACAGAAGAAGTTTTCCCACAAACGCAGCTATGATGTTTTTTGTTTTAATTAAATTCATATATATATATATATATATATATATATATATATATATATATATATATATATATATATATATATATATATATATATATATATAATATATAAATATATCCCTTGGTGGTATCCCGTATTAGCTGGATGTCTACTTGTGGACGGTTTCGCTGACCTTACGATGAAATCGCATCCATTATTTTCAAGGCATTTACTCGAGGGTGTTTCGACGATAAATGATTTTGCATTTGTCATCGAAACACCGTCGAACAAACGCTTTAAAAATGATGGATGAAATTCCATAAGCATCAGCGAAACCATCCACTAGTGCGGTGACTCCAGCTCACACGGGATACCGGAGAATATATATATACATATATATATATATATATATATATATATATATATATATATATATATATATATATATATATATATATATATATATATATATTATGTATATATATATATATATATATATATATATATATATATATATATATATATATATATATATATATATACATATATATATATATATATATATATATATATATATATATATATATATATATGTGTGTGTGTGTGTGTGTGTGAGTGTGTTCGAAAAGGCTTCCGCGGTTGGTTATATTAGAATTACTAGGTTCTCGGGTAGAACCGCGTTTTACATTTATAAAATCTCGACGTTTCGGCGTCTTTAAAATCCTTAAATCTATTCCTTTAGCATTTTAACAGTATACATCCCCAGGTCCAATTTACAATGAAGACTGAAAGTAATTCTGCTCTCCCTTTTCTTGACGTTCTAATATCAAAAAGGCCAGACCAAAGCTTCACCTATTCTGTCTATCGTAAACCCACCCACACAAACCGGTATCTAAGTACGAACTCACATCATCATCCATCCCAATTAAATTCGGTAGTCAAAACTTTACGTTACGTTACGAGATCACTAAGATTGTCGGATAGGGATCATAGGCAAATAGAACTTAATTCATTAGAAACGGCACTAATTCAAAAGGGCTATGACATGCGTCAAATAAAAAGGCAAATGAATAAAGTTCAGGCACCTGGTCATACCAACCAATCTACTAGAGAAGTGTTCCAAAATTCCAAAGTTCTTCTGCCATATATCAAGGGAGTTACTGATAAAATTTGCCATGTATTTAGGTCCCGTAATATCGAAACGATATTTACAGCAGAAATAAATATATCCAGTTTCCTCAGACCAGTGAAGGATAATATTCCACAAGAGTCACATGGTGAGATTCCTTGTTCTGGCTGCTCCCAATTATATATCGATCAAACTAATAGACGTACCCAAAATCGCTTATACGAGCATTCTCTCGCCGTCCGAAAATCTGATCTCTCCTCGACTTTAGCAAAACATCATATCCAAACGGGTCACAAAATAGATTTCGACAAGGCCAAAGTAATCGCACCTAGACATTCCTACAAACCCCACATAATTCGTGAAGCAATTGAGATCGAAAAACCTCCAGACTGCTTAAACAAGAGGGACGACGGTCTTAGAGTTCCAAATACATGGGAACCGCTTATTTCTAAATTGCCCCTCCGAAACCCTTCTAGCCAAACGAATAATAAACTCTTAATTGAAAACATGAAGGTGTCTGATTTAAAACAGTTAATAATGACTAATTTAAGTTTGGGGGAGAATTTTGAATTATAAACTAACGGTCGGCCCACGCCCATGTTGAAAATAAGTCAAGTTCGAAAATAATGTAAAAATAGGGCTAGTTTTATGCGAAAATTTGACAGTAAACTATATGTGATAGTTTCCCGACAATAGAATAAGAAGATTTGTAGACCGAATTGGAATTTTTTTAATCAAGGCCCGAGATTTGTTATAATGAAGATATTAAAGGCTGTTCAAAAACATTAAATTTTATGTTGAATATGGGACTGGATAAAGCTTTTAAAGAAATCACTAAGGCATTGAGAATACTAGTGACTATCCCGATAATCACAGCCGATGCCAAAAGGTGCTTTTCGACTTTAAACTTGATTAAAACATATTTAAGAAATGCAGTGGGAGAACAATCAACAGCCATCCTCCATTTCCTTGGTTCACCTCCTATATAGGGTTTCAATAGTACGAAAAGTGAGCAAAAAAGTGAAAAGCAAAAAATTCTTTAGCAGCACTATTTTCTTCTACGCCCTCCCACTTTAAAAACCTACGAGACGTCAATGATACCAAAGTTAAAAAAAATTATATTAATGAACTATTTAAGAATTCATTATTATTAATTAATTTTATTAAAATGTAAGGATTTAAAAAAACAATTTTATTCTTAAAGCATGCACAACTACTAAAAACTTAACCTTCTTCCTCTTTTCTTAACTTAATCTGCCAACATTAACTGGCATTTGCTACAAGCGCGAAATTCGAAATAACATTATTAACTATCTCAACTCGACCATTGACACCTAATACTCGACCTGACAACTAATAACTAGAAATCAGAGATAATTTGCATAAAATATGTTCACATAAAGGCGTACATAATACCTCTCATAAATCTAATAACCAGAAATTAGACACATTTTGCATAAAATAAGTTCACATAATACCTCTTAAAAATCTAATAACTAGAAAAGAGATATCATTAATAACATAAGCATACATACATAATGGCGTACACCATACCTCTCATAAATCTAATAAATTGAAATCGGACATAATACCATAAGTAATATATTTATTTTTCCTTTTTTTGGGTTTTTTGCCACGATCTAAAACTCAAAAAATATCAAGAATCTGTTCTTATGTAAATAAAGAATCAATGGGTAAAAACTAAAAACCAAACGGAGACAAATTTCTCAGTGATTCTTGTCTGTAATAAATTTGCCTAACGAACAAAATTTTAAAAATATAAAAATGTTCTAAAATAAATACAAAGTTTTAACGTTAACGTTACGGGGGGTCTTCTCCCCTCGTTTTCAAAACGAATCTAAAAAATAAATTATATTAATCTCTTTATATAAAGCAACTATTAGAAGTAAAGTACTACAGTGAAGAAAAGTACTACATTAGAAGTAAAGTACTACAGTACTACAGTGTTTGTTAACATGACAATTTAAACAGAATGTTGCATCATCTGTGAAAATAATATTTGAAACAAAATTTGGATTGGTATTTATTTTATTCATCATAAATTCGCAAAACTAAACTCTTTGATCAAAATCATCTCCACTTAATTCTTGTAGTAATTGAATTTTGTAAGGATAAAAATATTTTTTATTATTTTTTCTGAATGTCTACACATGTGATTTAAAGCTAATTGTTGCACGGAAACCATTATCTATTACATCAGTTAACACGTTCAATGCATTTTCGTCATTAGTTTTTGTCTTTTGTTTTAACAATTTTGGACGACTTTTAATTTTGTTTATATCATGGAATCTTTTCACCGTTTTTGAAACTGTTGACTTAGTGATGTTTTTATTCGGATACACTTCATTTAATATTGAACAAAGTTCAGCATAAGTGCTGTGTTTTGTGTCACCGTATCGAACAATTGTTAGTATTTCAATTATTTCCCTTTCAGTTAAATACATATTAATTCCATATAAAAATCGAAAGAAATTTGAAATTTACAACAGTTGTCAAGTGTTATAAAATTCTTCATCTATCATCCATAATGTCATAGCCTACTAAATGAAAAAAAATTTTACCCTAAAACAGACCGTAACACCTTTCAGCCATATTTTAAAACCTATTTTGAAAAAAAACCTGCAATGTTTACATCGTTGAATTCAGAAAAGAATGCTGAATTCAGAAATGAATGCTGAAAGAATGATGCAACAAATATGCGACAAAAAAAAAGAAAACATCAGAAAAAACATTTTCTGATGTTTGTGTAAAAAAATATGTTATTAAGAAATCTCAAAGTGTTCTCGAGATATTTGACCGTTTCCATACATAATAGCGACCCAGTAAAATACTGTGTACAAAAGTGAAAACGAATTTTTAATAAAACTTAAAGCAAAAAGTTGCACTGAAACAAATATTTAAACAACAAGAACTGCCCATTCGAGGAACGTGCAGTTCCGCCTGGCTGTTATAACAAGGTCCTTGCAATTGTCAACGCGAGAAATTTTTTCGTCCTTATTTAAAGCGTGAGGAACAAATCGATCACAAACTTTCCGTTTAAAGCCTTTACCAAAATTTCGTTAATTATATCTTTGGTCGTAAATAATTCCTCCGCTATCCATCTCAATCGAATTCGCATCTTAGGCGATCACTTCAGGCACTTTTTCTACCAACTCATCGCGAAATAATTCAGCATTATTTCTCAATTTTTTTTCTACTATCGACACCACTGTTTTTACTGTCAAGTTGTTTATTCATTACGAGCAAAACTTTTCATAGGAGTAAGATTTACTAGCTCGTATGAAGCAAACCAAAAAAATTGTAAAAAAAAAATCCAAAATTTTCCATAAGTAAGAAGAAGCATTTTGTTTATCGGTATACCTTTGTGCTATAGTTTGTTGTCTTTTTTATAGTCCTGAATAAATTTCGAACATATCTTACATAGGGAAAAAAATCATATCATTTCAAAATGGCTACGATGTACGTAAATTGGGACAGTTGAGGTAGTTGATGAGCAGCGGCGCATTATTTTAATGGATGTTACTGTACATGAAAATAAAGAGCCATCAACATCAAGTGCAACACAACAATCACTGTCACGTTCGTTAAGTCTTTCCTAAGTTTTGTCTAAAGTTGGACGAGTTAGATCAGCAACACCTTTGAAAAACTCCGACCGCAGACGTAAACCAATGAAAAGTACCATTGTCACTTCGCCAGAAAATATTGTCGTGCTCAAAGAAAAGCGAAAGAAGAAGGAAGATAGTGCAAAGAAACGATGACAATCAACACAAGAAACGCCAGTCAAAAAGCGAAGCGAGTAAAATAGATGTAGTCGAATTCTTCTGCTCACTTACAGATTTTAGATTATACATTGTTTCAGTAGATGGCGCTAGTAACTTTCTGTAAATTTAGAAAATTCTGATATTTTTTCGACATACTGTGTAGAATTGTATTTGGTTAAAAAACGAAACAGAACATTTGTAATATAAAGAAGTCCTTCTTTAAATAGTCACGATTCTTTAACACTAATGACCGGTTGAAAGTATATAATTTTATATGATTCAAACGGCTCAAAACAAAAAAATCTATTCGTGCATAACTAATAATTATCTTCAACCCACTGATCATTGTCGGAATCAAACACCCTCGCTCCACGTGATATGTTCACCTCGACAACGAACAGTCAGGTGGTGTATTGTTCGACAACAGTTTTTTTCTTTGACGCGAGCTGTCAAAAAAAGGAAGACGCAAAGAAAAGAGCAACATCTAACGCGGCAGGGATTCCAAGCAACGGCTGATGCATCAGGTATGCAACTCTCTCTCTCTCTCTCCCTCTCTCGGGAACGACCCTTGTCATCCTCCCCGGTGACGTTTATTTTATTTTTCGGGGGAAAAGCAGAAGCCGCGATCTTTTTTAATTGGTCTCGAAGTAGAGCTGGCCTTAATCCGCAACTGACATGTGTCAAACGGTTCGGTATCGGTCAGAAAAAAGCTCGGTCGAAAGTCTCCCGAATGATTAAATTAGTGAACTGGGTAATTATGAGGGTCTCTCTATGTTTGGGGTCTTTCGACAAGGGTTTTTTTTTCAAATTTCGATTTAAACAAAATTTTTCCTTGTTAGTTTTTTTAATTTAATTCAAAAGCGGAGTAGACCATTTAAGTGGTAATTGCTGGTAATCACGTAGTCACTCTTATGTTTAAAAGGCTACAGGCATATGACTTTCTCCGAACTAACTAAACCGAACTAAATAGCTATAAACAATGATATATTTGAAGGTAACGGCAACTCAGTAATATTTTGTATGTAATGAACATGATCATGGTAAACTTATACTGCACTTAAAACACCATTTCTATGAAAAGCAGCTATTCGATTTCTCAAATATCTAAACGAAAAAACAAAGAACTCTCAAATTATATATAAATTTAATTGTAAAAAGCTGTCTCTTCTTGTCTTTGAATATAAAACTACAGCTAGCTCTCAAACTAGCTCTGTATTTTTCTATTCATTATTATATAATTGTCGTTATTGTATTAAATTAATGAAGACTTACTAGATACGACAGAAAAATGTTAAATTTTAAATTAATTAAAAAAAGTTATTAAGAAATTGAAATATCCTGTCATAAATTCATATAATTTTCAAAAATTGGTTAGGTAATTAGATGCATTTTGCTATATATATATATATATATATATATATATATATATATATATATATATATATATATATATATATATATATATATATATATATATATATAATAATCAGCCCGAGTCGATCCACGGCAGGATGAAGACCCCTTCAGCATTCTTCCAACCTTTACGGTCCTGGGCTCTCCTCCGCCACTCTGGTCCAATATACTCAACGATGTCATCATCTTCTTCGCGGACGTTTGCGATCAAGCGGTATTCACTCCAGGATTGTCTTGGTCCATCTGTCATCCCCTCCTTCTTTTGTTCCCTGATCCATGCGCAGGACTTTTGGTCTCGTCTTGTAATGCCAAATATACATTATTTCATTCCCCCCTGTGCTACCCGAAGCTTTTGAATTGATTGCGATGTGAGTGTCCAGGTTTCACTTCCGTATGTAATAACGGGTAGAACGCACTGATCGAAAACTTTTCTTTTCAGGCAAAGTGGCGGTCTACTCTTAAACACGATATTGCCAAACCAAATGCCTGCCAGCCACATTTAACATGCCGTTAAATGCCATTAACAAGACCTGCCCCAAAGCAGAGGGTGGTAAGAATCACCGGGTTAGATTAGGCGGCCAGTGGACTTTAGACATTGCAACATTTAATATTCAGGCAATGAAAATGGATGAACGACTGCAAAAACTGTTGATCGCGCTCGACAACATACATTGGGACATCACAGAGCTATGTGAAACACGAAGAACTAATCCAACTGGAAACAACTGGTCACATACTTTACACTCGGGGTACGGAGAATGGACGATGTGGTGGAATTGGATTCCTTATTAACTGAAAGTTGAAGGACAGTGTCGTAAAATTTGAAAGTATATCTGACCGACTAGCCCAATGCGTCATTCAATTTAATAAAAAGTTTAAGCTTCAAATCGTCCAAGCTTATGCACCAATTATATGCTATGGTGATGAGGAAATTGAGATATTTTATGATGATGTTGTTCACCTTCTAGACAACGTGAAGTGCAGATACAAAATTCTGATGGGTAACTTTAATCATAGAATTGGAAAAACAAGAACATGTGAAAATGTAATTGACAGTTTGGTTGATTTTGCGGAAGGACAGAAACTGTATATTATGAACTCGTTATATAAGAAAACAATCAGCAGAAAATGGACATGGAAACGTCCAACGGGTCTCACAAGTGAAATTGACTACCATGTCAAACGATAAAACAATATTTTGTAATTGTACTGTCCTTAACCGCTTTAATGTCGGAAGTGGTCATAGAATGGTACGAGGAAAGGTTAGGATAAACTGTCGAAGAGAACGTACAAGAATGGTAAGATCGAAGAAAGGTAAACTAGATTCTGGGAAGCTGCTCCAGAGGGGCAGCGATTTTATGATTGCTTTGTCGAACCGCTTTGATGTGTTGTATGACCCAAAGGAGATGGAAATAACAGAACAGTATAAAAAAATAATTGACAATGTACTTGAAGCGGCTGTTGCAATAACACCAGCAGAAAAAAGTTTCAAACAGTTAAAAATTTCCATTGAGACAATTAATTTAATGGAAAAACGGTGTACAATGAGGAATGTAGAGAGTCTGTTTGGCAGAGTCGAGTACGTTAAACTTTGCAAAACTATAAGAAAACGTATTCGAGAAGAAACAAATTGGTTCACCATGCAGCTAGTGTAAAAAACACTAGAGGAAAACAAGGGAATAAACAAAACAAAACACAAACTGATAAATAAAAAGACACAAATGTATGCATTAATGCGCGAGGATGGTACAGTTTGCAGGGAACGTACGGAAATGTTAGAGGTTATCAGGAGATTTTATTACAAATTATATGAAGATCAGAAGTAGTTATAGAGAGCAAAACCCACGGAAGAACAAATGCCAGATATCATAGAAGCAATGTAATAGGCAAGGGCAATGTAAAGGGCAGTGTAATAGTTGAGATGTTAAAAGCTGGAGGTCGAACTTTACATAAAATACTGACAAAATTGTACTCAAAATGCCTCAGCGAACAAAAAATATCCAACCTATGGAAAAGTGCTGAAGTGATTCTTCTTCATAAAAAAGAAACACAGAAGAATTTAAAAAATTACCGCCCAATAAGCCTCCTGTCAGTATAGTACAAGGTTTTCACCAAGATTATATCTAAAAGAACACTGAAAACACTGAATGACGTACAACCAAGAGAACAGGCAGGATTCAGAAGTGGATTCAGTACAATGGATCATATCCAGGTTGTCCAAAGGGCCATAGAAAGTCACAATGAATACACCATGCCACTGTGTTTGGCTTTTATTGACTATAAAAAGGCATTTGACTCAATATCAAAGCAAGCCATAATGGATGCATTGCTTAAGCAAGGGACAGACAGAGCCTATGTAAACCTACTGAAATTCATGTATGATGAAGATCCATGAAGAACAGCGACAGTTCACATGGATGATATTGAAGTTAAAATCAATATAGAACGGGGTGTATGGCATGGTGACTCAATATCCCCTGTTCATTTCTCGGCTGCCTTGAAGAGGTATTCCGTAATCTGGATTAGGAACAGGATGGAATAAAAATAAATGGTGCATACTTAAGCCACCTTAGATTTGCAGATGATATCGTTCTCTTGTCACAAAACCCAGATGAACCGCAGTGACACATACAAGAGCTGCAGAAGGAGGGGGAACTATTTGGTTTAAAAATAAATCTGAAAAAGAGTCAGGTTATGTTCAACAAATTTACTGAAAACAGAAGAATATCTATTTTAGGAAGCCACTTAGAGGTGGTGGACTACTACATCTACCTTGGGTAAAGGATTTCAATGGAGGGTGATACTACCCGGGAAGTGTGGCTGGCAGGTATTTGGTAGGCTCAACAAGGTGTTTAAGAGCAAACTCCCACTTTATCTGAAAAGAAAAATTTTTAATCAGTGCATGCTGCCTGTTTTAACATACGGAGGTGCAACATGGACACTCACATCAAAATCAATTCAAAGACTTCGGGTAGCACAGAGGGGAATGGAAAGGTGTATACTTGACATTACAAAGCGAGACAGAAAGACCTGCTCATGAATCAGAAAACAAACGAAAGTATGTCACATCATTGCAGAGGTGAAGGAATTGAAATGGAGGTGGGCAGGCCATATAGCGAGGCGATGTGACGACATATGGACCAAGGCAATCCTGGGATGGATATATCGGCTATATCCAGCTGACAAAAATGGAGTCAATTTAAAAAACTATAAATACCCTTAGACGTTGATGCGGTTATATCATTAAATTCATCATCATTGTCATCTGAAAGATGGCTTTTAAAATTAACTGTATTAGCTTGATGATTCAGTTGAGGACCTAATATAATCAGTTAGAGTTTAGCTGAACTCTCTTACCTGAGCTACGCCTAGTCCAAATCAGTAAGCTCGTTTTTAAGTCTCCACAATTCTAGAACAAACAATTTTCATTTAACATAAACTTGAAAGAAGTTTGCATTAATATAACTCTAATAGAATTTTATAGATACTTAAAATTGGAACAAATATCTGCTACAATTTAACATATGAAGCAGAACCATCTAAAATAAACAAATAACCTATCAAAATCGTGAACGTTTTCCTCAGTTACATCCTGAAAATTTATGATCGCTGCTCGATATTTAAATGGCAATTAATAAAACTAAGACAAGGTGTAGTGCCGACATGACAAATGATTATATTGTAATAAATCTTAATTTATCAAGGAAAAATACGGCGTATCGTAAATCACGGAGGCATTCTGTTGGTAGCCGACTTGTGAATAAATGGTCACTAAACATCTCGAAAAGTAAAAGAGCAGCGGCTTTAGCGTCGTCGATTCGACGAGAGAAAGAGATGTTAACGATTGGGAAGAAGGTTAAATACAGTGCAAAATGACAGACTGATATTGATATATCGTTTTGGGGCTTTACGGAGGAGCAAATTGTTTAAAAAAATACGGTTCCAGTTATTTTACTGCTTAATCATTGTTTATACGTTAAATAAACTCGTCGAGAATGACTAATAGAGATTGTACACTTATATTTAATACACCTACAAGGGTTACTCTGAAAGATGGTATATTAGTGCATCGATTTCTAACCTGGGAGACGCGGGTTAGTGCAAAAGGAAGCATGAAAATTTAACAGATATCTAATTTTCATGACAGCATCTAAAGGGTTATCAAACTAGTTCTATACATTTTTGTAAAACGTCATAGCAGTAATTTTTTCTCTTATTCCCGCCTAAATAGACATTTGCGTTTTGTATTGTTTGGCAAATTGTCTTCAGTTACACAACGTATACAAATGGTTCAAATTTATTAAAAAAATAATGAATCTATTCGGGCTACGTTTCACACCATACGCGAAATTTATGGTCAACATAATCGACCTACAGAACATGTACTATTTGTAGTTTAATTCAAATCAACCGGAAGTGATTCGGCCTCCATCCAGGATCTCCTGGATTCAGGGACCCGATCCAACACATCAAAAACTTAAAGGTATTTCCGAAAACATCGATGCTGTGAAAATCCAGAACAATTAATTACATCTCGTTTTCAAGAACTTGGGCTTTCTTATGGCATTACAGCTCATTCAGGGAAATAATGGTTACACCTCATCAAAATGTATGACGCACTCACGTTACAATGTTGCCACATCAACACCAAATTACCCAGACTTTGGCATTTGTATGATCGATAAAACTGTAAATGAAAAAGTAACACGAAAGTGGTGTAACTGTTGACAAAGCTTCTTTTCACATATCCAAACAGTTATCAATCGTTCTTCCATCTCCACCTATATGTGGATTGTAATAATCCGCTTCTTAATCAACCGCTTCTGCTAAGGGCGAAAATCATTGACCAAGTAGTTTAATATTCAGGGATGAGAACAAAATGAAATTATTGGGTGCCAAATCAGGTCTGTAAGACGGATGACCTATCAAGTCCGGTCAAATATTGAGTTGTTCGGTCCAATGTGGCAGAGCTCGCGTACTCATGGTGAAGAATGATCTTGATACTTCAGGCCAACAAATGGTTATTTACCATTCAAAATTTTTTACCCGTTTTACGATTCTCTAGTAGCACTGAAGTCACGTGTCAATTTATCAAACAAAAAAAACAGGCGACTATTTGCTTCAAAACGATTTTTTTGCGAACAACTTTTGTTGTGTTCGGCTCATTTTGAAAGACCCATACATTCGACTACTGTTTGCTTTCAATCTCAGACGCATAAATCCATCATTCGATACCTCTGTAGATATTATACACAGTGTTTGACGCATAACGATTGTATTTTTTGATTATTTCTTTGCACCAATCGACACGAGCCTTTTTTGACCGATCATCAACCTGCCCAAATCTTTTTCACGGTTAAATGTTCATGTAAAATCTTATGTATGCTTGTCGTTCTAATAACCAGGGATGTTTTAATCTCACGGCATGTCACGTGACGATCTTGCTTTATCACTTCGTGTACAGTATCTATATTTTTTTGAACAACCACCGATTTTGGACGATCTTCTCTAAATTCGTCTGTAAGTGAACGATGACCATGATTGAATTCACAAAATCAGTGATTTAGATGATGTTTCATCATCAAAAGTGAAAATGAGTAGATCGATGCCTGCTGTTGAGATAATCCACGTCGAAAGTAGTAGCAAATTATCGCGCGAAATTTCTCATGAGTTAACTCCCTTATTTTATTGAGATTAAATTTTCAAGTCACTAAACAACACAAGTATACAGTTAATAATGTCAAACTTAACAATGTATATGTCGGAAGGAGCAAAATCATTATTGCCAATTCCGGATATATAAATATCGGGTGTACAAATAAGTGTTGAGTGTTTTTTTTGTAACTTTGAAACTTTATTCAGAGAAATTGGTACAATGTATTTTATTCAAAGGATTGCCCATCGTTAGGTACGACTTTTCCCCATCTTTCAGACAAGTTACGGATTCCGCGTTGAAAAAATTCTCGTCGAAGTGCTACTTCATCAAGCCATGAGTCATCGACCAGAACAAGTGGTAGTTGAAAGGATCAATGTTTATTGAATACAACGGGTGGGGCAGGACATCCCATTGAAGCGCCTCCAAAGTTTCCTTGACGATTTTTGCAAGATGTTTGCAACAACTTTTACAACACGTTGTCGTACTGAAAGATCAATTTATCATGTTTTTTGTCATATTGGGAGTAGTTTGTCGTTTGAGCTTCAATGCTCGGCTCATTTGCATCAGTTGTTGTTTGTAATATTTCCCAGTGATGATTTCGTTAGGCTGGAGTATCTCCTAGATCACTCCGAGCTGTTCCTACCAGATGCACAGCATTAGCTTCTTGAAACAAATATTCGGTTTGGCCGTTGAATTTGATGCATGGCCGGTCTTACCGGTCTTATGATTTTCTGCGCTTTGCGATGCGATGCATAGAACCCTTCCGATTTTGCCTTTAGAGCAGTTGTTCGCATGTGACAGTACCTTTGGTCACCTCGTCACAAAACCACGATGGAACAATGAGATTATGTTAAATTTTGTTTGAAGCTCTGTAAAAGTTTTACAGAAATATTTAAATTAATGAAAAAAATTATATTGGCGATTCCGAGACGGTCGTGAAGCTTTGGAAAACTACCCAAAACCAGCCCGGTCATAAAACAAAACGCGATAGGTTGGTGGAAGAAGTACTTGCAATGACCTACGATGCGAATTCGGCTGTGAAATGAACAGTGAAGGAATTAAATACGATCAAAGACATGATTCGTGAAATTTTAACAAAGGATTTAAACAAACGGAAAATCTGTGATCGATTTGTTACTCATTCTTTAAATGAGAACTGTTACTGTTCGTGAATTTTTGGCAAAAGAGCAAATATCTGTGCTTAAACATTCTCCATATTCACCTGATTTATCTCCATGTGACTATTTTCTGTTTCCGAAACTTAAACTGGCCATGAAAGGAGCGTTTTATGATAGTTCCAAGAAACACAAGTCCAAGAAACCGTTCACAAGTCCAAGAAACCGTGACGAGGATGATTGAGGCGATTATAAAAAAGACAAAAAAAATCGTGTTCAATGGTGTATTGATGCGGAAAATTTTTATTTTGAAAAAAAAATGGCAAAGTAACTAATTGTTTTTTTTTTATTTAAAAAGTTCCATTATTTTTGTGACATACTGTGTATGCACTCAGGGTGGTTATCAGGCGTTTCAGTTTACAGTGATTGTTTAAGAATGGAAAACAGTGAACTAACAAAAGCAACAAACAGGAAGCAGTCCCTAAAAAGCCTACAATATCCTAACAAGATATATCTCAGTACAAAATTCATAAAAATATATTATCTAACAGAAGAACAACTGAGATATTCCCACGTATATACGAGCGCATTCATTTATAAATCAGAAAACATTCTCTACAACAATTATTTACTTAGGCTAGTTATGCAGTTTAACTATCGTTACGTATGTTTATTTACTTGAAAAATTCAGTAGCTCGTGCTTATTTATCATGAGATAATTTTTTTATTTTACGTTTTATAACGCCAGCGCCAGAAACAGCCACAAAAAAAATGTAAATATAATTAGGACTAGGAAGCTTAGAAACTATCTGTGAGAATTTCATTAAATTTATTTTTGTTTATTTGTCGGTATTTTGGCCTAATTTAACTTCGTTGGCATCATCAGGACTAGAACAGACAACTCAAATAGGGAGTTGATGCAAAAGATCGTCCTGTTTGTGGCGCTAGATTGTGGCATCGCAAAACCGAAGTGTTATCGAATTCATACGCGTAAAGTTTTGATGTTGTTTGATAGAAGGAATTTCAACGAGTACGTGAGGCAAAAATCATCTCCCGATGATGCTAACATGGTTAGCGAAACGTGCGTCGAGAAATAACAAAAAAGTGGTTCGGTGTTTCACACCGAAGGTTCCAATAGAATAATTAATTTATTTCGTAGGAGTTTTTTAAAAATTGCAAAAAAATCGCAATTCAGGAGATTCGCGATTGATTCGAAGATTGAATCTTTTGTGATGACGCTAACATGGTGCATAATGAAACGTGCATCGGGAAGTTTAAAAAGGGATTTGGTGTTTAGTGTTTACTGTAACGCTATCGTAACATACTGCTCATACCTGAAGACATACGAGGTGTGACTATTAAACAACGAGACTGACGCTGTAAAACATTTTATTTTGATTTCATACATAATTACTTATTATTTCCTTCAATATACACCCTCTCTCTATACCTACAAAGCCCCATGCAAACCTTCCATTGTTCGAAACAGTGCTGGAAGTCTTCTAGCTCCTTAAAAACCCGTGCCGCTTTCTCTTTCACAGTTTCAACAGACTCAAATCTTGTTCCTTTTATTGCAGATTTTACCTTAGGAAACAGATAGTGGTTGCACGGTGCAAGATTCCGCGAATAAGGTGAATGGTCTAACCCTGGGATGTTGTACTTGGCTAGAAACCTCTTAACAGAGAATGAGGAATGAGCCGGCGTATTGTCTTCGTCGAGAACCCATGACTTATCCTTCAACAACTAGGGTCGTTTTTTCCTTATTCTTTCACGGAGTTCAGCAAGAACGTGAAGGTAGTAACGTTGATTAATAGTTTGACCTTCAGGAACCCTGTGAAGGTACACGATCCCATGAATATCCAAAAAACAATCATCTTTGCTTTGAATTTTAATTTCTTTATACTAGCTTTTTTGGCTCTTGGTAAATTTGGGCTCTTCCAGTGCCTGGATTGATGCAAAATCATAAGTAAAAAACCATGATTCGTCACATGTTATTATCCTTTACAATAAGTCTGGGTCATTTTCAATGGCATTCAAACTGTCAGTATAAACATTTATGCGAGCTTCTTGTTGTTCAAACTTTAGAATTTTAGGCACCATTTTGGCACACACTTTTGCATGCAACATACAATTGTTATGTAAAATTTGCCGTACGCATTCTTTGTCAATTCCTACAGTTTCAGCAATCGCACGAATAGTGGACCGACGGTCAGATCGAACCAGATTACCGATTTTTTCGATATTGTCATCCGTTTTTGACGTGGAAAAACACGTGTACGTGATATATATTCATTGCCATACACTTCTTTCAATAAATTATAAGTTTCAGTAGCGGTTTTTCCAAGTTTCAAGTGAATTTTCACAACAATTCGTTGCTCTATTGATACACTTAACTTTTTTTCGGCGAAAAAAAAAACTTCAATGCGAACGAAGCCTACCATTATACGGATTTATTAGAGAAGCTAGAGGTACTGCATCGAAAAAGAAGGCTTCACGCTGAACAGCTGTTGGTCGCTGGCGTTTGTCGCATACGCACTTCTTCTGTAGCAGGGTCAGTGTCGTTATTTAATAGCCACATCTCGTACGTAATGATTTTGTATTTCCATCTCTCTCGTTCGGTAAAGAAAAAGAACATATTGAGATAATGTTTATGATAAAGGCAATCGATGGCGTCATTTAATGACGCACGGATCTTCTTTCGACGGTTGATAAAAATAAAGTTGATAAAGAACTTATTTTGCGAAGAAACAAGTGCTGTTTCATCCCGACAATGCATCTACACATTCGTCTGTCATTGCAACAGTGAAATTGGTAAATTTGCTTTACGTATTGATGCTGTATCCACTCTACTCTCCAGATTTGACCAACAGAGGGACTTTTCGCATACAGAGGATTATTTTGCCGATTTCGACAACTCATACTTTTTGGAAGGCATAAAATAAATAATATAATAAATAATATAAAACAATATTTCATTTAAAAATATCTGAATTTTCACTCTGCCAATGAAGAGTGAATATATTTTCAGTCTGATTCAGCTAGGTACACCGGGCGTTACATTTTCTTTATTTCTGAGTTCAATATATTATAGACATTCTGGAAATAGAGAACTAATTATCAAGATAAGTATAATACAAGTTGTCGAAAAGTCTAATCAACACGAAAACCGAAAGGTACGATTTATAAGTACAGAAATTCCAACCGAAATAACACGACCATCAAAATTACAATAAAATCCTCGCCATAATACAAACGGTTATCGTGAAAACATCCATTTTCTACAATAAAACTCTCCTCTATGCCTTCCAATCTACGATCTATGCAAATGACTGGAACGTATTCAGATTCGTTAAGAAAAAATAATAAAATAATGTAGAAACATGTTAGTGGAATAGGAAAACACCGTATATTTTTCATTGCTTTCATATTTGCTGCGTATAATAAATTTTATTCAAGATATTAGCTGTCATGAAACTAATTACTTCTACATATTATCACCGCCACGTATTTATACCGTTTCAAAAATGACTACGTACATGAGAGAACAGATAAATAATGCTAATGTTAAATATTCGTACTAAACATCTAGAAATGTATGTTATTATTTTATAGTTTAAGTTAATAAGTTAAGTTAAATTATAGTTTAAGTTGAAATAACACAGGAAAATTATGAGTTCTAAATTACAATCGTTCGAAGCTCGCATTTAGTAGTAACACGACCAACAGAAAGCATTTCACTTATCTTGACAACTAAAAACTGTATACTGGTCTTGCCATAAGTACTATCACTTGTAAGTAATGTCTGAATGATAGTGGCGTGTTCATATATTTTTTTTCTCCTTTATTTGGGTTTTTCGCCACTGTCTAAAATTCAAAAAATATCAAAAATACCTGTTCTTATTTAAAGAAAGAATCACTGGGTAAAAACAAAAAACCAAACGGAGACAAATTTCTCAGTGATTCTTTTTTGTAATAAATTTACCTAACGAACAAAATTTTAAAGATATAAAAATGTTATAAAAAAAAAATTACAAACTTTTAACGTTAACGTTTCGGAGGGTAATCTCCCCCCGTTTTGAAAACTAAACTAAAAAATAAATTATATTAATTTGTAATATATAAAGTAACGAGTGAAAGTAAATATATTTTTTTGTATATGCCAACGATACTTACATTGACAATAGATTTTTATATCTTAAAAATTTTGTTCGTTAGGCAAATTTATTACAAAAAAGAATCACTGAGAAATTTGTCTCCGTTTGGTTTTTTGTTTTTACCCGGCGATTCTCTCTTTAAATACGAACAGGTATTTTTGATATTTTTTGAGTTTTAGATAGTGGCGAAAAACCCAAATAAAGGAGAAAAAAAAATACTATCACTTGTATCGGGTTGTCCAATTGGGCTTTTGAATAAAAAATAAATATCGATTTTTTACTTTATTTTAAAACTTTATCATAAATAATATTGATAATCCATCTGAAAACTTTCATCAACTTCAAACTTCAATCATGTGCCTACGAACGCGCCGTGATTGGCTGTCATGTTTGTGACGTCATTATGGTAAAGTATTTTTACGTCAGTATTGTCAATGGCTTCTACTTGTATATACGTACTCTCAAAATTATTGTTGGTTAAGTGCAAAATAAAATATTGTTGGTTACAAATTTAGTTCAGTGATGTGTAACAAAGGATTCATAAAGGCTAATTCTGATGATATACCTGCTGTGGATATTTTTATTGTCACAGGTTTATAATATTAAATTATATTTTTGTTATAATAACTTTGTGTTAATTGATAGAAACAACATTCAGTAAATTTGTTTTTTAAACGAAATAATAAACGAGTATTAATAAAATGCTGATATTTGTAAAATCACCAATGCTACAGCAATTATAGCAATATAGTCTGTATAAAGCGATGTATGATGTGTGTGTATAACTCGTGTTCTTCCAATGACGTATTCTATAAGAATATATAGAGCAGCAATTTTTGCTGTTTTCTAAAACCTTAGATTGTGATAATGTGATGCCAGAACTAATCGAAGGCAGTTTAATTAATTCTATATTTTTATCCTGAAGAAGCGAGATAATGTTTTTGAATACCTTGTTAAATATACATAATATAACCTCCCGCAACTAGGATAATGTGGATATATATACATAGTATATATATCCACATAGGATATATAGTACATAACTCAAATAAAAAAACAATGTATATAATATATATATATATATATATATATATATATATATAAAACCACACTGATTTTTCAAATCACCCCCCTAAACTCTATTGACATATTTAAAAAAATATATTCACTCATGCTACATTATTACTTTAATTAAATTTTTCAGTATTTTTAAAACGATGACGATGTTTCGCCTTATATGTTTTACAAACCACCACATGAAACTCTTAATTTAATAATATTTGCAAATATGAATAAACCCAGTTGCTAACTATCTATAATACATGACCAGCCAGAGATTTCCCAAATAAGACTAAACTTTCCACTAAAAAAAAAATGAGAAAACCTAACTCATTTTTTTTTAGTGGAAAGCTTTTATAGCCACACAAATGTCCACCCTTCGACCATCTACAAATTAGATTTACCTGTAAAACTTTCATAAGTATAATTTTGTGCTTGTTTATTCGCGCTTTCTTGAATATTATTATTCGTATCTTACAAAATAGACGATTCCGCAGGGTTTTCTCATTACTATTACTCTAGGTTGTGTTGCTACATGTAGATTCTTTGCGGACACGCAGGAATATTCCTTCCTACAGATTTGGCACGTTAATTTCTTTTCCCTACATGAATTAAATAATATAAATAAAAATTATATAATTGAAGGCAAAAAACCAAAGGAACCCTAATCTAATTTCAATATTTTATTCTGAATTTACCTTTGAGTCTCCATATATTATGTAAAGATATATGAGTATAACGTCGAAAACAGCACCGAAAGCCTAAATAATAATTAAAAACAAGTATATTTTCAAATCGTTAACAAACTAACAAATGCAGTCAAAGATATGGGTTAAACCTATAGAACAATGATTAAGATTGATAAATTGTTTTGTTTGCCCGGGTACGCCGATTCTTTCCGAACGTCTTTTCGGAAAGGCGCGAAAGAAAATTTCAGGGTAACCCGAATTGTTCCGAGCCGATTCGATGTTGGAGTTTGTTTTACCATTGTGATGTCACATGGGCTACGGTTTTTTCGGGACTGTCGGCGCGTCGTCGCTACTAGGTTTAAAAATTTATTTTCAATTGGATATAACTTTATATATGATCTTTCCATTTATAACAAAAACAATTGTTCAAAACCTCAATTAGAGTACCAGAACCTTAAAATGAGGCATAATGATAACTATAAGTGATAGTAACATGTAATTTTTATCTTGAAGATCTGGATTATGTACGATTTTATTATGTCCTGAAAATAATAATGTAGTTTAAATGTCCCTCACAGCTTCGTCTGATGGAATGCATTCTGAAGACCCAATTTTCGATTACTGTTTTACAAATATCGCGTGATAAATTTTCAATGGTGGCCTGAATGTATTTTTTAAGGTCAAAAATTATTCGGGGTTTATTTCTATAAACCAGAGATTTAACATAGCCCCACATTATTTTTTTGTTCTCCACGATATTAACACGTTAACCCTTACACTTAATACACAGAAAAATGTTCCGCTCAACCTGTGTGTTCATATTTGGTACACTTATGAGAGTGCATTTATATAGCTGTGCGTCTCACGCAAACACAGTTTCCGTGGTTTTATATGGGGGAGTCGTCAAGCTCCAGTTTATGGCTTCCACTTTTTCCAAATAGTTTTGTATTGGGGACTTTTGGAGTACCAATTTTATCCAAAAATGCGTAGAGATACGAAGTATTGCTGTCGTGTAGATTCGAAGTATTGCTGGCTTGCTTACATTTTTCAGGCAACGAAATGTGTCCTGAAGGAAACACGCCCTTCAAGCTGGAAGGGTTGCTGAATATATGCAATAAAACCTTTCACGCGGCCTTTACTCCCAGAAAATATATTTGTATAGATGAATTTATGGTGCCATTTAGAGGGCGGCTATCATTTTTGCAATATATACCAGGTAAGCAACATAAGCGGGATTAAAATTTTTAAGTTAGGTGTACAAGATACAAATACAAAATGAAAATTTATGGTGGCAAAGAAATTCGGCCGACTGATTAGCTAGTGGAACTTCTTCACATGCCGGAACGTTGGTTACGGATAATTATTGTACAAGTGTTAGTTTGGCCCACCAACTTAATGATAGCAATACTCATCTCATCGGCACTCTGCGGAAAAACAGGAAATTTAACCCAAAACCTTTTTTTGGCGAAAAGTTGAAATGAAGCCATCTACAATATTAAAGTGTAATAGTGATAAATCTTATATAGATGTATCGGATCAAAAATCTTCTTATAATAATCCAGTTCGAAGGTCTATAAAATGGTATTAAAAAGTAGCAATAGAGCTTCTTACGAACTAAGTACGATGGTAGTCAATATGCTTATTATTTATATCAAAGCTTTGAATACAAATATGGATATAACCACATTTAGTTGCTGGATTATGCAAAGCACAAGACTCAGAGCCTCTCATACCGCTAACTTCTCCCAAATTGGAAGATTGACAAAAGAGGACGTTGTGTTATTTGTTATAACAATTTATCAGAGAAGTGCGGTCCACCTCATGCATCTAAACATTCTAAATAGTGCAATACTTGGATGCTTTGGATGTCCTAATAAAAAAAAAGATTTTCATACATTGTTTTATTTTGATACTCACAATGTAACCTTGAAATAGTCTAATTATTTGTAAGCCCTTAAATAAACAGTACTTATTATTATTATTATTCACGTATGGGCCCCGGCGGACCACGCGAAGCACAGTCAGAGGCATTTGTTGTTGTTAGCCCTCCCTTGGGCCCACACTAACTTCATTCCCTCGCCATGAGCCCCCTTCATTTAGTCAGACCAAGCTGCTCCAGTCCTCCCACACTCCTTTCCCTGGCCAACCCTCCTAACGCCAACCTTTTGCCTGAAACAGCCTCTATTCCAAAGTCCACCCTGTACAACACTTGCTGATTCCAGGTCCTCCCCAATTACAGCAATCCACCTAACTATTTCTACTTCACCTCCACTCCCATCTTCACAAAATTCGACCATTTGTCCAGTCAGTCCTCTCAAACTCATCCGCCCTATGCGTCCGTAAAACTCAAGTCTTCTCCCCTCCCCACATCCCCATGCACATCCGTGCACTGTTTGACTTCTTGGCTTTCTTTCTCGAAGTCGGCATGTTGCACAACATACATACATACATAACAAATAAATAGTGCTATTTATTTGTTATGTATGTTTGGGGCCTAAGATCTTTCTTATGATTTTTCTTTCCTTCTTTTTAATGTCCTCGATGTCTCCCTTTCTATTCAAAATGAGCGTTTCTGCCCCATATAGGGCGTTTTACGATAATGCAAATAAAACAAGTTGTATACGACATATCATTATTTTTTTTACTTAGAAAGGTATTCGATTATATCAGGCGCCTATCCGAGAAGTCCAATTTTCGATGACACGACTGCATAAATCGGGCTCAATATCATTAATGGTGTTGATTTGATTATACACAATATATATATATATATATATGTATATATATATATATATATATATATATATATATATATATATATATATATATATATATATATACATATACATATACACAATTATACACAATATATATATATATGTATATATATATATATATATATATATATATATATATATATATATATATATATATATATATATATATATACATATACATATACACATCCCCGCCATCCGAAGGAACACAAATCCAAACCCTTAAACAGTCATACAGATCGATGGGTGACATCCCCCAAGACACTCAACTGAAACTCGAAGCCCAAACTCAGCCCACCACGAATCCACAAACAGTGCCAATTCTCGACACCCTGGCCCGTGCCAGAGACACCGAAAAAAGTTACCAGAAAAAGTCTTTCAGAATATCATCCTAACACCACATAGCGAGCCCCATGACAAAACTCGTCATATAAATCCTGTCAGTACCCTGATCTATACACAAAATTATTACAACAGAATCGTAAAAGAATCGAAAAATGTATTCGAATAGACGAGGGACTAGTTGACAGAGATCACATTTAATAATTAATTATTTGTATTATGAAAATTATTGTTATATATTTTTTTCTATTGTTATATATTCTATCCCATAAGAACAAAATAATTATCCCTTTGCAAGTGCTATTTATTTTACTGAAATATTTGAATACATGACACTATTAAATTGACAATGTGTCGAGATGAAGAAAAAGCAGAAATATTCGCTGAATATCTAGAGAAAACTTTCGTGCCTCATCCACCGACTGGCTTGGAAGAAATCTCATAAATTAGCAATAAAAATCATAATCATCACAGCAGAGATTGACACAATTATTGACAAACATGTCAATTCAAAGGAAGCCCCAGGTTATGACCTAATAACCCTGCAAATGCTCAGGGAGTTACTACGTAAAGCCATCATGAAGCTGACTCATCTTTTTTTCAATGCTATACTACGGATTAGGTACGTACCAGAACAATGGAATATGCTGAAGTTATAAGGATCTTGAAACCTGGCAAACCATCTGAAGACAAAATACCATACTATCCTTGTTGTCGATTATATCCAAGTTGTTTGAAAAACTGCTCCTACAACGCCTCAAATCCACGATCAACATCTTATTCCAACGCATCAGTTTGGATTCCGCAATAAACAATATTGACAATAAATCAAGTACATCGAATCACCGATATAATCGAAAGTAGAAAAGTGTCTGTTCAATGATATTACTTGATGTGGTCCAAGCATTCGACCTAGTATGGCACCAGGGCCTGGAATACAAGCTAGAAAAATATTTACAACAACAAATGAACCAAATTCTTCAATCGTACATCACTGATCGTCACTTTAGAGTCAAGCATGCTGAGGAATATTCAGATCTTAAAAAGGTATGTGTTGGAGTGCTGCAAGGCAGCGTTCTCGGACCTGTCCTTTACTTGCTATACACCAGCGATATCCCGCAGAGCGGTAGAGTAGTAACGACAAGATTCGCCGATGGTACATACTGCTTTACTCGCTGCTGGAAAATAAATTCAGTCAGCTACAAACAAACTCCAAACAGCGGTCAACAATGTCACCAATGAGACAAAGATATGGTGCATCAAATTAAATCAGGCGTAGTTGACCCATGTCAGTATCACTAACAGGAAACATATCTATATACTAATGACAGTTAACCAGAAAAGAATCCCACATATAAACAAAGCAAGTATCTGGACATGACTCTAGATAACAAGCTAAGATGGAAAACGCATATGAAGAAGAATTGGGAGCAACTGGTTTTAAATTCAGAAAAAAAGTATTGACTACTAGGGCGCAACACCCTGTTGTCAATACACAATAAACTACTTCTTTATAAGCAAATCCTGAAGCCTATATGGACTTATTGCATCGAACTTTGGGGATTCATCAAGAAATTCATTGTAAAAGTCATCCAGACGTTCGAAAATAAAGTTCGAAACTAAAGTACACCCATCGATACCTAAAAGTGCCTATGGTCAAAGATGAGATCAAGGGGTTTGCAAACAAACAAGAAGAGGCTGGAAAGAAATGAAAAGTGATCTCGTTATCCGACAGAAATGGATTTATTCGGCGGCTGGAGAGACTGAAACCGTTCGAATTAGTACAGTGGCAATATAGGGTACCCGGAATTTATTCTGTGCGTGGTCAATCACATAAAAGAGTGATTAGTGTACTGTGGAGCACGTTGCTGGACATGTATCTACCAAACAGATTAAGATAAAGATACATTTTTAGTTTAGATAATAGAAAAATATTGTTAGTTTAAATATATATTATAAATACATATAATTATAAAAAATTGTATTAAATTTTGCACCACTTTTCGGAAATCTTGATTGAGATCTTAATATTCGTCAAAATTTGCTCCCTCTACTACTCCTCGTCTTGTTGCGGTTGGAGCGATATTATCTGGATGAAAAGATCTAGCCTGATGAGAATATTAATGGTCTGTATTAATTATTTCTCGATAAATTTCAGGAGCTTTGCGCAGGTAGCACAATAAAGATGAAATTAAATCATAAGTAATAATGATTGTTAATAAACTCTATTTTATTACCATCTATATCAACCGAAAGCAAGTAAGTACAGAACATCCAATTGTTTCCTCAATAACTTGATTTTTACGTTGGCTGTATGACATGTGTAGTCGTCCTTTTGGAACCACATTTCCTCCTGATCAAATTTTCTACCTAGACCAATGACAAAGTCCAAATTCCTGCGAAGGGCGACGAATTGATAAATTTGGATCTTCATCACCACTGCCAGCAAGTCCTCTGATAATTTCTTCGGAACGCACAGTTTTTATCTTATTTTTTTTTTTTTAATATGGAGCAGCGTGAAATGCGTTTGGAAATGATCGATAATTAGGCGAATACATTGCTTCGTTGGGCGATTATGTTCACCATAAAACTCACGTGCTCTATAAGTTCAGCGTACAGAAGACTGGTTTTGAAAATAAATTTCCACTATTTACAAGCGCTACTCTAATATTAAACATTCCATGAAAATTTGCCAGACTATATTGAATAATTTTGACACCAGAAGAACCGCTTATTTTGTTGAGTTGGACAAATTGTACTGGTATTACAAAGTTAAAACTTTGATGAAATAAATTAAACAGAAAAAAAAAACAATTCCCGTATATAAATAATACAAATAATATGGTTCAAATGTTTCCCTCGGTTTCGTTGAAGGGAATATACTCTGAAAACCCAGTTTTTAATTACTCTTTTATACATATATCGTGGTATATTTTCAATGGGGGTCTGAATATTTCGTTTAAGGCCAAGATCAGTTCAGGCCAATAATTCCTGTAACCTGCACTATTAACAGTAACACTATTTTTCATCATCGTCTCCAAAAAAATTTCATCATTGTCTTCACTCTTTCAGCCCAAAAATCGCACTAAGCAGTGACTTTTTGCAATGAATTACACAAAGCCACTAAACCAGAATCTTTATCTCTTTATGGTGGTCGACACAATGTATGCACATACAGCCGTCCGTGAGTGAAATTTAAATTTCAAACAGTGTTGCTCTATTAAGTTTTAAAATCCTGACTATTTTGTTGGAAAATTCTTTATTTAATAAAAGTTATTATTATAATTTTCAGTGAACCCTCGTAATAAAACTTAACTGATGTTCTTTTTTTATTTCTTTGTTTTCCATACCACTATTCTCACCCATTAGTAACCTGGGTATCGGAAGCATCTCTTACCTGACAACAATGTATCTTTTGTCCGCGACCGAAAAGACAATAAATCAAATCGGACGTTTTCGGTACACTTTCTGCCTGGGGTGAAATACGTATTTGGGAAGACGGACAAGTGGTCTAGTTTCGGCCCGCGCGGTCAGAGGGCGTTCCCGGTGAACTTTCGAAGAATTACGCTTAAAATGTATCGGGATTCGCTTGATGGGCGACGTGATGGAGATGAAAGAGGAGGTTTTGAAGGTAGTTCGTTAATTTTTCGCCGGTTTGAAACGCGTTGCGGTCTCAAAGAGTATTTGTAATACGGAAAGGTTGGTGCGGACATTTAAATTGACGAAGAGAGCCGCATTATTTTTGCCTGGTACGTTACCTGGTTGGTACATATAAATAAGCCGATTTTTTTACTGCTTCGTTGTTTCGAGAGATCTGCAAGCTATAGGAGAATAATACGTCAGTGCAGTTGACCAGATACTAATTTTAGTAAAATATCCATAGCAGTTCATCTTTAAAAGTAAAGTAAAGTGTTTGGGTTAGAGGCGCATCAGCAACTAGGCTATTTAGCGACTGGACCTACAGCTTAACGTGGGTTCCGAACCACGGTCATCAGCTTCCGACAAACCCAGGCCAGCACCCCCCTCGGGCTATAAACCCTTGGTTATGTGCCTACCCATAAGTCTATCAGGAAACCTACCAACTGGCGAGTGACCAACGTAGAACACTTCTCAGAAGGCACCCCCTCAGAAGGCCTTACCCAGCCTTTAACTGGCGTGACTGAGGGGTAATTCGTAGTCGGATTTTACATTCTTGCCTAGAAACAATCACAAACATTTAGGAAAGATAAACGGACAGAAGAAAGAAAAATAACCATCCGAGCGCTGGAATCGAACCAGCTATCGCTCCAGCGCGGATTCGGCAAAGCAGGCGCTCTTACCGCCGCACCAACGCGACCGGCAGTTCATCTTTAACAATTCTGAAATGATGTACTTATTCTTCCGTATATTAAGCTCAATCTCCCTTAAATCTCCCTTAAGCTCAATAATTTTTTTTCCAGCGGTTCTCCAAATAATTTATTCCATCTCTGAAGTGATTTTCTGGAAGTCCTTCAAAATACTCATCTACGGCTGCTAACTTCTTCATTTGATGAAAAACGCTTACCACGTAGGATTTTTTTGAGATTTGGGAATAGACGAAAGTCAAAGAGGGCCATTTCTGGTGAATATGGTGGATGCTCCAGCAATTCGTAGTGTAACATCTTCAACATTGTCTTGATGAAAAATGATTTTTTTCTTCGCTAAACCAGTTCTTTTCTCACGAATTGTTGCATTTAATTGATCCAAAAGGTTTGAGTGATACAGTCCTGTTATTGTTTTACCGGTTTGAAGGTAAGCAATTAAAAAAATGCCTTTTTCATCCCAAAAAATTGATGCCATAACCTTTTCGGTCGATTTTGACTACTTTGGCTGCTTCGGACCCGAACAACCGGGCTCAGTCCACTCTATTGTCTGTTGTTGCAGTTGAGGATCATAGTGATAAACCCAAGTCTCATCCATAGTTATAAAACGACGTTTAAAATCTATTTTATTCTTTCAAAAAAGATCCAAATGTTGGTTAGAAAGGTTTGTACAGAAACAGATTCAACTAACAAAAGATCAGAAAGAGTGGAAAATAGAACAATGGGCAAATGTTTCGTGGAGTGATGTGTTCAAAAATTGGGTGATGCTCCTTCCATTTTTATGAGAATAATTAAATTAAAATTATATTTACTAAAAAGTACATATAGTCACTAAACTAATTGAAAAGTTCGCGGAGAGACACTTATAAAGCAGTAAAAGAACTATATAATCTACTACATTTTCATATGAATATCATATGAACATTTCATCATCATTCATATGAACATATGTGAAGTTTCAAGTCGATCTATCAATTCATTAGTCCAAAAACAACAGCTTAAGTAAACGTATCAGAGATATTTTTAAAATGGAAAATATTGAAAATCGTGCTGTGATTAAATTCTTTGTAAAAACAGATTTAAAAGCAATGGAAATTCATAGCGAAATGGTAAGTGTATTAGGGGAGTCAGCTCCTTCAAAAACAATGGTTTATATGTGGGCTGGTAAGTTTCAATGTGATCGTACAAGCATCTCAACTGAACGGGTGTTTTATATTTTGAAAAAGTAATTGGACTTGAGAAAGCTATGTGCAAGATGAGTGCCAGATTTGTTAAATTCTGATCAAAAATGACTTCGAGTAAAACTGTCTAACCAACATTTGGTTAGAAAGCCAGAAGCAGCCAGAGTGGCCAAAATCGACCAAAAAGGTACTAGAATAATTTTTTTGGGAGGCAAAAGATGTTAATTGATCACCTTCAAACCGGTAAAACAATAACAGGACAGTATACTCAAACCTTTTGCATCAATTGGATGCAAAAATTCGTGAGAAAAAATATGGTTTAGCGAAGAAAAAATAATTTTTCATCAAGAAAATGTGCCGGCTCACAGAGGTGTTTTTAAAATGGCCAAATTGAAGGAGTTACACTTCTAATTGTTGGAGCATCCACTATATTCACTAGATCTGGACCCTCTGACTTTCATCTGTTCCCAAGCCTCAAAAAATTCTTACGTGGCAAGCGTTTTTCATCAAATGAAGTAGTTATAGTGCCGTAGATGAGTATTTTGAAGGACTTCCAGAAAATCACTTCAGAGATGGAATATATTAATTGGAAAACCGCTGGAAAAAAATGTATTGAGCTTAAGCCTTAAGCCGCACTACGGCTAAACTGTCGTGGTTTTTAACCGCGTGATTTTGTGAGTCAAGAAAACTAATACAAGCGGTTGCCTCATTTGCGGTTTTTTCCCACTATTGATTTTAAAATCGTGAATTGTTACAAAATGGCTCGCGGGTAAAAACGGCGCCACAATTTGTAACCAATAGAACAGTATTTGCGAAATTTGCGTTGACATTTTCTTTTTCTATGTCTTAGTATAAGAGCAATGCTCTCTCTCAATGAGTCTCGAGCGGTTTCGCGGTTACAATGGTTAACCGGTTGTTTGAAAAACCGTAGGGCCTAACCCTAAGGTAGAATATACGGAAGAATAAAGTCATTTTTTCAACTATAAGCTGATTAGCCTAGTAGTATATCCCGTTCTGTTCGAAAACCTTTCTCCATCTCTCAGATAACTGTATAATGAGGCCCTCATAGAAGAGGTTTTGGAAGCTGAGGTTTCTGGTACAAGAAGTAATCGAGAAAATTTCCTTATCAAGAAAGTACCTAGCTATTTTGTAGCAATCAAAAAAATGGCAGTCGAACGGCGCAAGATCAGGAGAGCACAGTGAATAGACCAAAACATTCCCGTTAAGTTGTAAAATGTTGTGTTGGGTAGCCAAAGGCGCGTATGGTCTGGCATTGTCTTCAGAACAACATTTACATTCTTACGAAGAAGTGGAAATTTGGCTTGATGAATGGTTGGTCTCAAGAAACCAAAAGTTCTTTGGCGCGGAATCCATTCTCTGACAGAAATATGAAAAAAGTAATAGCTAACGATGGTTAATACTTTGATTATTAAGGTAATGTATGGTGTTATAGAAATAAACGCTCAAATTTTGCGAAAAAATCGGCATATATAAATATATGCGATTTTGTAAGATAATTTTAAAATACACATTTTTAAGACACATTTTTTCATTAAGATCATTAAAATTATGATTTCCACGGCATTGATATGTTTCACATTAAAGAAAATCGCCATACAATTAAACATAAACTTCTCCATCTCATTAAACCGAACGTCCACGCAACATTAACTTGTAAATATTTTGATTCCCGTTTCTCAAGTGATATTTTACGACTTCACATCACACAAAAGGACACGACGTTCGATTTTTCACCGTTCACCAATGTACTCACATTTTCCCTTGCCCAGTCCAGTCTTGATACACCCAACCTTCTCCAACTTAACCTACACCAGTCCCATTGGACATATACCTCCCTCCTCTTCACCTGTGACCCTCTTCGCCCTTCGGCCAAGACGACCGCGTGGTCCACGGTTTCGTCGTCTAACCCTTTCAAGTGAGGAGGCGCTCTGGCCCCGCCCCCGCGGCAATATGGCCTGGCCGTGGATTGGCTCACGTCAATGAACGGTCGGCGCCGCCCATCCGCGCGGAAAAAATACCGCGACGTGCTATTGGACGATGACGGTCACGTGAGAAGCGGTCACGTGGCGACGAAACACGTGAATCTAAAGCGGCGGTTGCCGCAGTGTTGTTTACCGATGGTCCGAACAGGTGGCGGTTTTTGGGGTTAAGATGAATGGGACGGATGCGTGTGTACGGAGCCTAATCGATTGGCGATTATCAATGAACGGGATCGTGGGGGGACGAGAGAGGGATGGTGGTGAGTTATGACGAGGCTGTCATCAGAAAATCTATCTTGTCTGTGTTTTTAACCTGTTACTTTCGCGCTTCAGCTTGACGTACATCGATCAAATGAAATAGAAAAAAAAGTCATTTGTTCGTAAATTGTTCTGTTGTGAGTCTAGAATAGGTCCTCAATTTGACATTTTAGTGTACAAAATATCGTAATTTGTTTATGATCAGTTTTTTAAACAGCCAGTCAAAAAATTAGAGTTTAAATACTGTGTTTAAAAAATGTATAGCTGAATATTACTCCTCCGACATATAGGCCGTTGTTTTCGATGACTTCAACCCATCATTTAGACAGTAGCTCTATTCCTCTTCAGTATGTCGAGGAATCTTTGGAGGCGAAAAACTAGATGCAGCCATTTTTTACCCCCTCTACAGTTCTGTTTTTTTTCCTCACCAAACGTTAGTCATGAGCCGGAACAAAAGCTAATCCGTCGAAACAAGGACGGGGCTGTATGCCGGGTGAAGGAGAAGTTCAAAATCAAATTCATTAATTTTTGAGATGGTCATAAATTTTTCGGCCAAAATAGCATGTACTTTTTCAAGTTAAGCTGAGTAGAGTAATCTGATTTATTTACCTTGATTTTTAGGTTAGCCCTGCTGGCTCTTTGAAAAGCAATTTCTATTGAAGATGCCCTTTGTCCTGAGGGTTTTGTTGGTTGAGGGCTTCTATCTAGCCCAGGAGATTTAACAGCTGAGAAAGAAATCTGAACAGATTTGGGGGGTTGTTTTAGAAGATTTTCACAACAAAAAACAAGTTTTCTTCGGCTGGCTTCTTTCTTCTTTCTTCTGAGACGGAAAAGGTGCTTTAGGTTTGATGTTGCGTTGTTATCGATACTGAATTATCGATACTGAAGAAGGTGTGGGTACAATTGGGATTGAATTAGACTCAGAACCCTCTGAAGTTTGTTGGCAAATCCAGACAAGACCTGGACCTTTTGAATTACGGTTATGCAGCCCAAGTTATAACTTATAAAAAAATCACATATAAATATTTCGAGTACCATATATTATAAAACGGTGTAATTGCTTGAGTATACCGATGATGTGGACATGATGTCCCGTTTAGCGGACTCAGTCATAGAATAGATCCTATTGTTCTTCCATGCTGCGAGAACTATAGGTCTCCCCATCCAGGAAAACAAAACCAAATTAATATTGTCCTCAATAACACAATCGCGACTGCGAAGCCTCTCATCAGTTCACATACCTCTGATCAGTGGGTCCGATCTTCCGATAGGTGTCATGGAACATCATGAAACGTTTAACATCTAAGCAATGGTGGCAAATTGTCGAAACTTATAATCAAAATTAGTAAATAAATAAGCAAAGATTAATATTTAAAATATCCACTATATTTAAAATTGTATGTATAACAATTGTTTCGACATACAGCATCCAACGTAATTCAATTAATCAGAATTATTTTGAATTTAATAATTAATTTTATGTTTCGAATGACAGTTTGATAATGGAGAACCCTTTAACATTAAATTAACTGTTGGAGAAGAGCAACATAATAGTATGAACTTTTTAGACTTAACATTTACTAGAAAAGTAAATTTTAATTTTTTTCATTAACCATCACATACAGATTTAGTTATACACCATAAACCTGGTCATTCTTATTCACAAAAGATTGCAGCATTTAACTCATTTATACATAGAATATTACATATCCCTATGTCAATTGGGAATTGAATGTCATCAAACAGATCGCAGTAAATAACGGATATGACCCAAACATTATAAATAAAATAACTAATATAAAAGTTATAATAAAACCATTAATTTAATATATCCTCAATACTATCAAGAATGCAGCGTACAAAACAATTACATATACTATACGGGAAAAGTTACCAAATTAGTGTCGAGGCATTTGTCCAAAACAAACATATAAATATTGCTTTTAAAACAAACATTAGTCTTGAACGCCTCATTAAAAATAATAAAAGTCAAGCAAATAAACTTTATAACTTAGGAATGTATATAACTGAGTGCGGGGTCGTGTCCAAAAGTCTATGTTGAACAAACAGGAAGATCTTTTTCTACTAGACTCAATGAACATAAAAGAAGTTGCACTAAACAACAAAATAATTCTCATTATTCCAACCACTTAATGTTAGAAAAGCATACTTTCAATGATAATTTTAAAATGTTACCCAATGAAAATAAATCCAAAAAATTAAATTTTTTAGAGAGCCGAGAAATTAATAAAAGGAAACAAATAATAAATAATAAAAGGAGCCTGACTTGAATTATACCGCTATTAAACTTATATTGCCTTCCTAGACCATACCATGTTTTATGGTATTATCAGGTCGATAGGCAGTTTAGTTTGTAATTACTTTTCTTACTGTTAGCTTAACATAGTTTGTATTTAAAAAAAGACACTGTGCGTCGAAACAATTGTTATTTTGCTTATTTATTTAAAATAAATTTCCATCAAGTATCGGGCTACCTCAGTTAAATTTATCAAAATTAGCGTACTGTAACCCAAACTTATAGAATATTTTATGGTGCAATCGCCTAACTAGCGATGTATTCGCTGAACTATAAACATATTCCGAATGTATATCACGCTGCTCAAAATGAAAACAAAAACAAGATATAGAAACTGTGCGTTCCCAAGAAAATATTGCCGCTGTTGCGAAATATTGCCGAAATATTGCTAGCAGTGTTGATGACGATCGTTACAGAGCGATGATCAATGATTATTTAATTCCGAATTTGAATGATATTGATCTGGAAGAGATGGTGCAGGAGAGGTGGAGAAAGTGGTTCCAACAGGACTGCTCCACATGTTGCACGCCCAACGCAGCAATCGGTTTATTGCAGTAACAATTGAGTGAAAAAAATTATTCTGTTAAGAGGTTACATCATCTTGGCCCTTGAAAAATAGATATATTTTTTTCTACACGGAGTTATTAAATATATAAAATCATTTTTATTTATTATTATTCACGTGTGGGTCCTGGTAGACCAAGTGAAGTACAGTTAGAGGCGTTTGTTGTTGTTAGCCTTCCTATGAGCATTTTTCTTTTCGTCAGACCAAGTTGTTCCTGTCTTCCTACATTTTTCTGTCTGTCCAACTTCCCAAATCCCAACTTCCAGACCTTGTGTCTGAAACAGTTTCTATCCCGAATTCTAATTTGTGTAATATTTGCTGATCTTAGATCCTCTTTAATTTGCAGCAATCCAATTTAATTATTTCTACTTTAGCTCTACTCCTATTTTCATAAAATTCAACTATTTGTCTAGTTAGCCTACTCGGATTCATCCGTTTTATGTGTCCGTAAAAGCCTTCTTTTTCTCATATCGCTGTGTATATCTGTGTATTGTTTGATTACTTGGTTTTCTCAAAGTCGGTATATTGTGTTATTTACTTATTTGTGGCCTAAGATTTTTCTTATAATTTTTCTTTCCTTCTTTTCAATGTCCTCGATGTCATTCTATTCAAAAAGAGGATTTCTGCCCCATATAGACATTCTGGCTTAATAACTGTGTTGTAATGACTAGTTTTGTGTTTTTAGTTATGCATTTTTTGTTGCAAATATTTTATGTAAATCTTAATGCAGTTTCCATTTTTTGACATCTACCCTTATTGGCCGCTTTATCAATGATTATTTCACCCAAATATTTGAATTGAGAGACTCGTCTGATGTTACCATATTTTGTTTTTAGAAATGGTGTTCTTAGTCTGTTGCAGGTCATGTATTATGTCTTTTCAAAGGAAATTTGGAGTTTTACCTTTTCTACTGTTTCTTTTAGGATTTCAATCTGTTTTTGTGCCGTTAATACATCTTGAGCCAAAATTGCTAGATCATCAGCAAACGCCAGACAATCAATTTTGATGTTGGTTCTCCCCAGTTTAATGGGCTGGTCAATATTCAGGACCGATTTTTTTTTCACGCCTCTCCTGTATTACTTTTTCTAGAACACTGTTAAATAAGAGTGGCGAGAGCGCATTCCTTGTCTCACTCCAGTTTTTTGAAGGGTTCTGATATGTCACGCATGAATTTAACTTTTGACCTTGTGTTAGTTATTGTTGCTTTAATAATTGTCAGCGTTTTCAGATCTAATCCTTGTTCTTTCAAGATTTAGAATAAAAATTCGACGGTAAATAGAATCATATACTTTTTTGAAATCCACAAATGTACAGATGAGATTTTTATTTTACCGTTTTTGATGTCTTAGGATCAACTTTATATTCAGGCTCTGTTCCGGTAACCTACCGGTAATCTACCCGGTCGAAAATGTGGTTGATATTCACCAATTTTAGGTTCTAACTGTCTCTGTGCTCTGTCTAGTAGACATTGAGATAGAATTTTGTAACAAACTGGGAGAAGAGATATCCCTGTGTAGTTGTTTACATCCATTCTATTTTCTTTTTTATGTAGTGGATAGAGTAGAGCATCTTTCCAATCTTCCGGAATCCGTTCGGTTTGCCAAATTTCTTGTAGCGTTTTGGTTATTTCCTTTATTGTACCTGAACCAGCAGATTTCAAAAGTTCCGCAGTGATTCCATCTTCACCAGAAGCATTGTTATTTTTAAGTCGCTGGTTTTGTCTAATTATTTCATCTTCATTCGGTTGGATATTTCGCAAGTTCTTTGCAATTGTCTTGGTTATTAGGAGCTAATTGTTCGTTTTCCTTTTGGAAGCAAAGACTTTGGGGTTGATAGCCTGTTAATTTAGTTTTAAATGTTTTCTAAAAATTTCTATTTCATTAAGTTGATTGTTTTCATATTTTCTTTTAGTTTGTGTAATTAGCTTGGATGTTTCTTTTCTTACTTCCAATAAAGTGTTATAGTTTATTTCTGTTTTTTGATTGTTCCACTCTTTGAATGCTTTATTTCGGCTTAATACTAAATATAATTTTTATTTTACGCATATACATAATACTTTTGTGAATAACAAATAAAAAAAATGACGGGGATATGAGTCATCAAGTAGAACCCTCTTTTCAAAAATCCTTGCTGATGGTGTAATTATTTTATCTCAGGTATCGTCTGATACTATTTAGAAAGGTAATAGCTAAAATGTAGGATAGAATTTTTTTTTGTAGAAATTACAGCTGTTAAAAAAACTGATTTTTATCGAAACTTAAAAGTTTAAAAAATTTATACTTATGAATGCGACACCCAATTAAAAACATCCTATGCTTCGTCTTAGATAATATTACAAAGAATATGTGTTGTAAATTTTAACAAAATCGGTTAAGTAGGTAGATCTTGCGATATCTTGTACACCAGTTTGTAAAAAGTAGTTTCGAAAAAAACGTAAAAGAAAAAACAGTACGGCGTCAGCGTCTTAAACAAATATTTTTTTTAAATCTGCGATTCCTTGACCGTACATGAGGTCTTCCATTGTTGCCGCGATGTCCTCCGACTCCTTTTGAGCAGGAGGAATTTTTCTATTCCCTGGCCTCTTTAGTCTTCTGTTGGGCTCTCATGTTGGCTACAGATATTCGTTGAGAATCCAAGTTCCCGGCAAATCGCAGCGCGCTTGGTTCAATTACAAGGTTTAATGGTTACATTTTTTGTAATATACTAGTATATCTATCATTAAATATACTAGCTACAAGATAAGATGCAATTTGAACAATTTGTGTGCCACTGTAATACACTTTTGACGCCACAGACCAAATAACAGCGTTTAGACTTCCCTTAAGAAATTATGGTTATACAGTACTGACTAAAAAAAACAATATCCTTTGTCAAGGCTTTGACAGCTCGAGCAGGTCCGATCGAGTCGAGTCTCTACCGCGTTCACTTCTAATTACTATAACTTCGGAAATAATATAAATTTTGAAATGGCTAAACGTTTAAAATATTCTTAAAAATATAAACGATTTATCTAGCAAAAAAAAACGATTTTTTGAAAATAAGTCTTTGACCTATGCTGATAAATCAGCAACTATTTAACCTTGGAAGTCAACATAACTCGGATAATATAGGCCTTTTCAGCATGGGACGAGCGCAAGCGCAGTCGCCATGTTGAAATAGCGGTAATTCAAAAGTTTCGTACTGTATAGATCAACAATGGTTGGGAAAGTAATATTATCTCCACAAAAAAAATCAAATATTAGAAAAATTCGTCGATGGTGTTTTATTTGTTTATAATTCAGTTGAAGCCCATAATTGTGAGTAATTGAAAAGGTGGCTAAAATATCATGGACTTCCACAAAAAAGGAAAAAAAATGAGCTGATTAAGAGGTTAGGTATCAATTTACTATGTAAAAAATAATAAAAAGAAATAATATTTATAATTTTATTCTAAGTACTAATGTCAATCAATTTTTAGTACTTGCAAAAACATTTTAATTAACAAGAAAATTACTCATGAGTAAAATTAATAAAATAAATCATATCATATTTTGAGGCTAAACATAACATTATTAATGAGACAAATCTGTATACTGAGTAGTATTTAATATAAATAAAATAATGTATAATACGAGTTAAGGGGAGCATTTTTAGGCTTTTTATTAAGATGAAAATAATGAACAACAATAATAAAACTTCTGTATATTACAATTCTTAAGAAGCATGCTAAAACATATTTATGTTTTTCGCTCATATTACCATGCTTCCTCTGATTTCGCTTTTTTTCGAGATGTTCTGGCCTCTTTACAGTCACTAGTGTTTTGACGATCGGCTTTATATACTCGCCGCGCATCACGTTCTCGGGTGAGTTGTTCTGCTCGTGAACTGAGAGTAATGCCCATTACTTCCATTATTTTGAAGATACCTGTAAAACCTTCATTGAATGTACAAACAGCACAATATGTAGCGACGCCCGATTTTTGCCGGAAAACTGATGCTTTGGTGCAAGTTGCCATATACAAGAATTAAAACTTTCGTTGTTTTAGATGTTACTGCCGAGACATCTTTCTAAGACATCGTTTGCAAATTCCTCGCAAATCGGCTTTATTACTTATTGCGCGTTAACATCTACAGCAGGTGGATGCTCAAAGATATTCAAAGTATCTTCAGTTTCACTTTTACGCCATTTATACCAAGACTCGGAGCCTACCGGACAGTATAAGCGTTGCGGATTTTCATCCGTTCAGGCTTTATGGTAAAATCCCGCCCATATTTCTTTATTCATATCTTCAACTGAATTAGGATGTCGACGAATTGCTAAGCCGTAATATGTAGAAAGCTCTTGCAATAATTTATTTATCAACTTTTTGCCTTTGATTTTGTCATTTTTTGGAGCATTCTTTGTTTGTTTATTAGTGTTAGTCTTTTCTTGTTTTTCTTCTTTCTCCAATAACTGGTTTTTGGTCTTTTGTAGTTGCGCATATTTTTTTTTTTGTGCAAAACACACTCCCTTTATCGGATAATAAAATCGTCAACGTAGGGATTTACGTCTAACAAAGATTTAAAAGTTTTTGTATCTTCATCTCTAATATAATTAGTATATTTGACCCCGTACAACTCCTCAGACCTCTGGAAAAGTTTATTATTCTACCCATCTCAATTTTACCGGCACTACCCTTATGATTAGCATCGCAGTGCTCTTGGTGTTCATCATACCATACTGCATATTCCATAGTACCTTTTTTTCTGTTGTCGATATTATCTATACCCCGCCCAAAAGAGGACAGTTCTTAGTGCGGTTCTGTAACGATCACGTGCAATAGGCGTGAATATGTTTGGGTTTAGTTTCTTTCTTCAATAAATAGGCTATAGCTGAGAGACCTATAAAGCCTAAAATGCCGTCAATATCATCATAAAAATTTAACAGTATATTCTCCAGACTATACTTTGAAAATATTACCAAAAAAAACTGATTTATGAAAATTCTAGACCACCAGGTCCCCTTAATGTATAAAAAATAATTGTTTAATTTGTCCATTACTTTGTGATAGTTCATTTTTTTAAAAGGAATAGGATTTTACATGTAAAATCGTTTTACGAAACTATAGTCACACAAATTTTGTTTAAAAATATAAGTGATAGATAACAAAGTAATAAATTGTTTTATTCCTTTTATATAAAAAATAAATTCATTTTTCAGGGTCAAAAATGCAATTAGGAGTAATGTTGTACCAGTCGACACAGCTGTTGACAAAGGAAAATGGCTGGACATTTTTTTTTTCTGTTGGACCACTTTCTCCATGAAAACCTCTGTCACTTCGGTCACATTTTTTCACCCATAATTCACATTTTGCACATTTTGAACATGTTTTAATATGTACTTTGCCAGATGATTTAATATTTTTTTACGATATTGCAGACAAGGTTTTGGAAAATGTATAAAATAATATCTATTGACTTTAAATAATTTATAGCCTGTATCACTGTTACATACTCCATAACAACACCGTTTCGTTGTTCCTTTTCGTACAGATAACTTAATAATAATCCATTGGAAAAATTTATTTTTCAATTAAGTCGTTTATTTTTTAATTTTTTTCTTACTTTTTTTCAATGAATATACTTTATTTAATATTTTTTTATTTTAATTATTTGTACACGGGTACCTTAACATGCTTGTTTACAAAAAACAGTACGAAAAAATGGCTGATACTGACGCATGCGCACGAAAAAAATGTAGAACGGCAGAAGTAGCCACGTTGGATATTTGGCTGAAATTGTTTTTAAACATTAATACCATTGAATGTTATTTCACATAAAATATATAGTTTCAAGGCATCTAATAAAGTTGTTGTTTTATGTTCGGACGCCCTAAAAATATCATCCTAGACAATCAACGCCAAAAAACGAGCGAATGTGACGAAATCAAACGATATATAGTTGACCCATTGGAAGATTACCCATGCGTCATTCATTTTTATCGATATGAATCAATCCAATTATTATTAGTCAAATTAGTGCTAACTTTCATAATGAACGTGATTGGGGCCTTCTAAAGACGGACATTTGTGTTTATGATTTAAACCCATGCTATATTTATTTGTATATATTTATAACATGAAATTTCAAAAAGTCCTGTTATAAATCGATATGTTAACGTAAAAATTCTAGTGTATGTCATGAAATTGTGATTGTGTAAATTTTATGGTCATAGATCGAATGGAGAATTTTGTAGGTTAAAATTGTAGAGACAATTTCAAGTTATCAGGAAATTTTGGGGAAATAACCAGTGAATGAAATTACTACTACTCTATAAACATTGTTGTTGAGACCCTTTTTTATATGATGAAAATGTTTCTAGCCTTTGGGAATATTCAGCTCTATAAACAATTGTATTACACATTTATTACAAACGTATCATATAATTATATAAACATATTGTACAAGGTATTTCAAACTTCCATTTTACTTCCTTCGGGTAAGTCGATTGTTTTGGTCTTTGCGCGCGGTCTGCTTGTTTCTGGAGAATAAACAACTGGATTATGTTCTTTTCTTTTCTTGATAAAATACACAGTTTTCCTTGATATTTTTAATGCTGCTGCAATTCTCTCAAAAAATTAGGCGATTTGTTAATGTAAAAGTAAAATAAGTGATCAAATTAACTATTCTTTACCTCTTGAATGGATAAAAGATACTCTAAAGGTCCCCCATTCCTTTTTTACATTTCAAAATACATTAATACAAAAATACAAAATACAATGTTACGAAGTACAAATTGTTGGGCTTGCGATTTCATTGTCTTTTCCGACATTGTCTGAAATCACACAAAATGATAAATCAAATATTGATACCTTACGCACTTCTCTATTTCCGATACTATTTTGAAACGATCGTTGATATATCAGTATGTTTTTAGAATTAGCCAATAAAAATTCTGTTTTTATTAAATATTTGTAATAATATGTTTTTGGTTAGGTTAGAATTATTGAAGGATATACAACTTTTTGAATCTTTACAGATGCTTACCGATAATAAAATAATGAATAATAATAGTTATAAAAACGTATTTTATAATAAAACTGGACTTTACGGCACAAAATTACACTAAAACCTAATAACAAAACATGTCAAATGACAACCAAAACAGGACCGCTGAACTCAATAGACAAACTTTTAGCGACCGGTACGAACAAACACCTTTTCATTATTTGTTACTTTCTCTTTGTACCCCGCTGTAACGGTATCGTAAAGTACCGCTCTTACCCGATGACATACGAATTAATTTTGTATATCCTTCTCTCGCGTTCGCTAAAGAAAAAGAACATATTGAGACAATGTCTATGATATAGGCAATTGATGGCGTAATTTGATGACGCACAAGTAATATTTCGGAGGTTCAACTGTATCTCACTGGCAAACAGATATTCCTTCGACTTGCGTAAACATTTAAGCATTCGCAACTTAACCCGCAGTACGAAAATTAGACTGAATAAAACATTGATCTTGCCAGTTCTCACGTACGTTTCAGAAACATAGGTACTAAGGCCGAAGTAAATCTACTCTCAATCTTCGAGAGAAAACTACTGAGAGAAATATGTGGGAGTGTTTGTAAAGATGGAGTGTGTAAACACCGCTACAACCACGAAGTATATGATCTCTATGCCGGCTTTAGAGGAGGAGACGTTGTATCCTGCATCAAAAACAAACTGCTCAGATGGATGCCTTAGAATGGATGCTAATAGAATGCCTAGCAGAATACTGTCTACGAAGACATATGCTGGAAGAAAACCTTTCTCAGTGATTCTTTTCTGTAATAAATTTGCCTAACAAATAAAATTTTAAAAATATAAAAATGTTCTAAAATAAATACAAACTTTTGAACGTTAACGTTTCGGCAGGTCTTCTCCCCCCGTTTTCAAAACGAATCTAAAAAATAAATTACATTAATTTCTATATATAATACAAAGATAGGAAGTAAATATATTTTTATGTATGTCAATATAATAGTTTTTATTATTATTGTCAATGTAAGTATCATTAGCATACACAAAAAAATATATATTTACTTCCTATCTTTGCACTGTATATAGAAATTAATATAATTTATTTTTTAGATTTGTTTTGAAAACGGGGGAGAAGACCTCCCGAAACGTTAACGTTCAATAGTTTGTATTTATTTTAGTACATTTTTATATTTTTAAAATGTTGTTTGTTGTCAAATTTATTACAGAAAAGAATCATTGAGAAATTTGTCTCCATTTGGTTTTTTGTTTTTTACCCAGTGATTCTTTATTTACATAAGAACAGATATTTTTGATATATTTTGAGTTTTAGATCGTGGCGAAAAACCCAAAAAAAGCAAAAATTTATGAACACACCACAATCATTCAGACATCACTAAGACCTAAGCTCAGATCGGAGAACAATGTTAAGCGCGTTGCTTCAAATATCGGGCTGCCAAATTGGAAAATATAGACCTAGATGGAGGAAGAAAATTGCGAAGGTCGAGGCCCACCGAGGGCTGTTAAGCTAACAATGATCACGATGATGATAATTGACGTTTATGATCACACCGCCACTTATCGGAAAAGTATCTGACTTTTCGCTCTATCCTCGTTTATGCCTCATTAATATAACAAGTAGTTAAAAATTATAATATCTGAGCTTGTAATAAAGTAGGCGGACACAACAATATTTTTTTTTACCAGCAGAATTCTTAAAGCGATATCATATATGCA
The DNA here is from genome assembly GCA_031761425.1 of Cosmopolites sordidus. Classification (NCBI taxonomy): domain Eukaryota; kingdom Metazoa; phylum Arthropoda; class Insecta; order Coleoptera; family Curculionidae; genus Cosmopolites; species Cosmopolites sordidus. The sequence goes on from JARFXV010000387.1 coordinate 754,040, forward strand.
AATTAATATTTTTAAATATGGCAAGAGGAAAACATGGGCAATATTTCGTACCATATAATATCTTTCTAATCGAAGCGCATCTCCTCATGGTCGTGTAATCCACTTGGTCCCATAGCAGATTATGTTGCATGTTAACAAACCAGATTATTTACGTCATTTTTCATCGACGTCTCGATTTGAAAATTCTCCATGCTACCGACCTACGCAAGCCCCGTTCATCGTTCCACTCTTTCCTTTTATTTTTTTTGTATCCCGACGTTTATTCTGTACGCTCGCTCGCAACGGACGCTTGCTTTTTTATTTCGTGTTTTGTTTCTGTTGTCGTTTTTGGATTTCGTTTTCTTGTCGATCGGTTGCCGTATGTGTCGATCCCCCTTCGCTTATGAAGGCAGAATTTATGGAGGAAAATGTTTGCACAGATGCAAATTGTTCCGATACGCGTTGTTCGTTTTAATTGGCGGGACTTGTTAAATGATGAAGGACCTTGTTTGAAACGACGAAGTTTTGATCGAAGTTCTGATTATAGGTGAGAACGAGACAAAAATGAACTAAAACTTGATGCCTTTTAATTGGTTAATTTCAGTATGGGGGAATTATGATAAAATATTATCATACAAGGGTGTAGCATTTTTTTCTCAATACACACTCACAACAACAGTACGAAGAAAACATTATTGTGAATGTGGGATCACAGGGAACATTTGAAATTGACATTGAAGAAAAAAGCCCTGCGTCAAATGAGAAATAGAAATTCGACAGGAAAGGACAACATTGCAGCCCAGATGCTCAAAAAGGAAAGCCCCTGATAGAGTCGGTTCGTAGTCTGCTGAGTTAGAGCCTTGACGGCTCATAGATACCACAATCTGTATAACAGAATAAGAATAAGAGAATCAGAATAATAATCATCTTCAAGCTTTTATCTTTCATCGAAAAACCGATTTGATTCGATTAAACCCTCGGCAATTTTAGAGTCATTCGATAATTGTTGAATTCACACTCGCCAAGACACTCTAAACTTTTAAAATATATCTACAAAACGTTTTCCACATGAGTAAGGATAAAAGACGACTTATTAACTGATCAAATCCAATCAAGAAAGAGATACTGTTTTTTCGAAGCTTTTGCTGTTTTGCAGGATAACTTCAAAATTCCTACAATGCGAAAGCAATCTCAGAAACAATATAGAAGATCTTAAAAACATGTTGACTGAGCCTCTTAGTATGTCAGGACGAGTGGATTGAAAATGAATATTCAGAAGACAAAGAAAAGGCGTCCAGTAGAAGACAATATTGCCATGGAAGAATATCTATATTTGGGACATAAAATCAAGATTGGGAAGGAGAAGTAAACCGTTGAGATATCACGTCGAAAAAGCTTAAGCTGGGCAGTCTTTGGGAAGCTCGGTCATATAATAACGAACTCGAATACATCTATAAGCCTAAAACGAGAAACTTAATGAATAATTCTGGTTATAATATATAAAGGGTCTACCAATCAGAATGATGGAACTTCAAAATCAATTAAAACACTAATATTTTACTCAAAATCGGTCCCGATTGCCTTATTTTAGAAATTCAAATCTGCAATTTATAATTTGATCACGATTTCATCCAAATGGCCACCACGGTTCTTTTTGCAGACACGGATTCGCTAGCGCCAATTTTCAAGGATCTTGGCGCACATTCGGGGTGTATGGCGACTTTGCTTGATGAATGTTAGTGTTCAAGTCGCCAATAGTCGCAGGTTTATTACTATAAACCTGTGTTTTGACCTGAAATATGCGGTGGTGCGCCATTCTGTTGAAAATAAAAGTCATACTCGTTGATTCCATCAAATTTCGGGATAAAAATCCCCCAGCATTGCCTTGTAGTGCTCGATATTGATGTTAATGGTGGCTCCTTCCTTATTTTTAAAGATATAAGGACCGATGATTTCTCCATAGCAAAAACCACACCGAATTGTGATCGTTTGTGGATGCAAAGGACTCTCATGTATTACGTGTGGATTAGATTTCCACCAATACTGACAATTTTGTTTATTTACGAAGCCATTAAACCAGAATCGAGCCTCATCTTATTCTAAGTCCAGCCTCAAAATTCGCTAGATTGTCATTGGGGAAAGGTTTAATTCTTGCTAGCGTCATGTTGTCGCACAGACACCACACTATCATGGAGAGTAAACTCACTTTCAAATTTTCTAATAACACGATCAACAGCCTTTTCAGAAGAACTACCACGACAAATACCACGATGGGTCTGAATTACTCGTGGAGTACCTCGAGGGGATCGTCAATTGGCGTAATAAAATTGGACAATTTCCAAACATTCTTCTAACGTAAAACGAACTATGATTTAATCGCAAACCTTTCTAAAAACAGCTGACAAAACATGTCAAAAATCGGTAAACAAATATGGCCGCCATGAGATGTCAAAGTTCCATCAGTCCTAGTGGTAATTTCCTCCTAACATATGTGGCTAACAACCACTAGGAAACTTTCAGGGGAATTAGGATTATCTCATACCACCATTAACAGACATTTGCGAGGCATACGATTGGTGAATTTTTTTATACAGTGAATACCTCAAAAACTACAATACTTTTATTAGAATCTAGTATATACGAGATTTACTATTTATGTATCCTGAATATAAACAAATATTTATCATTGAAAATGTTTTTATTTATACCAAAATATTCTCCGTGATGATCGATACACTTTTATATACTAAACATGGCTTAATCGATACATGACTTAATCTTTAAGACTAGACCCTACTAATAAATATCAAACGGAGATTATAAAAATACTCAAAGTATTTGTTATAACATTAAATAGATAAATTAAATACATTTTTCAGTATTCCTCGCCTAAGGTACTAGACGAGTCACGGGTGGTGGATAGTGAATGTTCCATTAGATATTAATGGACAGCTGCGAATATCTCAAAATAAGCAGCCCCGAACCAAGGCAAAAAAAAAACTAAATCCACTTAGCGTCTGACTTGTATCAACCGGTTGAGTGGTCAGCGTCTATTCACCACGGGTGCGGCTGATATTTAAATTCTGGAACTAACTCCTCCAGTCTTAACCTCTGAACCGTCATGGTTCAAACCTTTAATTTAAAGTACAAGATGAAGCGTTCTAGTAATTACAAAATTACTCCAAGAGGTAGACAATCCTCTGCCAGCTTTGATGGTACAACCAGACTTTCGGATTCTGGGGCGTCCGGGCTTAAACGCAAAATCTTTCAGAGGAAGTCGGAGACCTCTAGCCAACGTCTGAAACCGAAAACAAGACCTTTCTTTGGAACGTTAAATATCAGTTATTTCCTGCGCCCAGGAAAACTACACAAATTGTGGCGAACATTGAATCAGCAAAAAATCCAAATTTTAGCTTTGCAAGAAACCAGACTGACAGATGATAACACCTTGGAATTCGGCAACTACAGACCATTTAAAAGTTAAACGGACAAAAGAATACTCAAAAATACACCACATCTTGATGTTGCTTTCGCTATCTGAAGAAACATTCTTGGTTCTATAACTAATGTCCAGCCAGTAAATAATCGACTTATGACACTATGACACTTATGACACTATGTCGACTTATGACACTATCCCTCAAGTGTGCTAACAAAAACTATACATTAATCAATGCACACCTCCCAGTTAACGAAGAAAATAAATCTAATCCTGAAAAAGTAAATAAGACCTGGGAAATTCTGGAAAAGACTATTATTTCTAAAATTCCCTCTAACCATGTGAAAATCCTATTGGGTGATCTCAACGTCTAACTAGCGAATGAAAGAAAGTACAGGAAAACAGTCGGCAGTTTTCCCGCTCATAAATGGACTAACCATAATGGTAGAAGATTAGTTGAACTATGTTCGCAGTTTAATCTAAAAATAATGTCAATCCATTTTAAGAAGAAAATAACAAAACAAAAGACCTGGAGGTGCCCAAACACGTACATGGGTGAATTTCAAATTGACCATGTTGACATTTCGTACCCCAATTATAAACAGATTTTGAATGTTCAAGTCAGGAAAGGAGCTAACATAGACACGGATCACTACTTGATTAGAATAAAACTTAACTTAAAACCTCAAAAACTTTTCCGACGAAAAGAGACTGCTAATACCAAACTTCGACCCTACGAATATAAAACCAACCCTAACAGAAGAGCTTGATATAAACTACCAGCTCTGAACTGGAACAAAAACAAGAATTGCACAAAACATTAAAAAGCTATAAGTGTATTATTTAAAATTCTAGTACTTTTGCATCAGTTTGAACCAATTTTCAAAACCCTTTTCATTCCGATTGAGGTATCTACAAAACATACATTTTGAACACATCAGCCGCTTCTTCCGGCGTCGATCACGTAGTTTATTATGTACAGACGGGAACAAAAAGAAATCATTGGGTGCCAAATCAGGACTGTGCGGCGGATGAAGCATCAATTCGATGTTCTGACTGGTCAAATATTGAGTTGTTCGGTCTGATGTGCTTAGAGCTCGCGTTGTCATAGTGAATAATGATCCTGCGTCACTGGTTGTTTTTTCTTATTTTTTTCAAAGACTTCTCGCAAACAAATGGTTGTGTATCGGTCTACGATTCTCTGGAGGCACTGTAGTCGCATGCCCATTTATCCCAAAAAACAGACGACCATTTGCTTCGAAGTACTTCTTTCGCGAATAACTTTTGTTGGGTTTGGCTCCTTTTGAAAGACTCATTCAGTCAACTGCTGTTTACTTTCTGGATCATACGCATAGATTCAAGATTCGTCACCTATGTAGATATTATACACTACTTTTGACGCAACACAATTGTATTTTTTGAGCATTTCTTTGCACCAATCGACACGAGCCTATTTTGTGAGCGACTGTCAATTATGCGGAACCCAACGAGCACAAATCCTTTTCACGGCTAAATGTTTATTGAAAATCTTGTGTATGCTTCTTATAGGGATGCCTCAATCTCACGGTATGTCACATGACGACCTTGCTTTATCAGTTCACTCACAGTATCGATGTTTTCTGCAACAACAACCGATTTTGGACGACATTTTTTAAATTCACCTGTGAGCGAACGACGGCCACGATTGAATTCACTAAAAAATAATAACTAACTAACTAAATACAGTGGTTTTAGATTATGCTTCATCACCAAAAGTCGAAGTGACTTGATCGATACACTGTTGTTCAGATAATCCACGCTGAAGGTTGTAGTAAATCTTCGTACAAAAACTCTCAAGAGTAAATTCAACTAGTTCGATTCAATTTTGACTGACAACAATGTCAAACTTTATGATGTATATGTCAGATGGTGCCTAGCAATACAATTATTGCCAGATACATAAATAGCAACCCCCGTAGAACTCAATTTAATTTTACAGAGATAAATTAGCCAATATTCATTTTGCCTTATGCACCATATTCAGCATGCTTAGTTTCAAGTGATTATAATTTTGTTTTCTGTTAGTACTGGGTAAATATTTTTAAACAGTTGTATGTTATCTTTCAATGACCTTTGAATTAAAAAGTTATCTTACCCCCCTATGTCGCCTTGTATCTCTTAATCGCGCACACGCACCCTCTTTCCCTATCCGTTCACCCCACACGCACGAAGTCCCAAATCAAACTTTCATAATTCAATGAACTAAACGGCCGTTTTGAAGCGACTGGCATCGTACCACCTCGAGCAAAATAATTAGAAAACAATTACGACATCCCGACGGATTGGCCCATCATCAATCAGACGCGTGGCGTATTCTCCCCCGGGAACCTCAAGCGGCGTCCAGTCGTTGGTCCTTCGAGCTTCATCATCCTTGGGGATTCTTTTCGATCGTCGTACATCGTATTTCCGGATGGAATATGCGTTATGTATCTTGAGTCGTTATTTGAGAATCAAGCAAAAATATTATTTAAGGAGATCTGAACGAATCTATGGATAAAGCGAATTTCCAAGTCTAGAACTTGAAATTCGGTAATTATAAAAAAAAGATATGTAATTGAACTATGCTTAAAATTTGAAAAATATTCACTGTCTAGTTTTTTAGAAAAACTTTTCTTATACACAGTCTCTTACGGTAGAATGATTTCCGCCACGGATTTTTCTGTTTTTTAACTATTAATATCAATATTATAAAATAAAAAATATTACATAATAAAGCTTAGTATTTGCAGAGTGTTATGTATGAATAATAATAATATCGAGTTACCGATATAATTATTTAAATAATTGATGTCAAACTTTTTTTCGAACTTTCCGGTTTTTGAGTCAGCGAACAGATATAGTAATAACTATATTGGGGACGCCTCAAAAAAAATAGTTTACAGGTACTTTCTACTAAACTTGAAGAGATTTACCACTAAACACCGAAACACTTTTTTGAACTGCTCGACGCACGTTTCGCTAACCATGTTAGCATCATCAGGAGATGATTTAATCTGAGTGATCTAATCTAAGTGTTTTGGTGTTTAGTGGTAAATCTCTTCAAGTTTAGTGTTTCACACCAAAGGTTCCAATAGAAGAATTGAGATACTTTCTAGTCATAGACGAGCGGGTTTCGACCGTGTTTTTGATCTTCGTGAAGCAGTGACTTATTAACCCGTCAATTCCCAGTGTCATCTCTAGGTGATAGATATTTAAATGAAAAATATACTACTACTAAAAGGTCAACATTTAGTAGTATTTATAATTTTATTTTGACAACACTGACCCATATGTCATCTGTCAAAATAATTCATTTGTTTCAAAAGGTTTCTTTTTCTTGCATGGGAGTGTTTTATCGACTTTATATTGTTCTGAAAATACCAAAAGGACAAGAATTGTAATAGTTATTATTGCAAATTGTTGTTCCATAATCAAACTTGTAATGTAGATAATTTTATTGAAAAAATAATTGTTTATGGAATTCAAAATAGCAGTCTAAATAGCACGTGTCACCTGCAAGTGACACTGGGCATTATTACAACTAAATTGTTGTTTGAGCTGCATGCGTGATAGTTTCTTTTTTTATTTTAGGTTGACGTTGAACGACTTAGTTGATGCATTAGAACCTGACGATGACTTAGATGGTGACATCATCTTATTTCCTCCTGAGGATGCTGACGTCACTGATGAAGACTGTGGGGACGAAAATGAAGCCAATTTTCTTCACCTTCCGAGTAGAATGTTACGCTCAGAAGTAAAAGTGCAGGTTAGACCTAATGATAGAAACAATGAAGAAGATAATAGAGAAGAGTAAATAGAAGAAGGACAGCATGAAATTCAAGAACCGGCTCGAAAGAGAAAAAAAAGATAAAGGAATGTTCTGTAAAGAACTGGATGAATAATACATCTCTTTATTCTTCTTGTGGGAAATGGGATCCTGAGGAAGATATTCTAGGCACGTTCTAAGAGGAACTGAGTGTCATTGAGAGTTTCGAATTATTGATCAGTGAAGATATAGTAAAATTTACACCTGAAGGGTGTATATTGCAATATTATTACTGACCGGATATTTAACGCCCAAATATATGAGGATGTTATGGGAAAAAAGGCGGATACTCATAATGAACTTGTATCTTCTAGCATGAGGCGGAATCGATTCGTTGAAACACATTAGTATTTACATTTATGCGATAGTACTGCATTACCGTAAAATAATAAATTTGCTAATTAAATTATTGATTGATTTGTCCGTTACTTTGTGATAGTTCATTGTTTAAACAACGACTAAAACATTTTTTTACTTTGTTATCTATCACTTTTATTTGCAAACAAAATTTTGTAAAAAAAAATTGTTTACAAATAAGTGACAGATAACAAAGTAAAAAAATGTTTTATCCCTTTTTTAAAAAAATTGCTAATGTTCGTAAATACTTTGATATACTCATTCAAAATGTTACCGTCAATTTCGAAAAAGTAGGATCATCACATATTTCAATTGGCGAAACCATTGTGCCGTATTTTGGGAGACATAGTACAAAACAACATATCCGCGGGAAGCCCATCAGGTTAGGTTACAAACTTTGGTCAGCGGCTGCACGGCAAGGGTACCTTGTCAACTGCGAATTGTATCAAGGTGCAACTGGCAACGATTCTGAAGCAACAATCTGATTATGGTTTAGGTGCCGCTGTCATTTAAGAGCTACACTCCAGGTTACCTAAGAATCTTTGATAGTTTTTTCACTGGCTTGCCTTTGCTGAAATATTTACACAAAAACAATATTGGAGGAACCGGAACTATCCTGGAAAACTCTAACCTTATGAATAATAAAGAGATGAAAACGAAACATAGGGATGAGCTGGTTGCAAGTTCTCACAAGCAACATCAGCTAAGTAGCATGATAATAGTGTCGTCAATGTGCCTCTAATTGTCACGAATTGTCACCAATGCCAAAAGTCGATCGGATTGATGTAATAAACAAAAAACGGGAAAAAAACAAGTTAACTGTCCACCACTAATAAAAATACAACAAGTACATGGGTGGCGTAGACCGCTTCGATGAGAATGTCTATTCCATGAGGATAGGTTTACGAGAAAAAAAATGGTGCTTTCCACTTTTTGCTTTCGGGCTGGATGCATCTTGCCAAAATGCTTGGCTAATCAAAAGAAAGTGTGATAGTAACTGGACCTACTGGGAGTTTCTCAGGGCTGTCGTGATATCCTATTTACAAAAATAGGGGAAACCCCCATCTAAACACACCAATTGCGGAGTGCGTCTTGAATCGAGAGGTTCAATTGAAACTAGACGAGGAGGCAGTTCAGCTGATCATATGGAGAAAGATTGCTAAAACGCTGTTGCGGTTTATGTCATAAACGCACAGGAAAAATCTGTTCTTAGTGTAATATAGGTTTACACATCAAATGTTGGTACAAATTCCACAACAAGTAAGAAGTAAAGCGTACATACATTCCTAACATAAGTAAATCCATATTCTTTTTACAATAATAAAACTATAGAGAAGAAAATAAGTTGTTTTCTTTTTATTGATATATAACGTTCAAGGTATAAATTACGCCCAGTATCCCCCCTCTACAAAAAAAATAAGGGCGGAAATTTTTTCTTATTATTTTTTGTATATTTTTAATATGTAAACACGTTAATTAATGCAAATAAAACAAATTTTTCACTCAGACAGAAGCAAGGGAATTGAGCTAAGGAGAACCCTTTTTACCGGTTTTATTATCGTACCTTCTGTTACATTTTTATTGCTATATCTGTTCGCTGGCCCGATTATAATAACCAAACACTCGACGAAAGGTCTGCCAAGCCGCGCAACGAGCTGAGAAAAATAAAGAGATATATTCAATTCTTCTGTTGGAACCTTTAGTGTGAAACACCAAACTTGAAGAGATTTACCACTAAACACCAAATCACTTTTTTTTAAAGCTCTCGGCGCACGTTTCACTAACCATGTTAGCATCATTACGCGATGATTTTTTCGCACGTACTCGTTGAAATTCCTTCTATCAAACATCATTAAACCTTTACGCGTACGAATGAAGTCGATAACACTTCGGTTTTGCGATATTCCACAATCAAGCGCCACAAACGGGATGAACTATTGTATCAATCCCATATTAGATTTATCTGTTCTAGACTTTATGACGCCAACGTTAGTTGTTTATAGTCAACTTTACGGTTCATGATTTTTACATGCTTGTTTAAGTACGATTGTATTATAAACAAAACATAGTTTAGTTAGCGAAACGTGTGTCGCGAGCTTTAGAAAAAGTGATTTGATGCAAGAAATCTCTTTGAGTTTAAAGAGATAAGGTTATAGCTAAACAGAGAGATTACTATGTATGACATTTTTGATATTGAAGTTAAAATATATTTTTCTTACAGAATATATATATATATATATATATATATATATATATATATATATATATATATATATATATATATATATATATATATAATTTTTGTTGAGCAAGGCTTATCATTCATTAAATGATTTTCTTGGGGAAACAAAGAACAATTTAAATTCAAATAAATTATTAGAATAGCCTGTTTTGGTGAATTTAACTGTTTATGTTTGTCTTAATTATGTTATCAGCTAATTCATGTAAATTATGTTAACAATACTATGTTGACTGTGTATTTCTCTCCTCTTCTTTTCTTTCCAATTGTATTTTTTTTTCTTCCTATCTTTCCTTCTTTTTTTTTGTGACTTGTGTTACAGATATTATATTTGAATTGTAATTAATTTTTTTTCCGTTTTTCTTTACATAGAATTAAGTGTTTATTATGTACTTTCTTAACGATGTTCAATGTCTTATGGTTTTGGGAACAAATAAATATTATTATTATTATTATATATATATATATATATATATATATATATATATATATATATATATATATATATATATATATATATATATATATATAGATATATGAACATTTTTTTGTTGGTTGTTTGACCGCGAAGGAGCCCCACCTATCCCTTCAACTGGATGACATATGTTTCGTCTCTCGAGGTTAAGACTCTTCAGGGCGCGGACATATACCATACCATCAAAAATTAAGGAGACCCTATCCACAGCCAACAACCCGTGTTTTCGCCGACCTCCCGTCGGATGGCGTATATATGTAGCCCAACCGTTGGGTTCCAGAATCTCACGTGGAACACACAACAACCTGACATATGTTTCGGCGCCCTGAAGAGCCTGAACCTCGAGAGACGAAACATATGTCATCCAGTTGAAGGGATAAGTGGGGCTCCTTCCCGGTCAAGCAACCAACAAAAGTGTTCATTTAGGCGAAGACGCCGAGGTTGTTGAGTGTTCCACATGAGATTGTGGAACCCAACGGTTGTGTGTGTGTGGTGACACTCAGCTACAGCTGTCTTATTGGACGCAGACCAAGAAAATCTAACATTACATATATATATATATATATATATATATATATATATATATATATATATATATATATATATATATATATAATTGTAGTAGTATATATATATATAATTGTAATAAGTAGTATATATATAGTAGTATATATATAATTGTAATAATAAATTGTAGTTTATTAAAAATTATAAAATTTATTTTAGTACTATAAAAAAAAATTGTGAATTTCTGCAACTATTTTCAGTTTTAGGTAAACAAAAAAATTTTATCATTATTTTCCTTAACGAAAACAGTAAAGTTGCAGCAGAAAATCAAAGGAGAGAGTATTAAATAATAGTTTATTATTATACAGGTAAACACAAATTACTTTATTTTTGTAACTTGAACGAAATATTGTATAACAGGTGGGACGGTTTGTCATTTTTAATTTTTCTTAAAAAAAAAACAAGTTTAATTTGGGAGAAAGGCAAAAAATGGTTTATTCAATGTATGCGCCATCGCTAGCTGCACGTTTTTCCCATCTTTCTAGCAATTTGTTTATGTCCTCCCAAAAGAACTGTACATCTTTTTAGGTGGTCCAGTCATCAAGTCATTTTTCAACATCTCCATGATACATATATTGTGTCGCCGTCCGCTCTCGTTGTGTGTGATGGGGTGTTTGCGGCGTACTGTAAAATCACTTTTACTTACACACTCATACTCGATAAGCTTATGCGCACACTTAACCCTAACTGATTGAAAGAAATTGACTTAAAATTACTCATTATTGCGTGATTAAAAATTAATGTCCGCATGCAATACATACCACAGCACAAATATAAAAGTTTTTAAATTGAAATAATATCGCAAGATTTTAACAACAAAAATCACTTACCAATATTTGCAAAACTACGCAAACACGCCAGGCAAGACGAGTCTATTTCCAACGTCGAAGTAAGTACTAGGTACTTTGAATATAAAACTAACAGGAACGAGCCTTGTCTATCTTAATGCACATATAAATAGAGACGGAAACAGCCATATCGAAACACCACCGATGACTCATTGTTTTGGAATTTTGGTGGCTGGTGTCAACAACTTAGAATTTTATTAGTAGATTTGTGCAATTTTAGTTGTTTTAATGAATAATAAGTGTCGAATAAGGGAACTGGAATACTCTTTTTGTGTATTCTATTGTAAATACATATTAATACTTATTATATTGACAATAAAAGCAATAATATCGGAAGGTAAACACACAAAATATAGTTAGTTGTACATCTTGTGGTTGGTCCCTGACACGAAAAAATCAAAATTCAGGAGTAACATTACACAGGTAAGTGCTTTTAATTATAAATTTGTCTATTATTTAGAAATAAAAACGTATTTTTTTTCAACAACCATAGGAGTAGTCATATTGATTAAGCAAAATAATTTAATTATAATGTATTCAAGATAGTGATAATCTTTTTTTAGAACTGAATTTTTTAACGTATGTTTCAAAATGTTTAGTTTTTGAGATACTGGGCCTTAAAAATTCAGATTCTTTTTTAGTGTTCGTTTGATACATATAAAACATGTTATTTTACTCATATAACCTATAAAATATAACTAATCATATCACGGGCATAGCCAGGATTTAGTTTGGGGGGAGGGGGGGGGGGGGGTGGTGGGGGGTTGACAACAAAAATATACTTACATGAAATTTAATATCTATATATTCATCGGAAAAATTACGACATATTTATAAAGTTCTTAACTTTAAATGAAATGGTTAAATTAATTTCGTTCCTCTGCGCTAAATCTAAAATCATTAAAGAAGAAATCTTCGGCTTTTTCTTTTAAATATCTCCACTACTTCATCTGCATGAATTTCTGTTCCATAGTGAATGTTCATGAGAGCCAAACCATTAAGTCTGTTTTCACTTGTAGTGCTTCGTAAATAGTTTTTCAGTCTCCTTAGGCTCGAGAAAGACCTTTCTGGGGTAGCAGTGAATACAGAAATGGTAGCCAAAATAATACCACAAACTTCCGCTCATTACGACCGAGGGGCGTGGCGAATAATCGAGAAACAACGCAAAGTTTCCATACGATACAAAATAGTTCGACTACTCGACAAGAGATGGCGTTACTGTGCGCAACGTACACTAGTTCGGATATATATTCAATTCAAATGTAATAATTTAACTCTCTTCACTCCTCGTATTTTTTCTGTATAATATTAGGTAATATTTGGCTTATTTCGGGGGGGTTTAAACCTCCAACCCCCCCCCCCCCCCCCCGGCTACGTCCATGAATCATACACAGTGTTACTTTTTTTATAATCCTTTTTAGAAGTTATTGTACTAGTAAATGAAAATGTTACTTCCATTTGGATTTGGATTTCATGTTATTAAACCAGTTCAGTTCTTTTTTCAAGATTCCAGATAGAAGAACACAGTGAATTAATTTTATTAAAGACATTATTCGACCATTTTGCTGAGGATTGTTTTGATCGAACATCTAAGGTAAAAGTGAGGCTACTACCAAATGCTGTTCCAACATTTGAAGTTGACTGTTTAAAATATGTAATTTTTTATTTTATAATTTTTAAAAACTAGGTTATAACTAACTAAGTTTATATCTAACCCTTTAGTTTATTTATTAACTATTTACCCTACAAGAATTAATTATATTTGCAAAAACGGTATAGTAGATGAAAAAATTCGTAGTACATATACAAACTTAATTTTGTTTAAGGGACATTAAACACTGAACAACTAAATACAGAAACGATATATGTATTTTAATAATAAATAATTTATTATGACTTTTAATTTCATTTAGGAATATATATTAATATATATATATATATATATATATATATATATATATATATATATATATATATATATATATATATATATATATAGTTTGCGCGTCCGCCATGTTAACAAGGCATTAATATGAAAGTTTCGGACACTTTTTATAAATATGGTTGGACAATAAGGATCATTACCCTTATTATCAGTACAATTAAATGAAAAATTAATTAATGGTGCTTTATTAGTGCATCCCACAATAGAAGAACAAAATTGTATTCAACTACAATGGTTAAAATGCCATGGCAGTTCCCATCGAGGGAAAAAGCAGAACTTGTTGAACGGTTATGATTACAATTATGTTCATATTACTTTTATAGTTATTATATTTATAACATTGTATTTATGACATTATATTTACAATATTATATTTATAACTTTATATTTGCAACATTATATTTATAACTTTACATTTATTTTTATATTAAATTTGAAACAAATTTTAATTTTAATTTCTTTTAATACCTTAATACTCTATGGGAGCAATTTTTTGAATATAATTAACTTACCCCATGAATTTGTTTTTTCAGCCACTTTTAACTTTTACCTACAAAAAACATTCATTATTTCAGTTATCGAAAGAGATACTACATTAACAATTAAATGGATTAAAATTATCTGATTACATAATTTTTTTACACAATTGTGAACAAATACACGTATGTTTGTTAATATAATCAATCAGTTTGAATCAACCATCACCTCGTCCACATTTCTTTACTTTTACTTTACACATTTCTTAACAAATCACTTTTAACACACCTTGGACAGATTTTGTTTTGTTGACTTAATAAGTTTTCGAAGTTTTAAGTTAATAAGTTTCGAGTTTCGATCAAGCGGTATCCACTCCAGAATTGCCTTAGTCCATCTGTCGTCAAATCGCCTCGCTATATGGCCTGCCCATCTCCATTTCAATTGCTTTACTCTTCCAATGATCTCACATACTTTTGTTTGTTCCCTGATCCATGCGCAGAACTTTCTGTTTCGTCTTGTATTGCCAAGCATACATCTTTCCATTCCCCTTTGTGCCACCCGAAGTTTTTGAATTGATTGCGATGTGAGTGTCCAAGTTTCACTTCCGTATGTCATAACGGATAGAACGCACTGATCGAAGACTTTTCTTTTCAGACAAAGTGGGAGTCTGCTCTTAAACACCATGTTCAGTCTGTATAAAATTGTCCACAATCTCCAAATCCCTTCCTAAAACTGAAATTCTTCTGTTCTGAGCGAAGTTATTGAACATAACGTGGCTCTTTTTCAGGTTTATTTTCAAGCCAAATGGTTCCTCAGTCCTTTGCAGTTCTTGTATGCGTCTTTGCAGCTCCTCTGGGTCTTGTGAAAGGAGAACAATATCATCTGCAGATCTAAGATGGTTTACGTTTGCACCATTGATCTTTACACCATCCTGTTCCCAATCCAGTTTACGGAACACTTCTTCAAGGCCAGCCGAGAAAAGAATAGGCGATATTGCGTCACCCCGCCGTACACCTCGTTCTGCATTAATTCCCACTTCAAGATCATCAAGGTCAATTGTAGCTGTAGCTCCATCATATATCGATCCTAATAGGTTTAAATATGCTTTATCTACCCCTTGGCTAAGCAGTGCATCCATTATCGCATTCTTTGAGATGGAGTCAAGTGCTTTTTCATAGTCGATAAAAGCCAAGCACAGTGGCATGGTGTATTCGTTGTGCCTTTCTATGGCCTGCTGTACAACCTGCATGTGATCCATTGTACTGAATCCACTTCTGAATCCTGCTTGTTTTCTTGGTTGTGCGTCATTCAGTTTTTTTCTATTCTTTTAGAAATTATCTTAGTGAAAACTTTGTACATTACTGATAGGAGGCTTATTGAACGGTAGTTCTTTAAATCTTCCTGTGCTCCTTTTTTATGTAAAATTATCACTTCTGCATTTTTCCATAAGTCAGGTACTTTTTGTTCTTTGAGGCATGTTGAGTATAATTTTGCCAGTGTTTTATGTAATGTCCGACCACCAGCTTTTAGCATTTCGACAGTTACACTGTCCTTTCCTGGAGCCTTGCCGTTTTTCATCGATTCTATAGCATTTGTTACTTCCACCATTAGGATACCTGGCATTTGTTCTTCCGTGGGTATTGTTGTCTTTGATTGGTTCTGATCTTCATATAACTGGGAATAAAATTTTCTGACAATCTCTAAAATTTGGGTACGCGCCCTGCACACTGTGCCATCCTCTCGCCTTAAGGCATATATTTGCGTTCTTTTGTTTCTCAGCTTCTGTTTAGCCTTGTTAATTTCTTTGTTTGCTTCCAGGGTTGTTTGCACTAGCTGCATCTTGAAACGCCGCGTGTCCTCTCTTATACGTTTCCTTATAGTTTTGCTGAGCTCAGTGTACTCGACCCTGCCAAAAGGACTACCTGCATTTCTAATTACCCGCCGATTCTTCATTAAATCAATGGTCTCACTGGAAATGTTTGTTTGTTTGAGACATTTTTGTTCTGGTGCTATTGAAGCAGCCATTTGTAGCACATTGTTGGCGATTTCTTCATATTGAACTGATATTTCCACCTCCTCTGGATCCCTCCTCTGGATCTTGTAATGCAGCAAACCGGTTTGACAAAGCAATCTCAAAATCGCTTCCTCTCTCCAGCAGTTTCCCAGAATCCACTTTGCCCTTCTTTGATCTTACCACTCTTTCGCGCTCTCTTCGACAGTCAA
This sequence comes from Cosmopolites sordidus, assembly GCA_031761425.1. NCBI lineage: Eukaryota > Metazoa > Arthropoda > Insecta > Coleoptera > Curculionidae > Cosmopolites > Cosmopolites sordidus. Next base: position 770,433 of record JARFXV010000387.1, read on the forward strand.
TCCGAACCCTTGCTCGTATCATTCGGTGGTCACTTCCAACATTAAAATTGTTAAGGACAGTACAATTGCTAAATATTGTTTTATCATTGGTCATGATGTAGTCAATTTCACTTGTGAGCCCAGATGGACTTTTCCATGTCCATTTTCTGCTGATATTTTTCTTATAGAACGAATTCATAATATATAGTTCTTGTTCTTCAGCAAAATCAACCAATCTGTCACCTCTATTGTCTCGCTCACCAGTTCCATATGGGCCAGTTGAATTTTCGTCAGTTCTTGTTGTTCCAATTGTGACATTAAAATCACCCATCAGTATTTTGTACCTACATTTCTCCTTGTATAAATTTATATATTTAGCGTTGCAATGTCAAAAGTCCAATGGTAGCCTGATCTAACCCGGTGATTCTTACCACCCTCCGCCTTGGGGCAGGTCTTCCCGCTGCCGTAGGTAGTTGTCCCTTGGCCTCCGGGGAATGAGGGCCGTGTTTGAGGTTGTACTGTCATATTGAAACATATTGAAATACCATGTTGATGGTATGGACCGTAATCTGCCACGCTGGCCCAATGCGGGTTGGCAGATTTTGGATCATGTTAGTCTGAGGCCTCTGCCTTGATCGCTAGGAAGCGTGAGTCCCCCAGGGATGACCCTCTCAGAAGCATAGACTCCAGACGGCATAGCTGAAAACTTCATTGCCCTGCTCAAACCCCTTTACCATATATATATATATATATATATATATATATATATATATATATATATATATATATATATATATATATATATATATATATATATATATATATACTATTTACCATTTACTATTTACTGTTTGAAAAAACTAGACTTTTTATGAATTTAAATTTTTACATTTCTCTGCCATATCTAGTAAGTCTTCATTAATTTAATACAGTAACGATAATTATACAATAATTTATTGTTTTAAACGACTTTTAAACTTTTATCAGTTTCTTGTTTTTATTCATACTGCCCTACGCCTCTGCCAAACCGGAAACAATAGTCGGCCATATGCATCTACCATTCTGGTCCCACTTATAGAATCATGTGCTCCGTTCTGTAGTTTTATATTCAAAGAGAGAGTTGGTTCCCCGTCTCTAATTTTATCGGTTTCTGCGCACACTTGTCCCACATGACTCTACGCGGTATTTTTTATGTTATTGCTAGGATGTATTAAATTAGTAGTTTATTACAGCATTTTTGATTGTTTTATTTATAGTTTTTTGGTCGCCTCTTTTATTTACTGCGATCTGTTTGATGACATTCAATTATGTGTTATAATTCTCTATTGACACAATCATATTTAATAATCTGTGTATAAATAAATTAAATTTTACGGGCACATAAAACGGATGAATCCGAGTAAGCTAACTAGACAAATAGTCGAATTTTATGAAAATAGAAGTAGAGCTAAAATAGAAATAATTAAATGGATTGCTGCAATTAAAGAGGACCTAAGATCAGCAAATATTACACAAAGTTAAATTCAGGATAGAGGCTATTTCGGACACAAGGTTAACGTTTGGGAGGTTGGTCAGAGTGAAAAATGTAGGAAGACCGGAACAACTTGGTCCGACGAAAGGAAAAAAGCTCATAGTGAAAGAATGAAATCAGTATGGGCGCAAAGGAAGGGTAACAGCAACAAACGCTTCTAACTGTACTTCGCGTGGTCCACCAGGGCCCATACGTGAATAATAATAATAAATTGTTGGCTGATTGTTATATATAACTAAGATTGTAACTAAATTGTTAAGATTTATTTTACACGACTAAATCTATTGTTTTTTCTAGTAATTATTAAATCTAAACAGTTAATTCTGTTATTTTGTTCTTTTTCATCTGTGAATTTAGTATTCTAATGTAAAGAATTTATTTAAGATATGAATTGATTTAATTGTCTATCAGTACCCATAATATTAATATTATTAACATATATGTAGTAGTAAACTCACGATTCAAACAATTGATGTTTATCTATCTTATTTTCTAAGTTCTTTACAAATAATTTCAGCCAGTAAAGGACTTAAAGAGTCCGTTAAAGGGTAAGATGATAAAAGTGATAAGTAAGATGAATAATAATTCATGTATCATATGAATATATGAATAATAATTCATATCATAATTTGTTTCATGCAATACTTTAAATAAGAAAGTGAAACATGATATAAAATCTGAGGTTATTTTCTGGTCTAAGTCACAAAAATACCAATTTTTGTTTATCTATTTGCATTCCATATTTGTTTGCAGTCTATCTGTTTCTAGTTTTTTAGTAGTAGTAGTAGTATACTTCAATAGATGGCAAATTTAGATTATATATATATATATATATATATATATATATATATATATATATATATATATATATATATATATATATATATATATAGGCGACTATGTTTACTAATATTACAAGTTAGCTTCCAACATATTGTAATCTGGACAGACACAAGCATCCTTACTCGATATTCAAGTCAAACTTTCAATCTCGCGAATAATAAATCTGTTGAAAGCTTCATGATGCTTTCGTGATACCAAAATCTAGTGGAAACCTTCGCCAAAAACCCATTGAATTACCCCTATCCCCCCACTCCACACGAAACACAATCTCTCTCCAAACAAAGTGGCTTCGCCTATCCACCCAACGACACCCCGTCATCCCCCCGCGCCGCCCGGCCCCCTCTTCGGTCCCTCGGTTGCAGGCCGCGCGCGTACGCCCTAATGAATGGGTGCATTGTTAGGCCGGAACCGCAGGAACGGAACGGAACGGAACGCTGCCATTTATCCCCACGCTTTAATTACTTCCAATCTTCCAGCGGCCATTAATCACCGAGGCGGCGGCTGCCGCCGTCGCCGCCACCGCCGTCGCTGCCGTTGCCGTTGCCGCTGTTTCAGTCCTTTTCTCTTTCTCTCCAGCTCGCTCCTGCCCGCAAGCACCACCATTCGTCCCTCGCAACCCTAACCGGTCTGGTTTTTGTTCAGAATTGAATCGAGTTTTTACCAACAAAAAAAATACTTTACTTTATCTCCTCTCTCAACTCTTCTCCCTCTCCTCGTCTCTCTCCATCTGATCTCTTTTTATCCCCTTTCTAATTTCTATCAGCTTTCTCTGCTCTCTCTCTCTCTTCTATTATTTTTATTATATCCTCCATCATCTGCTTTCTATCATCTGCCCTTAATCCTCTGTTTTATATCATCTATCCCTTATTCTTTGTACTGTAACTTCTTTTAACATTTTACCTTTCATGCTTGTTCTTGTTCCCATTATGCTGTGTCTGTATGACATAAAGAGCCATCCTGTTGGAACTACATCTCCTCCAGATCAATTTCATTCCAATTCGGAATTAAATAATCATTGATCATCGCTCTGTAACGATCCCTGTTAACGGTAACGTGCTTTCCAGCTTGATTTTTATAGAAATAGACCTCAATGATGCCACCGGCGTACAACCCTCACCATACGGTGCATTTTTCTAAATACAACAGTAATTCTTGGATCATTTGCGGATTATTTTCACGCCAAATGCGACAATTTTGTTAATTAACGTAATCATTAATTCTAGATCAAGATCCAATTGATTTTTAACCCATTTGCCGAACGTGTGTAAGGTATCTTGCGACTTAAGTTTTTGGAGAAGCGGGATCTTATTTGTCATCAGATGCAAAATTTTCTACATACTTGAATAACAAAACCAAACTTACTGCGAACGGCAACTAATTGATAAACACAACCAGCAACAGCGGCGATATATTCTTCGGAACGCACAGTGCTTTGTCTTGTTTTTGTTTGTTAAAATCGACCAGTGTGAAATGCGTTCGAAATTTGTTGATAATCGGGTGAATACATCGTTTGGTTGGTCGATTATGTCCATCATAAAATTCACAAAATGTTGTAAAGTTTGGAGCACGAAATACTGATTTCCATAATAAATTAAGAAAATTTTTAAGCGTTGCTCCGATGTTGAACGTTCCATGATAATTTGCCAGACTATTCTGAATAATTTTTACACTTTAGGCGCGCAAACTTACAGTTCGTTTGACAGCGACCCCTATCGGAAGTTCGGACACACTAAAAAATCATCCGTTATTTACAGAGTGCCCGGAAATAACGTCAAAATATTTTGGGAGGTGACTCTAGACATTAAATTATAAGAAAGTTCCTGAAACATACCCCAAAAATTGCTTCTTAAAGGGGCTAGAGCCCCTTAAAGTGGGAACTCTGATAATGGTTTTTTCGCAATATTTTCGAAACGGTTTCACTCAATAAGTTGGAATGGAAAAACGGTTTTTGTGTAAAATTGTTTTGTTTGTAATATTTTAAAAATTTTTTAAATGAAATTATTGAATGGCAAATATTTTTAGGTAAAAAAAGTTCTTTTATTTCATCTCATTAGGTTAGATCGTTTTCCAGAAAACTTACTTTTTCTAAATCGATGCGCGATTACATGGATATCGAAATACATTTTAATAATTAAATAGGCGGCTATCACTGTCAATCTTTGTATTTAATAAAGTCTAGATTTTTAATTTTCAAACTGAAGCTTTTCCCGGAAAAGTACTTCCTTGTACAGAAACATTTACAAACCTGCGTAGAAGATTATGCGAAAAGACATCTTTTATGCCTTCCAAACATGACTCTGGAAAAAGTCGGAGCACCAGAACTGCAGAAAATTAAGAACCTGTTTTAGAAAATGTTGCTTCTACAGGAATAAGTGTCAGATGAATTGCTGTTCAAGAAGTAATTCCTAAAAGTATCGTGCTGGAGAGCAAACGCTCTATCCATATCATTTGCAGAAAGTTCAAGCCTTAAACTCTGATAACAGACATATAACATATACAGATAACAGACATAACAATTTTTTGCATAGCAGAACAGCATAGGAATTTTTAATTCTCACAATACTTAGGTGTAAACGAAAGAAAATCCATCAATTTTTCGAATCGGGGTATCAGGACAAGTTTTCTATCAATATCTGGGTAGGGATACTAAGGAATTTTTGGAATGGACCGTTTGTGCTTCCCAATCGTTTAAATGGACAACAGCATTTGAATTGTATAAATAAAACGTACTTGTCTGATTTTCACTTATGTTTTAGAGAAAAAATATAAGTGGGAATTAGACAACTTTATTTTGCAAGCAAATGCCGCAACCATTCTCAATAGTATTTGAACTTTAATTTGCTGGACCTAATTGAAAATTACCATATCAATTCCGATATGGCATATTTTTATGCACGATGGGGTTCCGCCTCATTTCTCTATAAATGTAAGAGCGCATTTGTGTGGCAGTGCACTGGCCACCACGTTCTCCAGATTTAAATTCTCTCCATTACTTTTTGTGGGGATACTTGAAGACATTTGTCTATGTTATCCCGATTGGTACTGTAGCACCAACGTGTATTGCAACAGGATGCAACGTGTATTTACTGCTTGTGATTATATCAAAAATAAGCTTGCTAGTTTTGGCAGGGTAAAATCTTCTATGAAGAAGAGAATTAGACGGTGCATTGAGATGAATGGAGGTCATTTTCAGCCTATGTTGTGAATAAGTACTAAATTGTTAATATTAATTAGTTTTATTATTGTTGGCTACTACATAAATATTTTCGTACAACAATTCGTACACCCTTGTACAAAACATGTAATCCAATACATTTATTAAGATGCATTTCGATATATTGTAATCTTGCATCGATTTAGAAAAAGTCAGTTTCCTGGAAAACGGTCTGCCCTAACTAGATGAAACAAGAGGACCCTTTTTACTTAAAAATCTATGCGATTCAATAATTTGATTTTAAACATAAAAAATACACAATAAAAAATATTACACACAAAAAAATGATGGTTGCATTTACCAAGGACACGCCCTTATGTGACACCCTTGACTAAAACATTCAATTATGAACAAAAAAAAAACGTTTTTCCATTCCAACTTATTGAAGTAAACCGAATTTCACAACTTTAGTATAAACCGTTTCGAAAATATTGCGAAAACACCATCTTCAGACGAGAAACACCATCTAAATGAGCTAAAGCCCCTTTTAAAAAGCAAGTTTAGAAGCAAATAAAGTAGTTTATAGGAAGTTTTTTATGTTTTAATCCCCAAAGCCACCTCCCATAATATTTCGAGGTATTTCCAGTTATTTTCCATGTGTATATATATATATATATATATATATATATATATATATATATATATATATATATATATATATATATATATATATATATATATATATATATACATATATATATATATATATATATATATATATATATATATATATATATATATATATATATATATATATCATCATCATCAGCCCGTATCGATCCACTGCAGGATGAAGGCCTCTTCAGCATGCTTCCAACCTTCACGGTCCTGGGCTTTCCTCTGCCACTCGGGTCCAATATACTTAACGATGTCATCAATCCATGGTGCTTTCGGTCTTCTTCGCGGACGTTTGCGATCAAGCGGTATCCACTCCAGGATTGCCTTGGTCCATCTGTCGTCCCATCGCCTCGCTATATAGCCTGCCCATCTCCATTTCAATTGTTTTACTCTTCCAATGATGTCACAGACTTTTGTTTGTTCCCTGATCCATGCGCAGGACTTTCTCTCTCGTCTTGTAATGCCAAGCATACATCTTTCCATTCCCCTCTGTGCCACCCGAAGTTTTTGAATTGATTGTGATGTGAGTGTCCAGGTTTCACTTCCGTATGTCATAACGGGTAGAACGCACTGATCGAATACTTTTCTTTTCAGGCAAAGTGGGAGTCTGCTCTTAAACACTATGTTGAGCCTACCAAATGCCTGCCAGCCACATTTAACACGCCGTTCCACCTCCCGGGCGGTATTCCCCTCCATTGAAATGTTCTGCCCAAGATATACAAAGCTGTCCACAATCTCTAAATCCCTTCCTAAAACTGAAATTCTTCTGTCCTGAGCGAAGTTATTGAACATAACCTGACTCTTTTTCAGGTTTATTCTCAAGCCAAATGGTTCGCCAGCCCTTTGCAGTTCTTGTATGCGTCTTTGCAGCTCCTCTGGGTCATGTGAAATGAGAATAATATCATCTGCAAATCTAAGATGGTTTAAGTTTGCACCATTGATCCTTACATCATCCTGCTCCCAATCCAGTTTACGGAACACTTCTTCAAGGTCAGCCGAGAAAAGAACAGGCGATATTGCGTCACCCTGCCGTACACCTCGTTCTATATTAATTCCCACTTCAAGATCATCAAGGTGAATTGTGGCTGTAGCTCCATCATATATCGATTCTAATAGGTTTACATAGGCTCTCTCTACACCTTGGCTAAGCAGTGCATCCATTATCACATGCTTTGAGATGGTATCAAATGCTTTTTCGTAGTCGATAAAAGCCAAGCATATATATATATATATATATATATATATATATATATATATATATATATATATATATATATATATATATATATATATATATATATATATATGCTTGGCTATACAATGGCATATATATGTATATAATGCAAAAATACCAATCTGTAGCATAATGTTTCGGTTCTCTACAAATCATGAGCAAGGCAGATATTATTTTACGATTTGCATCTTTTGACCAACCTGTCAATAATGTTGACAAGTTGACGTTCTTTCAAATTGACGCTATTTCAAATTGACAACCAAACATATATATCTTCTAAGCCTTCTTGCTTTGGTCTATTTAATATTATTTAGATGAAAAACGAAAACTACATAAAGCTGAAGAAACTTACTGCTCAATACATAGAATATACCATATCTTCAGAAACCGGTAGTCTACTAATGGACGCAATCTATTATATTGGAAAAATATTGTAAATTTTAAAAACAGTATTAAACAGGTCTTAATATGTTACGTTCGTCGCTGCATATCACAACATGTAAATTTGTTCAATACAGAAAATCTATGCGTGATAGAAATCTGTTTTTGCAGATATGTTTTCAAATTTCCATTAAAAAACTGTGTTTATCAGTAAAACACTTTAGTATATATTGCAAAAATTTAAGCTTGTTTAATTTTAAATCAGATCATGTAATCTTAATTACCAAGAGCGGATTAAATACCACCAAACTAGTATATTTGGAGTTATCCGCATACTGACGAGCCATACTTCCAGGTCGATCATCCAGCTACCCTCCTGCATTATTCAGGAACACGTAAATTTCGTAAATTTTCTCGGCAGTCGGAAAATCCAAAACAACAATAATCGCATCGCATCCGGCCCGCTTACATACTTAAAATTTCATAACTGGCCTGTCAAGACTGTCTAAAAGGGGAACGTGGGGAGGCAAGGGGTGGCGGTTGGCGGCGGCAGCGGCTCGAACGCTGTTTCACCCGCTTCGCCATGGGAATCCAGTTCTTTATTCTGACAGCCGCCAAGCTAGACAATTATCGTTATTGCTACGGTGTACGGCTGGCGCCTTTACCTCCCTGCCAGCTCCCTTTCCTCTGCTGCACGTCACCCTCGCGCTCTTCAGTTCCATTGTGGACTCGTAGAGGTTCCGTGAAAGTTCAGGAAAAATTAGATATGATACAGATACAAAATCAGGTTACTGATAGAATAAATTAACTGTAGAAGGTTATCACGGAAGCTGCTGGTGAATTTCCCAAGCGAAAAAAGATTACGAATAATTTAAAAAATACTTTAGCTTCATAAAGAATGAAATAGTTTCTCCCAATGATGGGAACGATAAAGAGCCAATAAACAGGGTAAACATTCAGAAGAAAATAGAAAAATAAATGGTTGTCCAATAAGAGTATTAGAACTTTAAAATGAACCACAATAATAACTACAAGTGAAAATCTGGTACTTGTTTTAAAAACAATGTCCCAATTGGAATAAACACCATTGTCAGAAACAATACAAATTGTAAATAATTGCTCAGAGGATATCAACGAGATCACCATTGACGTGAAAAACCACAGTTAATATAAAAACATGTTTTTTTAGTCTAGAGATGGGGTAAATTGCAGAATCATGAATAGAAGCAAAAGTCACTCTTATTGACAAAACGTTAATTGTTAAATAAAAAACGAATTACGTGGTGTTTAGTAGTACCAGATCTATGAGTTTAGTTTGTTTAATTGGTTGAGGCGGAAGATCGCACACGAACAAGATTCATCTTCAGTTGGTCCTTTACGATCATTAAAGTCCTTACATAACTATTACAAAAAGCGTTATAATTATATAACTTAATAAATGATGAAATGAGACGAAACTTCTATCAGATGTCAAAGGCAGTCATATCGACTTGCCTCTAAGTATTGCTTAAAGTAATCTTTAAAGTATTGTGTAAAGTACTGTTTAACGTATTGTTTAAAGTATCGTTTAAAGTATTGTTTAAAATATTGTTTAAAATATTGTTTAAAGCATTGTGTAAAGTATTGTTTAAAGTATTGTTTAAAGTATTGTTTAAAGTATTGTTTAAAGTATTGTTTAAAGTATTGTTTAAAGTATTGTTTGGAATTGTAAATGCTAAAGACGCCTTCATACTGCTGTGGATGGACACTGGCTGATGATGATGACGATAATATCACTACTTGTTAACACAAAGTATTCAAATATTTAGTCTTTCATATTGTGAATTAATTTAAGATGATTTCTAATGGATTGAGATATACACAGTGCGTTCATTAAGTATCATTATTTAAGATATATCTCAGCAACTAGTCACACCATCTGTGGACGAGTGTAGTCGTTTCAAAGCTTGAACGTTCCTGGACCTAATGAAACCTACTTTACCACGATCGGTTGACATTTGTTGTTTTTATGACGACCTGTTTACAAGCCAAAAAAGTTTTGATGTACAAATAAAAACATGAAATAAAGAGCCGTTATTAAAACTCGGTAAAACTGCATCGGAAACATTGCAGTTGATGCAGCAAGTGTACGATGATGATTGTTTTAGCAGAACAAATGCTATTTCTGTGGCATAAATGCTTTTTAGATGGCAGGGTGGCGTTGGAGGATGACAAACGTGACGGAAGACCAATTTTAGCTCGCACTCCCGAAATGATAGAAAAAGTTTGCGATGCTTCGATAAAAATGATGGCAGAGGCTTTGAATATCGGCATATAAACGATTCGATTCATTATTCACAAGGATTTGGGTAAAACAAAGGTGTTTGCAAAGTGTGTTCCACAAACATTGACGGAGGAGCAGAAACCACTTTGTGTCAATCATTCCAGGTCATCGCAGTTGCTAGAAATGATCAAAACTTCTTGAAATCAATTGTTACGCGGGATGAAATATGGTACTTTCAACACGATCCAGAATCTAAGCGCTAAAATGTGGAATGAAGGTCGAAAAACTCACCACAGGTAAAAAAACACGAAAAACTCCTTCAAAAATGAGAACAATGTTCATTGTTTTCTTCGATAGCAAAGGTATCATCCATAAAGAGTTCAATCCAACTGGTCATACTGTCAATGAGTAGTACTACTTAGCAGTCCTGATACGATTGATGCACAGAATTCGGCCTGAATATTGCGATCCAGACAGCTGAACTCCAGACAGCACTCCAGACTGTTGCACGATAATGCGCCAAGTCACACATCGTTAATTGTGCGTCAATTTTTGGCCCTAAACCAAGTCTGTGTGATCAACCATCGTATTCACCGTATTCACCAGATTTAGTTAATTGTGACTTCCACTTGTTTTAAAAATTGAAATTAAACTTGAAAATGGTTTTTGAAGACATTCAGAACATCTAAACAACTCGAGCTTTAGGGGCTTAGCTTAGGCGAGCCTTAGGGGCTATTCAACAAAATGATCTGAAGCTCGCATTTGAATCACTATTGAACCTTTGTAACAAATATATCGAAGCGAGAGGAGAATACTTCAAATAATAATTCATAAAAAAATGCCAGGTATTTTGTTTTAATCACATTTTCCCGGACCAGTACTGATACTTAATGGACGCACTGTGTACTCACAATAGTCTCGTCCAAGTTGACAAAATTATTGAAAGAAGATAAGAAAGAGTGCACGTAAGGAGTCATAGAAAGAGACAAAATTATATCTTCTACACAAAACAAGTATACATGTTTTTTAATAAATCGACAACTAACCCATTCAGAAGAATAAATGTGAGAATACAGTAAATTCTCAGACAGTTATTTGAGATATCATCTCCGTATAAGCAAGTAGGAATTAATTAAAACCGTCGTATATGTTACCTGAGTTCTCCTCCACCCACAAATCAATCCCTACTTCATCCCCTCCCTCCTTATACCACGACGACATTTCGTAAACGAATCGAGACAAAAACGGCAACGTCGGTGATCCCCGCCACGAAAACGCAATAGCTGTCAGGGTACCTCGGTAGGGGGTGCTCGGGCGAGAGAGACGACTCGCCCGATATTGCAAGTAGTTGCAGCGGGGCGGAAAATCGTACATGACGGCCGCATATCCATGGCAACTTTGTCGGGATATGAATATTTCATAGAATACATTTTCATACTTTATTGAACGTGTCACGGGCGATTACCGACAATGCACCTGTCCTGTCTGGAAGCAGAGATGGCGCTAGCGGCGACGTGAAATGCTACTGATAAACGTTGTCAGTTGGGTGACATTTAACGGAACAAGTGAGGTAGAGAGTGGAAGAGAAACAAAAAGAAAAAAAGAGAATGGGAAGGAATCTGTCCAAATTAATAAGATACATAGAAACAACGAAAAAACTTAGTCATAATTTGTCGGGTCACGATCACATGTTCTTTTTGAAATTAAAATAGTTTCTTTAATAATTTGAACCATTGGGTTATTGTTTTAAATACGAATGTAATTTTTGCCGTTTGCAAAATTTAGTTTCCATCGGTTAGAGGAAGCATGTTCTATAATTGATATGAAACATTTTTTAAAGATCTTAATATTAAATTACATAGGCCAATAGGTTCTTTTAGTGTCGGACCAAATGCTAGGGATTTCTGCTGATTTCATACGAATTTGATGCCCTGAATTCAAATATGGCATTCATTTTTGACCTTAGGAGCTCAAATTTCTAAGATATAACATTTAATGAAATATACGTTACTATTTTAAGTTAAATCCATGGATCACATAAAAAAATAAATACGGAATTTTTGGTTATTATATTATACAAATATTATTATAAACAAAGTTAGAGTAAAAAGTTATCGCTGAAATGAACTAGTCACAGAATACCTCGGAAGCTAATTTTCCGTGGCATTCTGTATTTTGAAAGAGTTCTTTTTTAAACTCCAGCAGTAATATGCCATCATGTGCATGTCCCATCTTCCTTGGTAGCGATTCTCCATAGTTTCAATATCCTAGTGAAATCTTTCACCTTATTCCTCACAAATTTTAAAGAAAACGGTCTAAGTGGCATTTCAACAGTATTGTGAACTTCAACAAATAAAGATCAGGTTTTTCGCTCAGCGTGATTCATGGAATTTACGAAGGCGAGATCCTTAAAGAGTTCTCTTATTTTTACATGAAATTATTTTTAAAATAAAAAATACAAATAGCATTGATATCTTATATTGTTTTGCTTTAATTTCAAATATAAAATATATAGGTCTTATTTGATAACTCTGTATAAATAAAATATTTATCATTAAGTAGGTTTATAGCAGTTGGTCGTAAAAACTTGTGTGATAATATTTTTCTATGATGTTAAAATATGTTTATCCATCATCCTAAATGCTTTCTAACCAGACATTCCTGCCTATTCCCATCTAAACATTTTCGAGCAAATGAGCATTCCTCATCGAAATCATTCGGAATTTTCTCGTCGCCCTCCCTTGGGAGTTGATTACGATGGAAAGGTCCACGGTTACGCCTCCGCCGTCGCTAATATTAATCCCGGGACGCTGCCGCCAAGATAACGGAAATGCCGAAATGTCGAAAGTATTTTTTAATTATGCTTAATTTGCAAGCAACGCCTCGAGCTGTATTTATAGACGTCGGAGAAGGTTTTCCAAGGTTGAGGGGTAGGAAAAGGGGTCCGCGAGAAAAATAATGAAAACGCTGGCTTTGGTTTTTCCTACCCTTGCATTTCTTTTCGTTTTGTTTTTTGGGATGCTTTGAGAGCGGCAGAAGATAATACATTACCTTGGAAAACAAAATAATTTTAAATTAAACCACAATTTTGTTCATGCTCATCGTATTGTGAATAATAAATTTTATCAAATATAATTGGCATTTTCAAGTATTGTCTGCTTCGAGTGAAGAGTCCAACTGAACTCGTTGCAGTATCGTTAGCAGAAAGAAGACTGTTCTACTTCCAACAAGATGGGACACCGCCACATTTTACGCGAAATGTGCGGGATTATCTTCATGAACGTGCTAAAAATATCAAGAATATCTGTTCTTAAGTAAATAAAAGAATCAGTGGGTTAAAAACAAAACGAAGACGACTAATTTCTCAGTGATTTTTTTTTCTGTAATAAATTTGCCTAATTAATAACATTACGCTCAATATGTTGGAAAATATTAGTAATAATATTGTTAGAGTTCATTCTTGTACATTACAAGGAGAGCACCAGTTTGAGCATTTATTAAAAAATAATTATTGATTAGTTTATAATGGTTATTTTTTTTATTGTTATTTTAAATTAGCCTTTTTAGCACAAAAAGGTGTATTGTTAAACAATAATTGATTATTCTAAAACCGCTACTCCAGTTAAAAATATGATATAACATTTTTTATTTCCAATTTTAAGATTAGTCAAATTATATTAAAAAATACGAATATAGGAATATATATATATATATATATATATATATATATATATATATATATATATATATATATATATATATATATATATATATATATATATATATATATATATATCGCCTTCGCCGAACTGTCAACCATGCGACGTCACGTGCCTCTCGGGACCGGTTTCTAGCCTTTTAGCCGTCATCAGCCGAGCTCCAGACGAACGCAAGGAAAGCAGTTCGGAGAGACGATCGGGGCCAGACCAGATCAACTGGCCATTTTAATGACGGGTCGTGATCGCACACAACTCACGCCATCATACGGCGAATGCTCGTAGCAGTCAGGACCGCTCGTAACATTCTGCCTGGAACCTCGGGTATAATACCAGGTATGCCCACAAGGTAACGTAACGGAACCGTGGAGGGAAATATTAGAGAAATCTTTCACCCTTTCTCCACGTGGTGCCACCGATCGCCTTCGCCGAACTGTCAACCATGCGACGTCACGTGTCTCTCGGGACCGGTTTCTAGCCTTTCAGCCGTCATCAGCCGAGCTCCAGACGAACGCAATGAAAGCAGTTCGCAGAGACGATCGTAGCAGTCAGGACCGCTCGTATATATATATATATATATATATATATATATATATATATATATATATATATATATATATGTATATATATATATATATATATATATATATATATATATATATATATATATATATATATATATTTATATATATATATATATATATATATATATATATATATATATATATATATATATATATATATATATATATATATATATATATATATATATATATATATATATATATATATCTAACCACCAACAGTGCAGTTCTTAACAATTTTAATGTTGGAAGTGAGCACCGAATGGTACGAGCAAAAGTTAGAATTAACTGTCGAAGAGAACGCGGAAGAATGGTAAGGTCAAAGAAGGGCAAAGTGGATTCTGGGAAACTGCTGTAGAGAGGCAGAGATTTTGAGATTGCTTTTTCAAACCACTTTGCTGTGTTACAAGATCCGGATGAGATGGAAATATCCGTTCAATATGAAGAAATCGCCAACAATGTGCTTCAAACGGCTGCTTCAATAGCGCCAGAAGAAAAATGTCTCAAACAGACAAAAATATCCAGTAAAACCACTAATTTAATGAAGAAACAACCGCACAATTAGAAATGTAGGTAGTGCTTTAGGCGGGGTCGAATACAATGAGATCTGCAAAACTATAAGAACGCGTATCAGAGAGGACATGCGCCGATTCAACATGCAGCTAGTGTAAAAAAACCTCTAAGGAAACCCTGGGGAAACCTGAAGGAAACCCTGAGAAAACAAAGGAATTAACAAATAAAAGCTAAAATTTTTTTTTTTTTTAATTTTTTTATTTATAAAACATCCCTGAGGAAGTTTTCCAAAATTACAATCTGACCAAAGTTGATCAATGAGTAATGTTGTACAAACCTAAGTTACTACAAAAGAAAAGGTGATTTTAAGAACTTACTCACTAGTATCCCTTAAATTAAATCCAATAACTTAATTACACCAATATTAACGTATACACCAGCACTATGCTCTGCTTTTTTACTAACAAACGTTCAAACCAACTCAAAGGGTTTGGTCCTCTTAAGTCTTCTGATCTGACCTGCATTATCAAGGAGCTGGATGGCCTCGACATTGACGTGCTGAAGAAGTCGCTGCTCGTGACTCTGGGCAAATCTGCTAATGGTCTGGGTAACGGTGTCCATTTCCAAGTCCCTATGGAGGTCACTGTTTCTGAAATACCAAGGGGCAAGGGGAATCGCTGGATTATTTCCAAGTTGTTCTTTTTGGCACAACCCCACAGCTGGATGCCATATGTCCATACGGGCTTTAGAATTTGTTTGTACAAGAGTACTTTGTTGTAGACTGATAGAGGGGAATTTCGTCCAAGCAGCCAATACATTTTTCTAAATTTGATGTCAAGTTCTTCTTTTTTCTTTTTGACATGAGCCCTCCAGCGTAGCTTGGCATCTAATGTTATACCCAAATATTTTGCTGTATTAGCATATGGTACTTGGATATTATTTATACTAACGGGGATATGTTGATTTCTTTTGTTCGTGAAATTAATATGGGCGGATTTAGACTCATTTAATTTGATTCGCCATTGCTTAGTCCAGTTGTTAATTTTATTAACTGAGGTTTGCAGGTTTATTGCCGCTTCTTCGTGGTCTACGCCTACAGCCATAATAGCAGTATCGTCAGCAAATGTTGCTATCGTGTCTGTATATAATAGGTAAAGGACTGGTCCCAATACACTACCTTGCGGTACTCCTGCTTTAATATTTTTTAGTTCAGAGTATGCATCTTCCTGTTTAACTCTGAAATATCTATCTGAGATATAAGACTTTAATAATTGCGCAAACTGTTTAGGCAAAAGCTTGTTTAATTTGTAGTTGAGACCCTCATGCCACATTTTATCGAAGGCTTGGGCCACATCGAGAAATACGGTAGAACAAATTTTTTTTTCTTCCAGTGACTTTTCAATTATATTTCTTATCCTATGGACCTGGTCTATAGTTGAGTGGCTTTCTCTAAATCCAAACTGATGGTCTGGAATTATGTTTTTATCTTCAATGATTGGCTTCAATCTTTTAAGGAATATTTTTTCAAACAGTTTTGAAATAACAGGTAGCAAGGAGATTGGCCTGTAAGATGAAACTTCATTCGGTGGTTTTCCGGGTTTTGGGATCATTATCATTTCTGCTACTTTTCATATCTTAGGTACATACTTTAATCTAAAAGATGCATTTATAAGATATGTAAGTTTTACTATAGCTTTACGAGGAAGCTGTTTCATGACTTCTCCCGTGATTAAGTCAAACCCTGGGGCTTTTTTTGTGTTGATGTTTTCTTCAATTTCTGATGCAATTTCTTTTGGGGTAACAGGTCTTATGTCACTTTCTTCTTGGGCAAGATTTTCCCAGTCAAGTATGTTTTCACCTTCATTTGGCTGGAAAAAGCTAAATATATATATATATATATATATATATATATATATATATATATATATATATATATATATATATATATATATATATATATATATATATATATATATATATATATATATATATATATATATATATATATATATATATATATATATATATATATATATATATACATTGTTGACTGTATACGTACTCCGAACGTTTCGTCATATGGACGCTATTTGTGTTTATTGACCTGAAAATTTCATCTCAGTCAAAAAATGGAATTAACTAAAAATTTTTGTGCGCTGGTTTACTTTGACTGTGAATATGGATTATCTCAACAACCTTGTATCGATTAACTGCCTTAAATTTTTGTTACATAACACCATCTAAAACTACTGTATATTACTGATTTAGTGAATTTAGTTATAGCCGTCGTTCGCTCACCGGATTTTTCACCACAATCTAAAATTGAAAAAATAATAAAAATATATGTTCTTATGTAAATAAATAATCACTGAGTAAAAAACGAAAAAACAAAACGACAAATTTATCAATGATTTTTTTCTGTAATAAATTTGCCTAACGAACAAAATTTCGATTTTTTACTTACATAAGAACAGATATTTTTGATATTTTTTGAGTTTTAGATCGCGGCGAAAAACCCAAAAAAAGAAAATATATATCGATACTATGCGCGAACTGACAAAGCAAGATCATCATGTTGGCATATCGTAAGATTGAGACATCCCTGGATATTAGTACGACAAACATATACAAGATTTTACACGAACATTTAGCAGTGAAAAAGATTTGTGCGCTTTAGATTCCGTATAATTTGACAATAGCGCAAAAAAAGGCTCGTGTCGATTGATGCAAAGAAATGCCCAAAAATACAATCGTAATGCGTCAAAAGCCGTGTATTACATCTACATAGATGACGCACCTTGGATCTATGCATAGCCCAAAAGTAAACAAAAGTGGACTGAAGCCTACAAACCCAACAAAAGTTGTTTGCGGAAGAAGCACTGCGAAGAAAATGGTCGACTGTTTTTTTTGGATAAATGGGCATATGGCTACAATGCCACTAGAATCGTAAAACAGTCAGTTCTGAATGGAACACAACTATTTGTTTGCTAGAAATCTTTGAAGAAATAAGAAAAAACAACCAGCGCCGCAGGATCATTCTTCACCATGATGACGCGAGCTCTCACACATTGAACCGAATCGAACAACTCAATATTTGACCGGTCAAAACATCGAATTGATGGGTCATATGCTCTACATGCTTGATTTGGCACTTAATGACTTTTTATTGTTCCCGTCCATGAAGAATACTATGTAGTCAACGATTTTCGATGCTAGAAGAAGCGCTTGATACGTTCAAAATGCATGTTTTGGAAGATATCTGAATCGGAAGAGAAAAAGCGCTATATATAAATATTTGTTTTTATTTATTATTCTAGATACATAAATAGCAACCCTCATATATATATATATATATATATATATATATATATATATATATATATATATATATATATATATATATATATAAAGTATCATTTATCATATTCCATGACATAATCGAGTTCAACGCCAGATTTCATTAGAATCCTACCATCCGTTCAAGTATGATTGAAGGGCAAACATCCAAATAAACATACTTTAACATTTATAATATTAGTATATATATATATATATATATATATATATATATATATATATATATATATATATATATATATATATATACATATACATATATATCCCCTTTGTAGAGATCTTGATGTGGTAAAGGGGTTTAAGTAGGGCAATGAAGTTTTGAGCTATGTCGTCTGGAGTGTATGCTCCTGAGAGGGTCATCCCTGGCTGACTCACTCTGCCTAGCGATCAAGGCAGAGGCCTCAGACTATCATGATCCAAAATCTGCCAACACGCATTGGACCAGCGTGGCGGATTACGGTCCATACCTTCAACATGGTATTTCAACATGTTTCGATACAACCAGTACAACCTAAAACACGGTCCTCATTCCCCGAAGGCCAAGGGGCAACTATCTACGGCAGGGAGAAGACCTGCCCCAAGGCAGAGGGTGCTAAGAATCACCGGGTTAGATCAGGCTGCCATTGGACTTTTGACATTGCAACGCTAAATATACGGACCATGAAAACGGAGTCCCGATTGCAAGAATTGTTAATCGAACTTGACAACATACATTGGGATATTATTGGGCTCTGTGAAACACGAAGAAAGAGCCAAGAGTTAGTCAAACTGGAACCAACTGGACACGTATTTTACACTCGAGATACAAAAAATGGCCGATGTGGCGGAATTGGATTCCTTTGATAGTACATCTGACCGATTAGTCCAATGCGTTATTCAGCTGAATAAAAAGTTTAGGCTTCAAATAAAAAAACCCTGGAAGAAAACAAAGGAATTGACAAGGCTAAACAGAAGCTAAGAAACAAAAGAACGCAAGTATATGCCTTAAGGCGTAAGAATGGCACAATATGCAGGGCACGTACGCAAATATTAGAGATTGTCAGAAAATTTTATTCCCAGTTATATGAAGATCAGAACCAATCAAAGAAAACAATACCCACGGAAGAACAAATTCCAGATATTCTAGTGGAGGAAGTAACAAATGCTATAGAATCGATGAAATACGGCAAGGCTCGAGGAAAGGACAGTGTAACTGTCGAAATACTAAAAGCTGGTGGTCAGACGTTACATAAAACACTGGCAAAATTATACTCAAAATGTCTCAAAGAACAAAAAGTACCTGACTTATGAAAACATTCAGAATTGATCCTTTTACATACAAAGGGAGCACAGGAAGATTTAAAGAATTACCGTCCAATAAGCCTCCTATCTGTAGTTTACAAAGTTTTCACTAAGATAATTTCTAAAAGAATATTAAAACAACTGAATGAGGCACAATCAAGAGAACAAGCAGGATTCAGAAGTGGATTCAGTACAATGGATCACATCCAGTTTGTACAGCAGGCCATAGAAAGGCACAACGAATACACCAGGCCACTGTGTTTGGCTTTTATCGACAACGAAAAAGCATTTGACTCCATTTCAAAGTATGCAATAATGGATGCACTGCTTAGTCAAGGGGTAGATAAAGCATATGTAAACCTATTAGGATCTATATCTGATGGAGCTACAGCCACAATTCACCTTGATGATCTTGAAGTGGGAATTAATGTAGAAATGTAGAATTAATGTAGTACGGCAGGGTGACCGGGTACGGCCTATTATTTTCTCGGCCGGTCTTGAAGAAGTATTTCATAAACTGGATTGGGAACAGGATTGTGTAAAGATCAATGGTGCAAACTTAAACCATCTTAGATTTGCAGATGATATCGTTCTCCTTTCACAAGACCCAGAGGAGCTGCAAAGACGCATACAAGGACTGCAAAGGGCTGGCAAACCATTTGGCTTGAAAATAAACCTAAAAAAGTGTCAGGTTATGTTCAATAACTTCGCTCAGGACAGAAAAATTTCAGTTTTAGGAAGGGATTTGGAGATTGTGGACAGTTTTATATATCTTGGGCAGAGGATTTCAATGGAGGGGAATACCGCCCGGGAACTGGAACGGCATGTTAAATGTGGTTAGCAGACATTTGGCAGGCTCAACATTGTGTTTAAGAGCAGAAAGCTTTGCCTGAAAAGAAAAGTTTTCGATTAGTGTCTTCTACCGGTTTTGACATACGGAAGTGAAACCTGGACACTCACATCCCAATCAATTCAAAAACTTCGGGTAGCACAGAGGGGAATGGAAAGATGTATGCTTGTTATTACAAGGCGAGACAGAAAGTCCTGCGCATGGATCAAGGAACAAACGAAAGTCTGTGACATCATTGGAAGAGTAAAGTGATTGAAATGGAGATGGGCAGGCCAAATAGCGAGGCAATCCTGGAGTGGATACCGGTTGATCGCAAACGTCCGCGAAGAAGACCGAAAGCACGATGGATTGATGACATCGTTAAGTATATTGGAGTGGCAGAGGAGAGCCCAGGACCGTGAAATTTGGAAAGATGCTCAAGAGACCTTCATCCTGCAGTGGATCGACATGGGCTGATGATGATGATGATGATGATGATATATATATATATATATATATATATATATATATATATATATATATATATATATATATATATATATATATATATATATATATATATATATATATATATATTATAATATATTTATTATTTATTATTCGCGATTTATTATTTTTATTTATATTTATTATATATTTATTATTCGCGAGATTGAAAGTTTGACTTGAGTATCGAGTAAGGATGCTTGTGTCTGTCCAGATTACAATATGTTGGAAGCTAAGTTGTAATATTAGTAAACATAGTCGCCTTATATATATATATATATATATATATATATATATATATATATATATATATATATATATATATATATATATATATAGATAGATAGACAGATAGATAGATAGATAGATAGACAGATAGATAGATAGATAGATAGATAGATAGATAGATAGATAGATAGATAGATAGATAGATGGTTCGGTGTAAAAAATAGATATATGTAAAATCTATCTGTAATGTATATAAATTTAAATATATAAATGTTAATATAATATATAAAAAATAGCTTCAATAAAAGCAGGCCCTCTGGTTCTATTTTGCGCCAGAGCCTTGACCTCTCCAAGAGATGTTCACTATTTTCAATTCATCAAAGACAGTTCTTCACCAAGTTTATGCGAACCTTCAGATACCTCTTTTACCCTGCGGTTTCCATTCCATTACTATTTTGGCTGTACAGTTGCTTTGTTTTCTAAGTGTGTGCCCAATCCAACCCTACTTACGAAGTGTTATTTTGTGATCAATTTTCTTTTGATTTGTGAAATGGAGCTACTATGCGGCCAAAATATGCGTTGTTTCCACAAGTATTTATTTGTGAAGACCAGAAGTTTGTTTGTTATTGTTTTGGTTATTTTCAATGTTTCAAACCCATAGAGTAAGATAGACCTAATATTGATGTTAAATATATGGATTTAGTTTGCGTCAAATTTTATGTTGACCTCCGCACAGGTGATAGTGCTCCAAAATGTCTTTGTTCTTTTCGTATTTTGCCTCTGACATCATGATCTGCACATCTGTTCTTTGTAAGATGATTGTTAGTGGACTATTCTGGAATTATTATATCCTGTGCACTAATGTCAATTAATATCTTCCAATTTATTTATCACACCACTCACTAAAAATGAAATTTTCCTCTTTTTTCGATCCGGCAACACCGTCAATATCCCACGTCGCCGTTTATTAACAACCCGATCTAACACGGGCTTTAAACCGTAATAACAGTATCGCCCATCCCTTATCGTAATTGGCAATTCAAGCGCAGCCCTTATTCCATACCGGCAGAAGAGAAAAAAAGAGCAAAAACCAAACCGAAGGGGGTCCACGCACCGTACCATTGTCGCCGGCGCGAAGGCTTAGCATGTTATTCGGGCCCTGCGATCATTATTATTATGATTATTATTAAAAAAAAGTCCGTTGTCGAATGTCGAGGGGTGTCCAGTTCTTTATCTGCCGTGCAATTGATGGATGACTGAGGATGAAGGGTGACTTGGAAGCGCGGGGTCGACGTGATAACGGATTGGAAGACGGAGAGAACGAGCGGCGGAGAAAAATATTACGACTGTGGTCTATTAGTTTGATGGTGTTATATTAATTTGGGGTTGCGGCTTTTGGACTTTCAGAAGGATATTACGTCAACCCCTAAGTCCATGTTTAGTTGTTATCAAATATTTAACTAAAATAACAATTTTTCAAATTATTTGTTTTTTAATTTTTATTATTTGATTTTTATCTAGTAAATAAAAATTACAAGTTATAGCTACTGAATTTTTGATATAAAGATGATGTTAATCCATGAAAATTGGTGGAAATGTATCGAAAGTTATCCTGATGATATCAGGGGAGTAAATATAGTAGAGACTGAAGAAGAAATACTTTCCAGAAAAATTGTCAAATGTTTTAAATGTGGGGCTACAGTACATTTTTGAAGAGATCCATGCTAATGTGATGGCATAACTATGTCTCAACCTTCAAGTCGTGAAGCCAACCTCCATTTCATGGTGGTTGCAAAGCTAAAAAAAATACGTCTAACTCCTGGACTTCAAAGGCTCTAATCTAAGAAATACCTTTTAGTGTGCAGAAGTGCCTTTTTAGTGTTGCAATTTATATGCATGTTAGTACAAGGATATAGTGAAAAGTCAAGTGGGGGATCTCTATAAAGTAGCTTTGTTTTCATCTACAGATTTCAAACTGATATAACATTAAGTTTTGTTTTGACGATATTTGAAACAAAACATATACAGCTCAAGCTTCCACCTTAGGCGGTCTTGCTAATCATTTTCATGGATACTTTGGATTTCCAAGAAAATGGATACTTTTATTTTCCATCGCCTTCTTCACCCCTACTCTGCACGATAATTTTGGTATTCCTCTTTTCATTCACTGTATTGGAGTCCAGAGCCATACCTTTGAGCACCGCAGCCCCCCTTAGGAGTTGACTTTTATGAACCTTTCTCTATAGTAAAGATCTACGACGTATAAAAAACATTCTAAATTTTAAATTCGTAGGTCTTATTGTTTCGGAGAATTCACGAAAAAAAATTTTTTCATATATATGAACATTTTTGTTGGTTGCTTGACCGGGAAAGAGTCCCACCTATTCCTTCAACTGGATGACATATGTTTCGTCTCTGGAGGTTCAGACTCATTAGGGCGTCGACATATACCATACCATCAAGAATAAGGAGACCCTATCCACAGCCAACCACCCATGTTTTCTCCGACTTCCCATCGGATGATGTATATATGTACTGTTAGATTTTTTTGGACTACGTCCAATGAGACAGCAGTAGCTGAGTGTCATCACACACCCAACCGTTGGGTTACACAATCTCATATGGAACACACAACAACCTGCGTCTCTGCCTAAATGAACATTTTTGTTGGTTGCTTGACCGGGAAGGAGCCCCACCTATCCCTTCAACTGGATGCCATATTTTTCGCCTCTCGAGGTTCAGACTCATCAGGGCGCCGACATATACCATACCATCAAGAATAGGGAGACCCTATCCACAGCCAACAATCCATGTTTTCGCCGACTTCCCGTCGGATGGCGTATATATGTAGTGTTAGATTTTCTTGGACTGCGTCCAGTGAGACAGCAGTAGCTGAGACACCCAACCCAACGGTTGGGTGTGTGATGACACTCAGCTATTGTTGTCTCATTGGACGCAGTCTAAGAAAATCTAACACTACATATATACATATATATATATATATATATATATATATATATATATATATATATATATATATATATATATATATATATATATATATATATATATATATAAATCTCATTTTGGTCTTTCTTTTTTCATTCGCTTTCGATTCTCTTTCAATTCGAATTGAATTCCAGAGTGATACCTTTGAGAGCCATCTTTTCGCGTTCATTTTTATGTGGCCATACCAGATTAGACATTTTAATTCTACATTGTCCATTATATCAAAGGGTGCTGCCATTTCTTCCTTTATTGTTTGGTTTCTGGCTAATTATAACAGTCTTACCACAGCTGTTCCCAAAAGTCGATTTCATAGCCACCAATCTCCAAGTGTATTACTGTTCCATATGTGCATGACCCATCCCATACCTCCAAATAGTGCTATGATTTCCACTATAGCCTTTTAAAGCTTTCGATTAATATTAGTTGGCTTATTTCTATTTCATATTAACGAGTGTTGCTAATGTATTGCTACCCTTCTTTATCCAACGGTATGTCTTTTTTCCTCCACACTTCCTCTTTTGTTGAATATAATTATTTCAAGATATTTGTTACTATGACACTTTCTCACACTTCCGTTTTTATATTAAGTCTTTTTCATCTCCATCAACTATGATGCGTTCGGTTTTTTTAAAATTTATTTGAAGTCCCCTCGTTTTATATTCATCGGTTAACTTGCACAGAGGTATCGTCTCCATCCTCGGTGAAAATTAGTTGATCGTCTTGAAACAGTAAAGAAGATAGCGTGACGTCGTATATACAAGGTGATCCAAAAAAATAACGTTCTGAAGATTACATTGTCTAAATGTGCTCCACTTCTGTCCTGGCACTTTTGAAGCCGACTTGTAAAATTTGCCATAACGCAGCGGCAAATGTCTGCATTTATAGCTTCGATTTCTTTCCGAGATCCTCCAGAGTGGCAGGGCGGTTGCGGTAAACTTAACTTTTAAGTCAGGTCCGGGCTTGGAGAGGGCCACTGAATGTCTCCTCATCGGTAAAACAATTTTCCCTGAAAAAGCGCCTGAACGGCGGGCAAAGAGAGATTGGAACACTTTACTATGGCAGGTGGCTCCGTCCTGTTGGAACCAAGAGTCCTGAGCGTATCCTTCAAATTCTTGAAGAGCGTGAGTGAAAAAAGTTTGAAGCATGTCAACATAACGCTGAGAATTCACCGTAACTGCCCGGCCTTGGTGGTCTTTGAACTAAAACGGGCTAGGCAGAGGCCCTTCAGGTTTCTTTTTAGGATTATCTCCACACGAGTAGAGACGATTTTGATTATTGACATGGCAATTAAGGAGGAAATGAACCTCGAAATTGTTGTTGCGGTTATATTCGCGCACACAAAGCGAGCGCTCCTCTCCCGTGTAGCGCTGCTTGGTGACTAAATTTCCCTAAGCCGAACTATCGTAGTGTCTGATTCCAATGCCTGTTACCGAGAGGTGTCTAGGATGGGACAGTTGGACATCAGTTCCATGGGTGTGTGTGGTAAAGAGACACTCATTTGAAAAAGTTTTATGGGACTGTTCACATTTCATAGTTCATAAGTGGTTTCCATGTGGTCGAAGCATCTAGTAATGCTCCATGCTCAGGACGCCCCTGTGAGGTGACCACTAAGGAAATGGTCAACAAAATTTACAAAACTGTCAACAAAATCCTCGTGGCAGATCGCAGATTGAAGGTTAGATAGATTGTGGAGATGATAAACATCGGAATTGGTCAGACCCAATCCACCCTATTTACCAGACTTGGCCCCACTTCGACTTATTTCTCTTTCTAACCATGAAAAAATGGCTGGCTGGACGAAAATTTACATCAAATGAATACATACCATCGAAACAGAGGACTATTAGCAAAGCTGGACAAGTCAAACTGTTTGGAAAGCGTACTGTTTGGTACTGAAAGGAAACCAAGTATCACGCTACTATCGCATATCCAGGAGTTTTAGTATTTTTAAATATTCATCAAAATTCGACGTGTGGCTATTAAATAACGAGACTAATGCTGCTACGGAAGAAGTACCATGCGCCAAACGGCAGCGACAAACAACTGTTTAGCGTAAAGCCTCCTCTTTCGAATGCAGTATCTCTCGCTTCTGTAAGCAAATCCCTATAACCGTAGTTTTCGTTCGCATTAGAGTTATTTTATTATTTCGCCGGAAAAATGTATAGTGTAACAATAGAGCAACGAATTGTTGTGAAATTTTACTTGAAACTTGGAAAAAATATATTGAAACTCTACTGAAACGTATAATTTATTGAAAGACGTCTTCCACGTCAAAATCGGATGACAATATCGAAAAAATCGGTAATCTGGTTCTATCTGACCGCCGGTAAAGTATCCGTGCGATTGCTAAAACTGTAGGAATTGACAAAGAATGCGTACGGCAAATTTTACATAACAACTTTAACATGCACTAAATGTGTGCCAAAATGTTGCCTAAAATTCTCATATTTGAACAACAAGAAGTTCGCAAAAATGTTTGTACTGACACTTTGAATGCCATTGAAAGTGACCCAAACTTATTGGAAATGATAATAACATGTGACCAATCGTGGTTTTTCATTTATGATCCTGAAACAAAGAACCAATTTATGTACTGGAAGAGCACAAATTCACCCTAGAGCCAAAAAATTCTCAAATGTGCAAATCAAAATTCAAAGCATTGATGATGGTTTTTTTCGGTGTTTATGGGATTGTGTATCTTCTCTGGGTTCCTGAAGGTGATATCTGCATTAAAATAAATACGATTTGAGTCTGTTGAAGCTGTGAAAGAGAAAGTAGCACGCTTTCTAATGAGGCTGACAGAAGAAAACTTCCAGCACTGTTTCCAACAATGGAAGATTCGCATGGAGCTAGAGGAGGGGGTGTATATTGAAGGTGATAATAAATAAATATGTATGAAATCAAAATAAAATGTTTTACAGTGCCAGTCTTGTTATTTAATAGTCACACCTCGTACATCAGTCGTTATGACAGTGCCGATAACAATACAACAAAATAAAACTTATATCCCTTTAATAAACGCTTTTGACACCATCTGATGAATAAAAAAACCCTATTTTATCGGTTCAAGTACTCCAAATGGCATTTTCGTCGGAAACCATCACTTCATCCGACTCTTCCGACCACCAGTAACAATACCATTGATTATAGGGTCACCTTTTTTCGCAACCGCTCTCATTCGATACCATCTGATTAGATATACAAACAGAACGCTCGTGTGGTGGTTGTCAATCAAATTTCGCCCCATTCAATAACGTTTTGACGAGGGGTTGAACAATGAATAAAGGACGAACACGCCGTGGAGGGGTGCAAACTTGCAAAAACACCGGGTAATCCTCGATATGAATGTAATGTTTGTTTGCCTAGTAATTTTATACGTTTTTATTGTTCTCGCTCGGGTTGTTTTAGCGTGAGATTTGTTAGTTTATGTCACAAAGTACTGTTTTTATGAATATGTCAAATGAGGGAGCTGAAAATTGTTTTCGTATACTGACAGCTTTGTTTTTCTTAGCTCTTGAAGTAAGTTAAGGTAAAAATATTAGATATTTTGTATAATAACGTCGATTTTGCTTAGAGATAGTGTTACTAACATATTTATTGGTTTAGACTGACGTCTATCGCATTTTGGAGGATAAACATACACCTCAAAAGTCAGTTCTTTATTAATTGTCATTGTGCAAAAAAACATAGTTTTTTTAGCTTTGAATATGTCGAATTATGTACAGTTTCTAACCTAAAAAACTTGTGAACGATGGTTTAAATGCTTTAAATGTGGTGATTTTGACTTAAGACAAGGAGCGTCCAGGACAGATGAAAAGGTTTGAAGATTTAGAGTTGCAAGCATTATTAGATGAAGACTCAACCTATACATTAAAACAATTGGAAGAAGCGTTGAATGTTGCCCAATGCACCATTTCCGAACGTCTACAGGCATTGGGCAAGACCCAGAAGGATGGAAGTGGGTTCCATATAGTAAGAAACAAACAGTAACAAAATACAGTAACAGTTCCAACTTCTGCTTGTCTTCAAAATAACAGTTTTCAGAAACAGTTTTCCCCCGTGATCAGAATATCAGATCTCCCGAGACTAGTTTCGGGCTTTATAGTCTACAACAGTTGGGTTTGCGTCGACACTAGAGTGCAGCTTTACGAAACCACATAGAGTATGTTCATGTTCGGCGTCATTTCTGTGAATTTGAAAAGGAACGAGCTATTGGATGAAAGAAGCTGATTTAAGTTTTGAAGGAAAAACGAGATGATTGTGTTTTGATTGGCGTGTTGTTGTTGTGAGGACGCGAATAAGATAGTTTGAGGATCAGTTGTCCTAAAAGTGTCCAAAAAAAAGACAAATGGCATAGTAGTGTTCTTGCTGTACGAAATCGATATGAAAATATCTGGCAAATGTGGGATGCTTTTGCTGCAGCTGCAAATGACTTTGACTTGACTTTTTCAAGGATGACTGTTAATCGACATTTACTTGCTATCCCTTGCTATATCTTGCATATTTGCTTATCGTCCTTATTGGATAATTCCTCCGATATAAAACATTACAAGACGTGTTCCAATGAAGGCTATTGGTGACTGAAATGAAATGAAGTTTTATTACCTATGGAAGCATTGATAAATATAATAATAGGCATAGGTGACCAGGTAACGGAATTTCTTGACGATCACACGATCGATTGCACGATCACTAAACTTTTTTTCTCAATAAATTGATTGTATCAAGAGATGTATGACCTGTTGCACCATTTGTTGAAACCACATGTCGTCCAGATCAAAATCATTCAATTCATATCAGAAAAAAATCAGTAATCCTGTTTCTGCAGTGTTCTCCATTGACAGTAAATGTATTTCCATTTTCGTTTTCAAATATGTATTGGTCCAGTTACACTTTCAGTCCATAAACCACGCTAAATTGTTAATTTTTGTGGGTGTAAAGGTGTTTCAAGAACAGTTTGTCGGTTTTCATTACTACAAATGTGACAATTTTGTTTCTTTACGGAGCCATTTAACCAAAAATGGGTTTCATCCCCGAAGATAATTTTCTAATGAAATAATGGATCTGTTTCAAGTTGGTCTAACTGTATTATCTCTTGTATTAACTGAATTTTATACGCCTTAAAATACAAATCTTTATGAAGAATATTCCTTGTACTGCCATAAAGAAGCCAAAGTTCTTGAGAACAAGGTGTAATTAATTCTTCTGAGTTTTCATTTACACTTCGGTTCACATCTAAGTTCTGTTTTTTGGTTTTGTTGATTTTTCGATAGAACAATCTGAAATCCTTAAAAGTACCGTTGCAATAGTCGATCTGGTTTCTGATTTTGAGGTAACTGCTACCTATTAGGTTTATTTGAGAGTAAAGTCAAGACATCCATTTGTATGCTAGAATTCAATGGTTGGTTATATCAGGTGATGATAAAGAAAATATCATCAATTTTAGGAATGAATTCTGTTGTTAACAGTTTTACCAATGAATTATCAGTGTCGACTTGGAGCGTTACATTTAACAGTGATTCGCAAAATGTTTTTAAAAAAATAAGAACATTTTTTGCTAGTTTGATACATTCAGTACAGCTGTAGAATTCTTCGTTGGCGACGCTTTTGTGTGGTTCCGCGATGTTAAGCTCTTTTCCAGTATTATACTTTTTATTTCCATGACTTTTCTATTGAAGTCCTGCCTAGTAACAGAGTCATTTATGCTGAAAATTTGACAGAATTTTGTAAATCATTTATGGAGGTACTGTGGAAGCTTCATTCCACACAAGAAAGGAGTCCTATAATATCCAGAAACGGGATGTATGTTTGAATGCGGGTGATAAAGTGAGACATTCTCACTAAGAGTTGTCAAATGTTTCGGATTAGTTGCCTTAGTCCTAAACACGTACTTTCCAGTGTTCTCAGAAAGTCATCTTCATTAGTTTTTGAACTGGAAAACGGGATGAATCACGTACAAGGAAATGGCACGTAAAGATTTATTACCTTTTGGTGGATCTTCCGATCTTTTGGGAGATGATCGTAGTTCGATTCAGATGTTTTACGTTCATGACTTTTTCGTTTTCTTTTCCTTTCACGCTATTTGTTTTTATTTTTACATTTTGCTCAGCCCTGGAAAAACCTCCCTCAGTTTCTTGGAAAATGTCATTTTCCCTTTCCTTTTATTACTTTTTCGTACCGGTGTTGGTGTTAGTTTTGTCTTACCTTGGAGGAAAAATGCCATTTTCCTCTGGAGTTTATTTAAGTGAAGTTCCGCTTTACGCTTTTCTTTTGTATACACTTGGCAGAGCTGTCTACCTATGGTTCCGCTAGGCTCGAGCGGCGATTAATCTCGTAATCTTGGGATCTGATAGTGCCTGTATTGAATGTCGCTGGCTTTAGTTAGGTTACGTAGATTTGCTAGATAAGTACCAAACACGCCTTATTGTTAATTTTTGTGTATGTAAAGGTATTCCTTCACTACAAGCGACAATTTGGTTTATTTACGATGACGATAATATAAGATTATTTTTTAATGAAATAATGGATCTGTTTTAAGTTGCTCTAAAGCCTAATTTGTACATTTTCTACGCAATAAATGATGATTTGGTTTGAGTTCTTGTACGAGGTTTGGCTATTAAATAACGAGACTGATACTTCTACAGAAGTACGCATGCGCCAAACGCCAGCGACTAACAGCTGTTTAACGTCTCTTTCGAATGCCGTACCTCTCGCTTCTGTAAACAAATCCTTATAATCGTAGCCTGCGTTCGAATTAGAGTTGTTTTTTTGTTTTGCCCGAAAAATGTTAAGTGTAACAATAAAGCCATGAATTGTTATGAACTTTCACTTAAAACTTTGAAAAACTGCTAACAGAAACTTATAATTTATTGAAAGAAGTGCATGGCAATATTGTTTATCGCGTGCACGTGTTTTTAAATGGTTTAAGCCCTTTGAAAGATCGGTAATCTGATTCGATCTGACCGTTGATTAAATATTCGTGCGATTGGTGCAAGGAATTGATAGAGAATGCGTATGGCAAATTTTGTATAACAGTTTTAATACGCAAGAAGTGTGTGCCAAAATGTTGCCTAAAATTCTCACGTTGGAACAACTGGAAGCTGGCAGAAATGTTTGTACTATCACTTTAAATGCCATTGAAAATGATCCAAACTTATTGGAAAGCATAATAACATTTGATGAATCGTGGTTTTTTACTTATGATCTTGAAACGAAGCACCAATCCGTGCACTGGAAGAGCCCAAATTTACCGAGAGCTAAAAAAACTCGAATGGGCGACTCAAATTTCAAAGCGATGGTGATTTTTTTTTTCGATATTGTCATAAGATTCCGTACCTTCACTGGGTTCCTGATGGTCAAACTATTAATGAATATTAATACCTTCACATTCTTGCTGAACTCCGTGAAAGAATAAGGAAAAAACCATCCGAATTGTCATGGGTTCTCGAGAAAGACAATACGCCGACTCATTTTGCATTCTCTGTCCAGAGGTTTCTAGCCAAGTACAGCATCGCAGTGTTAGACTACCAGCCTTATTGTGCCAGATGTCGCGCCGTGCGATTTCTATCTATTTCCTTAGGTGAAATCTGTATTAAAGGGAACAAGATTTGAGTCCGTGGAAGCTGTGAAAGGGAAAGCGGCACGCGATCTGAAGGAGCTAACAGAAGAAAACTTCCAGCACTTTTTAGAACAATAGTAGATTTGCATGGAGCGTTGTAAGGATAGAGGAGGGTGTATATTGAAGGTGATAATTAGTAAATATGTATGAAATCTAAATATAATGTTTTACTGCGCCAGGCTCGTTATTTAACAATTTTACCTCGTATTAACTGAGTTTTATGCCCCTTGAAATGCAAATATTTATAAACAATATTCTATATAATGCCATGTAAAGAAAACCGCAGTTCATGAGAACGAGCTGTAATTGATTGTTCTGAATTTTTATTCATATTTCGGTTCACAACATCGATGTTTTCAACAATATGTTTAAGTTTTTGACGGGTTAGGTTCTTAGCATCACAAACACTACCATTTAATTTGAATTTTTAAATTAATTTACGAATAGTAAACTCTGTAGGTTGATTATGTTTCACGTACGTTTCACATAAATTTCACGTCCGTCCCGAAACGTAGTCCGAATAGATTCATTATTTTTGTAATAAATTTGACCGATTTGTGCAATTGTATATGTTTTCATGATGATTTGCCCAACAATACTAACCTTTATAACACTAAAATTAATTATACCTTCTGGAGAATGTCTTTGAATTGAGAGATAGTTAATAAATAGTTATTTGTTGTGAGCTTCAGGGCGAGTATACGAATACTTATTCTTTTTACTTACTGTCGTCTTGCCCCCCATTGATATCGTCTCATTAACGTGTAGGCGTCAACTCTGACCGTCGTAATCCGACGCCGCACGTTTCCGAATCTCTCGCAGGCGACCGTTCAACAGCATCAGCACGAGCAATTACGCGGACCGACCGCCCCCATCTCCCGAATCATCCAGCCTCGCACCGCGTCCCCCGGGACCCCGGTCCTTCGCTCTAATTGCCATTAAGCCG
This sequence comes from Cosmopolites sordidus, assembly GCA_031761425.1. Classification (NCBI taxonomy): domain Eukaryota; kingdom Metazoa; phylum Arthropoda; class Insecta; order Coleoptera; family Curculionidae; genus Cosmopolites; species Cosmopolites sordidus. Next base: position 803,084 of record JARFXV010000387.1, read on the forward strand.
ATCATGGAGTCAAAAGGGTTCGTTACTTTTGGCGCCGAACCGATGTCGAGTGTAATTCCTCTGTTATTGGGTATTAAATGGGCGGCGTAACCGGTCCATGGGAAATAAAGTCGGTGCCGTAATTGCCGACTCCGGGAGGCTGCAGCAGAGGGCGTGAGCGTTCTCGTGTGAACGTCACGAAAATATGGACGGTATCTTCTCATTACTATATCCTACTTGAGCTTTTGACGATCTTAAACCGACAAACATTTTGTTGACCTTGGTCGCTAGTTGCGTTCAGCGGCCTAGTGCGGTCGTACCAGTAATTCTAGAATATCTTAAATGTCTTTTCCAGAAACACACGTACATACACACACATGCATGTATATATTCCATATGAATTGTGCATCAAAATGGTAGAGATTGAAAAGCACATTTAAACAATCAAAAAATGGGACGGCTTTTTCTTTACAGAAGACCTTAATCCGGTTGAGACTTATTCGTTCGGCCGTGCGCAAAGAAAGTTTTTTCTGCCGCAACATAAACATGTAATACTAAGATTTTCCAGCCATTTCATCATCATTCCATAATGTTGGATATTCGATATTAAAAGTGCGCGCAAATTCGTAGGCTAATTGTTTCAATTTAATTACGGTTAAGCCGTAATTACATATGACAGCATCGCGCAAGATATTCGACCAAAACAAAAATATTAAAAATTTGTGATAATGACTAAAAAATGTCGTATATTTGGCGTCGAATGCGTTGTAATACGGTGAACGATAGGCATAAATTCTTCATAAGAAATATTTGAAATGCCTGGAACTTCTTTATCCAATTTTGCGATATAGCGCGACAAACTAAATTTGCTCAATTTGCAGACACAAGCAGTGAATCTGATACTTTTCTTTTTGATTTTGATATTATTCATTGGTTGAAGCAATGAGTCAAAATCAGAAACACCATCATCAGTTGTTCTTGCTTTACGGTTTGTCATTTTTACGCTGCTTGTTGAAAATTTAAGAAATAGCTTGTTTGCTCTTCATATATATAGAAAAATAAATAGATCGATAGATAGATAGATAGATAGATAGATAGATAGACAAATATTTATTTGTCCCAATTAAATGTACATTTGTAACTGCCATGTTAACACGGAACATTGTGAATATAAAATAATAAATCTAATAAACATAATGAAACTAACCCCTCCAGTCTTAAACTCTGAACCGTCATGGTTCAAACCTCTAATTCAAAGTTCAAGATGAAGCGTACTAGTAATTACAAAATTACCCCAGGAGGTAAGCAATGCTCTGCCGGCTTTGCTGGTACAACCGGACTTTCGGATTCTGGGACGTCCGGGCTTAAACCCAGAATCTTCCAGAGGGAGTCGGAGACCTCTGGCCAAAGTCCGAAACCGAAAACAAAAACTTTCTTTGGAGTGGTAAATATCAACTCTCTCCTACGCCCAGGAAAATTGCACGAATTGGGGCAAACATTGAATCAGCAAAAAATCCAAATTTTAACTCTGCAAGAAACCAGGTTGACAGATAATAATACCTTGGACTTCGGCAACTACAGACTTTTTAAAAGTAAAACGGATAAAAGAATTCTCAAAAATACACTACATATCGGTGTTGCTTTCGCTATCTCAAAAACCGTTCTTGGTTTTATAACTAATGTCCAGCCAGTAAATAATCGACTTATGATACTATCCCTCAACTGTGCTAACAAAAACTATACATTAATACCTCCCAGTTAACGAAGAAAATAAATCTAATCCTGAAAAAGTAAATAAGTCCTGGGAAGTTCTGGAATAGACTATTTCTAAAATTTCCTCTAACAATGTAAAAATTCTATTGGGTGATTTCAACGCCCAAATAGGGAAAGAAAGTACAGGAAAACAGTCGGCAGTTTTCCAGCTCATAAATGGACTAACCATAATGGCAGAAGGTTGGTTGAATTATGTTCGCAGTAATCTAAAAATAATGTCAACCCATTTTAGAAAGAAAATAACAAAACAAAAGACCTGGAGGTGCCAAAACACATTCATGGGTAAATTTCTAATTGACCATGTTCCCATTTCGTATCCCACTTATAAAGAGATTTTGAATATTCAAGTCAGTAAAGAAGTTAACATAGGCACGGATCATTACTTGACTAGAATCAAACTTAGCTTAAAATCTCGAAAACTTATTCCAAAGAGACTACTAATCGCAAAGTTCGACCCTACGAAAATAAAACCAACTCTAACAGAAGAGCTTGATAAACAACCAGCACATAACTGGCAAGAATTGAAACAAAAATGTGTTAAAACAGCCTTAACGTTGTTCCCTTTACAAAATCGTAGAAAACATCCGTGGTGGGATGAAGTTTGTGAGCAAGCAGTATTAAGCCGAAGTAAAGCATACGAAGAGTAAAACAGTCAAAGAACAGCAATAATTTATAACATCTTTTTGGAAGTAAGAAAAGAAACATCGAAGCTAATTAGACAAACTAAAAGAAAATATTAAAACAATCAACTTAATGAAATAGAAAAAGATTTCCAAAAAAATAACACTTGAAATTATTACTAAACATTTAAAACTAAATTAACAGGCTATCAATCCCAAAGTATTTGCTTCCAAAAGGAAAAAGGACAATTAGATCTAAATAATCAAGACAATTTCAAAGAACTTGCAAAATATTTCGAAAAACTACTAAACTGTCCTGAACCCTTAAACAGACTATCAACACTAAACCCTAAACAAACAAACTCAGATTCATTACCACCGAATGAAGATGAAATAATTAGGCAAATCAAGCGACTTAAAAATAACAAAGCTTCTGGTGAAGATGGAATCACTGATGAATTTTTGAAATTCGGTGGTTCAGGTACAATCAAGGAAATAACCAAAATTCTGCAATAATTTTGGCGAACCGAACGGATTCTGGAAGATTGGAAAGATGCTCTAATCCATGCACCACGTAAGAAAGGAGATAGAATGAATGTAAACAACTACAGAGGGATATCTCGTCTCCCAGTTTATTACAAGATCCTATCTCAATGTCTATTAGATAGAGCTACAGGGACAGTTAGAACCTAAAATTGGTGACTATCAATCAGGTTTTCGACCGGGCAAATCCTGCCCTGAACAGATCCTGAATCTAAAGTTGATCCTAAGACATCAAAAACTGTACAATAAAAATCTCGTCTGTACATTCGTGGATTTCAAAAAAGCATATGATTCTATTGACCGCAAATCTTTATTCCAAATCTTGAAAGAACAAGGATTAGATCTGAAAGTGCTGGAAATTATTAAAGCAACACACTACTAATACAACAACTAATACAAGGTCGAAAGTTAAATTCATGGGTGACATCTCAGAGCCCTTCGAAATTAAAACTGGAGTGAGACAAGGGAATGGACTCTCGCCACTCTTATTTAACTGTGTTCTAGAAAAAGTAATACAGAAGTGGCGTGAAAAAAGTCGGCCCTGAATATTGACCAACCCATTAAACTGGGTAGAACCAACATTAAAACTAATTGTCTGGTGTTTGCTAATTGATGATCTAGCGATTTTGGCTCAAGATATATTAACGGCCCAAAAACAAATTGAAATCTTAAAAGAAACAGCAGAAAAGGTACGACTCCAAATTTTCTTTGAAAAGACCCAATACATGACCTGCAATAAACTAAGAACACCATTTCTAAAAACAAAATATGGTAACATGAGACGAGTCTCTCAATTCAAATATTTGGGTGAAATAATCATGGAAAACGGGTTGAAAAAAGCGGCCAATAGGGGTAGATGTCAAAAAATGGAAACTGCATCGAGACTTATGCAAAATATTTACAACAAAAAATGCATATCTAAAAACACAAAACTGAAACATTACGACACTATTATTAAGCCAGAATGTCTATATGGGGCAGAAACGCTCATTTTGAATAGAAAGAGAGACATCCAGGATATTGAAAAGAAGGAAAGAAAAATCATAAGAAAACCCATTAACCACAATCAAACAATCCATATTTTCGCCGAGTTCTCGTCGGATGGCTTATACTGACTGCTTATTTTGGCTGACTGGCTTATTTTGACTTCTTTGGACTGCGTCCAATGAGACAACAGTAGTCAGTAGTCAGGACCTGCGTCTCCGTCATAATGAGCAAGGGTTAGTTGCTTGACTGGGAAGGAAGCCCCACCTATCCCTTACATTGGAGGGCACATGTTTCGTCTGTTGGTGGTTAGACTCATCAGGGTTGTTGTGTGTTCCACATGAGATTGTAGAACCCAACGGTCCGGGGTGTATATTGTCTTCTTGGGCAAATTCCAAAGAAATATATAAATATATATATATATAGCTGTTTCGGTTAATAATATGGATTTTCTCGTGGAATTTTGAGCGATTATTTCCAAAATAAATTTCCTTAATAATTAAAATATCGGCCACCTTAGCTATTAGTTGTTTCCATCTTTCTGCATGCTATTTATGAAGCCAAATTTTCATTTCTTCGTAAGAATGTAGGTATTTTGTATTCTTCTAAGTCGGTGCTGAATCGATCGAAATATGTGGTAGTGGGAATTGTTATGGGAAACTTATATTTTTCTACGTTTATCAACAATTTTCATTTATAGAAAAAGAAAATTTATAAATCAGTGTAGCATATTAGCAAAATACTCGGCCGTGATCGCTGACCGCGTTCAGCGGCTTGCTCGCATTAACGGACGGCTGAATGTTCCTTTTCCCATGAAATAAAATATGCATGGTACGGTAGGCAATCTGAAAATTAATTTTCATATAAATATGACCTTATATCAACATTAAGATCATAAACAGAACTTTGGAGTCGTAATTACCATCTCAAGCTGCATCAGGGGGGCCAACTGAAACCGAACTAAAATACGCGATATACAGCGCGGCGCGTTAGCGAAAAGAAAATGTAAGTTTCATATTTTAATCCACGTACAATGTACGTGTTATTTTAGTTCCTGCTGTGAGCTGCTGCGTCCATCGGCATTGCTGCTAAAATACGACGGTAATCGGGTTTCATTTTCAGGTCTCGCGCGCGCCTTTTTTACTTCTCTCCGTCGCCAATTTTAATAATTGGCTTTCGGATTTTTTCTCTCTTTATTTTTTTTTGCTCTGAACTTGTCCATTTGTCTTTGCTACTTTCAAAAATAATTTCGATCTGATAGTTTTTAACTTTTTTTATGTACCCCGAAAGAAATGTATATAAATATGTTAACCTACCTTGCTTAAACCTAAAAGTGTTAGCAGAATTATTCTATTACGTCACATTTTTTTCTACTGCCAAATCATGTTCTTCAACTACTCTACTTGGTATATTCAGTTTAATATTTATTTATTCGATTCAAACAACAAATGTATTATATCAAATTGAATTAAAATGTCTAATAGAAAGTGTAAACAAAGTTGTGATCGGTTTACCAAGTTTACGGACAGTTTATATTTAAAAAAAACTATTTTAGAGTCGTTAAAAAGTGCATAGATTCATGGATTTCTTGTTGCGAACCAAAATAAAAAGTGGGTGCCTCATATGTTTTGTGAAAGATGTCGAATCGTTTTACTCCAGTGATCATCTGGAGATAACATATACCTTCCATTTGGTTCACCAATGCTATGGAGAGACACTAGTAATAATGAAAATGACTGTTACTTTTGTGTTACGAAGACGATGAGATATGATATAAATAATAAGGTGAGTATTGTATATACCGAAATTCCGTTTGTTATTAAGCCACTTTTACATTCAAAGGATCTTCCATCTCCAATTTGTCCCGGTAATTCGAATCAAAATATATTAGTAGATGGCAATGAAAGTGACGTTGAAGTTAACCCTTACCTGGTCTGGTGCCTTTTTTGTCATTACGCGACTACAGTGTCTGTCAGATACCTACTTTTAAACTTTGGGTTTTTTTTAAGTTTGATTATTAATAAAATGGGCTAAAAATACTCGCAAATGCTATAATTATACTCCGGCGGCGCGGCGTGGTGAAAAAATACTCTGATTGATTAAAAATATTTATTTTGTTTTATTACAAGAAAAACGAAGGCCTACCGGGCTAAAAACACATTTAAAGTAAAAAAGTATTCATTAATTTGTGAAAAAAAATATAATATAAAATCGCAAAAATTAGGGAATTGACAAAGCAAAAATACGATTACAAAGTTTTTTTGAGCATTGTTGTAGACAAATTGGTTTTTGACATTTTATACACATATAAGCTGTGACGCGGTTCGCTGTGTACGGGCACAAAGAGCATTTTCTTTTCCTGTCTAGTTTGTCACTCATTTGTGGACTAATTCTTACAGTAGTCGGTCCTTTTGGAATAATGCAAGTTTTTATGACTTGTTTCAGATTATTATTTAGATAGGGGGAAGATTCTCGGCGTATCAGCTCCGGTCTTATCAGTGTCAAAGCAGTTTGCTTTATGAAGTCAAATCTCTATATGTTCCGCATTTTTGCAACAATTGTATAAAATATAGCTGTTGGCTATAGCAATGTTGACTATTTGGATACATATAGCAAGAGGCCATCTATAACATTTTCTGTTACAGCTATAGGTGACACATTTTTGGGCCATTGAATCGACCCCACCTTTCGTATTGTTGTAAAAGTCTATAATTTCTGGTAAACTTTTGCCTCGTTTGTGTGTAATTTCAGAAACTTCATGGTGCATTGAAGAAATCAAAATTACATATTTATGTTTTTTCGGCACATGGCTTACGAGGGTAAAATTATTATTGTAGTCAAATCCCTATAAGGTGGACCCTACTCCCCTTCTTACTACTTTTTCTTTATTTTTTCTTTTTGATGGAGGGGGCGGGGGCAAAAATTCTTCTGGAATTTCTCTTTTATTTTTTTTTATTGTCCCGACGTAGGTCATTTTTTTCTTCATCAATTCTCTTACAAGCTCAACAGATGAAAAGTAGTTGTCGGCAGTGACATTTCTATTTGAGTTTTTAATGCATTTTGTAAGCTTCAGCACAGACTGAGTTGGTATCAACATTTTTTTTCTTCAGCAGTTAACCCTTCGCTATCAGCACCTCTTCCGGTATACACATATGGTATACACAGTGCCATTACTTTGATGCCATATTTGTTAGGTTTGTTGGGCATATACATCTTAAATTTACACCGGCCTCGAAAGGGGATAAGCATTTCATCAAACCAAGTGTACTCCCCTAAACATTACAGCTCTTTACAGTTACTTACAAACTTGTTAAAAAATAAAGAGATGGCTGCAAGGGCATCAGTTTTTTTTATTTCTGTTCTCGTAGTGTTATCATCAAACCGAAGAGTGTGAAGAAGTACTTCAAAGTTTCTTTTAGCCATAGTTGCGTGGAAAATTGGCCGTCCTGTCTCGTCACTTTTGAAGAAGGATGACACGGCTTCACTATTTGATTTGAATATTGATGTCAATAAACATAAACTAATAAATGCTTTCATTTCAATAGTATCAGTATCTCTAAAACGATAACGGTTTTTTATGGCAATGACTCTTTTACACTCCGCATTTTTTGGTTTGTTCGTAGAATGATTTCATCCAACATGTTTTTATTTATGAGCAATAAGAAAATATCTTCAAGTTTAGGATTGTCTCCTAATAAACGCACTGGGTTCAGTGCACTAGGGAGTTTTCTAACTACATTATGACTCAAAGTTCTCCTGTTCAGGGGAGGAGGAGTATTGCTGCACGTATAACAATTTCTTTTCCCATGGTAAAGTTGACTTACTGGTTGTTGCTGTTGAGGAGGGGGAGGGGATTGTTCAGAGGGTGGTTGTACAACAACTCTCGCAGCATCAGATCCGACAGAATCATTATCTGAAACGTCAGAGCCACTTTCCTCGGAATATATTTCGTTCATTACCTCCTCTGTATCAAGGCCTCTGTGTGTAGGCAATAATAAAAGCCTACTAAAAAGATTATACGAACCAAAAAAAAAAAAAAGTTGATGTGGTGAACTCTGTGCTTCCGTATCTGGTGGACACCTAAATATATACCTCGTATGGAGCGTTCGCGTCTATGAGACCTGTGAATTTAAAATAATTGAATAAAAACCAATCAAAACAAAGATAAAATGAGTAAACAAGAGCACGGTGATACGTCTCAATAAGTAATGGAAAGGCACCGAGACGCTAGATCAGGTTAGCCAAACAGTGTTGCCAACACAAGAATTACAATTATCGGTGTCTGTCAGACACTGAAGACTAGGTAAGGGTTAAATTGATTTCTAGTGATTGTGACGATTTCTCTCTTTAAGGAAACACTCCATATTTAATTAACCAAGCCGAATTAAATGAAGTGAAGGGAAATATTGTTATTGTACTAATTGATATTGTTATTGTACTAATTGATATTGTTATTGCACTCGCATTTGAGTTTTTTCCCTGAAAACTTAGGAAGTATGAGTTACGAACCGGGGAAACCTTTTCACCAAGATTTTAAGATTTTCGAAGAACGACATTAAGTATTTTGAGATGAAAACATGTTAGGGGATTAGTGTTGGTCTATTATAAGAGAAACTAATCCAAAAAAACTATAAAAAAATGGCGAGAATTAGCCATTTTTAATTGTGTATATATATATATATATATATATATATATATATATATATATATATATATATATATATATATATATATATGACTTTTACATTGATTGTCAATATTTAATATTATGGTTTTTTAAATAATTAAAATACTTTTAAATAATAATAATAATAATAATTTTAAAATATTATTGTAAAATAGTTTTTTAAAAAGATTTTCACTTAAGTCAAGAACAAAATACCCAGACAGAAATTGTTTTCTATGAAGAGATGCGAGAAATGTTATGCCATAGGCATATACGCGCAGAATTTTTTTATGTTCGCCGGGCTCATCCAAGATATTTGGAAACATATCCACGACGAAAACAGCCGGATTTTAAGATTATTAAAAATCTTTACGACATACTTTTAGAAAGACGTCCGAAGACTCTAACCACCGATCAGGAAGAAGAAATTGTGGTTCGCGTAACCGAAAACCCTGAAGTAAGCACAAGATACATTGCTTTGGAAGCTGGGGTAGGCAAGTCCACCGTTTGCAATTTTTTTCACGAAGAGGGACTGTATCCATTTTATTTCAGGCCTGTGTAGAATCTACTGGAAGCTGATTTGCTAGATCCCCAGAATTGCCAGATTGGAATTTGCCCGTTTCTGTCGTACCCAGCAAAATGCTGATCCTATGTTTTAAAGAAAATATTATTTACAGACGAAGCAACGTTTACACGTAGATCTGTTTACGTAAAGGTGGTTACATATACACCTATTTTCATCAAAGTTGCTTAAAAAAGTCCAAATTTGTTGACCTTTGTTGACCTATGTAATTGAAAAGTTGACTGAATTGAATAGGTTTTTTTTTATCCCGGTTTATGATTTTTTTACATTTTTCTATTTGAATGCAATCAGATGCATCAAAAACTGTATTATTATTTACATTTTTAAGAAGACACCGATTTTTTCATGTTGATCTATTTAATCGTTTAGATTGCCCAGGGCTTCTATTAATTTATTATGCAGTTTGTAGATTATCTTAATGTCCACTTTCTTTCAAATCCTTATCTAAGTGTCGTCTTAATTGGGTATCAAACGATCGTACAATGAATTTATTTTTCTTCTGTTTCAATTGAAAAGTCGTAGATTTTTTAATAATTGTCTAAATTATGTTTTTCAATTAATCTATCGACAATAGTCTTATTATAACAATTCACTTCGGACACCTCTCTAAGTAATTTTAATCCTTTGTTGTAATTATCTTTGTTTAAAGGAAAATTGATTAATCTATCTACCATAAAATTTAAACCAGCCATTTTATTATGGAAGCTATGATTCGAATCGTTAGGAATGTATCTAGAAGTGGTGGTGTTTTTTCTAAAAATATCAAAAATCTAACCTATTTTTTTGTCCCTACTTTCTAAAACATCCACAAATGGTTTGATTATTATTTAGTATTGTTCTCGAGTTCATACCTGAATAATATGGCTTCAGATCTACCATTTAAGTTCTAACAAATTCTAAGTTTTTAGTTTTTGAATCACAAATTGCAAAAACATTATCTACATATCTTACCCACGCCACTGAATTCATTATTTGCCTCTGTTTGAAATTTGATCATAAATACGTTTATATTGTTATTCGTAAATCCTATTATTAAGTTGTAAACAATTTTGTTTCATACACAATCTCGTTAGGGAGATGTACTCTGAAACAATCTTGTTATTGAAAATGTTTAACTCGAGTAATTGCCTCAAATATTTCAAGGCAGGCGGAATCGGTACATTCGAAAGCATTGATATGTCAGAGGCCACCAAGACCTTACCTTCCTGTAGACGTGTTTGTAACTATTTTATGAAATCTGTAGAGTTTATCAAAGAACAGGAAGGTAGTTGGCTTAGCAGATTTTGAAATTCATTTGTCAAGCTGTATGTAGGAGAATCAATAGCTGATGCAATTGGCACTTTTGGATTTTAAATACAGAGTTTGTCCAATAAAAATCGGGACTGAGGTCATAAATAAACGTTTATTGAATAAATATGTAAAGTAAGTTAATAGTTTTCTGCATATAACCCTCCTACATCAATACACCGTTGCCAGGATTTCACTCTTCATACGCCCCTTGGAAGTCCGCAATTACAAAGCTATTCAAGCACTTTGTTTAAGCTTATTGGACTGCCTCAATCATCCCGAAACGATGCCCTTTCAGGCCCCTCTTGATGCGAGGGAACAAAAAAGTCTTGGGGAGCGACATATGGATTATAAAGTGGTTGGTTCTCATGATGGAGCCTCCAGAAATCGGCGATCTGACTTCGAACGTGGCGAAACCTCATTCTCAAACGTTCGAGCACTTCTGCATAAAATTTGATTCACCGTTCACTGTTTGGCCAGCAGGCACAAATTCCTTGTGGACCGCACCTTTTACATGAAAGAAAACAATTAGCATCGATGTCATTCTTGACTTGCATGCGCATAAGGGAGTTTTTTTTTGGTCGAGGAGATGCGTTTGTGCCACTCAGAACTTTGCCTTTTGGTCTTCGGATCGCACTCGAAGATTCAAGTTTCGTCACCGATTATCCTGTTCAGAATATTTGGATCAGTCTCCAGACGTTCCAACAGTTCACGGCAAACGGTTACACGGTGTTCCTTCTGCTCGTCTGACAAAACCTTCGTCACCAACTTCGCGCACACCTTTCGCATTTGCCAATTATCGGTTACAATTGAATGCACAGTTGATTTCTGTAAATTCAACTCCTGTACCATCAAACAAACACTTAACTGACGATAAGAGCTTTTGGCCACATTTTTTGGCTACATTTTCATTGGTTCGTGGCGATATCAGACGTTCAGCTCATTGTTCGTCTTCAACATTTTCCCGACCTTCTTTGAATCATTTATGCCACTCCAAAGCACGTGTTCTGGACATGGCTTCGTCCTTCTGAGCTTCATGGCTCACGTAAAAATGCGTAGTGGATTTATTCAAATTAAAGTAAAATTTGATGGCACATCGCTACTCGATGTTTTCTTGCATCTTGACTCTCGGTGCGAACTAAACACATGTTCACTCCTTGCACGATCTACGTACTCCAAAGTTTCGGAAACAACTAAGCCAAATTTCCGTAGTTAGTTACCTTCATCAACATCAACCACCTTCGATATCACTTATAAAATCCACCATCCACCCTTTCCCCTTGGCAGGAATAAATCAGTCCCGATATTTATTGGAGTAACCTTGTATGTAGTTTGTTTTCTAGAGAAGAAGAAGAACAATCTTATGGCTGTTACAAGATTGCAATGTATTTTTGATTTCATTAACCATTTTTAATAATTCTTATTTAATCGTTTATATGGACACTTCTGAATTATTTTTTCAGCACATTAAAATAATTATGTTAGTCCAATACTACAACCTTATTTCCCTTATCTGCTTTTAAATAAACACAATCTTTTTCTCGATGACGCTTGATAATCTGGGAAACATTTGACATATTTTGATTTTTATTTAAATTTTATTTTCAATTTTGCCTTTACATGACTCCCTGAAAGCTTTGGAAGACTCCAGTATGTACTTAATACCAGTTTGAATATCCTCAAAAGATCTTTTAATATTTAATTCGTTCTGGACGGAAACATTAGTTCGATGCTCAGTCCTTTTCCTGTCTATTCATTGTACAGTCCTTCACTGTTTCCATATACCTCACTAGTCATCTCTTTGCCTTGAAAAACAATTATTTTCAGTAAGGTGATTGGATAATCAAATAAGTGCTTTTGTTTTTACTATTGCGAATTATACCGATTGTAAAAATTATTTGCATTAAACGCCAAATCGCATGTCTTACCCCGTTAATAAAATAAAATGTGGTTGGTAATGGCTGCTGACCGCGTTCCGCGACTCGCTCATATTACCATACAATTGTACTCCTTTCCCCATAAAATAAAGTATGTTTAGTACAGTAGGTAATCCGGCAATGAATTTTCTAATAAAATCGTTCCGAACGAGCGCTAAGGCCGCAAATAGAACTTCAATTTTCATCTATAATTACTAACAGGAGACCACACTGAAATTATATTAAAATACTCGATAGGCAGGGCAGCGTGTTAAAAAGAGTTGTTAAAAAAGTCATGTTCAATAGTTTAATCCTGTATAACGTACGTATTGGTTTTCTTTTCCTGCGGTAACAGGGTGGGTCCGCTAAAATGTTTTCGTCGATAATATGTTTTCCAAGTTACACTCGCGTTTCTTTCACATACACTATGCTGTAAAGAAACCACTAAAAAATATTTTTAAGCCAAACATTGTTTACAGAAGCGAGTCCAAACTGGGCGGCACTCCTCTCTTGAAAGACACAGACTAGGTTCGACACAAGAAGGTTCAAAAAGCAGAGTTAGCAGAAATGAAATTTTCATTATATATATATATATATATATATATATATATATATATATATATATATATATATATATATATATATATATATATATATATATATATATATATATATATATATATATATATATATATATATATATATATATATATATATATATATATATATATATATATATACCCACAAGGTAGCGTAACGGAACCGTGGAGAGAAATATTACAGAAATCTTTCACCCTTTCTCCACGTGGTGCCACCGATCGCCTTCGCCGAACTGTCAACCATGCGACGTCACGTGTCTCTCGGGACCGGTTTCTCAGCCGTCATCAGCCGAGCTCTAGACGAACGCAAGGAAAGCAGTTCGGAGAGACGATCGGGGCCAGGCCAGATTAACTGGCCATTTTAATGACGGGTCGTGATCGCACACAACTCACGCCATCATATCGGTGGCACCACGTGGAGAAACGGTGAAAAATTTTTGTAATATATATATATATATATATATATATATATATATATATATATATATATATATATATATATATATATATATATATACATTCTAACTTAAGTATAAATAAAAGATAAACATTTATTTGAAAAAAAATACAGGGTGCGGCTCCATAATCCGGAAAAATTAAACATTGTTTTAAACATAGCTTTTATTGTGAAAACGTTAATGCGATATTTTAAATATGCACAATGAGCATATGTGGTTATAAGAAAATCAAAACTCACATAAAATAGAAATGTATTTTAGAATTTTGGCGGGCCATACTTCTGTAAATAGACCATAACAATCAAAAATTAATTCAGAAAATTTTAAGCATTTTGAATGATAATTCCAGACCACCCGGTCTTATAATATCGACACGAATAAAAGACAAAATATATAGGGAAACAAAAAGTGCAACATCCAGTATATATTATTACATATTAGAACTCTACAGGCCATGAAGACCTGACGGTGTTTTCAGATACTATGGTTTTGGACGGACCGTAAAAAAACCATGGACAATTTATAGCCTTTAAATAATTTATAAAAATATGTTTTTAAGCATAAAGCTACAAAAACAGCGTAAAGGAGGGTAAGGTTTAAAAAAAAAAATTAATACAAAAAAATTTAGTTTTAAAGTAATTAAAGTTTTTTGAAGTCTGTCCTTTAGGCTGTTTTAAAAACATAGTATCGGTAATAAGTCTGACATATTGATGGCATCACTTACAACCTATTCTTACCAGTGGTCGATTGTGCCATCCCTCAAACGTTCAAATGTGTCAAAATTTTATGCAAAATCTGTCCACTAGTTTCTGAGTTATTGTGCTTTAAGCGGCGCTATTTTTGTTATTTTCAAAACAATGGAAAAAAAGAATTTTATATGTTGATGGATATGTTGAAGGATATGTGAATTTTATGTGTTGATGTGAGAAAAATACCGTTGAAGCAAAATCATGCCCTAGGAAAAGTAACCACAATTGATTGGTATGCTGAATTCAAACGTGACCGTACAAACACCTATGATGCTGAACGCTCTGAACATCCAAATGAGATGGTTACAGCAGACAACGCCAGAAAAATTCGCAAAATCGAAAAGTAAAGTTACAGGAAATAGCTGATATTATGAAGATATCCAAAGGAAGTAGTTACACCATTAGGCATGAACATTTAGGAATGGGTAAATTGTTATCGAAATGGGTACCGCGATTGTACCGCGATTCTGAGCAGTGTTAGGAGCGGTTTAACTGAAATAAAAAGGATTTTTTCATGCGATATGTGACAATAGATGAAACATGTATCCTATATATGCCGGAGTCAAATCGGCAATCACCTGAGTGGACAACAGTTGCTGAAAGCCGTCCGAAGCCACCAAAAACACGACCATTGGCAGGCAAAATTATGGCCTCTATATTTTAGGATGCGCATGGGATATTGTTCATCGATTATCTTGAGAAAGGTAAAACCATCAATAACGAATATTACATAGCATTATTGGTACGTTCGAAAGGCGAGATCGTAAAAAGGCTCCAAATGAACAAAAAAGTGTTTCACCAAGAAAATGCACCACGTCATAACCACGACTGCTTCCCTATCCACCGTTTTCTCCAGATCTGACTCCCAGCGACTATTTCCTGTTCCCAGACCTCAAAAAAATATTCGCTGGAAAGAAATTTAGCTCCAGTGAAGAGTAAAGGATATATTGAAAGCAAGGAGAAATAATTCTATAAAAAATGTGTAGAAATGTTTGCAAAGCGTTGGAATGATTACACTGCTCTTCAAGGAGAACATGAATAAACTCGAAATTTGCAAAAACGTGTGTTTTATTTGCCAGACCTTATTGACTGATTTCTTATTTTTAAAAATGTATTTAAAGGCCATAAATGGTCCAAAGTGTTTTGACCATCCATCCAAAACCGTTCGGTATGAAAGCAGCACCAAAAATGATTCTGCTCAAATGAAAGGTGTGATCAGCGAGAAAGACTTTGAAAACTTTGTGAACTCTACTGTTAACAGTGGTGCCAATGGAAATTCTCAGTTTATGATTTCAGTAATCACGCTGTCGCAACAAAATACACAGATACTACAGATGCTTCAGCTTCAACAAAGCAAATATATTAAAAGTAGCAAATTTTAATACCCGATCTGTCTAAGTCAATTGACAAATTTAACGGAGAAAGTGACCCAAGTTACAACAAATAGAAAATGCGACAGATTTAAATAACTGGCCAGACTCCTTTACTTTTCACACATCTAAAAGTAATTTGGAAGGAGCTGCAAGGCAGTTGTTTATGGGACGATGCCATGATTTAACTGAATGGCCAAACTTTCGTAGAGCTTTCAAGAGCACATTCATTATTTAGCCTATTTCTGTAATTCTTTTAGTGTGACGGTTACAATACTTTATTTCTTTGACTGTTTTACCTTCAATTAAGAAAATATTATATCATTTATGATATCTCTTTTTAAGAAACTCTTGTCTTATGTTATTACTTATGTACCTATTATTGCTATTGCTTATGTTACTAATTATTTGTGATTTCTAGTTGTTAGATTTATGAGAGGTATTATGAACGCATTTATGTCAACCTATCTTAGCTTAGCAAGAAATTATGACTTTATGTTGTAAACACAATTTGTTTAAGTAGGTATTTATGTTACGTTCTGTTAAGAGTCTATACTTTTATTTAGATTGTATTGAGCGAGTTCGCTTTTGGTATCACGAATGGCCGAGTTGTACGAGTTTATAATATTACTTTTAGTTTCGCGCCTGTAGCAAACGCCAGTTATTGTTGGCAGGTTAAGAAAAGAAGAATTAGAAGAAGAGGGTTAAGTGTTTAGTAGTTGTACATGCTTTAAGAATAAAAATTGTTGTAAGCCATCCTTAAAATAGGGTGATATTTTTTTTGTGCGTCCTAACTTTAAATTCAAATTAACCAACAACCAAATTAGTTGCCTTGAAACTATTTCTTTTATGTGAAGTCTGAAGATAATTTCAGACAAACGTCCACCGCGACTACTTCTGACAAAGCGAATTCTATTAATTCAATTTCCAGACACTTTTTCAACCAATTGGGGTTTTCTATCCGGAATTATGTCCGAGTTATGTTAGCTTCGAAGATGTCAATAGTTGCTGGATTATCGGCACACATCAAAGATTTAACATCATCCCAAGGAAGATAATCTAAAGGCACATGACCTTGGTGGTCAATTTACAGATCCGTTTCTCGAAACAATTTTCCCATCGAGTTGTTCCCTTAATAAATTGATTGTTGCGTTGGCTGTATGACACGTGGAGCCGTCCTGTTGGAACCACATCTCTTGATACATTTAGATCTTCATCAACCTTGCTAGCAAGAGCGGGTATATTTTTTTCGCAGAGCACACTGTTTTGTTTTAATATCGAGCAGCGTAAAATGCGTTCGGAATTTGTCGATAATTCATCGCTCAGTTGGGCGATTATGTGCACCATAAATTTCACAAAGTGCTCTATAAGTTTAGCGTACAGAACATTGATTTTAATAATAAATTTCGACAATTTGCAAGCGTTGCTCTGATATTAAATGTTTTATAATGATTTGCCAGAATATACTGAATAATGTTGACACTAGAGGCGCGCAAACTTACAATTTGTTTGACAGCGACTCCTATCGGACGTTCGGATACACTAAAAATCATCCGTTACTAATATCTAGGTAAACAAAGTTGTCTGAGTTCTCGAATTCTTTATCCTTGAGCAGTTTTTAATCATTAAATAATTACATCAAATACAGAATTTAATAAATTAATTTTAAGACATTCATACTGCAATTTGCAAACATTTTTATTATAATTTTTGAAAATTTTGATTTTAATTTTATTGTAATAGAATCGTAGTTCTAGTGGATGATGCGTTATATCAATCTGCAATATATGGTAAGCATTAACTTGTATTACTTCTTGTGTGGTTTGCTTTCCAAAATGAATATCTATCGCTGACCATTGGCGGCTAACCATTGAATGCTTATCGGTCTCCGCGACTTGCTTATATTACCAGACATTTGTCCATGAAATAGAATCTGCTTAGCACAAATATGGCAGTGGATTTCCATATAACAAGGACTTTAGATCGACGCAAATAGACCTACAATATGCAACAATAATTACAAACCCGGACTGTACCAGGAGGACCAACCGACAGGTAACTAAAGTATGTGATATACAGCGGAGTGCGTCCACGAAAAGAAAACATGTTTCATACTTTAATCTCGTACAATGCACGTGTTTATTTTTGTTCCCGCTGCGAAGTGTTACGTCCATCGGCGTTGCCGCTAAAATACAACCATAATCTGGTTTCATTTTTAAGTCTCGCGCTAGCTTATTTGCTTCTCCCATCGCCAACTTTAATAACTTGGACTGGACTTTTTCTTTTCTATTTTCTCCGTTTCTTTCTTTCTCTACGAGCTGGTCCTTTCATTTTTGTGCCGGTTTCAAAATGAATTTCCATCCGACTATTAATTAAAATTTGAGATAATGTACACAGATGTTACGCTGGAAGTTGGATAATTCGCCCAACACGAATGCGATTTTCAATTTGCAATTCAAGATAGTACGTAAATGTATGTACATAAATTGTTTAAATTCCCATTTTGTTTCTTCTTCGTGAACTTGTGTTGGTTTCCTTTGATAATGAAGAAGTCTCTGTCTTACGTGGACCATATACGAGAGTAGAGTGAAGAGTCAGATACTTTTTAAATGAAATATTGTTTTGTTTTTGATCTTTTGATGTTTGTTTGTTTGATCTTTGATGTTTTGATCTCTTTTTAGCTCGATGAGCTAAAAAGAGGAGATTATTCTACCGATCAAAAAAGGATTATTTAGCTCAATGATGCCGTCGAGCTGGCCGCGGTGTCTAGAGTGGCAGACCCGGAGCAGGTTCGAATCCTGTTATTTCCGGTTGGATGTTTGTGTTTGTGGGTTGGGATAAAGTTATTCGCGTCCGTGGCAAAATGCCACACGTGGCCCCTGGTTAACAATGAATGAACAACGACGTAAAACTGCCGGACTGTCCTCTTGGATCTCCCCGCAGGCATTTTGCAAATATGCAATGTATCAAAACATATTAAAAAAAGCTCAATAATTTTCAACTTTTGAATTCCTTCCAAAAAGTATGATTTGACGAATTATACTTATGTAAAGATACATAAGTAGAAGGAGGTAACATCCAAAGTCCAAATAGACCAATTTCGATGTTACAATGGCAAACGTATAGACAAATGTATTTTACCAGACGTGACGATTAATAATTCCCAGTTTTTTTAAGAGATGGCGCTTGAACAAATGGTAGGTTCATAGTCTACTTTCTTATGAAATTTTGTTGCTGTTACAGTAACTTTCAAAACTCCATTGATGTGTAAACAAATTCGAGTTAGCGTCATATTTTTTTGGATGGTAAACGTGTCGAGTTTCCTGCCAAATAAAGAAACTTTGCGGCACGTACCACTTTTCTTGTTCAAACAAAAGTAAAACGCCGTCGTATACTTGTGGAAAATTACGGTGACAATATTCTAATGCAGGACGCATGTGAGCTTAGTTTACACGATTCAAAATTGGTAATTTCGACTTGAAAGACAAAAAACACCCAGGTCAACCGAAAAGAATTGAAGATGCCGAATTGCCACCAGTATTGGAAGAAGACGATATGCCAACTCAACAACAAATAGCAGACAGGTTAAATCTTAATCGCCGAACCATTTGTGATCATCTGTGTGCCATGGGAAATATCTAAAAGGCAGGAAAATGAGTAGCACATCAGCTGAACAACAGACAGATGGAAAAGCGAAAAACGGTGTGCGAAGTTTTAATATCTCGGCATAAAAAAAACTTTTTTCCATCGGATCGTGTCTGGAGACGAAAAATGGATATATTTTGTGAGCCCAAAATGCAGAAAATCATGGGTTGATCCAGGACAATCATCAACATCGACAATGTATTGGTCGAAAAGTCACCAGAATGGACCACAAGAGACGGAATAGTGATTTTGCAGCACGACAACGCCCCATCACATCTAGCGAAAGCGCTAAGACACACCATTTCTGCACTTGAATGGGAACTCTTGCCCCACTCACCAGACTGGGCCCCTTCCGACTACCACTTGTTTTCATCGATGAATTACTTCAGCAATTACGGAGATGTCGAAAAATGGCTTGTTCAAAATATGTACGGTTCTTCTGGGAGGGCATCCACAAATTGCCAGAGAGAACTGAATTTACCTTTCTCTTAAATTAAATGTGTTTATTAGAAAAAAAGAATTAATAAATAGTCGATGAATGTAATATCTTGCTAGTCAAAAACCGTTACTTTTCCATCGTCTTCTTCAAGGAATGTTCGTCAGGTAAAACCCACTGCTCTAACTGTTTCATTGTTTCTGATTCCAAGATTGATCAACAATAACGAATCGCCTCAGAAACATACCCTTTCAGATTGCGCTTGTATATGTTTAGACTTTATATACTTTACCATCGTGAAATGGCCATCAAATTCCCGTTTTGGTCCCCAGTGAGTAAAATGAGCAGTTGATATCTCTCATGCTCAAATGATCGTATGGGATGTTCCGTACTCGTTCGTCCGAGATATTTGCAAGTTCAACAATTTTTCTAACCATTACACTGCGATCAATCAACAGCATATCATGAATTTTGTCGACAATTTCCTCATCTTCTTTCCTTTTTCTTCGTTTCTTTCTTTCGCTACGAGCTGGTCCTTTCATTTTTGTGCCGATTTCAAAACGAATTTCCGACTGTTAATTAAAATTTGAGATAAGGTACATACACGCTGGAAATCGGATAATTCGCGCAACAAATAGGCGATTTTTAATTTGCAGTTCAAGATATATTAAATGTATGCACATAAATTTGTTAAATTTCCATTTTGTTTTTTTTCGTGGATTTGTCTTGGTTTCCTTTGAGAATGAAGAAGTGTGCGTTTTACATGGAGCATTGACCATACACGAGAAGAGAGTGAAGAGTCAGATACTTTTAAATCAAGTATTGTTTTTTTTTTGATCGATGACATAATCTCTTTTTAGCCCAATAATTTTAATTTTTGGATGCCTTCCAAAAAGTATATTTTGCCAATTTTTGCAAAATAATCCTCTGTTTCAGCTATAATCTTTTCATTTCATGTAAATTTCTTTCAAGATGACCAATTTTTTATGTGTCGTAGGAGTGTGTTTTTCAAGTGTCGTAGGATTGTATACTGAAGATTCTTATCGTAAGGGCATTAAGGATGATTTAGAATTTTCAAAAAATCGTATTATTTTTTTGTAATAAAGGGTATTCCATTACGAGGTTTCGAATGTTGGTAACGAATAAAAGAAACGTTTCATAACATACCTGAAAGTTATTTATGGCCGTGCGAAGCTGGATAGTGTACAATTATACGTGGAATACAACATCTGTCAAATGGCCGCCACGACTTCTCTGGCAGCTCACAATTCTTTTGTTGAAATTCTCGATTACTACTGTTGAACGGTTTGCGGATTATTTTCGTAAGCTTTTGCTCTTCACATAGCCTCACAAAAAATAGTCTAGCGGCGTCAAGTCATTCCAGGAGATCAGCCTCCCTCCAAACTGTGTACGCAATAAAGTCCGATTATTCTGGCCTCATGTGATATTTTTGTTCCTCCAAGCTCAAAATTACCACTTTTTAGAAGACATTTTGAATGCATGAAGGCATGCAATAAAAATCACAGGAGTGGAAGGCCATGCAGGAAAATATTGGGTTGTCCGGAAACTTCGTAGGGATTTTCCATTTGTTTCTCTTTCAACGCTTGTAAACAAAAATATCATTAATTCTGATGATATTTTAAATGTTTACGTTCAGATTTGCTTTGATTTGCTTTCAGATAGTCAAGTTGATTCAAGTTGAAAATGTCCATCGATAACTTGTATTTACGCCACATTATATATATATTTTTTTATTTCAAAAGGGACATGGACGCAGTCTAAACAAAGGAAAACAATATTCGTGCGCTTTCCGAGAGGGTTCTGTTGAGAAAATCATGGAAATAAAAGCTATAATAGCCGAAGATCCATGCACTTGGATTGGTAAGATAGCAGATAAGTGAAATATACAGGTCAAAAAATTTAAACTCTTTTGAGGTAAAATTGATGAAAATAGGTGTATATGAAGTATGTAAATTTTGTATGTAAATACATTACTGAGGATAACGTGAATAAAAAATATATTACAGATGTCCAACAGCAACAAAAACTGTGCCTTTTTTCTCTTGTGTTCTGTAGCATCATCTCTTTTTAAAAACTAGCAGTACTTGCCCAACATAAATGGGTTTCAGCAGCTCTGGTATCTTGCTTCCATCATCCTGATGTCCTGATGAAACCTCTCGCCTTGTTCGTCCCTTAGTGCTTTCAAATTTTCCGGAAAAAAATCCAAATGGGAGTGTAAAAAAAAGCATTTTTAAAGACATGCGACACCCTGGTATTTCATAGGCTTTCAATAGTTCATTTATGAGGTTTTTATAGTTTTCATCTTTCTTGTTGCCCAGAAATCCTTATATATTATAAAATACCAGCTTATATTTTATAAAATACCAGGTTCAAAAGAAGTTTTATGAGGTCAATGTTTCTTACTATAATGTTTTTTTGTTACCCTACTGTCCCATAGACACAAAAAACAGCAATACTTTGTAAAACCCCCTTAAAGTCCTAGTAATGTACTTATCACTTTTAAATCCCCACAAATCTCCCACTGATACTGTTCATATTTAACGCGATTTAGTATGGTTGCCAAGTTGT
This sequence comes from Cosmopolites sordidus, assembly GCA_031761425.1. Lineage (NCBI taxonomy): Eukaryota > Metazoa > Arthropoda > Insecta > Coleoptera > Curculionidae > Cosmopolites > Cosmopolites sordidus. Next base: position 825,281 of record JARFXV010000387.1, read on the forward strand.
CATAGGTTTGTTTCGTTGTCATTGAATGGGCTAAAGGAATAGATGGATTTTTATTTCCATTGTGAAGCAGGACTGCTTAAGTAATGTCTAAATGATTGTGGCGTGTTCATATATTTTTTTTTCCTTTATTTAATTTTTTTAACACATACAAAACACATTAATACACATACAGACAAAAATTTCATTAATAAAACTGTAATTCAATAATCAGTTGTGTTCAATAATCAGTTCAATTAGTTCAATAATCAGTTCAAATGTAGTTCAAATAAAATATTATCTGATTCTGAAAAGTATGTACTACTGAACAGTAGAGTCTGTTAGCTCAAAAATTACCTTTGGAAAGTGCTAATGAATACAGAATTAAGTTAAAACTTATCTTAGAAAAACAATTTAAAATCAAATCAAATTTATACCATGAGGAAAGGTTAGCTATAAATAAATTAAAAAAAGACATCTATTAAAATATTGCCATCAGACAAAGGTAACGCCACAGTTATTCTGGACAATACAGAATATAATAACAAAATTAAAACTTTAATTGATGAGGGAAATTACACTAAAATACCTACAGATCCAACATTAAAAATAGAGACAAATTTATAATACATTATATAAACACAAACGTGAATTTACAGATCTAGAAAGATCACAACTTACACCACATTATAGTAAACCACCTCATTTCTATGGTCTACCAAAAATACACAAAACTAATATACCACTTCGCTCTATAGTTAGTAGTATGGATTCCCCATGTTATAAACTAGCAAAATTCATATTAAACATTTTAAATCCACTTTCGGGTAGAATAAATTGATATATTAAAAATACTTCAGATAAAATTTCGAACATTAAAATTACAAACCAAAATTTAATGGTTAGTTTTGACGCGGTGAGTTTATTTACTAATGTACCAGTTGATAAATCACTTTTACTAGTCAGAAAGAGATTAGAACACACAACAATAAAAGACCGCACTAAACTAAACATAAATACAATTTTGGAATTATTTACTCTGTGCTTAAAAACCACATATTTTCAATTAGAAAATGACTATTATCAACAAAATTTCGGAATAGCAATGGGTTCTTATCTTTCTCCTTTGATGAGTAATATCTTTATGGAGGAACTCGAGAATGACATATTAAATAAATCTCTTAAAAAGTCATTAATATGGCTTAGGTATGTTGATGATATTTTTGTTATATGGCAACATAGCATTGACGATCTAAATATTTTTTTACAAGATATAAATTCTCGAGAGCCTACAATTAAGTTTACTTTAGAGATGGAGAAGGAGAATTAATTGCCATTCCTCGACACTTTAATAGTAAAACAAAACAACACGTTAAAAACTCCAGTTTACAGAAAACCGACAAACACAGATAGGTATCTCAATTTCTTTTCAAATCACTCAAAATCGGTCAAAATAGGAGTAATTAAAAGTTTATATGGCAGAGCAAAACTTGTTTGTACCGACAGTGATACACTACAAAAAGAAACAAATCACATAAAAGACATTTTAATAAAAAACAATTACCCAAAAAATTTTATAGATAAATCGTTTAAAAATTTTGATACTAGACAAAACAGACAAGTTATTAATAACAATAATAATAACTCTCAAACAATTAACCTCACAATTCCTTATATCCGCGGTATTTCTGACACAATTAAAAGAGTAGGAAATAAATACAACATAAGAACGACATTTAAAACAAAAAATACTCTTAGATCTCTATTAACAAAGACTAAACCAAACAATATACAACAAAATACCAAAAATGTGGTTTATAAAATTCCCTGAGATCGTGGCAAATTCTATATAGGTGAGACATCTAGACCGTTAGAAGTTAGAATAAAAGAGCATAAAAACCTTCTTAGAAAGGGCGATTTTAATAAATCTAGAATTTGTCAACACGCATGGGAATCGGGTCATAAAATCAATTGGAATAATTCCAAAACGGTATTAAAAGAATCGGTAACAAAATACAGAAGATTAAAAGAAACCGCTATAATTAATTTAAATAAAAATAACTGTATTGATATACCTTCGGTAGATTTAAATTCAATATGGTTCCCGATTCTAAAGAATACAATTAAACACATTTAAATATTTGAATACCCAATTAGTACAATAAACAATCACACAGTAAACATTACCTATATATATATATATATATATATATATATATATATATATATATATATATATATATATATATATATATATATATATATATATATATATTTTTTAATTTTTTTTTTTTTGGTAGTATGTCACTGTCATGAAAATCTATTGTCAATGTAAGTATCGTTGACATATACAATAAAATATATTTACTTTCACTCGTTACTTTATATATTACAAATTAATATAATTTGAAAATTTTAAAACGTTAACGTTACGTTAACGTTAAAAGTTTGTAAATTTTTTTATAACATTTTTATATCTTTAAAATTTTGTTCGTTAGGCAAATTTATTACAAAAAAGAATCACTGAGAAATTTGCCTCCGTTTGGTTTTTTGTTTTTACCCAGTGATTATTTCTTTGAATAAGAACAGGTATTTTTGATATTTTTTGAGTTTTAGATGGTGGCGAAAACCCCAAATAAAGGAAAAAAAAAGCAGGACTGCTGTATTTCGACGAATCTATGAAAATGCGCCACTCGGAAGTTATATGTTCTATATTACGCTCTTTCACTATCACAACAAATACATAGTGATTCTTCCATGTTATAAAACTTGTAAATTTTACATTCTTGGGTAGAGTGAAACACTTGCATTTTATCTAACAACTTCCACTGTTGAAGTCTGGAACTAAGAAATTCCGATTTTTGTTTTGACAATCCCAAGTCACATATCAAATCATTTAATTAATTCTGCGTTAGTAAGTGAGGTTTATTGGTAGTTGTTAAAAATGTGGGGTGACAACTGGTGTTCTCAGGAAGTTGTCGATCAGATCCTGATGAAGAATTAGAATAACCGGGAAACATGTTGTCCAGGTTGAAAGGCGCAATAGATAACAGTAGTTCCTAGCTATGAATGGCTATGTGCAGAAAGCAAATTTGGTTACTGAATTTTGTCCGTTTGTTTTTTTAAAATCCCTTTTATTTTAGTGATATAAAAGTAGCAATCATTTACATGGTATATAGGTTCTCTCCACATCATAGGAACAGCAAACGGTATAGATTTTTCTTGCGATACATCCGCTGTACTAAATTTTCGTAACAACTCACACAGTAAACATGAGGAGCCCAACTTTTATCTTGAAAAGATAGGCTTTTTTGACTTCCTTGGATCTATATCTGCTTTGTGACTTTAAAATAAATCGTCCGCATATATAACAAAACGTATCCGCTGGATTTTTGCAAAATCGTCTACTAGAACTTACATACTTACATTCTCCAGCCCAAAATCAGGTACAAATAATTTTAATTAGTTCATGATATAAAAGAAAAGCTTTTAAAAGAAAGTACTTTAAATGGGATGTGTTAGGTCATTTCTGTGAAAAGGTGTTTTAATAACTATCTAAATGAAACGCAAAAAGAGTATTCTCATCAATAGGCCTTTTCATAGTTGAAAATTTTTTGTGCGCATGCCCAACTTCCGCCATGTTTTTTGGGCACTTTATGCGTGTATAAGCTGTAAATATTATGTTTTCAATGTAATTAACAAAAAATATATTTAATTGGTAATTCACTATCAATAGTATAGTTTTAATTGTTATATACTTAAAGTAAAATATTAATACAAGCATTTTAATAAAAATATATAATGTTAGCAGTAAAAAAAGGAGCAAAAAACGTTATGGTTATGGGATATGTCGCAGCTATAGCTGTAGTAAATCATTTTCGGAGCACTTATATTATACAAAACAAAAACATATAAAATGTGTCCAAAATGTGCTAAATGTGATTGGTGAGTTAAGAAATGTGGGCGATGTGATAGTTGATTCCAACTGATTAATCACATTAACAAACATACTAACACATATATTTGTTCACTTCATTTCGAAGGAGAAAGTGGCCTAACAACAGAACATCTTGACCCCATCAGTTGTGTAAAAAAATCATGTAATCAGGAAATTTTAATCCATTTAATTACCAATGCAACAGCTCATGGTATAACCTCAAATGATGAATGTTTTTTTTGTAGGTAAAAGTAAAAGTGGCTGAAAAAAATAAACAAACTCATGGGTAAGTTAATTATTTTGAAAAAATTGCACCCATAGAGTATTAAAGTATTAATAGAAATGAAAATTAAAATTTGCTCGAAAATTAATATAAAAATAAATGTAATGTTATAAATATATTGTTGTAAATATAATGTTATAAATATAATGGTGTAAATATAATGTTATAAATATAATGTTGTAAATATAATATATATAAAAGTAATATGAATGTAATTGTCTTCCTAACGTGGCATTTTAACGTGCTTCTATTGTGGGATGTATTAATAAAGCACCATCAATTAATTTTTCATTTAATTATACTGATAATAAGGGTACTGATCCTTGTTGTCCAGCCACATTTATAAAAAGTGCCCGAAACTTTCATATTAATACCTCGTTAACATAGCGGACGCGCTTGCATGCAACTAGTCATAAAAAGGTCGATGTTACAAAAATCATGTCGACTTGAGTTATAATTCTAATCTCGATCCCAGATATTTATTATTGTTATTTAAGCAGTTTATTTATTTGTTCAAAAAAATGTATTATTTAGAATTAAACATAATTATTACTTTGACCCAAGAATTCAGTTTGTTGAAATTAGATATTAATATTTTTTCTTATTTTTTTGGGTTTTTTGCCACGATCTAAAACTCAAAAAAATATTAAAATACCTGTTCTTATGTAATATAAAAATCACTGGGCAAAGAAAAACAAAACGTAGACAAATTTTTCAGTGACTCTTTTTCTGTAATAAATTTGCGTAACGAATAAAAAAAATATATGAACACGTCACAATCATTTAGACAATACTTAGGGACTAAATGTTCATAAGCCAAGAATTTTTTTTCAACTAAGATATTTTTTTTCTTCAGCCTAGAAAAATGTTCTCTTAGTAGGACAAAACCTACTTCTTGGCTAGAAAAATATGTTTACTTCAATCAAAACAATTTATTATTTTGTTTAATACATTTAACAGTTTTATTTCAAAATAATTTTCTTGAATCAACTAAACGATTATATTTTTGTTCAAGAAAAAAATTAGGAAAGTTATATTTTTCTTGGTTGAAGTTAGCCTTTTTTACTGTGCAGAGAGAGTAATTTCTTGGGACATGGCATACTAATTTCTGTAGAACAACTGGCTCCGTAGGTGTAAATAAATTTGGATAATTAAACCAATATTTTGTCTTTCTCTGAGTAATTTTTGATATTTATTTGACAGAGCGTACATGTTCTATTTCTTAATACAAATGATAATTAAGCAAGAAACGCTGTACGAGCAATAATAATATCATTAAACAGTGTCACTATATCAAAAGCCAAGCGAAGTAAAAACTAATGAATATACATAAATACAAGTTTAATATTTTAATATACCTGTTCATTGAGGAAGCTCGCGAGGCTCAACGTTCTCGTATGGAGAAAATAAAACAACAAACCCTGATAATATCAGCAATAAAACTTAATTTATATTGACCAAGTGTCAAAATACTGAAACAAATCGGCCAGTGATCGTGCTGCCATCTATTAAAGTTTCGATTTCAATTCCGCGACTGGCGGATACGTCAATTTAAAGATATTCCTCGCAGGTGTTAAAACGAACAGTCTAGTAGTTACCGCCCTTTAAAGCTAAATTTACAACCGATGTGACCTTGCTCATTCCTACGCGAAATGCCATGACATACAAGGTGAATCAAAAAATGTATAACGAATATTTTTTAAGATTTATACTTTATGGGTTATTCGTAAAGTTCGTAGGGAGTTTTCATTAGTTGCTGTTTTAACACTTATAAACAAAACTCTGACTTGGGTTAGTGATGTTTTTTTTTTTAGATATTATTAAATCCTGTGATATTTAAAGGTGACAAATCCGAATTTGGTACTAGCTTGAGCCTAGTTCCTAGAGGGCGCTTGCTACCTATTTTTTGAGGAATTAAGTCGTTCATATTTTTTTACCCTATAAAGCTAGGAATATTTTGACTTAAAAAAGACGTAAAAAAAGGTACCCTTGGTCACACCGTTTGCGAGATATCCATGGTCGAATATTCTGCATATCTTGTCGATGGTTGAATAATATACAATTTGATTAACACTTTAATCGGCACGGCCAAAATCAGGCAAAAAAGACGACCCCTAGGCCTAGCAGTTATTTTCTTGCTTTTTCTTATAATAAGGGGCCTATCTAAGATATTCCTATAAAATGTTAACTAACTAATAGCTTTCTTTAATTAATTAATACCATTAATACCATTAATACCCAGGAAAACCATTTATTTTTTCTTGCAGCGTCGCGTCTATTAATTTTAATATATACCAAAACCTGTCTATTGCAATGTGCATTACTCTAAAATAAACATGTCATTTAAAATGGAATATTATATATCCACTAGAGAATTGTCCCAAAACCTCAAAGTTCTTCTGCCATACACCAAGGGAGTTACCGATAAAATTTGCCACGTTTAGATCCCGTAATATCGAAACGTGGTCAGCGATCATTTGGTGTGTATGAGATTCCTTGTTTCAGCTACTCCCAATCATATTTGGGCCAAACTAATTGACGTATACTAAATCGCATATACGAGCATTCTCTCGCCGTTCGAAAATCCGATCTCACCTCTACTTTAGCAGAACATCATATCCAAACGGATCACAAAATAGATTTCAACAAGGCCAAAATTGTTTCAAAAAAGTACCGGAAATTGATCATATGAAAAGCCGCTTAAAGGGATTCTCAAAATTCTTTTTATCGCTATGTTGGTACAACTGTGCTCTCTACTGACACGGAGTTTGAACGTCATCTGTCATTTACTTTGTTTACAGTGCTCGATTAGTTTTAAGTCAAGTCATTTAAGTTTGAGATAGATAGCCGCTGATTTTTATGCGTCTCACTAATCAATTCGTACCAATTTAAGCGATTGTTTGGGCATGAAACGCGTTGCCGAATGACATGAATCTTCTTCAGAAACTCCATCGCGTAAAAGTCGCTAAAGACATGCTAGAACGAGTCAATTCCAACCCCACATTTATAAAATACATTGTAATTGGTGATGAGGCATGGGTATACGAGTTTGACATGCAAACCAATCAACAACCTTCGGAATGGCGCGATCCAACTGAGCCGAAACCGAAAAAACCACGTCAAAGTTGATCAAAACTTAAGGTGATGATGAATGTTTTCTTTGATTAACGGGGTGTTGTGCAATTAGAATTCTTGCCAGAAGGTCGACGGTAAATAAAGAATATTATCTGAGCGCTATGAAAAGAAAATTGTTGGATTTTGCATCACGACGACGCACCTTCGCACAAGGCTATCATTGTAAACCAATTTCAGGCCAAAAATTCAACAAATGCCATCGAATAACCACTGTATTCACCTGATATAGCTCCGACCATCTTCTTTCTCTTTCCAAAGACATAAAAGAAAATTCACGGCGAGAATTGAAGTCGATTCCGGAAAATGCGTTTAACAAATGTTCTGACAATTAAATTATTCGTTGGCATAAGTCTATTATTTCGAAAGGGGCCTACTTTGAACGCGATATAATAAATTTGAATAAATAATAAACATTTTGTGTTTTATAGACCAATTCCCGGTACTTTTATGACAGAATGTATATCTCAAACCCCGCTTAATTCAGGAAGCAAATGAGATCGAAAAACGTCCTGATCAAGAGGGACGACAGTCTTAGAGTTCCAAATGCACGGAAACTTCTTATTTCCAAATTGCCCATCCGAAATTCTTCCAATCAAACGTCTACCTCCCTCTCAGTCCCATCCCTCAACCGAGCGCTCCAACCACAATCTTACCTATTAATGAAGAGGTTGCGCCGACCACGTTCTTTCCTGGTTATGAACCCTGGGGAGTAGGCAGATTAAGACTTCGGGGCAAATCAAATAGATTCTCTTGATAATTGCTTCAAAATGGAAGCCGAATTTTACAAATCTAAAAGGTGGTCCTTCCCGAAATATATATATATATATATATATATATATATATATATATATATATATATATATATATATATATATATATATATATGTATATATATATATATATATATATATATATATATATATATATATATATATATATATATATATATATATATATATATATATATATATATATATATATATATATATATATATATATATATATATATATATATATATATATATATATTATCATCATTATCAGCCCATGTCGATCCACTGCAGGATGAAGGCCTTTTCAGCATGTTTCCAACTTTTACCATGCTGCCCCTTTCCTCTACCACTCGGGTTCTATATACTTAACGATAGATTTTCAGGTTTATTTTTAAGCCAAATGGTTCGTCAGCCCTTTGCAGCTCTTGTATGCATTTTTGCAGCTATTCTGGGTCTTTTAAAAGAAGAACAATATCATCTGCAAATCTAGGATGGTTTAAGTTTACACCATTGATTATTACACCATCCTGTTCCCAATCCAGTTTACGGTATATTTCCTCAAGACAAGGCGAGAATATAATAGGCGATTTTGCCTTACATCTCGTTCTACATTAATTCCCACTTCAAGATCATCAAGCTGAATTGTCACTGTAGCTCTATCATATATCGATCCTAGTAGATATATGGTTTGTCTATTCTCTGATTAAGCAGTGCATCCATTATGGCATGTTTTGAGATGGAGTCAAATGCTTTTTTGTAGTCGATATTAGCCAAGCACAATAGCATGGTGTATTCGTGGTGCTTTTCTATGGCCTTCTGTACAACCTAGTGAGTGAATCCACTTTTGAATCCTGCTTGTTCTCTTGGTTGCACATCATTCAATTTTCTTGATATCCTTTTAGATATTTTCTCGGTGAAAACTTTGTACATTACTGATAAGAGGCTTATTGGACGGTAATTCTTTAAATCTTCCTGTGCTCCTTTTTTATGAAAAAGGATTACTTCTGCCTTTTTCCATAAGTCAGATACTTTTTGTTCTTTGAGACATTTTGAATATAATTTTGACAGTGTTTTATGTAACGTTCGAGCACCAGCTTTTATCATTTCGACAGTTACACTGTCCTTTCCTGAAGCTTTGCCGTTTTTCATCGATTCTATAGCATTTGTTACTTCCTCCACTAGGATATCTGGCATTTGTTCTTCCATGGGTATTGTTGTATTTGATTGGTTCTGATCTTCATATAACTGGGAATAAAATTTTCTGACAATCTCTAACATTTGCGTACGCGCGCTGCACACTGTGTCATCCTCACGCGTTAAGGCATAACTTTACGTTCGTTTGTTTCTCAGCTTCTGTGTAGCCTTGTTAATTCCTTTGTTTTCTTTCAGGGTTTTTTGCACTAGCTGCATGTTGAATCGGCACGTGTCCTCTCTGATACGTTTTCTTATAATTTTGCAGAGCTCAGCGTACTCGATTCTGCCAAAAGTACTCCATGTATTTCTCATTATCCGTCGATTCTTCATTAAATCAATGGTCGAAGATTTATGTCTGTTTGAGACCTTTTTCTTCTGGTGCTATTGAAGCAGCTGTTTGAAGCACATTGTTGGTGATATGTTCATATTGAACTGATATTTCCATCTCCTCCGGATAGTGTAATACAGCAAAGCAATCTCAAAATCGCTGCCTCTCTTCAGCAGTTTCCCAGAATCCATTTTGCATTTCTTTGACCTTACCATTCTTTCGCGCTCTCTTCGACAGTTAATCCTACCTTTTGCTCGTACAATTCGGTGATCACTTCCAACATTTAAGGTTGTTGGTTTCTATTAAGGACACTACAATTGCAAAATATTGTTTTATCGTTCGTCATGATGTAATTAATTTCACTTGTGAGTCCAAATGGACTTTTTTATGTCGTTTTTCTGCTTATATTTTTCTTATAAAACGAATTCATAATATAAAGTTCTTGTCCTTCAGCAATATCAACCAATATGTCACCTCTATTTCTCGCTCACCAGTTCCATATGGCCAGTTGCATTTTCATCAGTTTTTGTTATTTCAATTCTGTCATTAAAATGACCCATCAGGATTTTATACAATTCTCCTTGTATAAAAGCTGGGCGACATCATCATAAAATTCGTCAATTTCCTTATCCCTATGGCTTATAGTTGGTGCATAAGCTTGGACGATTTGAGGCCTAAACTTTTTATTGAGCTGAATGTCGCATTGGACTAGTCGGTCAGATGTACTTTCAAATTTTACTACACTATCCTTGAGCTTTCGATTCATGAGGAATACAATTGGGCCGCATCGTCCATTTTCCATACCTCGGGTATAGAGTACGTGTCCAGTTGGTTCCATTTTGATTAACTCTTCGCCTTTTCTTCGTGTTTTTCTCAGAGTCCAATAATATCCCAATATATATTGTTAAGCTCGATTGACAGTTCTTGCAATCGGGCCTCCGGTTTGATAGTCCGTATATTAAACATAGCAATGTCGAAAGACCATTGGCAGCCTGGTCTAACCCGGTGATTCTTACCACCCTCTGCCTTGGGGCAGGTTTTCCCATAAGCCTTGGCCTCCAGTGACTGAGGGCCGTGTTTGAGGTTGTACTGTCATGTTGAAATACCATGTTGAAGGTGCATCATGTTAGTCTGAGGCCTCTGCCTTGACCTGTCCGTCAGGGGTGACCCTCCCAGGAGCATAGACTCCAGACCGTATAGCTCAAACTTTCATTGCGCTACTCAAACCCCTTTACCACGTCAAGGTCTGAAGCACAAAGTGGGTATATGTATATATATATGTATATGTATATCTGGATCAATTAATTAAACTGTATAAAGACAACCACACAACCCAAATAAAAAAATAAAAAGGAGAATTCAAATGGGTTGGGCATCATTCAGAAGACTCTCTTTCATCCTGAAGAACAAGAAAGTTTCAGTAGAACATAAAACCAAAATATTCAACTCATGCATACTCTCTATGTACTAACTATGGAGACAGTCATACTACTCCCATATGTACTAACGTATGGAGACAGACTTGGACCTTCACTGAATCAAATTTTGATAAACTGACGAAGACACAGAGAGCTATGGGGCGAAGAATGCTGAATATAACTCTACGAGACCACAAAGAATTAAAGTTATAGACATAGTAGAACATGCTGCGACTTAAATGGAAATTCGCAGGACACAACCAAAGGCTTTCAAATAAAAGGTGGAACCACGTCATCTAAAATTGGCATCCATATAAAGGTTAAAGAAACAGAGGATGACCACAAATGAGATGGGTGGATGACATAAAGAGACAGGGAGTACTGTCAGTACTCACTCTAGCACTGTCCTGTGATTGTTTTTCTTTTCTGCAGAAAGATTTCTTCGGAGCAGATTTATCCGAAAAACCCATTGTTTTGACTGTCTCGTCGTGTAATAATGCATCCAGGCATCATCAACGGTGGTGACTCGACGTAAAAAGTCCTGCGGATTTTACTTAAAGCGGTTCAAACACTGCCTGGACATTGTTGGTCGTACCCGCTTTTTTTATCAAAAATAAAACTAACCCATGAATTTATCTGAATTTCAGTATGAGGTCGTTTAACAGTCTGCAGTAAACAATGGTAATGTCAGTTTCACTCGTCAATACCATCTCTTATTAAACACGGATACTTATTGGTCAACCGACGTAGTTATGACTTCGATTTCTTGCCGAATGTTCTTCTTTAGACCTTCCACAATGGCGGGGTGGTGGCGGTGCACTTGACTTTAAAGATATCCCCATTAAAAAATCACAGGGAGTCAGATCCGGGTTTCGAAGTGCATGTGAGGTAAGGATCTCGTTAGATTTAAAGCACTTGTGCACTTTCGAGTTGATAAGTGTGCTTGTTGGTGTACGAACGCTCTTACTCTCTCAATGATTTAATCGGTTCTCGCAGACTTTCGACGACCGGGAACGCGTTTATTTAACATTGAACCAGTTTGCTCAAACATTTGGACCTATTTCTTTATCAATTGAAGGCTTGGATATTGTAGAATAATAGGCTTGGATATTGTAGAACAAATTGAAATATCAAAATCTACGACGCGTAATATCGCGGAATTGCTGTTGCGATAATGCTAGCGTATACAAAACAAGCACTCCTCTTCCGTATAACGCTGAATGGTGACTAAATTTTCCTGAGCCGAACCGTCGTTTAAGACCGACCCCCTGCTCCTCCTGCCAAATTTTCTACATCGCAACTTAACATCAACAACTCGTTACTTATTCTTAATTCTTGATTTTGAAAATAATTTCTACATTGGTTAACGTGGAAGGCCTTCCTGAACCAGGTTCGTCTTCAACTGCTTCTCAACCATTACTAAGTCCGTGTACAACTTGTAAATATTTTTTATATAGTCGAAACATTTTCTTAACATCTTTAATACATCAACAAAGAAAAATAGTTTTTTAGATAAAACTTAATGCAAGTTCTTCGCTCGATAAATGTATCCACTATAATTTTTTTAACAATTACGTAAGACGTTATATTTTCTGACTTAGCAAGTGAAATGATATGAAACCACTCTCAGACGTCAAAGACAGTCATATCAACATAAAAAACTAATATATATATATCGATTCGTAAAGCGCGCGAATTTTTGCAATTTGATGGAAATCAATCAAGTTTTGCAATTTGATCGTAACATTTTCACCGTAGCAAAACATCAGAAAAACGAAAGCCACTCATTTTCTATGAAAGTAAGCCACAAGATGGAGAAAATTACCATAGTAATTTCGAGTTCAATATCTCGAACGTCTTTCTAGATATTCACAGAAAACTGGCCAGCGAATGCAATTTTTGCAAAATATACGATTTTCTTCAATATTCAAAAAATCATATTACGAAAACTAAAAGAGATAAATCAAAACGGGTGCCAGATTATTGATGCGCGTGGTTTGGAGCGTCTTATATACGAAATGAAGCGATTCTATTTTTTTAAGTTTTGTAATTTGATCGAAAAATTTTCACCATAGCAAAACATCAGAAAAACGAAAGCCACTCATTTTCTATGAAAGTAAGCCACAAGATGGAGAAAATTACCATAGTAATTTCGAGTTCGATATCTTGAACGGTATTCTAGATATTCACAGAAAACTGGCCAGCGAACGCAATTTTTGTAAAATATATGATTTTCTTCAATATTCAAAAAAATCATATTACGAAAACTAAAAGAGATAAATAAAAACGGGTGCCAGATTATTGGCACGTGGTTTGGAGCGTCAAATATTCGAAAATGAAAGGATTATATTTTTTAAAGTTTTGCAGTTTGATCGAAAAATTTTCAAAGGGTGTACCAAAGGAAAACATCATAAAAGCAAAAGTCACTCAGTGTCTATGAAAGTATAGATGGAAAAAATTACGGGGAATTGAATGGCGAAAAATGTTTTGCTCATAGTAGTATATTTTAAACTGAAAGGACTTCTAAACATTTTTAAGATGTTGTAATACTTTAAACAACTAATAGCGAAAATATTTACCAAACTGACAGTTCAAAAACCGCCATATCACCAACGAAACCTCGATAAACCCTCCAGGCCGAAGGGCCGCCCGCCCCTGAAACGACGCCCGACGCCCAGGGCGGCACCTGCGAGCGCCATCTGTCTTCCTTCCCGACAGCTTATGCAATTAACATGTTCGCCCTTCCGAGCAGCACCTGCGCTATTGCCTAATTGTTTTATATCGCACAAATCTTCATTATTAATTAGTAAGGAAAGGGTTGCAAAGCCAAGAAAGGCTTTTTATTCTATTAGGGCGGCTGCCGCTTTAATTCTTGATGAGCAGCCCGTTTTTCGGGGGTGGATCGGGAGGATGTGGGGGTTGAAGAGGAAACTGGAGGAGGCTTTGCTCACTCTTCCTTTACTACGAAACAACAAATTATAAACTCAGGCAAGTAAATTTTTCATTTTTCGTATATAAAGGAGATGACTTGAACTGACTCTTTTTACTGTTTTCGGTTCATCTGTCGCTACATATATCGGTCTATTTATCGCCATCTATGTCTCAGTTTCATATGTTATTGTTTTGAGATCCTTTACCAATTTCAAACAAGAATGTTCTTTGTAACAGGTGTTTCAAATTGAACAGTTTTTTAAAATTCTTGGATACAAAACAAAAACATTTATAAAAATGGAGTCGTACCCAATATAACAACGCGTAAAAATTGTTCAATTATTTTATAAAAATGGGCATCTAGTGAAAAATGTTACGTAATATTTACGGTTATTTACGGTAAATTACGTAATATTTACGGTTTGCACAATCGTCCATCTCAAAACACTATAAAACGAATTGTTCAAAAATTTTAAGAAATTGATTCGGTGGAAGATAAAACTATTTTACGAAAGGATTTTGCTCTAAAGGCATAAAAGGTTCAAATAACACAGGAACTAAAGCCACAGAATTGAAGCGTCGATTGGAAACCAAGATCAGAAGCCTTCAGAAACAGAGGGCGTCCGCCCACCAGATGGATTGATGACCTAAAACGTATCAAAACAAACTGGATGCAGGTGGCGCAGGACCGCGCAAAGTGAAAGCTCTTAAGGAGGCCTACGTCCAGAAGTGGACTTCAATAGGCTGATGATGGATGGATGGATGGATGGATGAGCGGAATTGATACAAGATGCTGGATGTTAGGAAGTTTTCTTTCTTCTTTGGTTGACGTGAAATGTCTTCATGAAGGAGTTTCATCTTAAATTACTTCTCTACCATCCCTAAAGTCGACATACTATATTTTTTTAAGTAATGTCTAAATGATAGTGGCGTGTTCATATATTTTTCCTTTTTCTAGGATTTTCGCCACGATTTAAAACTCAAAAACTATGAAAATATCTGTTCTTATGTAAATAAAGAATCACTGGATAAAAACAAAAAACCAAACGGAGACAAATTTCTCAGTGATTCTTTTTTGTAATAAATTTTCCTAACGAACAAAATTTTAAAAATATAAAAATGTTCTAAAATAAATACAAACTTTTGAACGTTAACGTTTCGGGAAGTATTCTCCTCCCGTTTTCAAAACGAATTCAAAAAATAAATTATGTTAATTTCTATATATAATGTAAAGATAGGAGATAAATATATTTTTTGTGTATGTCAATATTACTTACATTGACAACTAGTTTTTAATGATAGTGACATATTACCAAATTATAGAGATGAGGTTTACTGCGTGATTGTATACTCTACTGATTGTGTATTGAAATATTTAAATATTTATTTAAATCCACTTTCGGGTAGAACAAATTTATATATTTCGCATGTACAATTAAATGCAAAAATGGCTTGAATTATGGAGATGGAAACGAGTCGAAGGGTACTTTAATTCAACAGCTGAAGTTTTATTGAATCTGATTTTTTTCAAATGTACCAATGGCTGTGCATGTTTATGCGGTTGTTGAAAAGCAGAGATTCACTGCACAACGGTTTCCCTATAATTGTCAAGGAAAATGCTTCAATGGATCGAAAATAGTCGACGATGAGAATGAAGATGGAGAAGAAGACGATTATATAAATGAAGAAAAGGCATCAACAACAAGCTCAAGACGATCTTGCTATTCAGAAAAGTAGTGGTTTATCAGTCTTCTTACGTTGATAACAGCTCCATTACCAGTACCACTGTGATGAAGCTGCACAAACGAATGTAACAATACAGAGAGTATATAAAAATTTGTCAACAAAAAAGGTAGAGAGAAGTGCAAACTGGAAACTTTGGAACATCTTTTGAATTTTTAAATTAATTATTCTGTAAATGCATAATTTAAAAATGTAGATTTTTTTTCACGTAGCATCGAGGATCTAAACAAATATAGAAAATGGACATTTAAAAAAACTAATTATATTACAATACTTTTTTAAAGTTCTAATGTGAAATAGAATGATTTAAGTTTATAAATAATTATTTTACAAAAAATAACAAAACACGTATTTTATTTCTGACAATTTAAACCAATAAACAATAATTTTGAGAAATTAAATGTATTCTAAAATTTTATAGAATTTTTAATTTTAAAATCCGCGATAAAAATACTATCGAAAAACTAGAAATGTTGTTTTACCACGCTAGTAAGATAACTCCTAAGCCACTATGAAATATTCATTGCACGATGTATTGCAGAGATTAAATATTAGAAAAATAAATAATATCAAATTTTTCAACGGAAATATTTATACCTATATTAGAAATATTCGAAAATAAATGCTTTGTTTTTGTTATACATTTTTCTGCATAAAAATATGAACATATTAAGGACTTACTCTTGTACTGCACAGTGATTCTACAATTAAACATTAGAATAATGATCTAAAACACAATTTATTTTAAAACACATTACAAAACATTTAAAGCACAAATTGGCGTCGCCAGTCAGGTGCAACATGTCACTAGAATGTCGGTAACGTGAACCCATAAGTTTTGCCCTTACCGAAAATCGCTCAACGTCCTAAAGAAGCTTTCACTTCAATAAAACAACAGTACAGTTTATACAGTGATGTGTGTGAGGGATTTATCCATCTGATTTACGTTGGTCGTCCATTTGCTCAGGAAATATTAGTTTTAGGAAAAAATTAATTCAATCTTTTTCGTAAAGAATTCGTAAAGAATTGAATGCTCTTCAATTTTTGTAATAACTACTTTTCTAATCAAGTCGAAAAAAGACCTTCGATTGTTCAAGACTTTTCAACACTTTCATTATTAAGCCACAATAAACATTTTAACCAAATTTCAAAACTTTCGTATTTATTTTTTTTTATTGTGACTTTGGAACCTGGACTATATGGAGAATGGTTCAACTGTACATTGAATCAATTATTTAGAGCAGTTGTGGACTGGGTAAAAGTAGTCATAATGGCCACCAACTTTCGTATAAAGACTGCACATTAGGGTGGAGTGAAAAAACAAATATTGGAATTTTTGAAGTGAAAACTTCTTTAGCCTCGTTGAGTGATTTTTGGTAGGGGCAAAACTTATGGGTTCGCGTCACTGACATGCTAGTGACGTGTTGCGCCAGACTGGCGACGCGCAGCGGCCTGTGAACATGTATACGCATATATACACTAATACATTGTATATACTCTACTGTACCATGTGCGTGTTGAACTTTTTTTGGATGCGTAAAATCTTGTAAGTTCGCGTCACTGACATGCTGTAGTAGCAATAAGTGAAGTTAAATTGACCAAGTGAAAAATTTGATTTGTGTATACTGTGCATTGTTTAAATTGTGTTTTAGATAATCATTATTTTAATTGTTTAATTGTAGAATCACTGTACGGTACAAGAGTGAGTTCTTAATATGTTAATATTTCTATGTAGTAAAATGAATAACAAAAACAAAGCATTTATTTTAGAATATTTCCAATATTGGTAATGGAATTTAATTATATAATGAAATTTTAATTATTCATACCATAATTAATTTAAAAATTAAAAAAAAACAGTTATTCCAAAGTTTCAAGTTTTCACTTCTCTCGGCAGTCCCCATGACGGCCTACCTTTTTTTGTAATAGCACGCAAAAGTTGTGTTTGCTATTTTGTAATATTTTACTGTTTTTATTCTTGGTATCAAAAGTTTTTTTCTGACTCCTCAGCGGCTTTATTTTTTTTTAATATCTAATTTTTATCCAATTTTAAATATATTAATTTTTAACTAAAAGTTATTATACGTAGCCCCAATACATCTCAATGGTAACTTAGAACAATGATTTATATTACGCATGTAAAATATATTGAAACTTGTAACTTATTTTGTCTCTCTGGCGACGTTAAAATTTATTAAAAACATTGTATTTCACTTAATACTTATATAATTATATAAATATTATATAATAATTATATAAAGTTAATTATTTGCTATATTTTTGGCCTGGCCAACCTCATCAAAAAATCCTTTTGCTACACCCTGGCATTCCCTGAACCTTGTCTGTGCATGTTATCAGCAGCGTTATTAGATGACTGGGTTTGACGATTTATTTAAGTCTACCTAGAGCATTAGTACCGAACGGTTCGCTCAGCTAATAATTCTTGTGTGTTTTTGGTTGATTACAGTTTTAAAATGGCAAAGCATGGACCGTCTAGTTTAAAAACAAGTTGTGTTGTGAACTGTCCTATTTTCGGACCACCAATGGAAATACCTGAAAATGTTTTGTTAACTTACGAGTAAGTTATGAAATTTTGTGCGTGGATTAGATTTAATAAAAAAGTCACCAGAAAAGAGCCCATATTTTCTTAGATTTCAGAAGAAGTGACAATAAAATTGGAAGAAATTTGGCACAAAGCATCTATTCCAATAGTTTCTCGCACTAAAACACTACAGCTCTTTAAAGCATACCGCGACAAATTCATGAAACTTATGTAGCAATTTAATAGTAGACAAAATAGTGAAACATACAAATCCAACATTGAGACTCTTAGAGAGAAATGTAGAACCACCCTTTTTGATATTGCGTCGTGTAAATGCAAAAAATTTTTGCTTGCATTTGTGATAAATCTGAAAAGGTGCCCCTGGATGGACGAGAGTTTTTATTAGATCAAAGAGGATTGAGAAAAATGGTAATAAGAACTATCGATATAAAAAAACCAAAAAACCTTAAGCAGAGAGAAGAAAAGAAGAAGAGGGAAGTTATTAAATACGTAATTAATACCGAAAAGACAGGGGTTACCATTTCCTCAAAGGCTTTAGTTGCCTGTGACTCGTCTTCCAGTTCAAAGTCAAACAATTTTTCTGATGATGAGATGATGCTTTCAGAAGTAGTTTCAACACCGTCAACTCCCAAAGAACCTGAAAGAAAACAACAAATGCAAAAGCCGCTGACGAATTTTGCAAAATCCTGCGACAGGCATGGTATTTCCGATAGATCTGCAGCTATCCCTGCTTCGGGTATTTTGGATGACATTGGAATAGTAATATCAAAGGATTCTTCTAATATTATTGATAGAAGTAAAGTTAGAAGGGAAAGGCACAAAACATGTTTACATCGCCGGCAGCAAGAACTTTCTAATATTATTCTACATGGTCTATACTGATGGACCCACAGATAAAACTCTAGCCCAAGTAAAGAAAGGTATCAGTTTTATCGTCAGTAGAAGAACATATAACATTTATGTAAAAGCCAGAATGTATTTATATCGGTCACGTTTTGCCTTCTTCTGGTACATCTCAAAGTACCAAAACAAGTATCGTAGCTCATTCAGGGCAACAATCGGCACGTCATCAATCTAGAGGAATCTATTGCCAATCTTTAATCCATAAGAAAGAAAAAAAAAATTTATAGTTCAAAGCACTTTCTTTCCTTCTTCCTCTAATCCTATTAGAATAGGAAAAAAATACGGTGAGCCTGCGGATTAGATTCTTTGAATTCCGACTTTGAGTTGCCGACCTAACACAACTTTTTTGTAGAATCTGTCATTTTCATGTTCTGATCGTATTTAAGTTGTGCCTTCAAACGTTTCTGAATTATTTTTACTGTATTCTTTCCTGTTTTAGCTATTTTCTGGTTTAGTTTCTGTTATTGTGAGTTCTATAGTAAAAAATCTGCGATTATAATATTAAAAAAATGCCAAAACTGTTAAGCGGTCAGTGCAAGTAGCTTGTCTCTTCACTTATCAGTTAATTTGAACAGGAACGAGGTAATGGGGCTCCTCTTTTGCCATTAAACACTGTGAGAGAGGTATTTATTAATAATTTAGTAGGTTTCATGGTTAATTGCAGTTTTTTATCGAGTTTCAGCTGCACTAAATATTAGTATTGGTACAATTAGTGCAATTTCGTAAAAGTTGAAGAATAACGAAATGTTAAAATCATCGAAGAAAAAGCGTAAACACCCAAAACGAGTAACTAATCTAGATCATGTTGATGTGGGCTCAATTCGCAATCACATCTATGAAATGTATGAAAAAGGTGAATATATTTACATAATAATATTGTATTTTATGAAATTTTATTGAACTATTTCAGAACAAACGGTTAATCTTGAAAGTATTCATGAAAAACTAAAGAACATGCAGCTGTTTGATTGATGTAAAACTTCGCTTCATACACTTTTAAAAGATATTGGTTTCAAATGGAGTAAAGATAATCCACGTAGTGGCCTGATGAAACTTCCAGATATTGCCTTTATACGAATCCAATTTTTGAAGATGTATCAAAATATCAAAGACGAATCTCTATTTGATTTTGTTTATTTGGATAAATTGTGGATATTTCAAAATGATACTTTCAGTCATTTATGGCAAGATGATAACAAAAGGAGTGTGAATACTACAAAAGTTGATGGAAAAAGGTGAGTGCTATACGTAATTCTCAGAAGCCATTATAGGCATGTCATAAATAATTGTTTTAAGACGTGTCAATAATAACATGTTATGGATATATTTGGTTCTTCATGCTGCGAACAAGAACAACTTTATTCCAGAGACCCAGTTAGTCTTCTCTTCTAAAACAAAAGGCGATTATCATGGAGAAATGAATATAGAAAACTTTCTGTTTTGGTTTGAAAACCAACTGTTGAAAATCTTGGAGGAGTCATCAGTTATTGTCATAGATAATGCACCATATCCAGTACACTGATGGAAAAACCTCCAACTAGTGCATGGATAAAACCAAAAATTGCAAAATGATTGACGGAACATAATCTTCCTTTTAAAAACACTATAATGAAAAGTGAACTGCTGCAAATCGTTATTCGGTAAGCAGTAATTAAAGGGACAGGTTTGTGTTTCAAAATGTTCTTTTCAGGAACAAGCCTAAAAAAGAATATGTGGCAGATCATATGGCTGAAGAATATGGCGACAAAATATTACGTGGAGCCACATTAGCTGTGGTGTCTAAGGCGTCAGTCTTACGTTACATCAGTTAATGTGGAGCGGGTTCGAATCCCGTACTAGGCAAAAAGTTTTTCTAAAATTCTTGTGAATGTTTCTAGGTAAGAGTGTAAAATCTGACAAGGAATCACGCCTCAGTCATGCCAGTTTGAGGCTGGGTAAAGCCGGATGCCTTCTGACAGGTTTTCTACCTGTGAGTGACCACACTCGCCAGTTGGTAGGCTTCTCGAGATACTTTCGGTTAAGCACAAAACCAAGGGTTGATAGCCCGAGGGGAGTGCTGACCGGGGATTTCGGTAGCTGATGACCGTGGTTCGAAACCCACGTTAAGCTGTAGGTCCAGTCGCTAAATAGCCTTCTCGGTTGCTGACGCGCCTCTAACCCCAAAACTTTACTTTAAAGTACTACGTCTTCCCCCTTATCATTGCATATTCAATTCTATTGAATTGATATGGGGGATGACCAAAAATTATTATAATCGTCATATAGGCCGAGATGGAAGAACGATTGATAAATGTTTGGATATGTAGAAAGAAGCTTTGTCAACAGTTACACCACAGATCTGGATGAACAGCATCAGACATACAGAAGAAGAGGTTCAAAGATGGTCGAATCGTGAAAGAGTATTTGATAGACTAGAAGTTAATCCTTTAATAATTTACTTGAACAGCGATTCAGATGCTGAAAGTTGTTTTAGTGACACTGAATAATTAAATTTTATGTGAACTAAATAAAAAGCCCCTATGTTAACAAGCAGAAGTTTCGAAAGGTTTTTGATTAAAACTTATAAAGAAAAAACTTCTCGTGTTACTTTTTCATTTACAGTTTTATCGATCATACAAATGCCAAAGTATGGCTTTTTGGTGTTGATGCGACAACATTGTAACGTGCTGTACATATATTACATATAGCTGTACATATGTTAGAAGAAAATGCGATTGATGTCAACGAAATGGAAACCATTGGGTGTGACGCTATCGTCGTAAATACGAGCGTTAAGGGCGGCGTAATCAGATTATTGGAACAACACTTTGAAAAACCTCTTCAGTGGTTTGTGTATACGCTACACACAAATGAGCTACCACTTCGGCACCTCTTTCACCATCTAGATGGAGACAATACCGGGCCTCGTGGACTTGCAGGTTCTATCGGTAAGCAGCATGGAGAATTGCGAGAAACTAATAGTGATTCAGTTCAAAGATGTTAAAGACAATTTACCTATAATACCGGAAAATATTGTTAAGGAACTTAACACGGATCAGAAATATTTATTTGAAATGTATCAAGCAGTTACTAGTGGCCAGTGTAATGCAAGTGTTTTAAATCGGAATCCAGGAAAACTGGTACATTCAAGGTGATCCAATGTGATCCAATGTGGTTTTCCATAATCAAAACCTACATGTAAAGATGGCCCAAGACATTTTTTCCGCACCATTCAGTTGTCTCGGTATCTAGATACCAAATTTCGAGATATTGTTGACGTTGTCATCCAACGAAATTTATTCTTTGCCTACTACAAAAATATCCTTTTCAACATGATATCCGATGACAGGATTCACGTGCGAGAACTTGAGCTTCGCCGTATTCTAAAGGTAAGAAGTTTGGCGTTAAAAAAAACATCTCCTAATAAGCTTAAAAATTTGTTCAAAATTTCTCCCCTAAAATTTGACGCAAATGAATATGTTGAAGCATATATGTTGAAACATAAGTTCAGAAAATTATTGAAAGAATCTTCGACTTTTCAAAAGGATCAGAACACAAAGAACTTGATGGTAATACCATTTGATGCCCAATTAACAGGAGGGCTAGACAAAATTTTGAAAAAAGTGGACATTGAGGTTGTGTACAAACCATATAATAAATTAAGAGATGAGGAAGTCTCCTTTTAGGTCTATACACTTTTCCAAATGTTTCTTCAACTTTTTGAAGCCGTCTAAAAATTTTTTTTTCCAAACTCTCCAAAATACGCTTCTGTCTCGGGAATAATCTCTTCATTTAAGCTGATTTTTTTTTCTGCGAGCCATGTTTTCAAGTTAACGAACAGAAAAAACTTGCTGGATGCCAGGTCGGGCGAGTAAGGTGGATGCGGAAGCAATTCGTAGCGCAGTTCGTGCAATTTGGCCGCGACAATTAAAGATGATGCGTTATCATGATGGAAGAGTACTTTTTTTTAGCCAAACGGGGCCGTGTCTTTCAATTTCTTATCGAATCTGTCCAACAACTCACTGTACTACTGCCCTGAGGCATTCATGAGGATTATTCCTTTGGAATCCCAAAAAAATCGGTGCCATAACCTTTCCGTCTGATGGAACCGTTTTTTCCTTCTTCGGAGCAGATTCACCCAGAAAAATTTATTATTTTGACTGTCTCTTGGTCTCTGGCGTATAATAATGTATCCAGGTTTCATTAACGGTGACTCGTACGTAATTACGTAATTAACGGTACGTACGTAATTAACGGTACTCGACGTAAAAAGTCCTGCGGATTTTTCTTAAAGCTGTCGAAACACTGCTTTGACATTATTAGTCGTACCGACTTGTTGTCCACCGTGAGCAATCGCAGCACCCATCGGACCGTCACTTTCCTCACACCTATCTTATTATTATTATTATTATTATTATTATTGTTGTTGTTAGCCTTCCTTTGAGCCCATACTAATTTCATTCTTTCGCTATGAGCTTTTTTCCTTTCGTCAGACCAAGTTGTTCCAGTCTTCCTACATTTTTCTCTCTGGCCAACCTTCCAAACGTTAACCTTGTGTCTGAAACAACCTCTATCCTGAATTTCACTTTATAATTGTAATATTTGCTGATCTTAGGTCCTCTTTAATTGCCGCAATCCATTTAATTATTTCTACTTTAACTCTACTCCTATTTTCATAAAATTCGACTATTTGTCTAGTTAGCCTATTCGGATTCATCCGTTTGATGTGTCCGTAAAACTTAAGTCTTCTTTTTCTCATATCGCTATGTATATCTGTGTATTGTTTGATTTCTTGATTTTCTCGAAGTCGGTATGTTGTGCTATTTATTTGTTTAGGGCCTAGGATTTTTCTTATGATTTTTCTTTCCTTCTTTTCGATATCCTCGATGTCCCTCTTTCTATTCAAAATGAGCGTTTCTGCAGCATATATACATTCTGGCTTAATAACCGTGTTGTAATGTCTCAGTTTTGTGTTTTTAGATAGGAATTTTTTGTTGTAAATATTTTGTGTAAGTCTCAATGCCGTTTCCATTTTTTGACATCTACCCTTATTGGCCGCTTTTTCCAACCCATTTTCTATGATTATTTCACCCAAATATTTGAATTGAGAGACTCGTCTGATGTTACCATATTTTGTTTTTAGAAATGGTGTTCTCAGTCTGTTGCAGGTCATGTATTGTGTCTTTTCAAACGATATTTGGAGTCCTACCTTTTCTGCTGTTTCTTTTAGGATTTCAATCTGTTTTTGAGCCGTTAATACATCTTGAGCTAAAATTGCTAGATCATCAGCAAATGCCAGACAATCAATTTTGATGTTGGTTCTCCCCAGTTTAATGGGCTGGTCAATATTCAGTGCCGACTTTTTTTTACGCCACTCCTGTATTACTTTTTCTAGAACACAGTTTAATAAGAGTGGCGAGAGTCCATCCCCTTGTCTCACACAAGTTTTAATTTCGAAGGGTTCTGAGATGTCACCCATGAATTTAACTTTTGACCTCGTGTTAGTTAACGTTGCTTTAATAATTGCCAGCGTTTTGAGATCTAGTCCTTGTTCTTTCAAGATTCGGAATAAAGATTCGCGGTCAATAGAATCATATGCTTTTTTTAAATCAACAAATGTACAGACGAGATTTTTATTGTACAGTTTTTGATGTCTTAGAATTAACTTTAGATTCAGGATCTGTTCAGGGCAGGATCTGCCTGGTCGAAAACCTGCCTGATATTCACCAATGTTCGGTTCTAACTGTCCCTGTGCTCTGTCTAGTAGACATTGAGATAGAATCTTGCAACAAACTGGGAGAAGAGATATTCCTCTATAGTTGTTTACATCCGTTCTATCTCCTTTCTTATGTAGTGGATGGATTAGAGCATCTTTCCAGTCTTCCGGAATCCGTTCGGTTCGCCAAACTTCTTGTAGAATTTTGGTTATTTCCTTGATTGTACCTGGACCAGCGGATTTCAAAAGTTCAGCAGTGATTCCATCTTCACCAGAAGCTTTGTTATTTTTAAGCCACTTGATTTGCCTAAGTATTTCCTCTTCATTCGGTGGTAATGAATCTCGGTTTGTTTGTTTAGGGTTTAGTGTTGGTAATTTGTTTAACACACCTATCTTATTATTTAAAATCGTGATTGCCATTCCGTACGAGACACCTACGGCCTCAGCTACTTCGCGCACTTTCGTGCGGCGATCATCGGGAATCATGTCATGGACCTTTTCGACGATTTCCTCGGTAACCACGTCTGATGGGCGTACTGGCAGTTATTCATCGAAAACAGTTGTATGACCACGTTTAAACTCGTTAAACCAATATCCCACGGTTGTCATAGATGGTAAATGGTCCCCATAGACAGTATCCAACTTCACTTTTATTTCTTTACATGTTTTTCCATCCAAAATTAAAAAACGAATTACGGATCGATTGTTCTTTTTCCATTTTATCGAGAATTACAAAACACGAATGATACAACTGGCTGTCAAAAAAAAACTAACCTTTGAATTTATCTGAAATTCAGCATGAGGTCGTTTAACAGTCTGCAGTACACGATGGTAATGTCAATTTCACTCGTCAACGCCATCTGTTATCATTCACGGGTACTTATTGATCAACCCTCGTATATCGCTTTCAAAGTAAATATTTAATTATTTTTTTTACTATACCTTGAAACCAAACAAAGAGAAACATGTTTAGAACTAGCTGATTGAGGTATATATTATAATCTAGAACTAGAATAGCAGAGTTGCAAATGTTTATGCTTGTGAATATGATGAAAATTACACAAATTTGAACATTTTCAAGGTCGCTGCGGAGACTGATAGGCTAAACCTGTATATTTCAATTATTTTTATAGTTTTTTGTAGTATATTAGCTTACACAACTACAACTTTCACCAAAGTACTTGGTAGTGCGTTAGGCAACTTTTTTGAGGTATTACATTTTGATATTTAAAAAAAAATTTAGTTTTTTCGCTCCACCCTACTGCACATTAAGAAAAAGAATAAATATGCAAAGCGCGCGAATTTTTAAAAGCCAACTTATTTTATGAACCTATTTCTGGTTGTTATTAATTGGAATGAAGGCAATAGAAATAAAATATTTTTAAAAGTTATTTTATGAGGAAAAGAATATCTTTATAACTTTCATAATACCCACAGATTATTTCCAATGAGACCGTCATCGCTTTTCTTGTCAATTAACATGGAATGTATGGACTAAAATGTGCTAATTCAATAAAATTTCAATAAACTATTGCGGTTCGATCATGCTGTCTGATCTGCCCGTCAAACTGGATGGCAGCCGCAACCATCGCCTCGGCGCATTCATTGATAATACCGTCGATTTTCGATTCCAGGCCGCCGATGCCGCATTTTGTATAAATTAAATAGTTGAGTTGTAATTCGAGCCCGATAAATAAATGAACAGAACATCGGTTTTTCTCTTTTGATTTATGCAGTTCCAGACTGTCGGTCCGGAATGGGAACGAGAATGGCGGCAAGAGCGATTCAGACCGAACCGTCAACTTATTATTGGAGGTTTTTTCAATTTCTCATCGGTATTCAACGGGCGAGCATAAATATTTGATTAGTTGGTGATTATTTATTCGTAATGTGACTGCTTTTTACTGGTTCGTTTAAATAGTTCGCTTTAATTAAACTGAAAGGTATATTTTGGTTAAGCTATTACTGTTATATATTATCACTGGGGAACAATTTGAAAAATAATTTCTGTTGAGTTCGATATTTAAGCTGTTTTATACGTAAATTGACATGCTAATTCCAAA
Organism: Cosmopolites sordidus; assembly: GCA_031761425.1. NCBI lineage: Eukaryota > Metazoa > Arthropoda > Insecta > Coleoptera > Curculionidae > Cosmopolites > Cosmopolites sordidus. The sequence continues at coordinate 852,223 of JARFXV010000387.1, forward strand.
ACTTTATTTAGTTTTTTTCTATCACGTCAAGTTTTTTCTCTACCGTTGTTGCGCATCCGACTAAGCTTGGCGAATCACAGAAGTCACTACTGCTCTCCTACCGGCGAACCTTCTTCGACCTAGGAGTGGGAGCGTGAGTGACGTTGCGTCATCCAAAACTAGTTCGGTCAGTTACGCATGAGATGCTAAAGTACGTGGGTTTGTGTCGCTCTGATATAGTGAAGTTAAAGTATACGTACACAACTACAGATTTTCGTTATGTCTGCCTCTGGTAGTTCTCGTCGTAAGTGCTTAAGCCGCCCTGATTCATTTTGTTATATATGTGGCAGTTTTACCATCCCCACTCAACGGACTAATATTAGTACATTTGTCAGGCAAGCCTATTTTGCTTATTTTAAAGTGAAAATAGGTGACCAAGATAAATCATGGGCCCCTCATAAAGTGTGCAAGCAGTGTGTAGAGAGTTTACGAATATGGACGAAGAGAACACGTAATAAACTTTCGTTTGGTATACCAATGGTTTGGCGAGAGTCCAAAGATCGCTTAAGTGATTGCTATATTTGCATAGTGAAAACATCAGGATTCAACAAGAAAAACAAACATAAAATTGAGTACCCTAGTTTACCGTCAGCTATACGCCCTGTGCCTCGTTCAGCTGAAATTCCAGTGCCAGTTTTTCAGGAATTACCTTCTTTAGAAATAGAAGAATATGAATCAAGTGAAGATCGAAGTGACTCCACCGACGAAGAATTTAAATTTTCCAATGATTCTGTTCGTAAAGTATTCAATCAACATGAATTAAACGATTTAGCACGATATTTGGGACTATCCAAAAAAGCATCGGAATTATTAGAATCAAGACTGCACGAAAAAAATTTGCTTAACAAAGGAGCTAAAGTCACTTACTATCGATCCAGAGAAAGTGAATTTAGGCAGTATTTGAGAAATAATGACGGATTTGTATATTGCCAGAACGCAGAAGGTTTAATGAAAGAATTGGCCATTTCTAACTATAACGCAACTGAATGGCGTTTGTTTATAGATAGCTCAAAGCGTAGCTTGAAGTGTGTTCTCCTACATAATGAAAATTTAGACGGTTCAGTCCCAATAGGTCATTCAGTTTCTTTGCGTGAAGAATATGGCGATATAAAGAAAGTCATTGACTTGTTGCAATATAACATGCACCAATGGATCATCTGTGTTGACCTTAAAATGGTCTGTTTCTTTCTTGGCCAGCAACGCAGGTATACCAAGTATCCCTGTTTTTTGTGCATGTGGGACAGCAGAGCTCGTGAGAAGCATTGGGTGCAATCAAACTGGCCGCCAAGATCTGACCTAAGGCCTGGTGATCCAAACATTTTAAATCAGCCACTTGTCGACAGAAAAAAACATTGCATTTCCGCCTTTGCATATAAAACTAGGTCTCATGAAGCAATTTGTTAAGTGTTTGTCAATTGAAGGAGACTGCTTTAAGTATATGACTTCGGCATTCCCTAGCCTGTCATATGAAAAGATAAAGGCTGGTGTGTTTGCTGGTCCACAGATTCGGCAACTCGTTAAAGATGAAAATTTGACTGAAACAATGACCGAACTTGAAAGGAATGTTTGGTTGGCTTTTAAAAATATTGTTAAAAACTTTCTTGGAAATACACGAGCCCCGAATTACATAGAAATTGTTCAACAACTCTTGGAGAGCTTTGAAAAGCTTGGTTGCAACATGAGCATCAAACTGCATTTCTTACATAGTCATCTTGCTAACTTCCCAGAAAATCTTGATACTGTTAGTGATGAACAGAGCGACCGATTCCACCAAGATCTAAAGATTCTGGAAGCGCGGTATCAAGGTAGATGGGATGTCAGTATGATGACTGACTACTGTTGGAGCATCAAGCGAGAATGTTCACGAACTGAACACTCTAGGAAAAGCTATAAGAAGAAATTTTTACCATAATATCTTTTATTTATTTTTTGTATAAACACAATTTAACTTTTAATAATATGTTAACCTCTGTATGAATAAAATATTCTAATCTATTTGATCAGATCTCACCTTATTTCCTTTCGTATGTACACTTTTAAGGAAAAATGACGGGTTTGCTGTAGCTTAAGAACTTGACGTGATAGAGAAAAACTGTGAATATTTTTGATTTCAGAGATGATTAGTCAAAAAATTAGTCAAAAACAAGTCACAGATCCAAGTCAACAAAATTGCTGTTCCCCAGTGTTATTAATATTGGCGATAGGTGAAAGACTACTTGATTTTCGATTGAAAGGACTTTTTTAACGATATTATCTCTAATCAAAGCGGACAGTTTTCCACCACAACGTGAATTCAATTACACAGGTCGACTTGATTTTTGTAACATTGATAAGAATGCTCTTTTTGCGTTTCATTTAGGTTTGGTTGAAACACCTTTTCACAGAAATGGCTTAGTACGTTCCATTTTCAAGTACCTGCTTCTTCTTTATATCATTGGATAATTGAAATTATTTGTACCTGACTTTGGACTAGACAATGTAGAAATTACCACAAGACCGTAGAGGGGGTATGTCCACAGTATTCTACGACAGTAGGACAGTAGGATAACAAAAGAACATTACAGTAAGAAAGATTGGCCTCATAGAACTTCTTTTGAACCTGGTACTTCAAATTATAAATATGCCCCTTTATTAATTCAAAAAAGATGCTTCTTCCGCCTCTCTTTGGACTAATAAAAAAATTGGCCAGAGCCATGGACAAAGAACGAAAAAAAAAAATCCTAAATTATGTTTTGGCGTTTCGAGCTTTGTGGGAATACAAGAATACGCATACACGGGAGTTATTACACAGTTTATTTATATGCTGGAGAAAACTTTTATAGTTGCAGCTTAAAAATGAGATTGAAAAGTAATTACGGAACACAAGGGAGTGTTATCGACACATATAAGTCTTGACTTGACTGTCAAGTGGACTGAACTGAACTGAAGTGAAGAAATAAAACTAGTTTAATTAATCAATAAATTGTAAAATATAAACATAAAAATTTAAACCAATAGCGACCTTTATAAACTTATTTCGAAATAACAAAATAAATTGTAAAATGAAAGTACACTATAAACATAAAATACTATACGAAATAAAAAATAAATTGAAATAATCAAAAATAATCAATATGGTAGGTGAGTGCGGATGATTTTAATGCCTCCATAAAGTGACGCAAAACTAAAAGAAGGCATATTTATTGGACCTCAAATAAGAAAACTTCTAGGTTATTTCCGCTTACAAGAAAAATTATATGAAAAGGAATTGGCAGCTTGGATGTGTTTTGTATGTGTGGTGAAATGATTTCTGGGCAACAGGAAAGATTTAAACTATAAAAATCTCATAGATGAACTCTTCAAAATCTATGAAATACTGGAGTGTCCTAAAAATGCATTTTTTACACTCCCATTTGAATTTTTTGCAGAAAGTTTGGGTGCAGTAAGCCATAAACAAGGAGGGAGAACATCCCATGTAATTTTTTTATTTACATAACCATCAGTAATATATTTGCATAGATTTAACTCGTGTTACCACCGCTGTAACAAAAAAATGAACGTTTTACATCAGTAATTAGCTTATAATTTTCGGATTTAGAACAATACTTCATATATACCTATTTTCATCAATGTTACCTCAAAAAAGTTTAAATTTGTTGACCTGTGTTATTAGTCAATTATTATTATTTATCAAAAATATTGAAAGAGCAAGATTTTTTTTTACATGCCTCACGTAATAATTGCTCATTTCTTCAATCGCTCTCTAATATCAGCAAACATCTCTCTTCTATGAGGCGCGAGCAGAACTTTTCGAAAACAGCTTAAGAAATTAGCAAAGACACCACGATATATATCGACCTTTTCGAATCTAGTCTGCAATTCTATGTAGTTCGCGCCATCCTATGGTGATCGTTCGCAACAGTCTGCGCGAAACCTTCCATGAGCCTGTCCTCTCCCATACACCGTTCAAGTGTGCGAGAAATTAAAATTCCGAGTGGGCTCGTCGAGAATATATTAAAAGTATTCAAAACACAAGCGAAACACAAACGCTCATGCGAAATCGGGAAACCACAAGCGAAATTCAGAACTGGCAGTTAACTTTCTAAAAGTAATGTCTTTCCAGGCTTTTTCGGTCACTGAACATCTGTCTTCTGAAAGAAAGCGACAACAAGAGGAGAATCGAAAGAAACTAATCCCTATCGTAAAAGCAATAATTATTTGCGGCAAACAAGGCATCTCCTTGAGAGGTAAAATCGATTCGGGGCGCATTTACGCCAGAATCACCATAACCTGAACAACCACTACAGAATGATGGTAATTTTAGAGCCCTGTTGCGGATTGCGGCCGAGTCTGGAGATAAATATCTGGCTGAGCATTTGAATACTTCACAGAAGAATGCCCTGTACGCAAGCCCTCAGATCCAAAACGAAATAATTTACATTTGTGGTGAATTAATTCAACATAAAATAATTGAAGAAGTAAAGAAAGCCAAACTATTTGCGATTCTGGCTGACGAAACCACCGACATCGGACGTGTAGAACAAATCTCGTTATGTCTTCGATATGTTGATTTTACAGATAATAAACACCATATAGTTAAAGAGATGTTCCTTGAGTACATTCCAACGGTCGATGTTTCAGGATTCGGTCTCGCAAATTTTATTATTACAGCTCAGAAAAAGCATGGACTTGAATGTTCTCATGTGGCTGGTCAAGGTTACGATGGGGCTACAGCTATGAGTAGGTATTTGCACGGTGCCCAAGCTTATGTTCGCCAAGAATGTCCTCTTTCTCTTTATGTACACTGTAGTGCACACTCTCTCAACCTTACTATTGCTAATTCATGTTCATTAGCAAATCTCCGAAATTGCATTGGGATTGTGCAGTCTGTTGGTTTCTACTTTCGACATTCTGCTCAACGCACTGCTTTGTTGAAAGAAAAAATTCAAGACCTACTACCCGTGGGTAATCAAAAAAGCTTGCTCTCAATGTGTGAAATACGGGGGGTCCACAAACATGAAGCTATTATAAGATTCAGGGAAATATCTTCAGCGATTGTGAATGCTCTCGACGAACTCCAATTTAATCACAATAAGGAAACATCGCAACAAGCCGCCCAATTGCTAAGTACGCTTCGATCTTCGGATTTTGTGATGTGTTTAGTGACTCTTCAAAAAGTTATGAGCTATACATTGTCGCTATCAAAACAATTACAGACAATTGACATCGATCTTATCACGGCATTCAGACATGTAGATGATGTTATTAATGTCTTACAACTCCTGAGAAACAACACTGACGTCGAATATCTTCATCTCTATAAAGACGCAAAGGTTTAACTGGAGGAAAATGGTAGTATACTGCGAATACCACGCGTCGTCGGAAGACAATTAAATAGACCGAGCATTCAATTATTAGTTTTTGTTTTTTGTCTTCCCAATTTTGGATGACTTTTAATACTGCCTATATTATTGAATCTGTTCACTATTTTTTAAACTGTTGACTTAGTGATGTTTTTATTCGGATGTAAAATACTTCATTAAATACTCGACAAACTTCAGCATAAGTGAGTTTTCTGTCACCGTATCCAACAATTGTTAGTATTTCAATTATTTATCTTTCAGTTAAATGCATATTAATTCCATATAAAAATTAAAAGAAATTTAAACTTCATAAATTGACATTAACAATTGTCAAGTGTAATCAAAAAACTTCATCTATCAAACAGACCGCCAATTTTTTGAATTTATTGGGAAAAAAATTATACAATATTTACCTCACTGAATTCAGAAAAAATGTTCTTTTAAAGAATGCCAACTTCAAGTACTGTCGTTAAAAAAAACCTTGGATTTCAAATATGCGATAAGAAAAAAAAATATGCTCAAAAAGTAAACATTTCCTGATTATTGTGCCCAAAATTTCATTAAAAAATCTCAAAGCGTTCTCGATATATTCGACCGTTTCCATATAAAATAATTACACTGTATATGTATATATGTTTTATACACAATTATTTAATGAAATAAAGGAAGGAGGGCGCCAAGATTATATTTTGTTAAAAGTGGACGTAGTTTAAGTTTTGGAAACCACTGTGCTAGACGATCATTGTCTCTAGGCAGAGTGCTCAACCCACTAGAAACTAGAATAGAATAACATAAATAATATACATCCATAGGATATGCAGTATTACGATGTACGTGCGAGAATAAATTAAGAAAGGGCGACCTGATGCCGCCCATTCCCTACTACCTACCACCCCCTCCCGATCCGGAATGATTTACGGGAGCGTCGGGACGCTGGAGACGCGCAACTAAAATCCCATTTCCGACGACGGGGATCACCCGGAGCGATAAATAGCCCCGAATAGAAACGAAATAAAAAATACAGCTGCGAGTCTAATCTCCGGAAGAACACCTTAATTCCGGGAAAGGCGGCTGCAGGATCCCCGGGATCCCGATATGCGGATGTCGGCGTGCAAATCCCCGTCCTGCGAAGCGTGGCGCCGGGGCCCCGAGGCCTGGCAGGATCTCTGATATTGAATTTCGGAATGGGGGGAGGACTGGGAACGGGTGGTGTAGGGGTGGCTTTTTCGTTACGATTTTCCTGCAATTTCCCGTCGGGTCGGGTTATTTTCCTATTTTGCGCAACTAAAAAATCTTATTATCATTACTCGAGAGGGAGTTGTTGCGGAAAACGGAGAAACTGGTGGATCTTTCATTATGCTTATGTCAGACAGATTTTATATCCATTTTTTTTACAAAATGTAAACACCACTAAAAATGTAAGTTCTTCTTTACAAGTTTATTTTTCCTGATATCCCTGTATGGGGCAGTTTCTGCAGTTATTCATTCCGTTGTTACGAGCATTATTGCCGACACCGTCCTCCCATCATGATGTATGAAACGATGTATGAAACGATGTATGAAACGATGTATGAAACGATGTATGAAACGATGTATGAAACGATGTATGAAACGATGTATGAAACTATGTATGAAACGATGTATGAAACGATATAGGAAACGATGTATGAAACGATGTATGAAATTATGCATGAAACGATGTATGAAAGGATGTATGAAACGATGTATGAAACGATGTATGAAACGATGTATGAAACGATGTATGAAACCGTATATGAAACGATGTATGAAACGATGTATGAAACGATGTATGAAACGATGTAAGAAACAATGTATGAAACGATGTATGAAACGATATATGAAACGATGTATGAAACGATGTATGAAATTATGCATGAAACGATGTATGAAATGATGTATGAAACGATGTATGAAACGATGTATGAAACGATGCATGAAACGATGTATGAAACGATGTATGAAACGATGTAAGAAACGATGTACGAAACGATGTATGAAACGATGTATGAAACGATGTATGAAACGATGTATGAAACGATGTATGAAACGATGTATGAAACGATGTATGAAACGATGTATAAAACAAAGTATGAAACGATGTATGAAACGATGTGATGGTTTTTGTATAGCAAATATAATTGATATGAAACGATGTTATGGTTTTTGTATAGCGTATATAATTGATATGAAATAATGTACGAAACGATGTTATGGTTTTTGTATAGCGTATATAATTGATATAAAACGATATATGAAACAATGTCATAGTTTTTGTATAGCGTATATAATTGATATGAAACTATGTATGAAACGATGTTATGGTTTTTGTATGGCGTATATAATTGATATGAAACGATGTATGAAATAAGGCATGAAACGATGTATGAAACGATGTTATGGTTTCTGTATAGCGTATATAATTGATATGAAACGATGTATGAAACGATGTTATGGTTTTTGTATAGCGTATATAATTAATAGGAAACGATGTATGAAATGATGTTATGGTTTTTATATAGCGAATATAATTGATATGCAACAATGTATGAAACGGTGTATGAAACGATGTATGAAACGATGTATGAAACGATGTATGAAACGATGTATGAAACGATATATGAAACGATGTTTGAAACGATCTATGAAACGATGTATGAAACGATGTATGAAACGATGTATGAAACGATGATTGAAACGATGTATAAAACAATGTATGAAACGATGTAAGAAACGATGTATGAAACGATGTTATGGTTTTTATATAGCGAATATAATTGATATGCAACAATGTATGAAACGGTGTATGAAACGATGTATGAAACGATGTATGAAACGATGTATGAAACGATGTATGAAACGATGTATGAAACGATGATTGAAACGATGTATAAAACAATGTATGAAACGATGTAAGAAACGATGTATGAAACGATGTTATGGTTTTTATATAGCGAATATAATTGATATGCAACAATGTATGAAACGGTGTATGAAACGATGTATGAAACGATGTATGAAACGATGTATGAAACGATGTATGAAACGATGTATGAAACGATGTTTGAAACGATCTATGAAACGATGTATGAAACGATGTATGAAACGATGTATGAAACGATGATTGAAACGATGTATAAAACAATGTATGAAACGATGTAAGAAACGATGTATGAAACGATGTTATGGTTTTTGTATAGCGAATATAATTGATATGAAGCGATGTTATGGTTTTTATATAGCGTATATATTGGATATTGGATCGATATTTTTTCTTTCAGTTAGTCAAATTGATTCACATTGAAGTCAGTCGATAATTTACACTTATGCCACAATATGTTTATTTATTTAAAAAACGGCAAAAATGTTGTCCAAACAAAAAACAAGATTTTGTTTCGAGTACAGAGAGCGTTCTGTTGAGCAGACGACCAAGCAAAAATGGTTTGATCGGTTCAGAGGTGGAAGTCAGCAGCTTCAAAGATGACGAAAAACGGCCTTGATCCCAATTTATGCTTTGCATTGAGTCGGATTTGAAAGCACCCGTGCACTTTGAGCTTCTTCCATATAGACTTCTACTGTTTACAATTAGATCGGCTGAAGATAGCGATTTAAAAAAAAAGCGGTCAATTAGTAAACAGGAAAGGCGTCGTGTTTCATTATGGCAATGCAGAATACACGCACACTGTCTGTCCATAAAGTCCCGATGTTCGGAGCTATTCTGTAGAGTATTTTTTATAGATATGTTCAGAATCGAGGAGAGCTGCAAAGCGACCATGGAGCTCCTTTCCTTTCTAAACTGAAATACGTCCCTGGGGAGTTATATGGCGTGTCTCATTAGTTGCTTGTGCTAGATGGAGGGGACTATAATTACTATCCAGTGTACAGATAGCTTTATGAGATTACTCTCTTTGCTGAGAAAATAGGATTTTAGTCGATCCTCCAGTAGCCGGCACATTACTTCCACATTCTGCAAGCCTCTTCCTCCTATATGTGGAGACAAATATAGCCGCTCGATGGAACTTCTTGAATGATGCATACGATGTTTTGTTAATTTGGTTTTTATTGTCCGATCAAATGCTTGCAGAGAGGTGTCAGACCACTTTATTATACCAAACATATAAGCAGCCACAGGCAACGCCCAAGTATTGATTGCCAATATTTTATTTCTAGCGCTGATCAAAGATTTACATATTCTTTCAACTCTAGTTACAACCATATTTATAACCATTTCCCTAGCTGTTATATGAGATATTCCAAGATACTTAAAATTGTCTCCACTATTGAGACTACGAACAACAATATCTCCATTTAATTACATATTTTCTGTATGTTCCAATACCTGCCCCTTGCGGGACATGGACAATTGCACACTTATCAAGGCCAAACTCCATGCAGATGGTATCGCTAAAACTTTTGACAAGCTCTATTTCACTTTAAAGATTATTAGAGTTTGATGCATATAATTTTAGATCGCCCATATAGAATTGATGTGATACCTGAATGTTAAGGTTTCTCTTGTTCGCATAGCCCATGCTGGACTCCTTCAACATTCTACTTAACGGTGTTAAAGCCATACAGAACCATAGAGGACTTAAACTATCCCCCTGAAATATTCCACTGCAATTCGTATCTCTCCAGAAGTGTACGAGGTGTGATTATTCTTTACATATAGGCGGGTTTTCCATTTATTCATACAAGTGGAAAGAAATTTGACTAGAGTTGGATGAATCCCATACAGTGGAAGGACATACCGGAGCCATGAGTGTGGTACAGAGTCGAAAGCTTTTTTATAATCAATCCACATAATTGATATATTGTGGGATTTTTTCCGTACTTGCTCTGTTATTATCTCATCAATTACTTACTACAATTAAGTAACTTCTTATAATCTTGGCTACTTTTACGGCGTCCATTTTGCTCAGGCGGTAAAGGACTATTTTCTAATAGATGTTTATTTATTCTGGATGAAATAATAGAGGTAAGGATCTTGTAGAGAGTTGGTAGACAAGTTATTGGCCTATAATTTTTTGGATTTAAACTGTTCTGTCCAATTGACAACATATATGTCATTCCCATTTTTCTATATTCAGGTATGTTATGTTGCTCTTTTATTAAAATTTGAAAAAACTTTGCCAGCATCCCATGACTACTAACAAGATACTTCCACCACACATTTTGGATGCCACCGATACATGGCGCTTTCCAGTTAAGCGTTTTTTGGACTGCCTTTTTTACATCTCCTCTCGTTATTATAACTTCTGCCATTTCCTTTATGTTTTGTCTGGCTCCCTCTTCTTCATATATCCAGTAAGCCTGTTCATTGTAAATTCTTGGAACTGACCAAATATTTGACCAATACTTGATAATTGTATTCTCATTTGGTATTTGTTGCTGTTCTGTTTTTTCAGTTCTAATATATATATATATATATATATATATATATATATATATATATATATATATATATATATATATATATATATATATATATATATTGTAATATCTAGTCAGGTGTTAGCCCTCTGACAAGCTAACACGCGGTGGTAGAGCAATTGATGTTCGTGCTCGTTTTGCTATATGACAGCCCCCTTGCAACCTGCAAGGTTAGCTATCATAAGATCGGCAATCAGGTGTTTTAAGCAGAGGCAGCGACCCCAGGATAACAGACTTATGCATTGCTGCAGTCAATGCTTTAACAGATGTATAGCAAGATGGAATTTTTCGTAATTGAGTGAGCTCAGTATCTCTCATTCCACCGAGAACGCGTATTATCAACACAGCCATATGAACGGTATACACTGGGTAGAGTTGCTTGAGTTCGTAAAGGAAATCCTGATACTTGAGTCGTTTTTGTTCCTCCTTGATAGTAATATTTGTTTCCGCTAACGAGGAAAACTTAATAACAAACATAATTTTTGTGTCCTTATCAAGGAGAAGAATATCAGGTTTGTTAGCCTGTATTTATCTAATAGTCGAGAATGACAAATTCCAGTAAATCCGACAACTCTTATTCTCGATAACAGACTCTATCTCTTCTGGAACAAAGTTCAACACTGGTGTTTGGTCTATGTTATACGAGTACCTTAGATGAAAGTACAGTACTTGCAGAGCAGCATTAGATATACATTAGAGCAGCGATAGATATATGCGGAGATCGCATAGGCACTATATGCAAATCACAAGTGCATGAGTATCTCTGGTGCTCGATGGTAGGCCCTACAGTTTACATCAGTACCCTCCATACCTATAATCTCTCTCCGATAGACTAATGTGTTTATTACACCATCCTGACAAGCCAAAATTTATCCTTCCCTCTCTGACTTAAGGCCAGCTGACTTGAGAAAAGCAAAGGTGAGCCTCTTCGACAATCCCTGATCCACTACATTTCTAAAATGTAACTAAAAAAAAAACCCAGGCAGTGGCTTACTGGTATGTTTCTGCAATAGTAAACTGGTCTCTGAGGCTTTTATCTGGGTTGCTCGGCGACTTGATTGCAAATCAGCAAACTGGTTCATTACGTCTCTGTTTCTGTGCCATTAATCGATATGAACACCTAGTTCATGTGCGGCTCTTTCTGCTGCTTTAAACAAAAATGCGCGCAGTAACTTAAGACTCAAGAGGTCCCTACCTCCATGACACCGTGGCAGATATATCTGAGAGACGGATAATTTTGGATGCAAATAGCTGCTTTAACTCCTTACAAGTCCAAAAGAATATAATAGTATAGTTACGGCAAACAGATTAGTGGCCCATATTTTATACCTGCCGGACAGTTGAGAGGACCAAATCTGTCTCAATAATCTCCTATATTTGTTCCGGAGTACCCGCTTTACCTGAGCCTCATCGTGTAGATGACGTTGGTGAATACCCAAATAGGTATAAGTTTCCCCGATCTCCAGATAGTGAAACACACTGACATCGATTAACATCATATAATCCGAGACTGCCGGTCCGGACCGCCCGTCCGCATCCGTTGGTGCGGACGGTAACAGCAGCGGCCTGTCGCTGCTGTGCCGAAACCGCACTGGAGCGGTAGTTGGTTCGATTCCAGCGCTCGGATGGTTGATTTTCTTTCTTTCTTCTGTCTGTTTACTTCCTAAATGTTTGTGATTGTTTCTAGGCAAGAGTGTAAAATCCGACTACGGCGTGACCCTTAGTCACGCCAGTTAAAGGCTGGGTAAGGCCGGATGCCTTCTGAGAAGTGTTCTACGTTGGTCACTCGCCAGTCGGTAGGTTTCCTGATAGTCTTATGGGTAGGCACATAACCAAGGGTTCACAGCCCGAGGGGGGTGCTGGCCTGGGTTTGTCGGAAGCTGATGACCGTGGTTCGGAACCCACATTAAGCTGTAGGTCCAGTCGCTAAATAGCCTAGTTGCTGATGCGCCTCTAACCCTAACACTTTACCTTTACCTTTTTACCTCCAAGACCCCTCAGCTCATCCTCTTTATTTTTTTATTATTATCCTTTTAGTTATTATTATTATTATTATATTATTACAGTATATATATATATATATATATATATATATATATATATATATATATATATATATATATATATATATATATATATATATATATATTATTATATTATTACATTATTGTCAATGTAAGTATTATTGGCATATATACAAACTATATTTACTCCCTACCTTTTCAGTATATAGAAATTAATATAATTTATTTTTTAGATTCGTTTTAAAAACGGGAGAAAAATACCTCCCGAAACGTTAACGCTCAAAAGTTTGTATTTATTTTAGAAAATTTTTGTATTTTTTAAAATTATGTTCGTTAGGCAAATTTATTATGGAAAAAGTATCACTGAGAAATTTGTCTCCGTTTACTATTTTGTTTTTTTACCTAGTGATTCTTTATTTACATAAGAAAAGATATTTTTGATACATTTTTGAGTTTTAGATTGTGGGGAAAAACCCGAAAAAAACCCAGTTTTCTAATTGCCCAACGGTTTTTTATGAGTTTCTGAGCTTGTCATAAAGGCTAGTTCAAATTGAGCGTTTTTTTACAATTCTTGAATAAATCAGAGAAGTTGCGTTGATTTGAAAAAATTAATAATTGAAGCATAGTGGATGACATCTAAACTCGAAAGACAACCTCTGCCAAAAGACCACCTTTTACAGCACCACAAATGTCCACTCGTTTTTCAAAATGTTGGATGGCATTTTTCATAATCGTGTCTCTATCTCACCAATGACTCGAATAATTTCATCCAGTAGTTCAGGAATCGATTGTGAATTGTTCTTATAGATATGGCTTTTCACGCAACCCCAAAGAAAATAGTCCAACGGTGTCAAATTAGATGATCTTGGGAGCCAATTAACATCACCGTTTTTTGCAATAACTCGTCCAGGAAAGTTTTCTCTGAATAAATCAATTGTTTCATTAGCATAGTGAGATGTAGCAACATCCTATTGGAATCCTCCAGATCAAAAAAATCCAAATGGCTCCATCCCTCCAATTTCCAAATATACTTCATCTGAAAAGATGATTTTTGAGAAAAATTACCTGTTTGTTCTTTGATTGAATTGAATTGAATGTTTTGAATGATCCAGTGGCTTTAGTTCCTGTGCTATTTGAACCATATATGCCTAATGGAAGTTTGTGGGTCTGCAGCAACACTCTCACGTACAAAATCAATACACTCTTTTGAACGACCACTAAGACTATATGGAGGTAGTTCCAGATGTACCCGACCTCACGTGTAGATGACGGTTGTTGTGTGAAAAGAATTACTATAGTAGAAAGTACCAACCTTATAAAGCTTCAGTTTGAAGTTGGATGACGCTACGTTATTTAGTATTTGTTTGGCAGCCATTAATAGTGAACGCTCTCAGTGAATTTGTAAACATGGAAAAAATTGGTCAACGTCATATGATTTAATACTTTCATTTGAAAGATTTCAGTCCAACCGATATCAAACCGGAACTAAATCCTGCTCTGGGAGAGTTGTAAATGTCACGTAATTTGCCAAGAATATGCCAATAGACATATATTTTTTATTATTTTTTAACCACGATCTAAAACCCAAAAAATATCAAAAATCTCTATTCTTATCTAAATAAATAATCACTAGGTAAAAAACAAAAACAAAACGGAGACAAATTTCTCAGTGATTCTTTTTCTGTAATCAATTTGCCTAACAAACAAAAATTTAAAAAATATAAATGTTTTTTAAAATAAATATAAACTTTTGAACGTTAACGTTTCGGGAGGTTTTCTTCTCCCATTTTCAAAACGAATCTAAAAAATAATTTATATTAATTTTTATATAATACTGTAAAGATAGTAAGTACATATATTTTTTTGTATCTGTCAATGATACTTACATTGACAATAATATTTTTCACTGTGATACACTACCAAAACAAAAATTAAATAGGTGTACTGTATGATTATTGTGTATTGAAATGCTTAAACGTGTTTAATTGTATTCTTTAGAATCGGGAACCATATTGAATTTAAATCTACTGAAGGCATAGCAATACAGTTATTTTTATTTAAATTAATTATAGCGGTTTATTTTAATCTTTTGTATTTTGTTACCGATTCTTTTAATACCGTTTTGGAATTATTCCAATTTATTCCAAATTTTTTACAAGATATAAATTCTCGAGAGCCTACAATTAGGTTTACTTCATCGATGCAGAGACTTTAGAGATGCGACACTATAATATTAAAACAAAACAACACATTAAAACTTACAGTATACAGAAAACCGACAAACACAGATAGGTATCTCAATTTCTTTTCTAATCACTCAAAATCAGTCAAAATAGGAGTAATTAAAAGTTTACATGACAGAGCAAAACTTGTTTGTACAGACAATGATACACTGCCAAAAGAAACAAATTACATTAAAGACATTTTAATAAAAAACAATTACCGAAAAATGTTTATAGATAAATCTTTTAAAACTTTGAATACCAGATAAAACAGACAACTTACTAATTACAATAATAATAACTCTCAAACAATCAACCTTACATTTCCTTACATCCGCTGTTTTACTAACACAATTAAAAGAGTAGGAAATAAATACAACATAAGAAGGACGTTTAAAACAAAAAATACTCTTAGATCGATATTAACAAAAACCAAACAGAACAACACACAACAGAATACCAAAAATGTGCGTAATAAAATTATCTGCGAATGTGGCAAATGATTTATTACAATTTATATACATGAGACACATAGACCTTTAGATGTTAAAATACAAGAATATAAAAACCTTCTTAGAAAGGGCGATTTTAACCATTCTAGAATTTGTCAACATGCATGGGAATCGGGACATAAAATCAATTGGAATAAAAAATGAATAAAACAATTTTTTACTTTGTTATTTGTCACTTTTATTTTTAAACAAAATTTGTGTGACTATAGTTTCGTAAAACGACTTTACATTCTTAAACACTACTATAAAATTTTAGTTTTAGTGATAGTAACAAAGTGATAGATAACAAAGTGAAAAATTGTTTTATTCCTTTTTTAAAAAATGAACTATCACAAAGTAACGGACAAACTAATCAAAAATCAATTGGAATAATTCCAAAACAGTATTCAAAGAATCGGTAACAAAATACGGAAGATTAAAAGAAACCGCTATAATTACTTTAAATAAAAATAACTGTATTGCTATGCCTTGGGTAGGTTTAAATTCAATATGGTTCCAGATTCTAAAGAATACAATTAAAAACGTATAAGTATTTCAAGGCACAATAATCACACAGTAAACTTCACCTATATATTTTTTGATAGTATGTCACTGTAATTAAAAACTATTATTGTCAATGTAAGTATCATTGACATATGCACAAAATATATTTACTTTCTATCTCTTCAGTATATGTAGAAATTAATCTAATTTATTTTTTAGAATCGTTTTGAAAACGGGAGAAGACCTCCCGAAATGTTAACGTTCAAAAATTTGTATTTATTTTAGATTTTTTTAAAATCTTTTCTTCGTTAGGGAAATTTATTACAGAAAAAGAATCACTGAGAAGTTGGTTTCCGTTTTGTTTTTTGTTTACCCAGTGATTCTTTATTTACATAAAAACAGATATTTTTTTATGTTTTTTTGAATTTTAGATCGTGGCGAAAAACCCAAAAAAAAAAAGAAAAATATATAGGACGCGATATCACATCACCATTTCATAATTATTAACGTTAGAAATATTGACCGATTAATTTCAAAAAAACAAAGACTATTCTGGTTCGCTGAGCAATTGTGTACCTCTCCATACTTGAAATCTCTGACATTTATCTGTAAAATAAAAAAGAAAAAATTTAAAACTACAAAGAAATAAAAAAGTTACGACTTTTCAAAAATAGTTATCTTATTTTGTGCCACCCTGTACATCACGTACAGTAAAAGACATCAAGCATATTATATCATAGATTCATGAAATATCATAGATAACATTAAATTTGAATTAACAAAAATAAGAAAATATATTATTCGAAAGAACAAACAGTTTCATTGCTCATAAAATCTTATGTTTAAATTAGCAATGAAAAGATTAGCAGGAAAATCGCTACAGTATATAAAGTCAAAGTGACCGTAACTCATTTTGCATTTATATTACACTTAAATCCTGTTGAACACGATTCGGCCATAACCCCAATCCTGTATCGCAATAAAATAACAACCAAAACAAAAGAGGTGTCCGCGAAGAAAAATCCTTCGATCCAATACTATCCCTCTCCCTCTCTGCACCCGTTATTGTTCTCACCCCATACACATACGCACATATACCCCACACAAATAGGTCCAAGCTAGATTAGCCTCTCCGGTTCACCCTAATCCCGAAAGACCCAACTCCAGACGGAGAACAGGGAATAATTACGAAAAAAAGAGTAATAATAACCCTGGATTCTCGATAGAAATTCGACACACGACTGTTAATCATCCCCATAGACCGGATCTGGTACCGTGTGACTGAGTCGGACCCGGTCATTGTTTACTGACGATGGTGAAACGACGCCTGTCAATCATGGGGTGGGGCTGGACGTGTGACGAGGGCGTAACGGCAACTCTGGGGAATTGAATGTTCACTTGTAACGAATGGTGGAATTATTAAAGAGGACGGAAAAGATCTTATATGGCAACTAGGCTAGGTGTTTTTTAAACGATCGAAAAAGAACAGTCTCTAGAAGGGCTTCCCCTCAGTTCTATTGATATATTGCACCTCAGAAAGTATCCGCTAATGGCTAGAAAAAAAAGAATTAGTTAAAGATATGAGATAGTATCAACGTTTTAATTATTTCTTTTTTTCCGTGGTGCTACACCCGTTAGACAGCTTTAATGTCCTATAACCTTCGCCTCCAATTGGATCGGTCTCCATCAACCACTGTACCCTCCATAGCCCTGTTACTGTGTGTTTAGTCTACTACCGTAAAACTTTGAACAGGTTTTGGAAGTTTTTTTATAGGCAACTTTTTTTTTAACATCCTAAATTCCAACTTTTTTACGCTAATAGAACAACGCGTCCTTTGGCTATAATATGTCTAAGAAATTCAAGCTCCACCACCCCCCAAAATTTTATATATTTGTTTTTAAAGTGTCAAAGTATCATCTAGTGGGGGGTTTCTTTGATAAGGCACTGAAATGTAAGTTATGTTAAAGATCCAAAGCGTAAAGGTTACTTTGATAAAAAAAGAATAATATTTTATGATTACATTATATTAAAAACAACTTTTTTTTACAATGAAAGTACCATCTTTATTATGGAAACATTTGTCATAAAAACATCTGTATCGAGGGTACTATTATAGGCACTTAATCAGTTTTATAATTATCATTGAGATCAAAATCAACTGAGCAACATAACAATCAACTTTGGCAACATTATAATTAATATAATCTGTGTCGTCCTAACATACCATATATTCATAGTATATACCATACATTAGTCGAACCTTTATTACACATACCGCAGATACATTTTTTGCAAGTGATGCAGCATATCCCATCAACAGGATGGCGATAAAACTGATAGTCACATATACAGATGTAATAAAGGTTAATGAGAGGAACATCTTCATCGGCAGAAGTCTCGTATTTCGCAGGTGGTGCACCAGAAGTTAAGGGGATTGGAGAAGAAGTCGGATCATTCTCGATAGCTGAGACAGTTTCAACAGCTGAGACATCGTCTTCAATTTCTGGGGCATCAACCATAGTTGGAAAATCTTCTTGCCTTTTTACAGACATGTGTGTTCCTGGTTAATGAACGACTTTCTTTCCCCTTCTGTATCAAATCCTTTCAGAATTGTAACCCCTTGTTTCGTTTAAAAACTCCAGCAGACTGTTATCGAAGATATGTGCAGTTTCTTTTGACCGATCTGCTGAAAACTTTTTCAAGACAGCTTCATAAACGATAGGGTAAAGACCCGTAGTACTGAAGAAGATCTGTAGATTTTTCATTATACTGGGAGTCAATGCATTCATCAATCTCTTCAACAGCATAGAAAACTGTCTGTTTTTGATTCTTTTCTCCAATTTTTCAGAACTTTTTGCCATTGTTTCTTTAAAGATCCGTATACAGCCACATCCAGAAGTTGCATCATGTGAGTAGAGTTTAGTGTCAGAGTCGCAAAATAAATGTTGTTTTCTGCTGCAGTCTTGATGACCGCAGGTGAAAAATTAGAAGTCAAATTATCGCCAATGACAACAGGTTATTTTCCAGTATTCCGTGTTTCTGGATGTGCGGTAGGAATATTTTGAAGTATTTTTTATGAATCTCTACTATCTATCAATTTCTACTTCTACAATTCCTTATATCCACGGAATTTCTGACACAATTAAAAGAGTAGGAGATAAATACAACATAAGAACGACATTTAAAACAAAAAATACTCTTAGATCTCTATTAACAAAGACTAAACCAAACAATATACAACAAAATACCAAAAATGTGGTTTATACAATTCCTTGCGAATGTGGCAAATTCTATATAGGTGAGACATCTAGGCCGTTGGATGTCAAAATAAAAGAGCATAAAAACCTTCTGAGAAAAGAAGATTTTAGTAAATCTAGAATTTGTCAACGTGAATGGGAATGGGGTCATAAAATAAATTGGAATAATTCCAAAACGGTATTAAAAGAATCGGTAACAAAATACAGAAGATTAAAAGAAACCGCTATAATTAATTTAAATAAAAATAACTGTATTGCTATGCCTTCGGTAGATTTAAATTCAATATGGTTCCCGATTCTAAAGGATACAATTAAACACATTTTTTACTTTAAAATTTTTTCTTTAAAATTTTGTTCGTAAAAATTTGTCTGTTTGGTTTTTTGTTTTTTCCCAGTGATTCTTTCTTTACATAAGAACAGGTATTTTTGATATTTTTTGAGTTTTAGATAGTGGCGAAAAACCCAAATAAAGGGAAAAAATATATATATATATATGACCACGCCACAATCATTCAGACATTACTTAATATTTTGAAGTTCCAAACCTTGAACAGGTTCATGTCAAACCAGCCGCTATTACTGTTCCTGTAAATAGTTCCAGGTTGGCTACATTCTGTCCAGTTGTTGTAAAGGTGCTTGGATTTGTAGACAACCATGGGAGGTATCAGTTTTCCGTCAGCGGTGCCACAGAACATGCTGCTGACTGATAATTTTGAATGGTCCTGGACCCTTTCGACGCGTTTGTGCCCTCGCGATACTAGGACTTTTATCGCCCCCTTTTATCGTCTGTTATATTTGTCTCGCCATAATTATAAATAAGAGAGTGGAGGACGTGTCTCCTCTAAATCCGGCCTCAAACTTTCGAAAAATTTTTTGATCCCGTTAGAACCCACTGATGCCCTTAAAGTCTTGATGTTTATAGCCAGTCTCTGCATTAGATTGTTCCTAATTGCAAAGTAATTCACAAAGTCATAGCTTGGTAAGTTGTCTTAACACTGTTTTATAACCCTACCTTCTTTGTTGATAAATATTTGAACGATGGCTCGGACGTCGGCCTTTGTCAACGGGAAACCCCAGTCTGCTAGAACGCTCAAGGTATCGGCTAATAGTTTCTCACTCTGAGGCATCAAAACAGTGGGATGGCCCAACCCGGCTTCCCTTCTTGAATGTAAAGGATCTCGTTATATATAGCGGTCCTATTAATTTTGTACTTCTTGACAGCAGCAGCCTGGGTAAGTGTATTCGTCTTCGCTTCTACAACGGCTTTTGCAAGGTCTTCATCACTGTAATTTTTATAATTACGAGCACCCAGTTTTCTTTTATACGTTCTGACCACTGTGATTAATTTGCAATACAAACAAATACAAGGTTAACCTAAAACAAATTAAAATATCATATTTACCACCAATTAACGCACAAATACATACCTACATAACTTAATTTACCCAAACCAAGGTATGTTGACGTAAATAATACTATAAACTTAAAGGTCTCAATGGTACTAAACCGTATTTATTCACCACACAATAAACACCAACGACGAACACACTCGGACTAGCTCGTCACCAGCCACTCGCCATCAGAAGTCACGTGGGCTCGCTGCGCATATTTTTAAACCATATTTTGGTGCTCTGATAAAGTAATCCCAAAAACTGCCAAAGCTACCCTTAATTTCAATTTAACCTCGTTTTACGGTACTCTTTTTCTTATCTACTATTCATGATTTTTCTTGATATTTTACTCCTGGCATTTTCGTCACGTGCCCTGCCCATCTATTTAATATTTCTTCATTGACAATATCTTCTTTTAAAATTTAATTCCTCTTTATTAGACCTAATGTATTTTTTTGTATTCATCCATATCGTTGGGATTGTGCCAAATTCGGGTGGTTTCTTCTTTGATTAAGCGATATCTTTCCTTGCCAAAATGTATAGTCTAATAACGGGTCTTCCAAATTGAGCTGTTTTTTTAAACCTTGAATAAAGCACAGATGGCGTTGTGAATTTGCATGGGTCTTGTCTCGTTTTGCATAGGTCTAGTGTAATGTATGACTTTTACAAAATTGGTGTCGTACACAATAAAACGCGTTAAAATTGTTGAATTATTTATTGAGAATCCTCGTTAAGTGAAAAAGTTTATAGAAAATTACGTTTGGTGTGCATTATGGCCAGGAGGTGTAACTGGGCCATATTTTTTTCAGATTGATTGATCTAGAGAATATGTAGTTCCAACAGAATGACACTATATCTCACTCTCCTAATGAAACAATTGATTTATTGAGAGAAAAATTTCTTGGCCGAGCTATTGCAAGACGGTGTTGTTGATCGGTCACCAAGATCATGTGATTTGACACCTTTGAACCATTTTCTTTGTAGTCACGTGAAAAGCCAGGCCTATAAAAACAATCCACAATCAATTCCTGAACTAAAGGATGATAATATTTGAGTTATTGGTGAGATAGAGCAACGGTCATACCAACATGTCATCCAAGAGTCTGTGGAGCTGCAAGAGGTGGTCATTTGGCAGATATTGTCTGTCGTGTTTAAATGTCACACACTATGCTTCAATTATTAATACAAAGTTTTTTGAAATCAAGGCATATTCTGTTTTTTATTCAAGAATTATAAAAACCACTCAATTTGAAAGACTCATTACATACCGTTGATAATATGAATTCTAATTTATCCTGTAACGTTCTTAATATTTACGATATGAATTATGAATTGTCTGAATGATTGTCGTGTGTTCATATATTTTATTCTTTTTTTTTGGATTTTTCACCACGATCCAATATTCAAAAAAAATATCAAAAATAGCTTTTCTTATGTAAATAATGAATCACTGGGTAAAAAACAAAAAACAAAGCGGAGACAAATTTCTCAGTAATTCTTTTTCTGTAATAAATTTGCCTCAGAATCAAAAACAGAAACAGAGAAACAAACAGAATTTTAAAAAATACAAAAATGTTCTAAAATAAATACAAACTTTTGAACGTTAACGTTTCGGCAGGTCTTCTCCTCCCGTTTTCAAAACTAATCTAAAAAATAAATTATATTAATTTCTGAATTTTCTTCTTTTCTAAATTATAATAATTATATTATATACTGAAAAGATAGGAAGTAAATATATTTTGTATATTATTATTCTTTATTATTTACGTATGGGCCCTAGTGGACCACGCGAAATACAATTAGAGGCGTTTGTTGTTGTTAGCCTTCCTTTGTGCCCATACTAATTTCATTCTTTCGCTATGAGCTTTTTTCCTTTCGTCAGACCAAGTTGTTCCAGTCTTTCTACATTTTTCTCTCTGGCCAACCTTCCAAACGTTCACCTTGTGTCTGAAACAGCCTCTATCCTGAATTTCACTTTGTGAAATATTTGCTGATGTTAGGTCCTCTTTAATTGCAGCAATCCATTTAATTATTTCTACTTTAGCTTTACTCCTATTTTCATAAAATTCACACACTATGCTTCAATTATTAATACAAAGTTTTTTGAAATCAAGGCATATTCTGTGTTTTATTCAAGAATTATAAAAACCACTCAATTTGAAAGACTCATTACATACCGTTGATAATATGAATTCTAATTTATCCTGTAACGTTCTTAATATTTACGATATGAATTATGAATTGTCTGAATGATTGTTGTGTGTTCATATATTTTATTCTTTTTTTTTTGGATTTTTCACCACGATCCAATATTCAAAAAAAATATCAAAAATAGCTTTTCTTATGTAAATAAAGAATCACTGGGTAAAAAACAAAAAACAAAGCGGAGACAAATTTCTCAGTAATTCTTTTTCTGTAATAAATTTGCCTCAGAATCAAAAACAGAAACAGAGAAACAAACAGAATTTTAAAAAATACAAAAATGTTCTAAAATAAATACAAACTTTTGAACGTTAACGTTTCGGCAGGTCTTCTCCTCCCGTTTTCAAAACTAATCTAAAAAATAAATTATATTAATTTCTGAATTTTCTTCTTTTCTAAATTATAATAATTATATTATATACTGAAAAGATAGGAAGTAAATATATTTTGTATATTATTATTCTTTATTATTTACGTATGGGCCCTAGTGGACCACGCGAAGTACAATTAGAGGCGTTTGTTGTTGTTAGCCTTCCTTTGTGCCCATACTAATTTCATTCTTTCGCTATGAGCTTTTTTCCTTTAGTCAGACCAAGTTGTTCCAGTCTTCCTACATTTTTCTCTCTGGCCAACCTTCCAAACGTTCACCTTGTGTCTGAAACAGCCTCTATCCTGAATTTCACTTTGTGAAATATTTGCTGATCTTAGGTCCTCTTTAATTGCAGCAATCCATTTAATTATTTCTACTTTAGCGTTACTCCTATTTTCATAAAATTCGACTATTTGTCTAGTTAACCTACCCGGATTCATCCGTTTTATGTGTCCGTAAAACTTAAGTCTTCTTTTTCTCATATCGCTATGTATATCTGTGTATTGTTTGATTTCTTGGTTTTCTCGAAGTCGGTATGTTGTGCTATTTATTTGTTTGGGGCCTAGGATTTTTTGTATATAATATAATAATAGTTTTTAATGGCAGATACTAGCAACAAAATTTATAGGTGAGGTTTACTGTGTGATTATTGTGTATTAAAATACCTAAATGTTTTTAATTGTATTCTTTAAAATCGGGAACCATATTGAATTTAAATCTAGGCATAGCAATACAGTTATTTTTATTCAAATTAATTATAGCGGTTTCGTTTAATCTTCTGTACTTTATTACCGATTCTTTTAATACCATTTAGAAATTATTCCAACAGATTTTATATCCCAATTTCCATGCATGTTAACAAATTCTAGATATATTAAAATCGCCATTTCAAAGAAGATTTTTATGTTCATTTATTCTAACATCTAACGGTCTAGATGTTTTACCTATATAAAATTTGCCACATTCGCGGGGAATTTTATAAACCACATTTTTGGTATTCTGTTGTGTGTTATTTGGTTTGGTTTTTGTTAATGTAGATTTATGGGTATTTTTTGTTTTAAATGTTATTCCTATGTTGTATTTATTTCCGACTCTTTTAATGAATGAATTATGTTTAAGTTGAAATTGTCACAATTATCCATAAGTTGACTGTGCGTTTATATATAAAGTTTCTGACATAAATTTTATATCTATTCTTAAACTGGATCTACACCCATAAAATTTTGCGTATATATTGACTTTACAGTTCGGCGAAAAATCACCACACAGTCAATAAATATTTGTGTTGTAGGTGCTGTACGCCCCGCTCCGTACGCTGGGGTATTGGTAAGTTATGTTTTTTAGGTTATTTCAAAAAACATAAAAAATATCTTTTGTGTCAGTGTATCAGTGTATCAGTACCTTGTATCAGTGTTATATACTTATTTTCATCTTTTTTGTAGTTTATACTTTTCTATTTTGGTACTAAGGCTTCATCCAATAACGCTTTTTCTTGCGATTTTTTTCCTTTTCCTTTATTATATTGTTGCATATTATATGAAAGCATAAATTTTTGCAATGCATAATGCTTTGATTCAATCAGTTACTCAATAAATAATAAATTACTAAATGATAAATTTCAATATAGTCACTACGTATGCACACCACATACAACACATACAACCCGCTCAACGCATATTTTTATTGATGTGGATCCAGTTATATATTGAAACCTTTGATATGGAACACTGAACTGACAGATTTACCACAAAACCCTAAATCAGTTGTTTATAATTCCACGATATACGTTTCGCTAACCATATTAGCATCATCAGGATATAATTGAATCAATGATTAATCCCATTCAGCATCATCACGAGATGATTAGGAATCCATCCATGAAATCCCTTTACCATTCAACTACCAGATTGAATCATTCCCTAAAGACCCTACCCCTAACATGGTTAGCGAAAAGCATATCGAAGAATTAAAAACTGGTGTTTTGTGATAAATCTCTTGAAATTAGTAAATTTTATAGCAACTAAAAGAGACCGTTTGATTATATAGTTCCAAATCGCATCCTAACAATTTGCATTCAAATTATGTCGAATAGAACATCCTATTTTATCTTAAAAACAATAACCTTAAAAACAATCACAATTCATCTAATCTATATAAACAAAAAAAAAACGAAATTCCGATCGAAAGCGGTTCCTTTAGGTCCGACGCCCACGCCAATCGTCCCAGCTTCGGATCGTGATACGTAATTTACGGTTTCACGCTCGACGGGACAACCTGCGATACTCTCCAGGCTTAATTACACGCGAAATTATCTCTGGTTACAAATTTGTTAATTTTCGCATCGATCCTCGACGAACCGACAAATCAAATGGACCTAGGTTGGGTGGTGTCGGACGACTCAGAAGTGGAGCGCGTGTGAGAGAGAGAAAAAGAGAAAGAAAATGGGAAGAATCAAGAGTTATGCCTTAACGGTTTATTAAAACGGCACGAATGGGATAGTCGCATGGTAGTTTTATAGCGCTTTAGAGTTGGATATTGGTTGTAGTAGTAGGTCTAGTAATACAGGGTCACGCAAAATTAAAATTGAAATTGAATAAATGAATTGAATAAATTTGAATTGAAAAATTGGAACATTTATTTTATTGGGCATTGGGAAACATTTATTATATTTATTATTAATTTAAATGAAATCGTCTGCGTATCAGACTGTAATTCTTGCCAAATTCCTGTAATTTTTCCTAAATAGTTGAGCTAGAAATAATATTATCTTCTTCTTCTTCTACCTGTGGTGCTACAGCTCATTAGTGAACTTTGATATCTTTCAAACTTCGCCTCCAACCAGTTCGATACACTCAAAGCTCCTTATTCGCGCCTTATATATATATATATATATATATATATATATATATATATATATATATATATATATATATATATGTATATATATATACATATATATATATATATATATATATATATATATATATATATATATATATATATATATATATATATATATATATATATATATATATATATATATATATATATATATAT